>CM066039.1:259630564-260230564 GCA_033557465.1 Ichthyophis bannanicus
CTGTGCTATCTTTGTTTAGTGGTGGGTAAAGTGCAAGTGCCCCAGCTGGGATTTGAACCTCTGACCCTCTGGTCCTAGAGGTAATGGCTCTGTCCGCTGCACCACACTATGCCCACAGAGACAGTGCAGCCCCTGGAGGTAGTAAACCTGGCAGGATGGAGTCGCAAACCCTGCTCTACGCATTTTTACTGTGGGCACATGCACCCTGTCTGGTGACAAACGTGCACATAAACCCCGGAAATGACCACGGAAAATGGGGGACACAATATCACCACGCTGGGCAACAGTGATATTAATGGGCAACCATAGAAAACACTCCCAGGAAAGCTCCAACAAAAAGGAAATGTTTTTTGGAAGAGTCTCCGCTCCGTATACCTTTCCAAAAATCATTTCTTTTTGATGGAGCTTTCCTGGGTGTGTTTTTTAGTTTTGCCCATTACTATAACTGTTCCCCAGCTGAATTACTATTTTTACAATTTTTGTTGTGGTCCTTTTCTATTTTTAATTCCACTTTTGGGCTGTGCACATGTATCACACTGCTCACGTTTTTCAGGTTTCCCCGGTTTTGCTGTACATTGCTGACGGAAATGGTTTCTCATCCCTTTAAATGCATTCTACCGCGAGTGATTCACTGGCGCTATTTTTCCTTTGAAATTCAGCCCCGATAATGTGCGGGGCGCCTCTCCCCTCCCCTTCCCCGCCCATTCTGCCCGTCTCTCCGCCCCTCGGGGGACTTCCTCCGCCCTCCGTTAGCCGTTCCCCGCCTCTATCGGACGTTTGCGGGCCCGTACTTGTGCGGCACCCGTTAGTGTGACGCGCAAGGGTGCGTGGCTTCATCGCACGTGTGCGGGGCGCTTAAGCGCTCTTAAATCCGCTTTTAGTGCGCTATTGTGCGGCTGCGCACATTGGCGGTTTTTAGTAAACATCCCCCTAAGATCACTCTTAAACAAGGACCATTTCTGGACAGTATGCCAGGCTATCATCACCCCAATACTAGACTACAGCAATTCACTCTACCAATGACTCCCAAAGTAAGTCACACATCTGCGCCAGATGGTGCAGAAAACAACAGCACGCATCATCACGGGAATAAACAAGGCAGACCACATCATTCCGGTATTAAACCAACTACACTGGCTCCCAATTCAAGTTTGCTCCAAGTTCAAGACAATATTGAATATCTTCAAAATCCTCCACCACTCTTCAGACGACATCCTAGAGAGCTTGGTTATAAGAAACTCAGAGGACACCAGGGGAAGAAGAACCACCATCTTCCGCAGAAATCACAGGAGTCACCAGAACAGCACAGGGAGGACCCGGCCACAACTCTTAAAAACAAAGAAACCTTTTATTTTGTAAAACCTTCAAAAGGTACAGACCCGACTTGGCCAAGTTTCGGCTGTCAATCTGCATCAGGGGTCAAAAAACAAAACACATGAATATTAAAAATACAATATTCTCCAAACTGTACAGTAAAGAACAAACAAAAATAAAATACAAAAGAAACATACAATACCAATTAAGATTCAATTGCATATATACTCCAATGGCAGTCAGGACATTGTAACAAAAAAGTACAGTTTGGAGATACATAGGGGTACCGGAAAAAGCTGCCTGCTATCCTCATTATTGTTTGTTCTATCATTAGAGCCTTTTGCGGTAAAGTTATGAATGACAGTCGAAATACCAGGAGTGCATGTAGGAGACCAAGTAAACAAGATTAATCTTTTGCAGATAATATGCTTGTTAGCACGTCCTATTCACAAACAAGCCTTGAGGCGTTGATGTTGCTACAACAATTTAGATGTTTCTTGGGGTTGAAAAAAACATAGTTACTCATTTGTAATAGGTGTTCTCTGGGGACATCAGGAATCAGTCCTCACATATGGGTGACATCAGCACCAACGGAACCCTCGTGGAAGCATCCCCCCAGCTTTCAAAGAAAGCCTTTGGGAAATGCCACCATGCATATTGTCACACTCCCCCTGCTGGCCAGGCCAATAGGCAGAAGGGTGGCCTTATTTGCCTTTAATGAAAATCATTTTTATTGGCATTCATCCAACAGAACACATTAACATAGCATGTCTAAATGAACATAAATCTTCCTAGATCAACATAACACAAACTCTCCAATTGATAGAGTCCCGCCCCACCCCCTAAGTCCCCTCATAATTGGAGAAAAACACGGCTATCGATCTGAGGGTTTGTCATATTAACAGCAGCAACAAAAGTGGCAGGTCTCATAACAGAGGTAACCCTGACAGTCCCACCAAACAGCCAACTGTCAAGGAGGACAAAAAGAAAAAAAACAAAATGAACAGAATGAGCAAGTAAACAAACTGAACACAGTGAAACCATGCCTATGAAAACCCCTTGCACACTCCCTCCCTTCCCCTGTACAAAACCCGTATACAGTTCCTGTCCCATCCCGTCCTCCTCCTCCCCCTCCCCTGATCCCCCGATCCCCCTACCCCCAATCCCACTACCCGCCTCCCGACTGCCTCTCTCTTACCTATTCCCCCCCAGTCCCCCCCTCCCTACTTCTCAATACGTACAGAGATGCATATGCCTGCTCAAGACTTCTCCCACTTCAATGCAGCAACAAGCCAGCTACCTATACAGGAACGTGGAGGCCAAGTACACACCCCTTCCGCTCCAGCCCCTCCCCAAACGTATCCACCCTACCCCTCCAGTTCCAGACTACGTAATGGGTGTCTCAAAGTGAGGCAAGAGTTGCACCCCATATCCAATTATGCCTCTCCCCCGCTTCCCCCCCTATATACCTCGCTGTGCGCTGCTCCATATCCCTTAAATCTCTCATGGCCTGCTCCCACTCTCCCAGCCCGGGTGCTTTATCCTCCAACCACTTTTGCAATATACATTTCTTGGCCACTAAAAAACCTCTCTCACAAAGTTTGCGCTTCCCCCTTCCCAAAAGTGGTTCTTCCTCATAGGACCCCAACAAAAACCATACCTGGGATATCCGCAACGCCTGCCCCATCCATTTACTTAATTTATTCCGAACCTCCAGCCAAAATCTTTGAACACTGTGACACAGTAGCTCCCCAGGAACAGATGGACACAAATGAGCATCCGGTGGTAGAAGCCGGTACTGCAGGAGAAAGCAGGGATTTCTTTGCAGAAAGAAAAAAACCCAGATTCAATCAAGCAGAACAGCTCACCTCGAGGGAGGAGAGTAGGAAAGCTTTTGATTGGGCACGCCCCAAGGGGAGGCGGGCAGTGCAGGCTAGAAGCACCTGGTTAAATACTCAGAAACCAGGAAGTGGAGACAAACAGAAGAGGAGGAGGCAAGACAAACAGAACCGGGAGCAAGAGCAGGACCGAGAGAAGCTAAGAGGGCAGGAGCCAAGAGAGCAACGGAGGCTAAGAGAATTCCCAGAGGGAGAAACAAGTGCTTCAGAAGGAAAGTCTGAAAGGAAGTATCCTTGCTGTGGTAATTCCTCTAATAGTCTGCAGCTGGCAGGTAGCGTGGTGGAAGATTCAGATGAGGAAAGAAACTGCTGGAGGCAGAACTCTTTCAGAACGCTGAGAGATCCAAGGCTACAGGACCAGGCAGAGCTATGGAATAAAGGCAGAAGGACAAAGAATTCTCCAAAGGAAAAGCTTCTGTATAAGGTACCCAGTGGGGGAGAAGTTTATGCTCTAAAGCCAGAAAGATTGTGTTCTAGTTTTAAAAGTCAAGTCAGACAAAATGGTGGCAGCTGTTGTCAGCAGGGAGAAGCTTTGAATAACACTAATTATTCCTTTAAGCTAGCTGAAACACCTAGCCAAGAAAGGGCTGACATAAATGCTTTTAAGTACCCTCCTAGCACTGCTATGTTTTTATGCACAGCACCCACGTGTAGGGAAAGGTGGGGAGATAACGGAAGCACAGCAAATGTTTGTTTTCCTGATACAAACAAACATGATAAGCAGCCTGAGATAGAGAGGCTCAGCCAACATTTGCTCACCGAGGAGAAGGGAAGACAGCTAAGTGAAGGGAAGTCACCAGCTGAATCACTTCTCAAAGAATTCCAAGAGTTTTTAGAACAGAAGACAAGTTTTAACTACAGTATTCCAGAACCAGTTACTGGCTGTAATGAAGAAACGCCTGTTTCTAATTCTCTGCTTTACCCTGATGAAGATATATTAATGGACTGCTCTACATGCTTAATTGACAGAGGCAATTAAGGAGAAAAGGATTTTCTGGTATATGAAGAAATATAGCAGTGGCACTTAACTTGACCTACACAAGAAAGCTTGTGGGAGGTGAATGAATTAATGTACCAGGGATTGGTAGAAACAGAGCACTACTGTTAAAGGAACTTTTCTGTTGCATCCTGTATGTTTGGATCACATGAAGTGAATGTGAAATAATACAGCATTACAAGCCTGTTTGGCAAGTTTCAGTTAATCTTGTTTTTTGGTTTATACTTCTGCACCGTCTGTAGCCCTTTTGAACTGCACAATGGCAAAGTAAGCCTCATGAAAAATAAACCTCATGAAAAATAAATTTCTCTTTGCCTGCCTTACTGCTCGAAGCACAATAACACAACTACAACTAACTGCCTCAAGGGCATCACAAGGCAACCCCTCCTTAACCCTCAAGGTTAGGGAGCGGGCGGCGTGATAACACACGTACAAGACCAGAACCGGTGAGTTAGAGAACCCACCTCTGTCCCACACAGTATACACAAATCCGATTCCACTAAACCGGCTCTCGCAGCCCACACATTATGTCCATATGCTCTCCACAAAAACTTATACTGTACTTCCTGCATCTGTGCCGACTCGGAAAGTTCCTTAACCGACCCAAAAGCAGACGCTAATCTCTCTACCGTTGCTGTTGGTATACCATCCCTCCTCCACCTCTCCCCCAGAGTTTCCAACCTTCTTTGCTCCTCACCAGATCTGCCCCCAGGGACTAATTCAGTCCGCAGGGATTTTACTGTAACGTTCCCTTCAAGGGCTTGGAAAAGGTCCAACATACCCCGTCCCGCCAATACCATATTATTTAATTTTTGCACACCACGGACATAATGCCTCACTTGCAGATAAAAGTAGAAGTCATTTTGCGCTTCCTGATATCTCTGCCGCAACGAGGCAAAAGAATCTTAACTCCTCTGCTCCCCGGATCCTCAGATGCCCAATATATTGTATACCTTTCTGAGCCCACTCTCTCGCCACCCGCCTTCTGACCCCGGGTCGGAAATCCAGGTTGTCCACCAGTGGGATACAATCCGTCAAAGTCCACCTTGCTCCCCTGCTCTGACACAGAGTCCGCCATGCCTGCCGTATCCCACTCAAGCACCAAGATCTCCTCCACCCTGTCGGCAATGCTCTTTGCGGAGAGTGCAATAGCTTAACTTTATGTTGCTCCCCGGACATGGCATCAAGTAAGTCCAGTGGCATAACTCCTTCAGTACCCTCTATCACATCCCTTAAGACCCTGGTCAAGTACAGTAAATTATAAGCCCGCAAGGAGATCAAACCTGCTCTCCCGACCTCTGCCGATCCCATCAACGTTTCCAGAGCAATACGGGGCTTACGCCTTTTCCACAGAAACCGAGAGAGGTGGCTCTTCAATGTCTGCCAATCTTTTCTTGAAATCCACACTGGGAGATGTCTCAAAACATAAAGCCATCTTGGGACTTCTATCATATTGAAGAGTGCTATGCGACCCTTCAACGATAGCGGCAGCTCCCCCCACCTCCTTAACCTGCCGATTGTGTTCTCCAGTCGGGGTATAACATTAACCCGGTACAAGTGGGCTGTGGAGGCCGGGATCTGTATACCCAAACACCGGATTTGGCCCTCCGCCCAGACCAAGGGGAACTCACCCCTCCCTCACGTCTCCGCTGACCTCTAACGCCAACGATTTAGTCTTATTTATTTTTAAACCTGAGAAAGTTCCAAACCGCTCAATTAGTTGTAGGGTACTCTCCAACGCGCACTGTGGGTTAGTTAAACACAACATCATATCATCCGCAAAAGCACTAACCTTTAGTTTCCCATTCTTCCACATTATCCCCTATATATTCTCTGCCTGCAACAATGTCAGTAACAGCGGTTCAAGTTGAAGCACAAATAACAAAGGCGAGAACGGGCATCCTTGCCGAGTTCCGCGTTGCAATCGAAAGGTGGCAGATCTATCCCCTCTCACTGTGATATACGCTAGGGGATCAGTATATAAGGCTCTCACCCACCCAACAAAAGCACCCTTAAGACCAAATCTACGCAAGACTTCGAACATATACTCCCAAGAAACTCTATCAAAAGCCTTTTCAGCATCTAAACTCACTAACAACAGCGACTTCCCCTCATACGTACATCGCTCCATTCCCAGCAATATGCTGGATATATTCCTCGCTGCCTCCCGGCCTCTCACGAAGCCTGCCTGGTGCTTACCCACCAAGTCCGGCAGGAAGGCCTGCAATCTCTCAGCCAACACAGAGGCCAGTATCTTCATGTCATAATTTATCAAAGAGATCGGCCTATAGGCCACTGGGTCTTCCGGATTTTTTCCCTCCTTATAAATAAAGAGAGATGGAAGCCGTTCGCATATCTCTGGGGAAGCTCCCACTCTCCAACACCTCGGCATACAAAACTGCTAAGAGTCTGCGTTACCCGATCTTCTATCTTTTTATAGAACTCAGACCCTGTATTACTAATTAAAGATTTATTTGGATCAGCAAGGAATATTGAACTTTGCAAGGAAATTGAACTCTTGAGCCATTCTGCCTGTGAGAAATCATGCTGACCCAGCTTGCTAGCCCAGAGACCAAAGCTGTATTTGCAATCTGGTGAGAAACTGCTTACACATCTAGCCTGAGGGATACTGAAAGACTAGGGAGGAGTTCTTCTAATGGAGATCCATTAAAGAGAACAATTCACCTAGCCTTCGAAACAATTCTCTTAGCCAATATAGAAACATTTACCTAGCCAATGTAGACAGGATAAGAATTCATCAATTATAATGTAGAAGTTTTGAGCTGCTTCTAAAACCATGGGGGGTGTCTCCCTTGAGCATTCTCAGATGTCTGACCAGCATCTTGATTGTGTAAGTTTTGATCTTCTAAAACCATGGGGGGTGAGCATTGTCAGAAGCCTGCCCGGAAACCAAAGGCTGGGAGCAAACAAAGGCTGGAGAGGGACTGGTCAAGCAGGGGGTGTATGGGGTGGAGAATGGCTGTAGGAATAATCTCATATAAGGAATCATGTGATGGCCGGCTGCATTTAGCCTATATATATATATATATATATAGAAAACCCAGAACAGAGAGAGCGTAGATCTGCTTGGCCAGGCGCATGCCATGCATGAAGAATCCCAGACTTTTCTACAGCCTTCGCTGAGTTCTCCCAGCTGATGTTTTAAAGGGCTGCATGATGACAGTTTGGTGAAGTATTATTCTTCTGTAAATAGCTGCAATATCTCATAACTCTATCGGTGATGTATTATTCTCCTGTAAATAATTGCTTTCTAGTTATCTTTTCTAACTACTCATGTGTAACTAAGAGAATAAACTGCACGTCTTCATTACAAGGTGTTAGCCTTTGATGTAGAAAGACATTGACCCGTAGCCATCTGGCCCCGGCGCCTTATGTGGCTTCCCCCTCCGGATCACTTTCCGGATCTCACCCCCTCCTATTGGTTTATTCAAATCTAATAAGCCCTGCTGAGTAATCTGAGGCAGTTGGACCCCATCCAAAAAGGCCCTTTCCTCCCCACGATTCTCCGCGTCCGGAGTGTACAAGGTGTCATAGAATTGTCTAAAGACTTCGGCAACCTTCCTGGAATCACTTTGCTTCTTCCCCTCTTTATCACGAACAACAGTTATGGCTCTAACACCTCCCCCTTCTTTCACTAAGCGCGCCATAAGTTTGCCAGATCTATGCCCATATCTGAAAAGCTGATGCCGATAATATTGCAGAGAGTATACTGCTCGCTCCTGAAGCAGTTTATTTAATTGCCTCTGGGTCTCTAAATACGCCGGCAGGCATCTCCCCTGCAGGCCCCCCACTGCCCTCCTCTTTAAATCTTCAAGCTCATGCGTTAAGGACGTTATGGTATGATTACGTTTTTTCCTCTCCCGAGACAGATAGGCAATGATCTGCCCCCTTATTACTACTTTGCCCGCTTCCCAAAGCATAGCTATGGAGCTACTAGTCCCTTCATTAAATGCTAGATATTCATCCCATGCTTGCTGCAAGAATTTCTGAAAGTCTTTATCATGACACTTATTCCTAGGGAAAGCCCATCTATAACTCCCTGAGCCGGTACTTTTCCAATCGATCCACACCATGGCATGATCTGATATCACTATGGGCTTCACTTCCGCCCTCAAGACATTCCCAAAGTCTCGCTCCGATACCAAGATATAGTCAATTCTCGACCAGGTTCCATGTACTCGTGACAAATGAGTATAGTCACGCTCGCCCTCATGGAGCACCCGCCAAACATCTAACAAACTACCCATCTGACAAAGGTAACTTACCCCTCTTCTAAACCACCCCCCTCCCGGTTTTGGGTTAGATTTGTCTAAGGCGGGGTCATGCGGACAGTTGAAATCTCCTGCCAAGATTAATGGGACGTTTGGGACTGCAGATATTTTCCGCAGCAAGTTCCTGAAAAAATCATGGTCATAAGGTCATAGGGAGGAGAGGCCTAGTGGTTAGGACAAGGTACTTCAGGCCGGAGGGCCGGGGGTTCAAGTCCCACCTGGGGACAGCAATCTCAGGCCAGAGGGACTGGGATTTCTAGTCCTATAGGCACTCCTTGTGGTCTTGGGCAAGCCACTTAACCCTCCATTGCCCATGTTCCCTGTAAGTATTAGCGTATGTGTGTCATATCCCCTCGTGTTAAATGTATCTCCCAATTGACCGCTTTGACCTGGTGAAAAGCGGGATATAAATACAGCTAAATAAATAAATAAACATTCGGGGCATAGACATTGCCTATAAACAATTCTGCGCCATTCACACGTGCATGCAGAAACAAATATCTACCCTGGGGATCCCCCTCCTCCCTTAACACTTCCACTTGAGACCCTTTCCGGATTAAGATCGCCACACCTTTCTTCTTCCCTCCTCCTGACGCTGCATATACATGACCCACCCAGTCCTTCTGTAGTTTGGCATGCTCCATATCACTTAGATGTGTTTCTTGCAACAGAGCTATATGGGCTCGTTCCTTTTTCAAAGCCTGCAGGAATTTCGTCTTCTTAATAGGAGTTTTCATGCCCCCCACATTCCAAGAGACTATCCGCATATCGGGTCCCATTTACATCTCTTATTAAGAAATGTTCCACTATGATGCTAATAAGTTTTCTATCGCCGACGGTAAGGGGCCGCCCAGCCTCAGCCCCCCCAATTTTTCTCTCCCATCCCCATATCTGCATGGAAGCAAAGCTGTTAAAACATCTCCGTGAATATTGCACTCTCGTACAACTCCCCCCCTTCTCTTACCTCACCCCTTCCCCACCCTGTGTTCCCCGTACATAAACCTAAGCTCTCCCCCCTTTCCCACCACTCCCCCAATCCCTCTAAAAATCTTTCCCATTATAGTACCTCAGTTCAAACCACTGAGGTCCAGTCTCAGCCAATGCCACAGGGATGCCTCGAAATACACAGACCCCCCTCCCCCCACATGTCCCCTATACACTTCAGAACCAGCATTATAATGACAAGTAAGAAAAAATAAATCCCCCATATACTGCCAATTCCCCCATTGACTACATTGCAGAACAAACCAGAAAGAACAGTCCATAAAGACAGTTGCAAGGCTACAGTCTCCCTCTCAGGAACTGAGGCTTCGCCGTCGGAATCTGCTTGCAAATCAGTCACCCTCTTCTACATGTTCAGTACATCTTACACATTCTCTGCCCACCACCACATTTATGGTCACGCTCTTCAGCTCCGTTCGGTGCTCGGTTCCGCATCTTGCCCGCTCTCCAGCCGCTCTACGAACCGTCGTGCCGCCGCTACTGTCTCAAAGGTGTAGTTCTTCCCCTGAAACAGCTCTCTCAAGGAGGCAGGGAAGGCTAGTGTGAAGCGCAGCTTGTGTTTAAATAGCGTTGAAAACACTATAGAGAACTCTCTCCGTTTTGTGGCCACAGTTGCTGAATAATCTTGAAAGAGCAGAAGTTTTTGATTGTCCAGACGAAGCTCTCCTTTTTTCCCGATATGCCTGAATCAGCTGCATTTTATGTTGAAAGTTGAGCACACGTAGTATTACCACTCTCGGTCTGCTCCCCTCCTCCCGCTGAGCTCCGATGCAGTGTGCTCTCTCAATTTTAAATGTGTCCACAAGATTGTCAAGGCCTAGTTCTTCCAGCAGCCATTTTTCCAGCTTGGGGAGCAGCATGCGTTCCGAAATAGACTCCGGGATCCCTACAATACGCAAATTATTTCTGCGTGATCTATTCTCAAGATCGTCAATTTTGAGTTGCAGAGCAGCGATTTGCTTATTGTGGTCTAGGGTCGCCTTCTCTTGCTTACCCCCCTCATCTTCAAGACAGGCCACACGGTTCTCAAGCTCTTCCACTCTCCTACCAAACTCCGACAACACTTCTCCCACTCCTTCAATCTTCTTCATAATAAGATCAAATTTAGGGTTCAGTAATTTAACTACCTCTTTGGCCAATTCCTCCGGTGCCGAGTCAGAGCTCTCATTACCAGGTGAGGCCGGCTGCAGCGGCGTAGCAGGCATCGGCCCAGGCCCTGACTTACCCGCTCGCTCTCTGTCCTTTTTTGCAGGCAAAGGCATGTTTCTTTTGCCTCTCACCGCACACCAGTAAGCGAATCGCGTCAGCCCTTCGTTCTCTGGCTGTTCTGCCGATTAAATTTGAGAAAAGGAGGACGATTCAGTCAGATTAATGTTCGAGGCATCCCCGGAGCGAGTAAGGAGCGTCCTCACTCACTCATGCATCACGTGGACCCAGCCCTCATTTGCCTTTAAGTAAAGAGTCACTAGATTTTTCTCTCACCAGGGAATTCTGGGAGTTGTAGTTTCTCACAGTTACTTGTAGACAAAGTAGTTGCAACCACTCGGTTTGTTTAAGGCAAAACAGAAAATTTATTTTTTTGATCTGGGTTCCCCTTTCGCATCAAAATTCAAAAACACAAGGCAGTAAAGGATTCTTCTCCACAAGAAAACTCAACAGGAACATAAAGTGTCTGGAACATCAGAATTTGGTAAAACCCTTTTCACACACACGGTAGCTGTTCACAGCCATTCTTCAGCAGTAAGAAAATCACAGCTACTTTCCTCAATTTTAAATCAGGTACAGTTCTTTTCTCTTTATCCAAAACTGTTCAGTTAACACTCAGGATTCCAGGAATGTTCTTTACTTCAAATGGAAGCTTTTGTTTCTCTTCTAGCTAAGAGACACAGGCTATGCAAAGACTTCCCTTCATAGTCTTTCTTCTAGCACATGTGAAAGCTTCCCTTCTTACAATAAGAACAATCCATTGGTATTACATCGCACTCAGTTTCAGGCATACACAAATCTACTTGCATATCTTCCTGTATTGCAAGTTGTCTGTCCCTCTCTGGACTTTCACTAGCAGATTCAAGCTTACTGTTTGGAAGAAGCTTCTGGAATTCCCTTACAAACTGCTCTCCTGGAGAAAGGTTAGCTGTGCTTTGAGAATAAGCTCCTCTATCCTGCAACAGTTGCCTTAGCTTTTCAATTAGATTCAGGTCTGTCTCACTGCCCTTGGCTGGGTTCTGGTTATCAGCATTTGTAATAGCTTTCACCCACCTTCTGGCAGCTCGGGTTCCTGGAGCACTCTGCTCTGCACTCTTTCTCAGTTCATTAGCAACGTCCTCAGCAAAGCTTCTGCTGGACTCTGAAGCAGACACACCTTTTTCAAAAGGATTGCTTCCCTTGTTGCTGGAGCCAAATTTCCCCGTGGAATAAAACCTTCCACGTCTCCCTTCTCTGGGCTTCCTTAAACCAGGTTTCTCCTTTGAACCCTCTGGCTTCAGTACTCCCTCTGATCCTTCTGCTTCCTTTGCTCCTCCAGATTCTCCAGATCCTCCAGCTTCCTCTGCCCTCTCTGACTTCAGTGACGCAGGTTTAAAAAGGTGCTTTCCAGCCACCACGCCCTGCTCTCTGCACACGTGTTTGTTATCAGAGCTCAAACCTGACCCTACGTTAGGGCTTGGGCGGGGCTCTGCCTCAGCCAAAACATGCTTCTCTAGTTTGTTTGTAGTTTGAGCTCTCTGGGAACCTTGCCTTTCTTCTGTCTTAAAGGTGTAGTCCCTATTTTCCTCTATTTCCATTTGCTCACCACTGCTCACATTGTCACAATACATGATCCCCTTCCTGCCCACCCAAGGGTGCCTTCTTAGTCAGATGACATAGCTAAAAGACAGCAAAAATAAAATAAAAGATGGTAAGGGAGCAACTACAAGGGAAGGAAGGAGGGTTGTGAGGACTGATTCCTGCTGTCCTTTGAGAACATCTGTTACAGGTGAGTAACTATGCTTTCTCCGGGAACAAGCAGGACGTCAGTCCTCACATATGGGACTCCCCAGCTACAGGCTACCAAAAGCCTATAGCGAAAAACACGGTCACCCTTGGTGAGCCGTGAGCAGTAGCAATTAAATCCATAGTTACAGACTAAAACAGGACCCCTGTATCCAGTGGAAACCAGCTCTGATAACCTGAACACAGAAGGGTTGGAGGATAGGAGTTGCCTAAACCCCGAAAAGATTACGAAGCACAGCCTGGCCGAAAGCACTGCACTATCGGGACTCCCTTTCCAGGCAGTAATGGGCTGCGACGGTATGGACTGAAGACCAGGTGGTGGCCCGGCAGATGTCCACCATTGGGTTGGAGCGCAGGTTTGCCACTGAGGCTACCATGGCCCTGACACGGTGCGCCATGACTTGGCCTTCCAGCGAGAGCCCCGACTGCTCATTGGTAAGGGTGATACAGTCCACCACCCAGGTAGACAGTGTACGTTTGGTCACTGCCTACCCCAGTCTACTGGGGTCGCACGAGACGAAAAGATGAGTAGCTTTGTGGTAGCTCTGAGTATATTGGATGTAGAAGGATAAGGACCTCTTATAGTCCAGGGTGTGAAGGACCATCTCCACCCTACTGGTGTGAGGTCTTGGGAAGAGGTTAGGGAGTATCACCACCTAGTTGAGGTGGAAGGACGATACCACCTTCAGAAGGAATTTAAGGTGTGTGCAGAACACTATCCTGTTCTTGTAGAACCTGGTATATGGCGCCTCCGCCACTAAGGCCTGAAACTTGTTAAACCTGCGAGCGGAGGTAAGCGCAACCAGGAACGTCATCTTTCACAAGAGGTATCGCATGTTGCAGATAGCCAGAGGCTCAAAGGGCGGGTGAGTGAGCTGCCCCAGTACTACAATGAGGTCCCACTTGGTTGCCGGAGGGCAAACCGGGGGCTTCGATAAGAGCAGACCCTTAGGAAGCAGGTCACCAGTGGCTGGACCGAGAGGGGTTTGCCATCCACCGGGTGGTGGTGCGCCACCAGGGCACCGAGTGCTGTATGTCCAGGGCCAGAGCCCTGAGACGATCAGCTCAGTCTCCAGGCAGGAAGGCTTTTGACTGGAGGCTGTCCAGTCTTGCCCCTATGAACTCTAGACACTGTGTCTGGAGGAGGTGGGACTTGGGGTAGTTTATCACAAACCTCAAGTGCTGCAGGACCTGGATGGTGCGTGCAGTTGCCTGCTGCACCTCGGAGGCCATGCCTCCTTTTATGAGCCAGTTGCCCAGGAAGAGGAAGATAAAGACCCCCTAGAGGCAGAGGAAGGCGGCTACAGCTGCCAGGCATTTTGTGAAGATCCTTTTGGATTTTTTGACATAATTATTTGTCTTTTATGTAGGTGGCACTAGCTTTGGGTGTTTTTACCTATACTTTATAGCTCCTAAGTGGGCTTCAAAAAAAAGTTCAAAATCGAGTAAAATGGAAGAGCAGCTTTAAGTGGTTGTTTAAACTTGTTTCAACCTCATGGCTCCTCCTCCAACATTAATTTATCTTCACATATGCAAGCTTAAATTTATGCTTTTGGTCTTTAAGCTCCCTGCTGGAGGCAAGGCAGCAATGTTCCAAGGGAGAGCATCTTGAACTTCTCCCTCACCAGGAACTTGTTCAGGTTGTGCAGGTCGAGGATGGGCCTTAGGCCTCCTGTCCTTTTTAGCACGAGGAAGTACCTGGCATAGAACTCCTTGCCCCTAAGATGGTGGGGTTCTGGTTCTACCATTTTGTCTTCGAGAAGACCTGCAAGCTCCTTCAGTAGAAGGTCCCGGAGAAGGGGAGACTTGAGGGACTCTCCCGGAAAGTAAGGGGGGAGGTGTCTGAGTCTGGCGGAGGAGGTATCCCTCCATGACCATCTGAAATGCCTAGGAATTGGTGGTAATAGCTACCTTTGGGCATAGTGCATCAGATGTCCCCCTGTGGGCTGCTGACCTCCTTGGGGTGGAGAGACTATGTCCAGGAGTCAAAATCTCCCGCCTGGCTGGGCCAGGGCTGATGCCTGGGGTTTGGGAGCCTTCTGCTCCCTTGGCCTGCTGACCCTGTTGGGGAGCCGGGGAGGCCTGAAAAGGTGGGTAGTTTCTATAAGCAGCCCATTTCCTCAGGTAGAAGGGCTTTTTACCAGAGCCCTTCTGTTGGGGAGGAGCAGCGGTCTTTTTAGAGAGTCTGGTCCTCGTCATGAACATGGTCTCCTGCTCGGCAGCCTTGTCGTTCATGGGCTTGTCAAAGAGGTTTTCTCCTTGGCATGGGAAATCAACCAAATCTATCCTGAACCCATTGCTCGAGATCAGATGACTGTAGCCAAGCCTGGTGTCGGGCACCAATTCTCACTGCTGCTACTCAAGCCACTGTCTCGAAGCCATCATAGGCTGCCCGAGACACAAACTTGGAGCACTCACGGATGGCCTTGTCCAGGTTCTTGAACTGCTGCAGGGGGTTCCTTAGACAGACCACTCGAGAACCCAGCAATTTCCTTCGCCAGATCTCTCAGATACATGCTCATGTACAGCTGGTAGGCCTGAATGTGGCCGATAAGCATCGAACCCTGGTAACACTTTCTGGTGAGGGTATCCAAGGTGTGTGCCTCCCTGCCGGGAGGCACCGAGGAGTGCGTCTTCTGACTCTTCAGTCAACACATGGCCGACTCCACCATCATGGAATTGTGCGGCAGCTGTGATTTCTGGAAGCCCGGGCTCTGGTGGACTTGATACATCAAGTCGAGCTGCTTGCTCACCTCCGGCACCGATGCCAGTGTCTCCCACATATGGAGCATTAGCCGTTCCAGGCTGGGAGGGATGGGCACCATAAGTGATTCCCTCGGAGGAGCCTCATACTGGAGGATTTCTAGCTCCTCTGCCCAAGGATCCTCCTCTGATTCTGTCGGGAACACTAGAGCCTTAAACATGTTCCTGACGAAGTCAAGGAATGCCTTGTCCTCTACTGGAGACTGCTGCTGGGGCTCTGAAGTGGGAGAGTCCGAGGGGATGTCGCGATGGCGACAGGTGTCGGGCAACTCCTCATCCTCCATCTCCCATTTGGAGTAGTCCTTCGAGGACTCGATAGAAGGATGGTCCGTGGGCCCCAGGGCTGACCCCAGCCCGCAGCACTCAGAGGCCCTGCAGCTGGCGCCGAGTGCACTGGCTAGGGACGATCGCAGCCCTGTCGAGTAGGAACCGGATCAAGTCCTCGACCGAGGATTGATTTGAGGCTGAAGGGTCTTGAGGATTTGCTCGGCTTCCAGGGACGTCTTTGACGTCGAGGGCCTGGTGGTCATGGCGGAGGAATCAGTCATACCAGACAACAGCACCCACTGCTGGTCCATGAAGGCAGACAAACTGCGCTCCGAGGCCGCCATTCTGTACTCCAGACCAGAAGGCTCCACAGCCATTGGCATGGGCACCGAAGGAATTGGGCCTGATGTCAGTTCCCCTGAAGGGGAATCCTCGATGAACATGGTGTCTGGCGACCAAGGCTGGTCAGAGGTTGAGTCCTTCAGGGGACCTTTGCAGGCCACTCCTCCTCCAATCCCTCGGATGAGCATCTCGGACTGCGGGACTTGGCTCAGGACGTACCCAGCCTGTTGGATCTGTCCAGGGACACCGCCTTCGAGATCTTCTTTTTCTTGGATCCCCTTGAGAGAGACCTCCTTTCCAAAGAACCACAGTGCTGCTTGGGTTCCGAAGAGCTGTCTGAAGATGCCGTGGCATTGGATTAGGCCCTGCCCTTCGGAGGTACCAGGGACTTGGGGAAAAACTTATCATGCTGCTGCTGCTGGTGGCTCTTGAGGGCCTTGTTGGACATCTTTTTGCAGAGACCGCATACTGTGGGGTCATGGTCTGGCCCAAGACAGCGAAGGCAGCAGTCGTGTGTGTCGGTCAAAGACATAATTTTAGCACACTGATCACACATTTTAAAACCACTGGTGGCCATGGGGGGAAAAAAGTACTCCACGAGGTCGAAGACCTGCCAAGCTGCCAGTTGGAAAAAAGGCACAAAGATGCCAAAGAGGAAAAAACTATAAAAGGACTTGAACTCGATGCTGAGACAGTGAAGTCGGGTGGCGAGAAGAGTACCAGTGCAGTACCGGAGGAGAGTATGAAACTCAGGCTAAAAATCAGCTTTTTCCGGGGACAAGCCAGACAGACTTCTGAAGGACCATGGAAAAAAGGAGACTGAGCATGATGGCACTCTTGAGTGGGAAGGAGACCACACATGTGTGTTGGCATCTCCCAAAGGCTTTCTATGAAACCTGGGGGATTGCTTCTGCGAGGGCTCTGTCGGTGCCGACATCACCCATATGTGAGGACTGACTTCCTGCTTGTTCCCGTAGAATAAATGCTACTAAGTCAGAGGCACGAATTTTGAGAGAATGCCACCATGGCCGTAACACGGTGCGCCATGATGTGGCCTTCCAGTGGGAGCCTTGCCTGCTCGTAAGTGAGGGCGATACAGTCCGTCACCCATGTGGATAGCGTGCGCTTGGTCACTGCCTCCCCCAGCCTACTTGGGACATAGGAGATGAAAAGCTGAGAGGCTTTGTGGTGGCCCTGAGTGCGTTGCATGTAGAAGGACAAAGCCCTCCTACAGTCCAAGGTGTGTAGGACCTTCTCCACCCGACTGGAGTGAGGTCTTGGAAAGAAGGTAGGGAGCACCACTTCCTGGTTGAGATGGAAGGGCGACCCCACCTTTGGCAGGAATTTGGGGTATGTGCGAAGCACCACTCTGTCTTTGTAGAACCTGGTATAGGGCGCCTCCGCCACAAGAGCCTGAAGTTCGCTAACTCTGCAAGTAGAGGTAAGCGCAACTGGGAAAGCCACCTTCCAAGAGAGGTAGCAAAGGTGGCAGGTAGCCAGAGGTTCGAAGTGTGGGCAAGTGAGCTGCTCCAACACTACAACGAGGTCGCATTCGGTTGCCGGAGGGCGAATCAGGGGCTTTGATAAGAGCAGGCCCCGAAGAAAATGGGTCACCAACAGTTGGAAAGAGAGGGGCTTACCATCCACCGGATGGTGGTATGCCACCAGGGCACTAAGGAGCACTCTGATGGAGTTAGACCTGAGCTCAAACTGAGAAAGGTAGAGAAGGCACTGTAACACCAGAGCCACCGGGCAGGAAAAGGGGTCAGCCCCATGTTCAGTGCACCAACAGAGAACCTGCACCATTTGAGAACATAAGCCTTCCTAGTAGAGGCCTTGCAAGAGGCCAGCAGAATGTCTTCCACTTCAACCGCATGCCCACCTCGAGATGCTGGGGAGACTGCCACAGACCACAGAATCCACCAACTGGCGGGTCACAGAAACCCTGCCTCAGAGGCGGCCCGTGGCCTGAGACACTGCTGCGCCACCCTCATGTGGAGACGAGCATCATGGGTGACGTGGACCATGGAGGCCATGTGCCCGAGGAGGCACAGGAGAAGATGAGCGGGCACAGAGGTTTGGCACTGTACGTCCAGAGCCAGAGTCCTGAGACGACTGGCTCAATCCCTGGGCAAGAAAGCCTTTGACTGGATGAGTGTTGCTCTTTGCCCAATGAACTCCAGACACTGTGTCAGGAGGAGGTGAGACGGGGTAGTTTATGACAAAATCCAAGTGTTGCAGAACCTGGATGGTGCGTGTAGTGGCCTGCTGCACCTCTGAGGCCATGCCTCCCTTTATGAGCCAATTGTCCAGGTAGGGAAAGATGAAGTCACCCTAGAGCCGGAGGAAGGGGCCACGACTGCTAGGCATTTTGTGAAAACTGCTGGGGCAGAGGCTAGACTGAGGGGGAGCACCCTGTACTGAAAATGCCTACCACCCACTTTGAACTGCAGGTACTGCCTGTGGTTGGGGTAGATGAGGATCTGGGTATAAGCATCCTTGAGGTCTAAGGAGCATAGCCAGTCTTCCTGCTGGAGGTATGGCAGCAATGTTCCAAGGGAGAGCATCTTGAACTTCTCCCTCACCACGAATTTGTTGAGTTTGCGCAGGTCGAGGATGGGCCTGTCCTTTTTGGCATGAGTAAAACCCCTTGCCCTTGAGATGGTGGGGCACCGCTTTGTCCTCGAGAAGACCTGCCAACTCCTTCAGAAGGTGGTGCCGGTGGAGGCTCTCTCGGGAAATAAGGGGGAGATATCTGAGTCAGGTGGAGGAGGTAACTGACCCTGTTGGGGAGCTGGGGAAGCCAGATAAGGTGGGTAGCTTCGGTAAGCAGCTCCCTTCCTCGGGTAAAATGACTTTTTACCCAAGCCCTTCCATTGGGGAGGGGCGGTGGTCTTTTTGGAGAGCCTGATCCTCGTCATGAACTCTGTCTCCAGCTCGGCAGCCTTGTCGGTCAGGGGTTTGCCAAAGAGGTTCTCTCCTTGGCATGGAACATTGACCAATTTGTCCTGAACATACTGCTTGAGGTCTGATGACTGTAGCCAAGCTTGGCGGTGTACACCAATGCCAGCAGCGGCTACTCGAGCCGCCAACTCGAACCCATCATAGGCCGTTCGAGACATGAATTTGGAGCACTCACGGACTTCCTTGGCCAGGTTCTTGAACCACTGCAAGGGTTCCTTGGAGAGACCAGCTGAGAAGCCGGCAAGTTCCTTCGCCAGGTCTCTCAGGTACATGCCCATGTACAGCTGGTAGGCCTGGATGCGACCCATGAGCACTGAGCCCTGGAGCACTTTCTGCTGAGGGCATCTAGGGTGTGGGCCTCCCTGCCAGGGGGCACCGAGGAGTGCATCTTTTGGCTTTTCAGCCAATGCATGGCAGACTCTACCACCATGGAGTTATGCGGCAGCTGTGACTTTTGGAAGACAGGCTCCGGCGGACTCGATACATCGAGTCGAGCCGTTTGCTCACCACCGGTACAGAGGCCGGTGTCTCCCACATTCGGAGCATCAGTCGTTCCAGAATGGGAGGGTTGGGCACCTTGAGCGATTCCCGCGGAGGGGCCTCGTACTGGAGGATTTCCAACTCATCCGCCCGAGGGTCCTCCTCTGACTCGGTTGGGAACGACAGGGCCTTAGACATGTCCTTGACAATATTCTTGGGCGGGGACTGCCGTCGGGGCTCTGAAACGGGAGAGTCAGATGGGACATCGTGGTGGCGATGGATATCAGGGGACTCCTCCATCTCCAACTCAGAGTAGTGCATCAAGGAGTTGTAGGAGGGCTGCTCCGTGAACCTTGGGACCCCCGATGCCCTGCGGCCAGTACCCGGCAAACTTGCCGGGGATGACCGTGGTCCCATCGAGCAGGACCGAGATCACGACCTCAACCAAGGATGGGCTCGGCCTCCAGAGATGTCTTGGATGTCGAGGGCCCGGTGGTTGGGGCAGATGAACTGGTCATGCCGGACAACAACACCTGCTGCTCACCCATGAAGACAGACAAACTGCGCTCCAGGGCCACCATTCTGGACTCCATACCAGAAGACTCCGCAGCCTTCGATGCGGGCACCAAGGGACTCGGCCTGGTGCCGGCTCCCCCATAGGGGAATCCTCAACGAGGATAGTATCTGGGGACCGAGGCCGGTCTGCGGTTGGATCCTTCCAGGGGACCTTCACAAGCCACTCCTCCTCCGACGCCTCGGACAAACGTCTTGGACTGCGGGACCAGGTCCGGGGAGCACCCGGCTGGTAGGAACTGTCCAAGGATGCCACTTTTGAGGGTTTCTTCTTCTTCCTGGGTTCCCTCGAGGGAGATCCCCTTTCTGAGGACCCACGACGAGGCTCGGGTTCAGAAGGTACCACCCAAGATGTCGGGGCCTCAGATGATACCCTGGCCTTCGGAGGCACTGGGAACGCAGGGAAAAATGTATTGTGTTGCTCCTGGCAGTTCTTGAGGGCCTTACTGGAATCCTCTTGCAGAGAATGCAGGCTGCTGGGTCGTGGTCTGGCCCAAGACAGCGGAGACAGCAGTCGTGTGTGTCGGTCAAAGACATAATTTTAGAGCACCGATCACACTTTTTAAAGCCACTGGTAGGCATGGGGGAAAAAAGTACCCCTGCGAGGTTGAAGACTCATCAGGCTGCCAGTGGGAGAAAAAAGGTGCGAAGACACCAGGAAAAGAAAAGAATGAAAGACTACAAAAATAGACCGAACTCGATGCCAGGAAGAGTACCAGTATAATATTTGAGGTGAGTGTCAAACTCGGAGAAAAAAAATCAAATTTTTCCGGCGACAAGCTTACAAACATCTGAAGACTGAGCAAGATGGCATCCTTGGGCGCATACATGGTGGCATCTCCCAAAGGCTTTCTTTGAAAGCTGGGGGATGCTTCCACAAAGGCTCAGTCGGTGCCGACATCACCCATATGTGAGGACTGACTTCCCGCTTGTTCCCGGAGAAATACGAGATTACAGACCTACTATTAGTAATCTGTGAACTATCATTAAAATCATCTGTATTACCTGAAGATTGGAGAATGGCTAAAGTAACACCAATTTTAAAAAGGGGTGTTCTGGAAAACTACAGACCAACAAGCCTGACATCAGTACTGGGCAAAAAAGGTAGAAACCATTATAAATAATAAAATTACTGAAGATGTAGACAGTCATGGTTTAATGGAAGAAAGTTAATATGCATTTAGCCAAGAAAGGTCTTGTCTTACTTATTTGTTATCTTTTTTTTGACGGTGTGAACAAACAGGTAGACCAAGGTGAGCAGGTTGATATAGTGCATCTGGATTTTCAGAAAGCCTTTAAAAAGGTCCATCATGAGAGACTCCTGGCCAAACTAAAAAGTCATGGGATTGGAGGCACTGGATTAGGAACTGGTTAAAAGATAGAAAGCAGGCCCCACGTGACGCATGAGGAAGTGAGAGGGCTTCTCGGCTCGCTCTGGGGCTGCCTCGCAATTATTCAAAAACTATTAATCATTGCACCACGAAATAACATCACAAAGAGATTAAATAGCAAAGGGAGGCTGAGAGGACTCTATCGGCAGCGAGAGAAGAAAGAAAAATGCCTCTGCCAGCAAGGAGAGATTTCGAGAAGCCTCAGAAGTCCGGGGCCTCAGCAGCATCTACAGCAAGCTGTCACAGCCAGCCTCACCCGGAGGGGAGAGCGCGGATTCGGCATCAGAGGAGCTGGCACGGGAGGTAGTGAAACTACTGGACCCTAAATTTGATTTAATCCTGAAAAAGCTGGAGACTATGGGAGAGTCGCTAACAGAATTTGGCCATAGAGTGGATGAGTTAGAGCATCGGGTGGCAGCAATCGAAGATGAAGGCAGGCCCGAGAAACTGAATCTCAACGCCGAAAACTGGAAGCCTTGATAGAAAAAGTAGATGATCTAGAAAATAGATCAAGAAGAAACAATATACGTATCGTGGGAGTCCCGGAGTCAAAAACGAACACAATGTTAATGACACTTATAGAGAAGTGGTTACCTCAAGAACTTGGTCTCAAAGCCTTGGTAGGAGACATTAAGGTTGAATGAGCACACCGGCTGAGCCCCAAAATGGAGTCATGTCAACACCCGAGAGTGGTAATAGCAAGAGTGTTCAATTTTCAACATAAGTTACAACTTCTTCAAGCTTACCGAAAGAAACGGGACTTGGTCCTTGAAAACCACAAAATTTTGCTCTTTCAGGATTACTCAGCAGTAGTTGCAGCAAAGAGAAAAGAATTTACGCCGATTTGTGCGGCTTTGTTTCAAAAGAAGATGTGCTTTACATTGGCATTTCCGGCAGTTCTATGAGTGCTGCATGCGGGTCAAAATCAAGTGTTTACCTCGCTGGAGGCGGCAAAGAAATTTATGGCAGACTTGGAGAAGAGCCTGCAAGAGGGAAGCTCTTTGCCATAATAATGACTGGATGGATGTGTTGGACTACCGGAGACACGCGATTGGAGAACATGAAAGAAATGAATGCTAATATTGTTCACTGTAGAAGACAGTAGTATAAAGCAATAGAAGTGAGTTGTATGTTTAATATACACTGGTTTAATAGGTACTAATGTTACTTCTTTGTTGAAAAGGAACTGAAAAGAAGGAGAACGGGAGGCAATTGTTATATAAGGCATGAAACGTAGGAGGGGCAAGAAATAAAAGTGTTGAGGTCGAGGCAGCCCCGCAGCGCCCATTTTGGGGACTGCTTCCTCAGCCAAGAGACGCTGAGGGTAGAGAATGAGAATATTTTATGAGGGGGGGGAAGGGAAGGGAAGGGGGGAGGGAGGAGGGAGAAGGAAAGAACACTCATGGGGAAAGCAGAGGGGGCTGGGAGGAGGGTGGAAAAGAGGGTAGTAAGACAAGTTGAGAGAGAGCTTTTGGGGCAGGGGATCCAAATGCTGAAGTTTAAAATAGTGGGAGGTGAATGGGCATACAGGATTGAGCTGGGGGTTGAGGCTCCTGGTAAGAGGAAATAGAAGGGTAAATACTCTGACTATGATGGTGCTCCAAACAAAAAGCCAGAATGGGGCCTGAACTACGTTTCATCACTTGGAACGTCGAGGGCATAAGTACTCCCATGAAGCACACTAGAGTTTTGCAAGTGCTCAAGAAAGGAAAAGCACATGTGGCTCTCCTACAAGAGACCCATCTAAGTGACAAAGAGCACACTAAGCTCAAGAGAGACTGGGTGAGCCAAGTATATGCTGCTGCTGCTGCAGCAGGAGGGCGGAAGAAGGGGGTAGCAATTTTAATTAGGAAAGGGATTCAAGTAGAAATACTAGGTGAGGAGATTGATCCCCTGGGGAGATTCATACTGGTCCATGCACGATTAAATGGGGAAGAAATCTTCATAGGTAACATTTATGCACCAAATGTCTATGACCACGCTTTCTTTAAGTCCCTATTGCAGAAAATTGGGAGGGCACCAAAAGTCCCGATAGTATTAGCTGGGGACTTCAATTGTCCGCATGACCCTGAACTGGATAAGTCCAAAAGGCAAGGAGGTGGGGGGGATGGAATAAAAGAGGGGTAAATTATCTATGCCAAATGGGAGGTCTGATAGATGTTTGGAGAACACTGCATGAAGGGGAAAGAGATTACACACATCTGTCTAGAGCTCATCAAACATGGTCCAGAATCAATTATATATTGGTATCGAAAACAGACTTTGGGAAGGTGTTAAGGGAAGAGATTGGACCTATTATAATCTCAGACCATGCGATGGTAAGAATGGATTGGAAAGGGAGAGGGGTAGCGGGACATAAAATGGTCCTTCCCTAGGCACATGTGGAAACATAAAGAATTTCAAGAATATCTAAAGCAGAAGTGGGAGGAATATATAGAATTTAATGAGGAAAGTACTACGTCGGTGGCTGTGTTATGGGAAGCTGGGAAAGCAGTAATGAGGGGGCATGTTATTGCGTATGTAACAAAAGAAAAAAGAAAAATCAATGGTGAGATAATACAGTTAACGCAAGAGCTCCAAACTTTGAAAAGAGAAGCTTTGATATGAACATCTAATGAAAAGATGCAAGCCTACCTAGAGGTTCAAAGGAAATTAAATAACCGGCTTCAAGAGCGTGCGATATATGATATGCAGTACTATAGGCACCAGTGCTTTCGCTTTTGGAACCGCACCGGCAAATTACTGGCTAGGCTGGTGAAGGATTGGAGTGGGACAAAACTAGTAGCCATCATACGTGATAAGAAGGGTGTTAAACAGACAGAGCCAAAGAGAATAACTGAGGTTTTCCGACAATTCTATAGTATACTATATACCCCAGAGAAGGAGAATAGAGATCAAGAAAAGATCTTTCTAAGTAAGATTCAGCTTCCACAATTGACTCAGCAAGAACTGATAGAAATGAATAAGCCCATTTCTGGGGGGGGGGGGGGGGGGGAATTGTAAAGATTATTAGGGCAGGGAAGCCCCATAAGGCCCCCGGACCTGATGGTTATGGAACAGAGTTCTACAAGATACAGTGGTGTGCAAAAGCCTGGAATCACTTGTGAGTTTTGCGTTTTTCGTACTTTCTAACGTTTTGTTTTGTTTTTAAATTTTGCGTTAGCCCAGCATATTCATCTTTCTACCACGTTAAAAGGGATACATTTGGCTATTAGACTTGACTTTTTTGCATTCCTTGCTTCCAATTTAAATACTTTACAGATACTGGGAGATAGTTACTGTGATTTTTGTGGATCCTGCGTCAAAACTGGATCGAGATTATCCAATATGCACACGTTATTTCTGACCAATCAGGAGGCTGGCTTCACTAACCAATCACAATGCAAATATCTAGTCAACAGTGCAGCTATAAAAACGTATGGAATTTTTGAATTTCATACGCTTTCTGGATTGACCATGAAGATGAATTGGACCCTGACATTGGAGGAGCGTGTTCGTGTGTCCTTTAGTTATTTATTTAATTTATTTATTTAGTGTCTCTTATATACCGCGCTCTTTAAGATCAGTGCGGTTTACATACAACAAAACTTGTGCAGTGCTGGCGGAACCTACACTGGACTTACAAAGAACAGGGGTCTCTAACAAGGCTAACAGGGGTAACTATGTACAGACAAAAAAAAGAAAACTGGCTGTCACCGGCTATGTGAGCAGCTCAACTATTTACAGGTTGGCCTAACTATATACAGATTGGCTGGTTGATATGTATGCATTGTTTGGGATCTAGGGGGCGGGGCTGCAGATGTGCATAACAGCTGCATTGGGGGTGTCGGCCTGGTTCCAGAGTGTGACTGGCTGTGAGACGGCATCTGAGTCTATAAAGTGCTGGAGGAACAGGTGGTGCTTTAGTGATTTCCTAAACTGGACGAGGTCAGTGATGGCACAGATGGCCGGAGGCAGGGCGTTCCAGCATGTGGGCGCTTACAATGAGAAGGCTCTGTTTATTGTTGCCTGGGAACACTTTGTAATCGCTTTTGGGAGTAACAGAGTGTTGGTGGCAACTGCTCTCCTAGCTCTGTTGGGGGGGGGGGGTCTGAATGAGATCTGTGAGGGAGGTGGAGGAGCGCTTGTTAATGGCTTTGTAGGTCATCAGAAGAACCTTGAAGGAGAGTCTACATTGGACCGGCAGCCAGTGCAGATGTTTCAGAACTGGGGTTATGTGTTCTCTGCTGAAGGCTCCGTGCAGGAATCTGGCGGCTGCATTCACTGCCAGCTGTAGAGGGTTGAGCATGCTCTTCGGGAGTCCGTGGAGTATTACGTTATGTCATGAGGCTGGTGCTAATAAAGATGCAGAGTTGAAAAGAAACCCTGTTTCTCACAGAGCTCTAGATGTGCAATTACCTCAAAGCACAGCTAGAGGGGGCAGGAGTGATCATACAGAAGCTAATGAGGGTAGGAGAGCTAACCAGTTGCACCTGGAAGTAAGCCCGGGAGATTCAAAGGAAAAATCCCTTTATAAACAGAAGCTTAATGCCAGCAAAGGAGGAAGAACAGCAAGAGAAGCTGGAGCAGCGGGAGAAGCAGCAGCTGGAAGAGAAGGAACAGAAAGCACGGCTGAAGAAGGAAGGAGAGTCCTGAAGGAAGGAATCCTTCCTGAGCAAGCCCAAAAGGACAGAATTCACAGAGGTAGAGTTCAGAGGGGCCATGCTACGGGAGCCACTGTTCAGAGGGAGTCTGCTAAGGAAAGCAGTCAGGCTGGAGGGTGTGCCACTCCCTGCTTAAGCAACGTTCCTGAGTCCATTATACAGAGAGCCAGAGAGCCAGGCTTGGGGGAAAGCCTGCAGTCATTGGAGTATGCTGAACAAGCTTCACCAGGTACCAGAAAGAAAGGAGTTTCTAGCAAAGCTACTTTTTCACTGAAGTATAGGGCTGGTGAATCCTCGCCAGGTTTTCCTAAGCTTTCAGGAAGTCCAGCACTCCCCAGAAGCTACCGACAGAAAACCTGTTGTCAGAAGGACGTTCTTGAGAGAGAAGGCTCCAGAGCTTCAAGCTACAGGAACTCAAGGTATGGTGGCTTTATTCCTGTTAGAGAAAGCTTAACTCCTAAAAGCACTGCTAAAATTGAACCACAGTTTGTAAGAAGAGGAAAGAAACCAGAGCAGTTTAAAGAAATACCAAAAGACTTTAGAGCACAGTCTTATTGGAGCCGAGATACCAGAGACAGTCCATGTAAACTTGTAACATCCAGGGACAGCGTTTGCTCTGAGGGGGAAACTAGTGAAGCAGAATCTATGGAGATAGAAGGTGCAGATACTATTCCCATTCCTCAGGAAGAGGTTATGGATTGCAGTTTGTGTAAGGCTACTAGCCTGGAATCCATAGCGACATTGTATATAAGAAGAAGCCTTGTTTAGTTGTTTTACCCTGGAATGAATTGAATTCCTCCATTTATCCTTTGCACCTAATTGTGAAGATATCAACAGTTGGTTTGCCTGTTTATTACTGGGACCTTGATAAAAGGACATTCTTTGATTTCCATTGTCTTATTGAACTCTTGCACGGAGGGGAAATAAAAGCCTTGTTTCCCTACACTCGTGACTTAATTATTGTGTGCTCACAAGGAGCTAAAATCCATAAGACCAATCTGCACTTGGCCTTACATACCCCACGCTCCTTGAAAAATAAGTGTGATGTGCAGCCGCCCCTTACCGCCATTGGCCACCAGGGGATGCTGTCATGACAGTTAGCATAATCAAAATGTGGGATTACTAGGGCTTGGTAGACTGTCCGGAAGTCTTCTGGCTCGAGTAGGTGTCGCAGGTGATGGAGCGTCCGAATTTTGTGGTAGACTGCTTTGACCATGTTGCTTATCTGGGCTTTCATGTTGAGCTGCTGGTCTAGCGTGACCCTTAGGTACCGTATTGTGGGCTTGCTAAGGAGCTTTGCATCCCGCACCTTCAGCGAAGTGGGTGGGGTGAAAGCTGGGTTCCTGGAGACAAATAGGACCTCAGTTTTGTTGAAATTTATTCTGAGCCTCTGCGTGTGTTGCCAGTCTGTGATGGCATCGAAGCAGGTGGATAGAGGGGAGAGGCCTGGATGTTCTGTTGAGATAGGCATATATAGCAAAACATCGGTCGGCATAGATCAGGCAGTTGATGTTGAAGGAGCGGATGAGGTTACAAATGGGCTTTATGAGCGAGGAAGGATTTTCAAGCCATCAGATAGCCAGGAAAGTTGGCTGCAGTCAGAGCGCTGTTGTTAAGATTGTACAGAAGAAGAAAGAAATGGGTTCAGTGGTGGACAAGCCTCGTTCAGGTCGTCCACGTGCATCAACATCACGCCAGGACCGCGCGCAACGATGCATTTCACTGACTAATCGCAAGTTGACCTCTCCTCAGCTACTTTGAGAGTGGTCAGACTAGAGTGAGGTCAGTGTCAGCTCATCAACAGTTCGTCGCCGGTGCCTGCAGTTTGGTCTCCGGGGCTGCAAAGCACGGAATAAGCCACTGATAACTGACATACAAAAGGCGCAACCAGATCGTGTGGGCGAAAAAGCACTCAACCTGGTTGACTGAAATGTGGGAAAAGGTGCTATTCAGCGAAGAAAGCACCTTCTGCCTGTTTCATAACAGGCCCACACCTATGTGAGGAGATTTCCTGGAGAGGAATTCAAGCCTGAGTGTCTCAAACTCACTGTGAAGCATCCTTTAAAGGTCATGGTCTGGGGCTGCATGGCTGCCAGTGGTGTTGGACGTCTTCACATCATCGATGGAATGGTCAACGGGGCCAAGTACATCACCATACTGCAAAAGTGCATGGTGCCATCAGCACACCAGCTGTTTCCTGGCAAATTCCTGTTCCAAGATGACAATGCACCCTGCCATTGCTCCAGACAGGTGATCAGCTGGAAGCAGCGGAACAACATCAAGTCAATGGACTGGCCTGCCCAGTCTCCAGATCTGAATCCAATCGAGAACCTGTGGCACAAGGTGGCCTTGGACATATCCAAGAAGCATCCGACATCAAAGCGTGAACTGATTGAGTCACTCATTGCAGCTTTGAACCACGTTGTCACCAACGATCACCTTGTCAGACTGGTTCATTCAATGCCGACAAGGTGCAGTCAGGTGATCAAGAACAAAGGGTGGCCCATCAAATACTGAGCCATCACTGACACATAAAAACGGCCTTTTTCAAGGCCACATACATTAATTTGAAGAAAACCTGGCATGCGTCCATAATATTTTAAAGCATACTTATAATAATATATCGTTGGCCAACGATGTACATTACGCTATTTTCAAAGAAAATCTATCAACGGGACAACTATGGGGAACAAACTCAGAAAATAAGGGCCAAATCAATAATAAAAGTTGGCCCTAATAGCCAAATCTATCACTTATCATGAGATACACAGAAAAAGCCACTGGGAGGAAAAAGAAATTAAGATATAAGGTCACCAAGTTGAAAAAAACGTCAAATTTACAGATTTTTGCACACCACTGTTCTAGAGATGCAGGTGGTCCCTACTCTAGCGACATTATATGCGGAGGTACTAGAAACCAAGAGCTTTCCTAGAGACATGCGGACGGCCTCCATTTCATTAATTCATAAAATAGGTAAAGATCCCAAAGACCCTGCTTCTTATAAGCCAATTTTTTAAATTAATTATGATATGAAGGTCCTAGCATCAATACTGGCAGAGAGAATGCAGTCTTTCCTTTCGAGAATCATAGGACGGCACCAGGCGGGATTTGTAAAAGGTAGGGCAGCTGCCCTAAATATAAGTAAAGTGTTACTGGGAATGGAGAGATGTATACAACATGGCACTCCTTTGCTGCTAGCGAGCCTGGACGCAGAAAAGGCTTTTGATAGAGTATCATGGGAATATATGTTTGAAGTATTGCGGAGATTCAGTTTTAAAGGAGAGTTTGTGGGATGGGTGCGAGCTTTATACACCGATCCACTGGTATACATAGCGGTGGGGGGAGAAAATTCAGCCCCATTCACATTAAAAAGAGGAACTAGGCAAAGTTGCTCCCTCTCGCCCCTATTTGTACTCCAGTTGGAGTCGCTCTTACTAACGTTCTTGCACTTAGAGGGAGTGATGGGGATAGAGTAGAAAGAGGGAGGGATAAAAGTCAGTGCCTTTGCGGATGATATGTTGCTGTGTTTCACTAACCCCCAGATATCCCTGGAGTTGGCACTGCAAAGAATAGAGCAATTTGGAACTTTCTCTGGACTGAAAATAAATACAACTAAGTCATTGGGGTTAGATGTTGGTGGAAGAGTTCGGCAAACATGGAAGAGCGATTTCCCGTTGGTATGGGCAGACGGACAGATTCGATATTTAGGTATCCAAATCCCAGAATGCACAGCCCAGCTATATAATGCGAACATTAAGCCGATGATGGTAAAAACGATAGAGCGTTTGAAGAAATGGCGGGAACTACCAATTTCAATGAAGGGCCAAATAGCGCTTTTTAATATGGTGGAATTCCCAAGATGGATGTACATTTATTTATTATTTATTTATTTATTTATTTAGTGTACACTCATATACCGCTACTTCCAGCGATCAGTAGCGGTTTGATTACAAATTTGGGAGTTTGTCAAATCAAGACAGAAAATTTGGGCAAAAATACACATAGATTAGAGGGTATGGCACATCACACAGAATTAAGGACTTAATGGCTAGGCTTTACATATTTACACTTTTACATATTTACAGAGAATATTTCTACATATCAGATTAATGTTTCGTTTGTTTTATGTGGTGGTCCGCTGTGATTTACATCTGGTTGTAGTGACATTGGAAAAGATGGGTTTTTAGTTTCTTCCTGAAAGCATTAATGTCTTTAATTGTTCGTATGGTAGTCAATTCCAGATGGTTGGGGCAGAGAATGAGAATGCTCTGCGGCTAGTACTGGCTTTTACTGATCTGATGTTATTAGGAACTTGTAGTGTGCCTGTGTTGCTAGTTCTCCTTTCTCTGTTGGTTGGTTGCGTGCTGACAAGGGTTGAAAGGAATGATGGCGCTAGGTTGTGTATGAGTTTGAACGTGGTTACCAATGTTTTATATTGTATCCTGGCAGCAATGGGTAGCCAATGTAGCTCGATCAATACAGGTGTAATGTGTTCAGCAATGCTTGCTCGCATGATGATCCTTGCCGCCACATTTTGGGCCATTTGCAGGATATTTAGGGCTTTCTTTGGCAGACCCTGCAGGATGGCGTTGCAGTAGTCTAGGTGAGGCATAATGAGTGCTTGCGCAACAGACCGAAAATCACAGGGTTCGATTAAGTTCCGCAGGGGTTGTATGACTCTAAGTTTGTGGAAAATGGCCTTGTTGGTTTTGACCAGGTGTTTTTCCATCTTTAGCTTGCTGTCGAGTGTGACTCCCAAGTATTTGATCTCATTCTTTGTGTTGTACGTGTTGTTACAGAGGGTGATTGTCGGAGGAGGTTCAAAATTGGGTTTACTTGATATAAACATCACTTCAGTTTTCTTGTGGTTGATTGTCATGTTATTTTGCTGCAGCCATGCTAACATCTCGTACAGGCAGGCTTCGAGCTGGGTATACTTCGGGTCGGTGGTGTCCAATTGTGCGTATAGCATAATATCATCTGCATAGATATGGTAGTTGATATTATTTTTTGAAAATGTCACAGAGGGGCTGCATGTAAATGTTGAAAAGTAGCGCCGAGAGGGCCGAACCCTGAGGTATGCCTTGAGTTTGTGTGAATGCTTCTGCTTTTTCGCCGTTGAATTGGACCTGTGGCCTTCTGTTCGTTATGTAGGAGGAGAACCATTTAAGGGGGGTTCCCAAAATTCCTATTGACTCCAGTTTGTTCAGTAGGATTCCATGATGGACAGTATCAAAGGCGGCAGAGATGTCAATGAAAATGAGTACAAACATTTTCTTCCTGTCTTCAAGGCCTTTGTGGAGGTTGTTAAGCAGTGCTATTAAAAGCGTTTCGACCCCATGGTTTCGTCTGAATCCGTACTGTTGCATGTCCAGTGTGTCATGGTCGTCAAGGTGCTCTTGAAGTTGTATGAGGGCTGCTTTTTCGATGATTTTTGCTAGGAAAGATATGCTGGAGATGGGACGGTAGGATGTTGGGTCTACTTTGTTGAGTGTGTTGTTCTTTAGTACTGGCCTTATTATGGATTTCTTGAGCTGGTCGGGCATAGTTCCTTGCTGCAGCGATAGGTTTACTATGTGTGAGACTTGGTGGACTATATCTTTTTTCGCTGCCTTGACCCAAGCAGTAGGGCAGGGATCTAGTGGGGAGGTGGTGGTATTGATGTTAGTTATTATGTTGATTGTTGATCATCAATCTTGTGGAAATTCCTCCATGTCAGTTCTTGTTCCACAATAGATTTCAGGTGTGCCTCTTCCATACAGGGGTCGGGCAGGGTTGCAGTCAGCTTGCTTGCGTAATGGTTTGCCAGCGTTTGGGGGTGGATAGAGTTATCCTGGTGGTCTGGTTGGGAAGTTTTTGTTAGAGATTTCACCAGCTCAAATAGTTCCCTAGGTTTGTTGATAGCTTTATTTAATATGTTCGTGTGGTGCGTCCTTTTTGCAGCGTTTACCTCTTCTTTGTATTTCGTGAGGAGGTTGAGGTACTCTGTCCTGTGTTCAATGGATTTCATACGTCTCCATTTTTTTTTCATGAAATTTATCAGTGTGGGTATCGAGAAGAGATATTCGGATGTTGCAGGGGCATTTGTCTAGATTCCTCTGGCGAGGACGGAAGGCGCATATAGCGCTCGAGGCAATGATGCAACCCACAGAGGAGGGGAGAGCGAGTCTGTTGTCACTGCGTGCTTACAACTTACAATGCCTGACGAGATCTTTAAGAAATATGATAGAGGGGACAGTAGAAACCATGCCGATAGGAATAATGGATGAAATGGCAGAACCGCAGCACAGGGTGTCTGTGTTACTAGAACTCAAGGCGAGTTACCAATAGCATGTAAATTTCAGGGTATTGGCAGGCGCTCAGACAGGCCTGGAAGAATTTATGTCGTTATAGGAACACGCAGTGGAATAGGTCGGATTGTCTCCCGCTAGCAGGAAATGTGGATTTCAGTCCGGGGATGCAAACCCAGATTGCCATGAATTGGTACAAGAGCGGAGTGAAGTATCTTGGTCACTTGAGAATGGAAGTGCTAGCAGAAGTGGACTCATTTCTTTCTCTGCGAGATAGGTATCAATTAGGACCCCGGGATCAGTATTTCTATTTCCAGGCAAGACATTATGTGAATAGTTTAAAAAGATAGAATAGCGTGTTGTTAGCATCAGGAGGAATGCTAGATTTGTTTAGAGCCCTAGAAGGGAAATTCACGCTAGGGGGGCTATGGAGGAAATTGCACCCAGGAGGCGGAGGAGGAGGGGGAGGGGTTTGGAATCGTTAGCGAGGAAATGGCAAAAAGATAATATTCCTGATGGATCAGTGGAGAGATTACAGAGAGCCTTCAAGGCAATAAAAGACATTTCAGAATCAATACAAATGCAAGAAATACAGTATAAGTTTTTGTGGCGTGCATACGTCCATAATGTTTGGGCTGCCAAGACGGGATTGATCACAACAGATGTGTGTAAGCTCTGCAGAAAAGAAAAGGGTACTCTAGCCCACCGCTTTTGGTTCTGCCCCCACATTCAGGGTTTTTGGAGGGATGTAGGTAAAAATTTAGGTAAATGGCTAGTATGTCAGATAACGATTTCCCCAGAGTGGTGTCTGTTTGGGTCATACGAGGCAGAGACACCCATGATAAGTGGCAAGCGAAAGCTGTGTGAAAAAGGCTTCTTAGTAGTAAAACTGTGCATTTTAAGACAATGGATAACAGAGGTTGCACCCACAATAAGAGGGTGGGAAAAGACAATGGGGGAACTGAGGAACATGGAGCAGCATACGGCGCAATTATTAGGGGGGCAAGGCTTTAGAAAGATTCAAACGAGTGTGGACCCCATTCCAGAGTCAAGACCAAGCTACAAAGAGACGGCAGTGGGAGAGGCTCCTGAGGAAACATTGAAAGAACTTTAAGAGGATATTATTGACAAAGATTGATCTATAAGATAGGTCCGAGTGGCTGAAGTTTAAAGCGAAGGGGAATAGGAGAAGAAAAGAAGGAAAGGAGGCAGAGCAAAGTGGATAAGGCGATAGAGGATAAGAGGGTGGGAAGGGAGGGGGAGGTTAAGGTGGGTTGGGGTGAGTGGAAGGGTGGGGAAAGGAGGGGGTTTAGGGGATGTATGGAGGAAGAGACAGAGAGATATATTCACGGTCACCGTGCAATGAGGCCACTTAAGCAGTTGAGATGTAGGCTCCCTAGGTGTGGAGCCAAGTTGTGATTCAAGTGTTGCAACTTGAGCGATGTATTAACTGATGACATTAGTTGTTCACTGAAAACAATGTTAATTATCATTAGTAAGTTGTGACTAGATAAGGACACTGTTATTTGTGTTGTTGGTATTGTAGTTCTGTTTCTGTAATCTTCCTGAAAATTACAATAAAAACGATATTCATAAAAAGATAGAAAGCAGAAAGTAGGGCTAAATGGCCAATTTTCTCAGCGGAGAAAGGTGAATACTGGAGTACTCCAGCAATGGGTGCTGGGACAACTGCTTGTTAACATACTGTATTCATAAATGACCTGGAAATGGGAAAACGAGTGAAGTGATCAAATCTGCAGATGACACAAAATTATTCAAAGTTGTTAAAATAGAAGAAGATTGTGAAAAACTGCAAGAGGACCTTGATAAATTGGAAGACTGGATGTCCAAATGGCAGATGAAATGTAATGTAGACAAGTACACTTAGGAAAGAACAACCAAAACTACGGTTACACAATGCAAGACTCCAGATTAGGAACCACCACCCAGGAAAAAGATTTTGGTGTCATTATGGATAATACATTGAAACCTTTTGCCCAATGTGCAGCAGCGGCCAAGAAAGCAAATTGAATGCTAGGAATCATAAGGAAAGGAATGGAGAATAAAACAAAAGGTATTATAATGCCTCTGTATCGTTCCATGGTGCAACCACAACTTGAGTATTGTGTGCAATTCTGGTCGCCATATCTTAAAAAAGATATAGCAGAATTAGAAAAGGTACACAGAACTGCCACCAAAATGGTAAAGGAGATGGAAGGATACCCCTATGAGGAAAGGTTTAAAAGGTTAGGGCTTTTCAACCTGGGAAAGAGATGGCCGAGGAGGTATATGATAGAGGTCTATAAATTAATGAAAGGAATGGAATGGAATGGGTAAACGTAGATTGGTTGTTTACCCCTTCAAAAAGTAGAAAGACTAGGGGACACTCAATGAAGCTACACTATAACCCATTTAAGACTAATAAGAGAAAATATTTTTTCACTCAACATGTAATCAAACTCTAATTTGTTACTGGAGAATGTAGTGAAAGCTGTTAATGTAGATGGGTTTAAAAAACTTTGGACAAGTTCCTGGAAAAAAGTTCCTTAAACCATTACTAAAAAGGACCCAGGAAATCCACTGCTTGCCCCAAGACAAGCATTGTGGAACCTGTGTGTCTTTTTGGGAACCTGCCAGGCACTTGTGACCTGGATTGGCCAATGTTGGAAACAGGATACTGGGCTTGATGGACCTTGGTCTGACCCAGTATGGCATTTCTTATGTTCTAATTCTGCCTGATAACAGGGAAGAGGTGGGGTATAGGATCTCTTCCTTCCAGACCTATTTCTCCATGATTTAGGAGATCTTCTGAGCCACCTTCCAGATCAAAAGAACATAAAATATGTTATCCTGGGTCATACCAAGGGTCCATCAAGCCCAGTATCCTGTTTCCAACAGTGGCCAATCCAAGTCACAAATACCTGTCAGGTTCCCAAAAGGTAGGCAGATTCCATGCTGCTTATTCTAGTGATAAAGCGGTGGCTTTCCCTGGTCCTCTTTATGGACTTTTCCTCCAGGAACTTGTCCAAACCTCTTTTAAACTCAGCTACACTAGCAACGTTTACTACATCCTTTGGTAACTAATTCCAGAGTTTGATTACATGTTGAGTGAAAAAATATTTTCTCAGATTAGTTTTAAATGTGCTACACTGTAGCTTCTACAATCTTCTGTTGCCCAGTCTCAAGAAAATACCACAGAAATAGTCAGTCAGCCAGAAGCTGGAATAGAGTCTCTGAAGCTTTTTTCATCAGGGCTTCTGTTTGCTTATGCTCTACCACTGATGCTTAAAACCATTCCTCAGTGTCCCCTACCCCAGCTGATTGAGTTTTCATAATACCCCTAGTGAATATGCATGACATATTTGCATGCACTGGAGATATCCCAAAGCGCCACCTCGGGCTGGGGTCAGGAGTTCTGAAGACTGGTTTGAACTTTTGATGATAAGGTCTTAATTCAGTATTTAATTTTTTGGATGGGAGAGGGGGAAGAGAATCCATAAGGATTTGCAATTATCCTTCTACATCACCATCAGATCTACACATCAGAGCATCTATGTGGTACCAGTTACCAGTTGGCAGAAATATCAGACAGCAGCCAGTACCCAAGGGTAAGAGCAGAGAGCCAGCTGTACTAAATAGTCACATGTTGATTTAACAGCTTGTATGGCAGCAATACAGCAGCTCTCTGAAGCATCAATAATTCTTAAGCAATAAAGTTGTTTTTCTACAGTTTCCCTCCAGTGATAAATGCCACTCTGTAAAATCAGACCTTGCGTTCCAGACATGCGCACGCCACAAGGCTTGGGTCACATTACTTCAGCTTTCCTGGAAAATATCAGCATGGTTAGTGGTTTTGGAGTCCGTTTTGCCTTCTCTAGATTCCATGCAGTCACATTGCACAAACATCCCTTCCTTAAAGAGCTTACAAAAGGTAAGTGAAAAAAGATAAAGAAAATAGACAACAGTGGCAGAGCGGTAGAGCTCTGCCAGCGTTTGCCGTCAGATACAGTTAAATCACTGACGAGAGGTTTTTAATTAAGAAACTAACACTTTCCAAGTGCTCACCTACTAATGGAGGAATCCACTTTAATTCTTTTGTTCTGGAAGCCTGTGTAATCTACATTCATCATACGCTTCTACCACCACCCCCTCACTAGTGGCGTTTAAACCATCAGCATTATATTTGATATACCTTAAACTTATATAATAGCCAAATTACATTCCAAGGCAAATCAAGTTGCCAATATCTGACAGCTGAGATTTCATGGCATGAAATAGGAGGGAGTTCAATACATAACGTGTTTTAGAAGTAAATATTTATGAACATCTCAAATCCTTCAGGCATGTTTTATTATTTAAAATATAATTCTGTATTTGCTAGATACATGTTTATCCTGCCCTTTTATTATGTTATGGACCTGATTTACTAAAGTGCAGTAAGGTTCATGGTAACTGCCAAAATTAAGAGCTTTTTACCTAAAGAAAAAGAAAAGAAATGCCAGGACTCACCTGCATGGCTGTCCTTAAAGGGGACTGTGGTTCCCCAACAGTTAACACAGAGAGAATTTTCTTACTGTGATAACTACCTCCACATTAACTGTAAGACACAGTCTCTGCCCTTATGAGTTAGCTGTTTAATGTACACAATAAATGCATCTTAATGAACAGGCCCCCCTCAGTGTTTTTTCATTCCTCCTTTCCACCTAATGTAGTCCTGCATTATAGCAACAATCCTTGGCCAGGATCCACAGACACCCCCCACCCCCCAAACTCTGGTTGTGCAGCATGAGTTGCTTGATGGTGGGTCTCCCCTCTTGTGTAGGAGCCTTGAACTACACGTCGACAGCATTCCCTTCCAGTCAGAGATGATAGTGGCAGCAAATTCTGAATTTCTTAAAAATGTATTCCACAAGGCTTGTGGCAAGAAAAAAAAATACGTACATTAATAGGTTAAAATGTTTCACCCAAGTTTAGTTTTAGAAGTACTTTAAACCTACTATCCTACATTTCCGAGAACAAATCTTTGGAAAGCAGGCACACATGAGGGTTAAACAGCCATAAATGGCTAACACTGTTCATATGTCATTTCTGACATCGAAAGTAAATATTAAAATAGAAACAGGTTAGGATGGCAAATAAATATTTCCATTTCTACCCAGAGGGCTCATTTTCTCCTCCCTCCCAAATTTGAAGTACCATAGATTCTACCGATCTCTGTGATTAATCCAAGCCTTCCCCACTGCCATGTACCCACTTGCCCCTGTCTCTTCCTGGTCAAATACCATTTTTGCCTCCACTATCCCCATAGAGAGATCATTCCATATATCCACCACAAGTCTGGGAATAAACATTTCCTTACATTTGTGTCTACCCCCTCCCAGCTTCATATCACCATGTCCCATTCAACGTAGTTACTCACCTGTAACAGGTGTTCTCCGGGAACAGCAGGAATCAGTCCTCACATATATGGGTGATGCTGGCACCAATGGAGCCCTCATGGAAGCATCCCCCTAGCTTTCAAAGAAAGCCTTTGGGAGATGCCACCACACACATGCGTGGTCCCCTTCCTGCCCAAGGGTGCCATCTTGCTCAGTCAGATGACATAGCTCAAATATGGCAAAAACAGAAGATGGTAAAGGAGCAACTCCAAGGGGAGGAGGAAGGGTTGTGAGGACTGATTCCTGCTGTCCCCGGAGAACACCTGTTACAGGTAAGTAACTATGCTTTCTCAGGGAACAAGCAGGAAGTAGTCCTCACATATGGGACTCCCCAGCTACAGGCTACCGAAAGTGTAATGGGTCTGCTTATTGTTGGTCACTCCAGGCCAGGAAATCCCGAACCCTCATCTGCGGTGTGCTGCTCCGGCTGGCTGGAATCCAGGGGAATAAACACACACAGACCACACAGAAGGACAGTATGCAAGTTTATTCCAAAGGGTGGAGGGATTGTCCGTATTTTATACATTCTTAGAAACATAGTCATACGTCATTCACCCATCTTCTGGGGGCCCACCATAGTTTATCAGTAACTAATGCAAAAACAAGTCATCCTTGAGTAGAACTATCAGTTTAGCTTACACAGCACATTCCTTTTCCCATACCCACCAGAATGTACAAAGGGCACACACATAGGATTCTGATTTCTATAGGATTCTAATTTCTCTTGTGCAGGCCTCTTGTATATGCACTTAAACTAAGCATTATTATTACAAAGGACACATATATAGGATTCTGATTTCCCTAACAATCCCCCCTTTGGGCCTGCATAGGCCCACTATAAGAACAGCCTAACAATTTACTACAAAATAACTAAACAGACATTATTAATGGAACATCTGTATGCGGCAGCGCAGGTACATCAGCCACCATAAAAGCAGGAGTATAGGAATAAGGCAGTCTGGGCAAGTAGTATTGCCGTATTAACAGTTCCTGAAATGGACTGAAGGAGGCACCACATGAGTGGTAGGAGGAGTCAACACAGTCTTGTGCGTGATGGTCAGGAGGCTGGAACCGAAAATGTCAGTGGAGACGATACACGCTTGATTCTTGACACATGGATCCACAAAGGGGAGGAGTCACACAGGATGGCTGACCATGTGATAACGATCACTGTAGTTTGGAGGTCCGTAGAGCGGGTCTAAGGTACCGTGCTTGTGAGATGCTCTGACCTGTCACCAACCTTGAAGGGATATATTGGTTCGGTACCTCTAGGCCGAAAGCTGCCTTTCTTCAGGAGTCTTCTCCTCTCCTCTCCAGTTGCTAGGGCCTTGGCTGCCCCGGCGTCAGCTACTTCTCATCCTGGTCCTGAAGCCTGATCTGTATATGGAGAATGTTTCCAGCGAGGGCAATAGCTTCAGGATCTTTTAGCCGCCACCTTCACTGTAATCGATGTTATCAGAAGAACTTGGAACGGTCCCATACTGGAAAAGGGGCTTGTACTATGTGCTGATGGTATGTCTTTACCAAAATCCAGTCTCCGGATTGAAAGAAAAGAGCTAAGTCATCCAGCAGAAAGGACTGGACCTGCTGAGCATACCTGTGGAGGGAAGAGAGTTGCCTCTGCTGCTAGGAAATACAAGAGATCAAATGTGAGGCTCAGGAGTATAAAAGGTAAGCAGTCTTCCATATAACAGTTCAGAGGGAGAAAAATTTCAGTCTACTCCCTTAGGGCAATTTGTTTGGTTGTTTGTTTGTTGAACAGAGTCAAAGGCAAGACAGTTTAGTGTCTTTACAAAGTTTTTTTTTTTGTTTTTTTTTAAAGATTTCGGAGCCCCCCCTTCGTGGGTTGCTGTTTGCATACAACAGCCAATCCTAAGCAACTCAATTTAGCTAATACATTTTTGACAAGATGCCCACACTTCCTCAAATTTTTTTTACAATTTTTAGAATTATACCAATTTGTAAAAATTTGTGTAAGTAACTTTCCTCCTTTAGCTTCATGTGTCGGGCCAGGACACATAGAGGCAAAAAGGGATAAAAGCATCTGAAAAGCACCACGTGGCCAGTGTGGGTCTCCCCAAAGCTTATTAGGATGAAAAGTGCACTCAGCCTATCTCCAAGTATCTATTTCCAATTATTGGGTATATCTCTGAGCTAGATAACTTTCAAAATTGGAGTTAATGGGGATGGCATAATCAAATATTGTAGAGTATTCATTGTCAGTTTTCTTTCTAGGTGGATACATCGGATACATCATTTCACACTTCAATTTACCCTCACCATTTTATAATGTTAATCTGAGTTCTCTTTTCCAACATGAATATTCCATCACACTCCTCTCAACACCACTTTTTTTCCACTTACATCATTCCATCAAACTACATGCATAGGTCCTTCTGTCTTTTTTATACCATACTAGTGTATCCTTATTTGGCAAGGCTGCTAAGAACATCAAACAATTGTTAGAAACTTAGTATTTTTGTAAACAAAAGGTATATATAAAATATAAATGTAGATCCTTTTCAATAAGCATAACAATATGAGTAAACAGTGCTCATTCTAATTAGCAACTGCCTAAACAAAATATAGATAAAGTCCTTACAATATAGACTAGTGCTTCACGGCATTTTATAACATCAATCCCAATAGGAAGGAGTATGGCTTCTAACAGAACAGCCACATAATCTCTCAGGTGTGACTAAAGTCTATCTTATACAGTCAAACCTCGGTTTTCATGATTAATCCGTTCAAAAAAGTCTGACTATAACCGAAACGGACTAAAACCGAAGCAAGATTTCCCATAAGAAATAATGTAAATTCAATTAATCCGTTCCAGACACCCAAAAATATTGACAAAAAATACATTTTATAGAGAATAACTATCTTTTTACATACAGAAAACAATGAGAAATACATATAAATGACTAATGAAATGGATAAATGAGCATGTAACATCACTTTTACCTTTATTGAAGACTTTTGTTGGCATACACAGTGTCGGGAGAGGTGGAGAGGCAGTGTCAGCCAAGCAGCAGGCAGTTGAGAAACAGTGGGACAGAGAGTCTTAGGCTGCCTCCGGCCCCCCTAAGGTAGCAGCCTGACACAGGTGAGAGTCAGAGAACAGCGTGGGGCTGTGCCAGCAGGAGCCTGCAGCTGCAGACTGCAAGGTTTCAAGGAGAGGCCGCGTGTGCAGGCCTGCAGGACACCCAGAATCCAATCGGGAGGGCAGGGGCCCCGGCGGGAGACTGGGCCGCCAAGGAGAAGCAGATTCGGTCACCAGCTCCTGTCCCGGTTCAAGGGATGTGCAGGGGAAGAGGCAGCAGGCAGACGTCAATCGGGGGAGAGTCCGGGGCAGGAAGCAGTTTCGGGCAGGCCACGCTGGAGCGTTGAACTCCTCGGCTCCCCAGAGGTCCCGCAGAATCGCTGGCTCAAGCTCCGTGGGAGATCGCTGGCTCACGCTAATCCATGGCAGGTACGGGGGGGGGGTAAAATGCTGTACGAAAACCGAGACAACGTACGAAAACCGAAACACAATCTTGATGAAAAAAATCAACGAAAACCGAATCGTACGAAAACCAGGGCATACGAAAACCGAGGTTTGACTGTACCTGGTTCTCAGTGAGAGTACTGTGGAAACTTAAAAATATTTGAGGACTGATCTTATAATCGCAGTGCCCACAAGGATCTGTGGAGGTTACTCACTAATCATGGTGTTTAAGAGATCCTTTTGAGATGAGAGGCCTAAGAAGGTTCAAGGCATTTGTGGTTGGGCCTCAGTGTGGTTGGGCCTCAGGGCGATGTTTCCTCGGGTTCTTCTTGGCCTATTCCCCCCTGCCTAGTCATGTCTCTTCAGAGGCATAAATATGCAAGGTTCATGTTCTTCAGGCCTTGTGGGTGGGGTCCTCGAGGAGTCTTAAAGCAGTCAGAATTCCGGTGGCCCAGATCATCACACTCTGAGCAGCACGTTTATTGCCTTTCCCAAGGCTGTAGCCTCACCTTCTGTCTCTCTCTCTCACTCTCTGCTTTTTTTTTTTTTTTTTTCAATGAACTCATGTTAATGTTATTATTTACAAATATTCTCATATTTCCTGGGAACCAAGCTTCATCTTTCCACTAAATGAGATCTATATGCTTGGGAACAAAGCAATTGCAGATCAGCCTCTTTCCAAAATTCTATAGTTTCTATGTGTACTGAACCTCTACATAATGTACTGCTAGAAATATTTTTGGTAACATAAAATGCAAATGTGTAAACTAAAGAAAAATTAGTATCTCACAGTGCTGCAACATATATCTGTTTTCTCTGCAACATATATCTATTTTCTCAGGAACTGTATTGAAACTAAAATAAAACTTTCAGAACAAAGTACACTTTTTCACTGGACACTAACACGTAAAATTCAAATACAGAAAAACAGGTGAATTTATCCTAAAATCCAATATTGTAATAAATCAAATCAGAAAGATCAATATCCAGCAGCCATGGTGCTACTATCCTGTTCATCAGCCATCCACACCGAGCTAAACAATGCAAAGTAATTAACTTAAAATCTTACAGTTCAAGAAACAGACATTCAAATAACATGAAACTGCAAAGAGGTGAATTCAAAATCATGCTTTGTCACATTTAAATTAAAACCTTATACATAATACTTGAGACTGGTATCAAACTGATCTGAAACAATGAAATGATGTTAAAGCAATTTGCTTAGAGTAACAGTTCAACCTTGATGTTATCTCAAACACAAATAGTAAAGTAAACAGCAGGTCTGTCATGTGTCTAGATTCCTGCAGGCAAATGCAGATAGCTAAACAAGAGAGAGAAAAGTCCTAAATACTGAGTTTAAAAAGAAAAAGTTGCTTGAGAATTGTCACTAATTGTGCTTGCTATTAAATTCCTATAGTTACAACTCTATGTGTTTCTATAATATATTAACAATAATTATGACCTCTGAGGTGCTTGCCACAAAATATAAAAATCATTGTTTCAAGTTTCAGTCTTTTAATTAGTGGCTCAGGATGCCCCATTGTCCTGACAGCGTTCCCAACCCCTACTTTGAAGGTTAAAGAAAAACAATCCAAAACCATTTGTGCCTTCTGTAGCCCACGGGAGGGGCTGCCCCCTTTCCCTCTCTCTTCTTTGTTCTCTTTGTGAAGTTTCTGGTTTTGTTTCTTATGTTGTAGGGGGAAGAGATAGCCCCAACCTAATTTTTTTTTCCAGGACATCCTAAATCTTTTCATTCCCAAGAAATGCAGCAGATTGTGAATGACTTCTATCACAACTGGTTTCTCCTGCTCTGAACATAGAAGATCATCTACATAGTGCCTAGGGAGCAGGCTCAAACATATACCTCAAAGCTACAATACTAAACCATTTGCGTTCATGCAAAATTTAGCTCAATATTTTTAACCAAAAGCATAAATATACAAATCAGGGGGTTTCTTTTTAAAATAAGGTTTTCAAAGGAAAGTATCCATTGCTAGGTCTGGACAATCTTATTCAGATTCCTTAAATCCTGCACCAACCAGCAATAAAGGAAAAACAATATTTACTGTAAACAAAACATATATTTTTTTTCAGCTTGTTGGGAAGAACACTAAGGAGTTACTTATTTGGGAAACTTCTGTTTCAGTTCGTATTTAAACAAGAGACAAATCAAAGCTTACAAGTGCTTTCTTAAGAAATTTCGCCCTGCATAATGAACTAGACCCTCGGGGTATTTGGAGCGCACCCCACTCCCCGAATTCCTCCACTATTTACATTATACATCTCACTCACACACAATCAGTCTCAGTTCCCAATAGAATATACAAACCACCAAGGTAGATACCAAAGTCCCCCTTTTCCTTACCTCGATCTGTGCACAGAATTTACTGGGGTGCTGCAGTGCCTGCTTTTTTTAATTCACTGTTACAGTCCGATTCACAATACCTCTAGTCACCTAGGATCATTACCAGCTAGTAAAGAGACCTCTCTGCAGAGAAGGAAGTGAGACTGTTGAAATCAACAGAACGCGTCTTCGCACCTCCACTCAGCAGGAGTCACTCCACTGTGGGAAAATCCCAGCGAGCCCCAGCTGTTATTTACACCTTTACCTGTGGCCAATTCACCTTTAGCCAAGCTGGCCAATGAGACTCGGAGAGGGATATTGTGAAGCAGATTAAGAGCTCTTTTAGTATTTCATTATTCAGTACATTGCTATAGCAATGGGTGTCTAAATACAGACACACCCTTTTACATATTTCAGTGACAGTTATACTGTTGTTAAGTACAAAAGTAATGTTTTTCTATTTAGCTTGTCTTCTTACAATATGGCAATAAAGAGACACTCTGCAAATAAATAATAATTTACGTTTTAGTATGCCGGTTAACTTTAAGTTTCTGTTCTGTCTGCCTGTCCGTAGCCTTTGAACACAAAGAACAGAGGGGGTGGGGTGGGGAGGGGGGTGTCGTATAGGCACAGAGATAAACTAAGCACAGTAAACATGCTAACAGGCTTATTCAGCAGAATCCTGTAACTTACACTGACAATTTATGTAGAATGGCTGTTATTTAGCTGCAGTTTTAAAACTTATCACAACATATAGCAGAACATACATTCACGCGGATTCTGGAGTGGTCCCCTCACCTTGGGACCCCCCCCCCCCATCCTCTAATTAATTCACAACAAACGCACGGCTGGCCAGACACACAAGCACACAGCCTTCACAGCAGCCGCAGATGAGAAAGAAAAGAAATCTAGCTTTCCCACCGATTCCACCCAGGGAACAGGAAAGTCTTAATTACCATTTAATTACCATTTAACCATGCTACCAAAGCAATAGGGACACTCCCAACCAAAGGGAGAATACCAGTTCTAATTTAAACCATGCTACCAAAGCACAGGGATCCCTGGCCAGCGGGAGAATCCCACTTCCTGACACCAAATGTAATGGGTCTGCTTATTGTTGGTCACTCCAGGCCAGGAAATCCCGAACCCTCATCTGCGGTGTGCTGCTCCGGCTGGCTGGAATCCAGGGGAATAAACACACACAGACCACACAGAAGGACAGTATGCAAGTTTATTCCAAAGGGTGGAGGGATTGTCCGTATTTTATACATTCTTAGAAACATAGTCATACGTCATTCACCCATCTTCTGGGGGCCCACCATAGTTTATCAGTAACTAATGAAAAAACAAGTCATCCTTGAGTAGAACAATCAGTTTAGCTTACACAGCACATTCCTTTTCCCATACCCACCAGAATGTACAAAGGGCACACATATAGGATTCTGATTTCTATAGGATTCTAATTTCTCTTGTGCAGGCCTCTTGTATATGCACTTAAACTAAGCATTATTATTACAAAGGACACATATATAGGATTCTGATTTCCCTAACAGAAAGCCCATAGGGAAAAAAAAATAGGGGATCCCTCGCAAGCAGCAGCAATTTTTTTAGTCCGTGTACACAGACCACAGTAGGACCCCTTTGTCCAATGAAACCAGCACTCTGGTAGCCTGAACACAGATGGGTAGGAATTGCCTAGATTCCGAAAAAATTATGGAGCACAGCCTGGCTGAAGGCACTGTCAAGTTGGAACGCTCTTTACAGGCAGTAATGGGCTGCTAAGATAATGACTGAAGACCAAGTGGCGACCTGGCAAATATCCACCATCGGGACAGAGCACAAGTTTGCTATCGAAGCTGCCATGGCCCTGACATGGTGCACCATGATGCAGCCTTCCATCGGGAGCCTCAGCTGCTCATAAGCAAGGGCATTACAATCTGCCACCCATGTGGACAGCATACGCTTGGTCACCGCCTCCCCCAGCATGCTGGGGTCGTAGGAGATGAAAAGCTGAGAAGCTTTATGGTGGCCCTGAGTGTGTTGGCTATAAAAGGAAAAAGCCCTCTTTAAGGTGTGAAGGACCGTCTCCGCCTGATTAGAGTGAGGTCTTGGGAATAAGATAGGGATCACCACTTCCTAGTTAAGATGGAAGGGCGACACTACCTTTGGCAGGAATTTGGGGTGTGTGTGAAGCACCACTCTGTTCTTATAGAACCTGGTATAAGCTGCCTCTGCCACAAGGGCCTGGAGCTCGCTAACTCTGTGAGCGGAGGTGAGCACAACCAGGAAAACCACCTTCCAAGAGAGGTAGCAAAGGTGGCAGGTAGCCAAAGGCTCTAAGGGCGGGCGAGTGAGCTGCCCCAACACAACACTGAGGTCTCATTCGGTTGCCGGAGGGCGAACCGGGGGTTTCGATAAAAGCAGGCCCCGAAGGAAATGGGTCACCAATGGTTGGACCCAGAGGGTAGAGAGGCTAAGCTCAAGGAGTCAAAAGCTCCCCCCTGGCTGGGTCGGGACAGTGCCTGGGGTTTTGGAGCCTTCTGCTTACGTGGGCCATTCTCAAGTCCCTTGGCCTGCTTACCCTGTTGGGGAGCTGGGGAGGCCTGATAGGGTGGGTAGTTTTGGTAAGCAGTCCCCTTCCTCAGGTAAAAGGGCTTTTTACCCGAGCCCTTTTGTCGCGGAGGAACAGTAGTCTTTTTAGAGAGCCTGATCCTCGTCATGAATTCGGTCTCCAGCTCAGCAGCCTTGTCGGTCATGGGTTTGCCAAAGAGGTTCTCTCCTTGGTATGGGACATCGACCAATTTGTCCTGAACCCACTGCTCGAGGTCGGATGACTGAAGCCAAGCCTGGCTGCATGCACTGATGTCCATTGCAGCTACCCAGGCCGCCGACTCGAACCCGTCATAGGCCGCTTGAGACATTAATTTGGAGCACTCTCAGACGGCCTTGGCCAGGCTCTTGAACCACTGCAAAGGTTCCTCAGTGAGACCAGCCGGGAACCCGGTGAGTTCCTTCGCCAGGTCTCTCAAATACATGCCCATGTACAACTGGTAAGCCTGGATGCGGCAGATGACCATCGAGCCCTGGTAGCACTTTCTGCCAAGGGTGTCCAAGGTTCGGGCCTCCCTACCGGGTGGCACCGAGGAGTGTGTCTTCTGGCTTTTCAGCCGACACATGGCCGACTCCACCACCATGGAGTTATGCGGTAGTTGTGACTTTTGGAAGCCCGGGCTCCAGCGGACTTGATACATCGAGTCGAGCCGTCTTTCTCACCACCGGCACAGATGCCGGTGACTCCCACATGCTGAACATGAGCTATTCCAGGATGGGAGGGATGGGCACCGTGAGCAATTCCCGCAGAGGGACCTCGTACTGGAGGATCTCCAACTCATCCGCTCGAGGGACCTCCTCCAACTCGGTCTGGAATGCCAGGGCCTTAGACATGTGCTTGACAAAGTCCAGGCAGCTCATGTCCTCAGATGGGGACCGCCGCCGAAGTTCTGAGACTGGAGAATCCGAAGGGACGCCGTGGTGGCGACGGGTATCAGGAGACTTCTCGTCCTCCGTCTCCCACTCAGAGTAGTTCTGGAGGACTCATAGGTGGGCTGCTCCTTTGGCCTCGAGGGCCCCGATGCCCTACAGCCAGTGCCCAGTAAGCTTGCCAGGAATGACCGCGGTCCCGTAGAGCAGGACTCGGAGGTTCCACAGCCTTCCGCGCGGGCTCCGATGAACTTGGGCCTGACGCCGGCTCCCTCGAAGGGGAATCCTTAACGAAGATGGTGTCTGGAGACTGAGGCCGGTCTCTGACCGGATCCTTCCGGGGGATCTTCGCAGGTCGCTCCTTCTCCAATGCCTCGGACGAGCATCTCGGACTGTGGGACCGGGCCCGGGCTTGGGGAGCTCCCGGCCAGTCAGAACCATCTAAGGATGTTGCCTTCAAGGGTTTCTTCTTCTTCATGGGTTTCCCTCAAGGGAGACCCTCTTTCTGAGGACCCACAACAAGGCTTGGGTTTGGAGAGTTCCGCCCGAGATGTCGGGGCCTCAGACGAGGCCCTGGCCTTTGGAGGCTTTGGGAACTCGGGGAAAAACTTATTGTGCTGCTACTGCTGCTGCTGGCTCTTGAGTGCCTTGTTGGACATCCTCTTGCTGAGACCGCAGGGCACTGGGTTGTGGTCTGGCCCGAGGCAGCGAAGACAGCAGTCATGTGTGTCGGTCAAAGACATGATTTTTGAGCACTGATCACACTTCTTAAAACCACTGGTAGCCATGGGGGAAAAAAGTACCCCTGCGAGGTTGAAGACTCACCAGGCTGCCAGCGGGAGAAAAAAGGCACAAAAGGCACCAGAAAAAGAAAATAACGAAAAACTACAAAAATTAAACTGAACCCAACGCCAAGGCACTGACGTTGGTAGGCGGGAAGAGTACCGGTGCAATACCGGAGGGCAAGTTGGAAAAAGTTGATTATTTTGTTCCCCAAGTTTCCAAGGACAAGCCAGACAATGTCTAAAGGGTTCTGTGGAAAAAAAGGAGCCTGAGCAAGATGACACCCTTGGGTGGGAAGGGGATCACATATGCATGTTGGCATCTCCTAAAGGCTTTCTTTGAAAGCTGGGGGATGCTTCTGTGAGGGGTCCATCGATGCCGACGTCACCCATAGGTGAGGACTGATTCCTGCTTGTTCCTGCAGAATAGAACTGTTCCCTAGTGTAGCTGTGTTTAAAAAAGGTTTGGACAAGTTCCTTGAAGAAAAATCCATAAACCATTATTAAGGAGGATCAGGGAAATCTATTGCTTACCCCAGGATAAGCATTGTAGAACATGTGTATATCTTTTGGGAACCTGACAGGTACTTGTGACCTGGAATGGCCAGTGTTGGAAACAGGATATTGGGCTGGATGGACCTTAGTCTGATCCAGTATGGCATTTCTTATGTTCTTAAAATAAAATAAGTCAAAAATGTAAAGAAACACAGATAACAGTAGCTTTATGTAGACTCTTTAATTACATGCACATTTAAAATGCTGTACAGTAGAGCAATTTTTATTTTACATCCTTGTGGATTCCTTTTGCAAAGCATTATTAGGCCTCCTGATATAGCAAAACGTTAAAAGAGGGGTCCCCTGGTTGGGAGCTTAAAATTACAGCTGCAGTTTTTCCCAAGTGCTGAATAATGAATTTTGCAGTCTTGATGGTGCAGAATACTAATTGCAGAACTGCCACCCCAGAGTCAGAACACAGCCAGCAAGCAAGGAAGCACGTACTGCCGTGTTTAAGAAGACAAAAAGCGGTTCTCCCTGACAACACCGATCAAGTGACCTTCTCCCTCCCTCTTCCATTACCTCCCTCTACCTCCCAGAGTTGGGGCTAATCTCAACGTTACATCTCGAGTCACAAACCCTTCTGTATCCTGTGCCAAGGTAGGGGTAATAACACAATGGAAGGGGCAGAGGCATCCCAACCCAACAGTTGGGCAGACTGCTAATGATACAAGGTCTGCTTATGACTGACTTGACTTTGTGTTTAAAGATTTCAAATACAGATTCTCGTTTGCCTATAGTTCTAGAAATCACCTGCCCATTCTACTTCTGATGACTTACAAAAATAAATAAATAAAAAATGGGAGACTGGAACTAAATTCAACCGATCACTTATTCATTAAATATTATCCCAGTGGGAAGCTCACAAAAACTGAATTAAAAAGATAAAGAAGAAAGAACACACTGCTGCTCACATATTGTCAAGTCTGTCAACCTCACTTGCTGTTTACTAGGACATCAATTTGTAGTGAGCTAAATGTAATTTTAATATACCTTTTCTACTCGTAGAATGTCACTTATAAAATTAGGTCATGCATGTAAGCAAGGCGCAATTTGATGTGTACCTGTACATGAATTTGGAGCAGATGCATTTAGGACAGGAGTTTGGGAGGAGCACATACAGAGTCAGATTTACACATGTAGGGGGTATATTCAAAGTGATTTAACCAGGTAGCGGACCTGCTAACTGGTTAAATCGTGGTCAGCGGGATATATTTAGTGCCACTGAGTATCCCCTTCTACTGGTAAACACACCAAAGCTAGCCAGCCAGCGTTGGGCTTTTCGGGAGCGGCAACTTAGGTTAGCTGGTTAGCAATGATACTCAGTAGCTAACCGGTTAACCTAAACTGGCTAACGTTTGACTAAATAAAGACTGTCCTACCTTTAGCCAGTTTAGCTCACTGAGCAACAGCTGAAAATCACTGCTGTCCTGTTAACTAAAATGCTAACCCTGGATATTCAATGTCAGTGCCGGATATGACCCCCCCCCCTCCCATTCAATATCCCGGTCTAATTTAAAGCGGTGATGGTTGGCTGCAACCGCCACTGAATATAACCCCCCCTCCCCCAAATACTGTATAAAAAGATGTGCTAACATTTAGGCCTGCTCCTGAACAGATGTAAATGTCAGAACCCTCAATTTAGCTGCTATTTTTGCAGGATCTGTGCCAGTAGAGGGAGGAGTGGCCTAGTGGTTGGGGCAAGTTACCTCAGGCCAGAAGGTCAGGGGTTCAAATCCCACTAGAAGACAGCAACCTCGGGCCGGAAGGACTGGGGTTTCTAGTCCCACAGGTGCTCCTTGTGGTCTTGGGCAAGACACTTAACCCTCCATTGCCCATGTTCCCTGTAAGTATTAGTGTATGTGTCTCATATCCCTGCGTGTTAAATGTATCCCCCAACTGTGTTGTGACCACTTTGATTGAAGGATAAGGTGGTATACAAAACTGTCTAAATAAATAAAAGACCTATAAATGTCTGTGTCTTCATAAACAGGTGACAAATAGATGATTTAAAAAAAAAATAAAAATTACCCCCATATCAAATCCCACACACTGTACAAGCAAAAGTGGTGGTCTTTTTGGTGATAAGGGGGAGAAAAAAAAAGCAAAGCTCTGTCAGGTATTTCAGTGGCCTATTAAACACATGGTTGAATGTATAGCCACCTCATAAGCAGTAGATATGGACTAAGAAGTCCCCTCTTCCCCTTCCAATGCAAGATTTCAAACATCACAGACCATGTAGCCCCTCCTCCCCCCTCCCATTACTGGTAAAACTGGTATGCTCCAATCACCCTATACAAAAGGCAACAGAATAAATTGTGCCAAGCTAGGTGAAACCAATGATCCACCAAGTCCAGCATCCCAACTCTGAAAGTGGCCAATCCAGGTCAATTTTAAGTACCCACCAGATTCCAAACAGGAAAATCCATTCCATGTAGCTCATTCCCAGAATTATGAGGTGCCAACATCCAAAGCTATCTGCCTAAATATAGCTTTTAATGGATGTGGGCTAAAGTCAAATATATTCTGGACATGTTCAAGTAGAGAAAAAAAAAGTTCGCCGAGTGTGGAAGCCAGGGGGATTTTAAAGCCGTAGCATCTTCCATTAATGATGCCAGCTTAAAGAAAACAGCTCCCTGTGGAGCAAGCCTAACTCCAGGGAGGTAATGAAGGCAACTATGGTTGGATTCTCCACTCCAGAGGGTCAAAGTCAGCATTCGGGATAGCTCAGCAGTGGAATCAAGAGGCATGAAGATTATGTATTATGTGGTATTAACCAGTTTGAAAGATGTTGCTTTGTTAATATCATCAGTTATGCTTCCGTAAAGACTGTTTTGTCTTTGTGCCTCATCTGTAACAAAGCAAATCAGTTTGGATGTCAACTAGACCACACTGTTGATTAAATTACATAAGCATAATAGAGAGAAAGTAACCCTGGCATAGGCCCACTTCCACTCCTGTAAAACCAACTTACTATACAGAATCCTAAGTGCAGCCATCTTGATGTGTTGACTAAGGGAAGAAAAGCTAAGCTGTGTTACAACAAAAAAGAAATAAGTTAACAAGTGGTGAAAAGCATGCAGAGCATGGCTTATGGAATTCTTTCCAGTCCATGTGTGTGTGTATGTATGCACACATCTGTGTCTAAAAAAACAACAAAAATAAAATAGGTTAATAAAAAGAAAGCTCATAGCTTTTCATGAATTTTTCTCCTAAAACACATTCTTGACCTTTCCCAACTGACTAATCTTTAAATGTAACTACCGAGTTTCTGCTGCAGTAAAATAATGGAGTTCCATCAAGCTTCCCACTGCCAGTAATGTCTCCAGCCATCCTTGCATTGGATTTTGTCAATGCAATTTGGTTGTACAAGAAAGCAGAATCCTCAGAGAATTACAAATGCCACCATCTGCCTTGAGCCAGGTGCTCAGAGTCACACAGAATGGACAATGGGCAGTAAGCACATCTTCCTGAGAAAGATCCCAGCTGCCCCCTCTCCACAGCCACAAAATCGGCATCTGAACAACTCCAGATGGATTCAGTTAATAGAGTTGGCTTAGTCTCACATTTCAAGAGCCCCAACAAATCTGCTTGTATACTCTTGTTTTTTCTGTTCTTTGTTAGGGGAAGATCAGTGCACTTTTGACTTCTACTCCATTTGCAGCTATTTAATTGGGCTCACTACTGAAACAAACTACACTATATGCCCTTGTGACATTACAAGTTAACAAAAAGATGGCTAATGCCATGTCAGCTGAATTGCATGTGTTAAAAGGTGAGCCTTCTTTGACAATATTTAACTTAAGAATGGAAAAGAGGGGAAACCTTGCTCAATACTTTCTTTATTAGTCACTTGATATATTTCCCTAGGCTACTGGCATCAGAGCGGTTTACAATTACAAAAAAAAGGCTGTATAGAAGGATGAAATGAATGCCATAATTCAGATAGGTCAGAGGAAGAGTGAGTGGATAGGCAGGACGAGTGGGAGGTAAGGGGCAGTCAATTAGGACTGGGGCAAGGGAAGGTCAAAAGCAAGGTGAAATAGATGAGTTTTCAGAACAGATTTAAATTTCGGAAATGAAAGTTCCAAGCACAGGATGGTGGGTAGAGAGTTCCACAGAGCAGGGCCCAGGAAGAAAAAGGCAGAGTTTTGTGTTTGTTCTAAATGTGCACGAGAAACTGAGGGGAGTGCTAGATGGTTAACATGGAGGGATCTAAGAAGGCGGTGAGAGGGGTGGAACTGGAGCAGATTGGCCAGATATTGTGGTATGCCAGTGTGCATGGCTCTGTGAACCAGAGTGAGGATCTTGTAGTCAACATGGTATGTAAGGGGAACCCAGTGAAGATGAATGAGGAGGGGAATAATGTATTCAGAGCGAAAGGAGTGTGTTAAGTATCCATGCAGCTATATTTTGAAGAAGCTGGAGGTGGTGAAGCTGATGTTTATTTATTTATTTTGACAGTTTTGTATACCACCTTATCCTTCAATCAAAGTGGTCACAACACAATTGCGGGATACATTTAACATGAGGGGATATGAGACACATACACTAATACTTACAGGGAACATGGGCAATGGAGGGTTAAATGGCTTGTCCAAGACCACAAGGAGCACCTGTGGGACTAGAAACCCCAGTGCTTCCAGCCCAAGGTTGCTGTCCTCTAGTGGGATTTGAACCCCTGACCTTCTGGCCTGAGGTAACTTGCCCCAACCACTAGGCCACTTCCTCCTGATAGTGAGGAAGACCGGCGAATGCAGAGTTACAGTATTCAAGCCTAGAAATAACCAGTGACAGAAGGAGGGAAGTGAGAGAAGATGTAGCAAGAAAGTTACACGCAGTTCGTCCCTGACGTAAAGAAAGAGCGTTGAACCAGAGAAGACAGGTGGTCTTGAAAAGATAGTGAGGAATCCAGGACGACCCCAAGGTGCCGAAGTGACTGGACAAGAGGAACAAGGAGGCAGTGTACTATTGTGGATCAGGAACTGGTTAAAAGATAGAAAGCAGAGGGTAGGGCTAAATGGCCAATTTTCCCAATGGAGAAATTTGAATAGTGGTGTACCCCAGGGATCTGTGCTGGGTCCGCTGCTTTTTGACATATTCATAAATGACCTGGAAAGTGGAATAACGAGTGAGGTTATCAAATCTGCACATGACACAAAACTATTTAAAGTTGTTAAAACCCAAGAGGATTGTGGAAAATTGCAAGAGGATCTTGATAAATTGGAAGACTGGGCATCAAAATGGCAGATGAAATTTAATGTGGACAAGTGCAAGGTTATGCACCTAGGGAAGAACAACCCAAACTATGGTTACACGATGCAAGGTTCCACATTAGGAACCACCACCCAGGAAAAAGATTTAGGCGTCATTGTGGATACCATGTTAAAACCCTCGGCCCAGTGTGCAGCGGCGGCCAAGAGAGCAAATAGAATGCTAGGTATGATAAGGAAAGGAATGGAAAATAAAACAAAGGATATTATAATGCCTCTATATCGTTCCATGGTGAGACCGCACCTTGAATATTGTGTGCAATTCTGGTCGCCGTATCTTAAAAAGGATATAGAGTTATTAGAAAAGGTTCAGAGAAGAGCCACCAAAATGGTAAAGGGGATGGAAGGATACTCCTATGAAGAAAGGCTAAAAAGGTTAGGGCTCTTTAACCTGGAAAAGAGACGGCTGAGGGGAGATATGATAGAAGTCTATAAATTAATGAGCGGAGTGGAACGGGTAAACGTAGATTGATTGTTTACCTTATCAGAATATAGAAAGACTAGGGGACATGCAATGAAGCTACAGGGTAAACTATTTAAGACTAATAAAAGAAAATATTTTTTCACTCAACGTGTAATCAAACTCTGGAATTTGTTACCGGAGGATGTAGTAAAGGCTGTTAGTGTAGCTGGGTTTAAAAAAGGTTTGGACAAGTTCCTGGAGGAAAGGTCCATAAGCCATTATTAAGAAGGGACCCAGGATATCAATGCTTGAACCAATACAAGCAATGTGGAACCTGTGTCCCTTGGGGAAACTGCTAGGTACATATGACCTAGATTGGCCACTGTTGGAAACAGAATACTGGGCTTGATGGACCTTGGTCTGACCCAGTATGGCATATCTTATGTTCTTATGTTGTTAAGGGAATAGGCAATCATGGGGGCTAACATAGGGCAGGGGATGTTGAAGATGAACCAAATAGTGGCGCGTTTTGAGAGGTTAAGATGGAGATGATTGATGGATAGCCAGATAGAAACATATAACAAGCAGGAATTTAGGGGAGCCAAGTCAGGGGACTGAGAGGTGCTATGATGAAGGAGAATAGTATAGTCTGCATAGAAGTAGGCAAAGATACCAGACTGCTGAATAATCGGGGTTAGGAGTGCCAACACAGAACCTTGGGGGACACCACAGATGAGAGAGGTAGGGGGAGAGGCAGTCGGCCCGCAGAATACAGAAAACAAACAAAAGGACAGAAAAAAGACTGAAACCAACGAAGAACAGTGTCCCAGAACCCACAGTTGTAGAGACGGGAGAGCAGAATAGAGTGATCAACTAGTTCAAAGGCTGAAGAAAGGTCTAGTGAAACTGCGAGAGAAATGTCACCCCGGTCATGTGAAACGTGGACCTCACTGAGCAATGAAATGAGAATGGTTTCCATGTTGTGACCGGGTCTAAATCCTGACCGACGAGGGTGTAGAGCACGAGTGGAATCAAGATGGGAAGATAATTGTGCAAAGACCAGTTTCTCTAGAACGAAAAGGATAGATTGGAAACAGGTCGCCAGTTAGCCAGGGATGGCTTTTTAAGTAGAAGATGGATAATGGCAAGTTTCCACAGAGAAGGAAAAACATCGGAGGAGAGACTGGAATTGAAAATGGCAAGCACAAAGGGAAGAATAGCGAGTGATGGTTCAATAACCCAATGTGAAGGAATAGGATCTGAGGGGCATGTGGTTTTATGAGAAGAGTTTAGAATCTTGGAGAGATCAGATGTAGAAATGGGCTGAAAAGAGGACCAGACATAGGAAAGAGAGATAACAGAGGTGGAGGAAGAGAGGGGCTCTGGCGGAGGTGAGGGGAAATCAGTGAAAGCGGAGTGAAGTATAATGACCTTCTCGATGAAATAGGTGACTAAGCGGCCAGGATCAGGGAGAGAGGGATAGACAGCTATAGCAGAAAAGGTGCAGGAGGAGGAAAGAAAGCGAAGTACTGAGTAGAGTTGCCTGGTGGTTAGCTGAAGATGAGACTGAGTGGAATAATATGATATCTTGGCCGCATGAATCATTTTCTTATAATGATGATGGCAATGGTGAAAGTGTGATAAGGTGTCAGGTGAGGGGTGGCAATGCCAGAAGCATTCAGCTCTGTGAAGGTGAGCACGAAGAAGAGAGAGATCAACACTGAACCATGGGTGGCATCGGGAGTGATGCTGAGAAAGGGTTGGTTTAAGGTGGTGCCAACTGATCTAAATGGCTACTAAGGATAGTGTGCCATGTCTGCGCCTGGGCATTGGTGGATAGAGAGGTGAAATCCGAGGGGAACAGGGAAGGACATTGCTGTAGGGTGGCAGGGAGAGGCAACTTCTCAGCAGGGACTGCTTGGGGACAGATGATGGTACTAATGTAGTTGCTGGAAGAGAAAGGAAGAAGAGCATGTAATGATGATCTGTCCAGGGAAGAGTGAGGGTTAAGACTGTGGAAGGAGCAATGGGAGAGGAGGATGGAGTAAGGATAAGATCCAAGATGTGTCCGGCAATATGAGTGGGGGCATAGACATGTTGAAGAAGGGAGAAGTCTGAGATAAGTGAGAAAGGCTCAGTTCCTGGGCCTGGAAGAGGAGTTGACATGAATGTTAACGTCATCAAGGATCGTTAAGTGAGGGTAGGACAGGGAAACCTCAGAGAGTGAGCAAGAGAGAGTCCCAAAGATCAGGGCGAATAGACAGAGGAACGTAGAGGAGATGGTGATAGCTGGGGGGGAGAGGTCTAATCATAGTAACAGGGCCTCCAAGTAGTGGAGGACTGTTACCTGTCATGCAGAAGCCTCAGTTTAAGAGAATTAGACTCAACGGCAAGGATGAATATGGAATTGCGGTAGCCCACCCCCATTCAGATGAATTGATTACATTTTCCAATGCTGGCACTAGCTGATCAACAAAAAGAGGGGTGCCAACGAGGAAGAGGATGAACTTCACTTTCCCAATGGCTCTAAGGTGATGGTCTTCAAACCCAATTCTTGAGAACACCTAAGTCTGGCTCTCAGGACTATTTTTGTGACACAGCTGCATATACCAAAATCTGCAATAGAGTAGACACCCAGGAAGGAGTAGATAACATGAGGAGGGATCTAGCTAAGCTTGAAGAATGGTCTAGAATTTGGCAGCTGAAATTTAATGCTAAAAAATGCAGGGTCATGTATTTCGGCTGCAAAAATCCAAAGGAGTGGTATAGTGTAGGGGGTGAGGTACTTCTATCTACAAAAGAAGAGAGGGACCTGGGCATAATTGTGTATGATGATCTTAAAGTAGCTAAACAAGTAGAAAAGGTGACTTCGAAAGCCAGAAGGATGCTTGGGTGTATAGGGAGAGGAATAGCCAGCAGAAAAAAAAAGGAGGTGATAATACCTCTGTATAAGTCTCTGGTGCGACCTTATTTGAAGTATTGTGTGCAATTCTGGAGACCGCACCATCAAAAAGGATATAAGTAGGTTAAAGTCTGTGCCAAGGGTAGCTACTAAAATAGTTAGTGGTTTTCGTTATGAAGCATATGAGAACAGACTTAAAGATCTTAATATATATACTTTAAAGGAAAGGCAGGATAGGGGAGATATGACAGAGATAGCACAGTTACTTACCTGTAACAGGTGATCTCTGGGAACAGCAGGAATAAGTCTTCACATATGGGTACGTCCAGGGCCGGCCCGTCCATTGAGCAAGAATGTTTTTTGCACAGGGCCCCGCGTTTCAGGGGGCCCCGCGCAAAAAACATCTTGCATCCCAGCAAAGATTTAAAAAATCATAAACCGGCTGCGGCTGCCGATGTCCGCTGTGGCAGCGGCAGAATCGAGAATCAGCCCATTTACAGTCCTTACCACCCCCCCCCCCCCCATCAGCCCAGCTAAGTTTAAAAAAAAAAAAAAAACCAGAAACCGGCTGCTGCTGCTGCCGCTGTGGCAGCGGCAGAATGGAGAATCCCGCGGGGCCCCCCTGTCTTGCTGTCTTCTATGCGGCCTCCGTCGGCTGTCAGAGCTGCGCGAAGAGAGAGAGCTTCTCCTCTCGCAGCTCTGTTAATCACGCCGCGGGGCTGATGGGAAATCCCATCAGCCCCGCGGCGGGATTAACAGAGCCGCGAGAAAGGGAAACTCTCCCTTCGCGCGGCTCTGAAAAGCCCGCGCTGAGGCTGCATAGAAGACAGCAAGACAGGGGGGCCCCGCAGGATTCTCCATTCTGCCGCTGCCACAGCGGCAGCAGCAGCCGGTTTCTGGGTTTTTTTTTTTTTTTTTTAACTTAGCTGGGCTGATGGGGGGGGGGTAAGGACTGTAAAGGGGCTGTGGGGGGGGGTAAGGACTGTAAATGGGCGGATGGGGAGGGAGGGGGGTAAGGACTGTAAATGGGCTGATGGGGGGGGGGTAGGACTGGGAATGGGCTATGGGGGGTTAGGACAGGTAATAGACTATGGAGGGGCTAAGACTGGAAATGGGCTGATGGGGAAGTTATGATAGGTAATGGGCTATGGGGGCTATGACTACAAGTGGGCTGATGGGGGGATTAGGACTGGAAACGGGCTATGGGGCGGTGGGCTAAGAATGGAAATGGGCTGATGGGGGGTGTTAGGACTGGTAATGGGCTGTGGGGGGCATTAGGACTCGTAATGGGCTATGGGGGGGTTAGGACAGGTAATGGGCTGATGGGGGGTTACAACAGGTAATGGGCTATGGGGGGGATAAGACTACAAGTCGGCTGATCGGGGGTGAGGACTGGTAATGGCCGGTCGGGGGCGTTAGGACTGGTAATGGGCTGGGGGGGTTTAGGACTGGTACTGGGCTATGGGGGGTTACAACAGGTAATGGGCTATGGGGAGCTACGACTACAAGTGGGCTGATGGGGGGATTAGGACTGGAAATGGGCTATGGGGGGGGTTTAGGACAGGTAATGGGCTGATGGGGGGTTACAACAGGTAATGGTCTATGGGGGGGCTAAGACTACAAGTGAGCTGATGGGGGGTTAGGACTGGTAATGGGCTGATGGGGGGTTAGGACTGGTAATGGGTTGATGGGGGGTAAGACTGAAAATGGGCTGATGGGAGGGTAAGGACTGGAAGTGGGCTGATGGGGTTAGGACTGGTAATGGGCTATAGGGGGGTCGGACTGGAAGTGGGCTGATGGGGGCTTAGGACTGGTACTGGGCTATAGGGGGTTCGGACTGGAAGTGGGCTGATGGGGGAGCTAGGACTGGTAATGGGATGGGGGGTTGCTAGGACTGGAAATGGGCTGAGTGGAAGGGGGGCTTGAACGGCAAATAGCTGATGGGGACAGGGGCTTGGAATGGAAATGGGCTGAGTGGAAAGGGGGCTTGAATGCAAATAGCTGATGGGGAGGGGGGCTTGGAATGGAAATGGGCTGTGAGAGAGGGAGCTAGGACTGGAAATGGGCTGAGTTGGGGGGGGCTAGGACAGGAAATGGGCTGATGGAGGGGCCAGGATAGGACTGGAAATGGGCTGTTGGGGGTGCTAAGGTTGGAAATGGGCTGTGGTGGGGGCTTGAATTGAAATGGACTCATGGAGGGGCTAGAACTGGAAGTAGGCTCATGGGGGGCTTGGATTGGAAATGGGCTGAGTGAAGGGGAGCTAGGATTTGACATGGGCTGATGGTGGGGCTAGGAAAGGAATAGAAATGAGCTGATGGGGGGCTGGGATTGGAAATGAGCTGATGGAGGAACTGATAGGACTGGAAATGGATGGGGGAGCTAGGACTGGAAATGGGCTGATGGTGGGGCTAGGATAGGATTGGAAATGGGCTGATGGGGGACTAGGACTGGAAATGGGCTGATGCAGGGACAAGAAGGGAGCAGATGCTGGGTGGGGCTGGAACTAGAAAGGAGCTGATGTTGGGGGAGGATTAGAATGGGATGGAGCTGGGAGAGTGAAATGGAGAGGGAAAAATATTTTGCGTGGGAGGGAAGACAAATCTACAATTGGCCGGATATTGGGAGAGTAAGTGGGGATTGGGGATTGAGGATGGAGGGATAAAATTTGAGTGGATGAAATAGGAATGAGGAAAGAGCAAAAGGAGAAAGATTAGTATGTTAAAGCAGATGTAGAGAGAGAATGGAAAGAAAAACAAGAAGACAGAAGAAAGGACAAATGGACAGCAGATGGAGAGTTAGCAGAAGACACGAAGAAACCAGAAGAAAGTGGCTGGAAAAATTGCAACTGAAAAAAAATGCACAAAAGGTAGAAAAATATCTCTTTATTTTGAATTTATTAACTGGAATATGTCAGCTCTGGGAAATGTGCATCATTAATTTTTGCGCTTTGTTTAGTACAAGAGGAAATTAATTTATAGTTTTATTTCTACAGTGTTGTTGTATATTCCAAGTTTGGCTTTTGGGGTTCCCAGTTTAATTATTGTCTTCCTGTTTCTAAATTGTGATTCCTTGTTTGGTGATGGTCTATGTTCTGCATGTGTAACTGAGCTGAGGTATTCTGTTTATGTAATTCCTATTTGACATTGCCACTTGTTCTTTCCCCAGTAGGTCATGTATTATTGTTCTCTGAAATGTATTGGTTTAATATTTGCAGTGTTGCCTTTTGATAGTTAGGGTATGGTGCTTTGTGAGTCCTGGTAGTGCTGTTAGGATACGGCGGGTTTGCTATGGGTTCTAAATGGGCAGTGTTTGTAGTAGTTCCTAATGTGCCTGGCGGTTGGTACTGGATTATAGTAATATAGAAACCTTTTAGTCTTTCTTTATCCATATACTCATTAAAAGGCATGTTTACTAAAAGTTAGTGTATGGTAACATTATGCAAATATTTATGCAAATGAGGCACCTTATGCAAATGAGGCCCCGCACCGAGTCTCCGCACATAGCCCCGCACCCCCCTTGGGCCGCCCCTGGGTACGTCGGTACTGACGGAGCCTGCGCGGGAACGCTCCCCAGCGTCCAATAAGAAAGCTTTTGGGAGCATCCCACAGCGCCTGCGTGCTGCCTTCCCGCCTTTTCCAACTGCCTCTCCTCAGCTGAGTTTCAAAGCTGAGACAAAGAGAGAGAGAGAGAGAGAAGGGAAAGAAGAGATATATAGATACAACTCCTAGGGAAGGTGGGTGGGTTGTGAAGACTTATTCCTGCTGTTCCCAGAGATCACCTGTTACAGGTAAGTAACTATGCTATCTCCAGGAACAAGCAGGAATGAGTCTTCACATATGGGGACTCCCAAGCTAAGATGCCTGGAGTCCCAGCATGTCATAGATTGGAACATGCTATACCTAATAACACCAGGCATCCTAAGGATGGAGGGTAGGAGTTGAAAAGAGAAAAGTACTGTGGAAAAACAGCTTAACCTAGCATAGGACTGCACAGAAGGAGTCCATGTGTGGATGATAATTGTCATCAATGATATTGAAATGAAATATCGCAATATGGACCTCCCCTAACAGGGTTTCACAGAGTATGGATGTTCATGGGATCTACTGGGGAACCCAGTAGAGGAACCTCGAAGAGGACCTCACTGTAAAGTGGAGGTAGAAAACCTGTAGGAAAAATAGTGGAGGTCAGAAATCTGAAAGGTAACAGGTAACCGCAGTAGAAGAACTGGGGTAGTACAAAAACGGTGGGCCTTCAGCGGAAGGCTTTATGACAAAAAACCGAACTCTTTTGGCGGCAGAGTGGCTCACTCTTAGGAGCAAAAAGAGAAAGGCTAACCGATTTGGACAAACAGGCACAGTCCTTGTGGGGAGAAGGGTATGGGAATCCCTTGTATCCCAAAAAGAGAGGACAAATGCCTGAGGCGTTAAGCCTGTGATTAACTGAAGATCCGCAAAGTCTCACCTAACTTGGGTAAGTTAGGAGAGATATTGGAGCATGGAGAGCTTCAGAGGTACCAGAGTCCAACTAAGAGCAAGACGTCACGTCAGAAAACAGTTCACAGTTAAGAAACGTGATGTATCCAAGGATAGAACCAAATAAATGTGCTTAAAAAGAGGCTTTTATTTACAATACCAATGGATGCTGCCCACCCGACACAGGCCGTGTTTCGTTTAATAAAACTTCATCAATTGCACATGCGCCAGCGTTTTTATAATGTAGCTGTGTGCAGTGCGGTGATACAACGTTACACAGACTCTGTAAAAGTTTGGATAGTGTGTAAGATGATTGGCAGAATGTGGCAAGTTTTATTTGGGTGCCTCCACGTGGATTACATTTTGCCTTTTTACAGATTTAAATAATAATGTTTTATTTTTAGTTATCCTGCGGCATTTACAAGGGATCTGGTATAACTACAATTGTAGCGCCTGTGGCCCTAGGTGCAGCCGGTTTTCTGGCTTGTCGTACCATGTTTATGTTTTTTAGTAAACACTTTTATATGTGCATGGCATACGTTTTTATACTTACCCATAGACTGTTTTTATACTTACCCACAGATTGTTTTTCCTCTTCTTCTTTTGGTTCCTGGTTGTTGCAATAGTTTATTATGGGTAGGAATCTTTTGCTTTTTTAATCTCCTATGCTTTATTTATATAGCGTTCCAACAATTTTTATTTATATGGGTTATATAATTATTTATTTATTGATATGTTTTCTATTATGTTTTTAATTATTTATAAGCTTTCTTTTAATGCATGTTTTAATGTCATGTGTTATTTGAATGTATTCATTGGATGTTTTTGTTTTTAGTTGCCCTTTACCCCTGATGAAGTTTTATTAAACGAAACACGGCCTGTGTCGGGTGGGCAGCATCCATTGGTATTGTAAATAAAAGCCTCTTTTTAAGCACATTTATTTGGTTCTATCCTTGGATACATCACGTTTCTGAGCTTCAGAGGTACCTAAACCCTAAGGTTAAGGTATAAAAGTTGTTGACTACCACAGGAGTGGTTGTGTGTGCAGAATCCCAAACCTACTGGATAGCAAGGAATGGGTAAAGCCCATCTGTCAGAATCATATAGCTATATGAGCCTAGACAGTTAGATAGATAAGTACTTGGATACATATCTATCTATATTGAAATATCTCGACAGATCCATATATATATATATATACATATAGATATAGATATATATATGTATATATACATATAGATATATAGATAGACATATAAGAATATATCTATAGTGAGATATGGAAGGGCATAAAATACACACAAAAGATAGATATGAATATGTAGGCCTATACTCGTATATGGGTGTCTGCTGTTAAGCAGACAGAGATATGCCTACAGCACAGTATTCACATAGGATATGTGGAGAGGAAAGATTCATCTAACAACAAGGAGGTGGACCCTACTTGAGAAGCAGGGCCGGCCCGTCCATTGAGCAAGAATGTTTTTTGCACAGGGCCCCGCGTTTCAGGGGGCCCCGCGCAAAAAACATTCTTAAGCATCCCAAGTTAAAAAAAAAAAAACCGGCTGCTTCTGCCGCGGCAGCTTCAAGAGCTCTGCCGCGGCAGCATCAAGAGCTCTGCCGCGGGGCCCCCCCCTGCCCGGCAGAGCCTCCGTGCATCTTCAGCTCTTCACGTCCAAAACGCGGGCTTCTTTCAGAGCCGCGAGAGTTTCTTTTCTCGCGGCTCTCTTAATCCCGCGGGGCTGATGGGATTTCCCATCACCCTCGGCGGGATTAACAGAGCCGCGAGAAAAGAAACTCTCGCGGCTCTGAAAGAAGCCCGCGTTTTGGACGTGAAGAGCTGAAGATGCACGGAGGCTCTGCCGGGCAGGGGGGGGCCCCGCGGCAGAGCTCTTGATGCTGCCGCGGCAGAGCTCTTGAAGCTGCCGCGGCAGAAGCAGCCGGTTTGGGTTTTTTTTTTTATTTTAATTTGGAATGATAGGGGGGGGGTGGTTAGGACTGGTAATGGCTATGGGAGGGGGGGGAGGCTAAACTGGAAGTAGGCTGATGGGAGGGGGAGGCTAAACTGGAAGTGGGCTGATGGGGGGGGGTAGTGAGGACTGGTAATGGGCCAGGGGGGTGGGGTGGTTAGGACTGGTAATGGGCCATGGGGGGGGAGGCTAAGACTGGAAGTGGGCTGATGGGGGGGGGTTAGGACTGGTAATGGGCTATGGGGGGGGCTAAGTGGGCTGATGGGGGGGTTAGGACTGGTAATGGGCTATGGGGGGGCTAAGTGGGCTGATGGGGGGTTTGGACTGGTAATGGGCTATGGGGAGGGGGCTAAGGCTGGAAGTGGGGGGGTAGGACTGGAAATGGGCTGATGGGGGGGGTTAGGACTGGTAATTGACTATGGGGAGGGGGCTAAGGCTGGAAGTGGGGGGTAGGACTGGAAATGGGCTGATGGGGGGGTTAGGACTGGTAATGGGCTATGGGGGGGCTAAGACTGGAAGTGGGCTGATGGGGGGGGGGTAGGACTGGTAATTGGCTATGGGAGGGGGGCTAAGACTGGAAATAGGCTGATGGGGGGCTAGGACTGGAAATAGGGTGATGGGGGGTTAGGACTGTTAATGGGCTATGGGGGGCTAAGACTGGAAGTGGGCTGATGGGGGGGTAGGACTGGTAATTGGCTATGGGAGGGGGGCTAAGACTGGAAATAGGCTGATGGGGGGCTAGGACTGGAAATAGGGTGATGGGGGGTTAGGACGTAATGGGCTGATGGGGGGTTATGACTAGTAATGGGCTATGAGGAGGCTAGGACTGGAAATGGGCTGAGTGGACGGAGGGCTTGAACTGCAACTCGCTGATGGGGACGGGGGCTTGGAATGGAAATGGGTTGTGAGGGGGAGGGAGCTAGGACTGGAAATGGGTGAGGGGGGGGCTAGGACAGGAAATGGGCTGATGGGCTAGAATAGGACTGGAAATTGGATGTTGGGTGGTGCTAAGATAGGAAATGGGCTGTGGTGGGGGTTTGGATTGAAATGGACTCATGAAGGGGCTAGAACTGGAAGTAGGCTCATGGGGGGCTTGGATTGGAAATGGGCTGAGTGGAGGGGAGCTAGGATTTGACATGGGCTGATGGTGGGGCTAGGAAAGGACTAGAAATGGGCTCATGGGGGGCTGGGATTGGAAATGAGCTGATGGAGGGACTTGGATGGGACTGCAAATAGATGGGGGAGCTAGGACTGGAAATGGGCTTATGGGGGGCTAGGACTGGAAATGGGCTGATGCGGGGACTAGAAGGGAGCGGATGCTGGGTGGGACTGGAACTAGAATGGAGCTGATGTTGGAGGAGGATTAGAATGGGATGGAGCTGGGAGAGTGAAATGGAGAGGGAAAAAATATTTTGTGTGGGAGGGAAGACAAATCTACAATTGTCCGGATATTGGGAGAGTAAGTGGGGATTGAGGATGGAGGGGTAAAATTTGAGTGGATGAAATAGGAATGAGGAAAGAGCAAAAAGGAGAAAGATTAGTATGTTAAAGCAGATGTAGAGAGAGAATGGAAAAAAACTAGAAGAGAGAAGAAAAGACAAATGGACAGCAGACGATGAAGAATTAGCGGAAGACACGAAGAAACCAGAAGAAAGTGGCTGGAGCAATTGCAGCTGAAAAAAAATGCACAAAAGGTAGAAAAATATCTCTTTATTTTGAATTTATTAATTGGAATATGTCAGCTCTGGGAAATGTGCATCATTAACGTCTGCGCTTTGTTTAGTACAAGAGCAAATTAATGTATAGTTTTATTTCTACAGTGTTGTACATTCCAAGTTTGGCTTTTGGGATTCCCAGTTTAATTATTGTCTTCCTGTTTCTAAATTGTGATTCCTTGTTTGGTGATGGTCTATGTTCTGCATGTGTAACTGAGCTGAGGTATTCTGTTTATGTAATTCCTATTTGACATTGCCACTTGTTCTCTTTCCCCAGTAGGTCATGTATTGTTGTTCTCTGAAATGTATTGGTTTAATATTTGCAGCGTTTCCTTTTGATAGTTAGGGTATGGTGTTTTATGAGTCCTGGTAGTGCTGTTAGGATACGGCGGGTTTGCTATGGGTTCTAAATGGGCAGTGTTTGTAGTAGTTCCTAATGTGCCTGGCGGTTGGTATTGGATTATAGTAATGTAGAAGTCTTTTAGTCTTTCTTTATTCATACACTCATTAAGAGGCATGTTTACTAAAAGTTCGTGTATGGTAACATTATGCAAATATTTATGCAAATGAGGCCCCTTATGCAAATGAGGCCCCGCACCGAGTCTCCGCACATGGCCCCGCACCCCCCTTGGGCCGCCCCTGTTGAGAAGATATATAGAGAATCTATTCCTCCTGGCTATGCTCTGCAAGGATGCTAGCTAGTGAAATAAACAGGAGGGTTACGTGAAAAACAGAGGATAATATCAGTCTGTGCCAGCAAGTCCGGAGTCTTCCAGAACTCTAGCATGGTAAGTGGACAGAAGACGCATAGAGATGAGATACCATGTTGACCTGCTTAAGGGCAAAATGTATCATGCGTTCTTACCATGAGGACGAGCTGCAAGGAGAAAGAGCATATCCCCGATTGGGAATACTATGAACCAAGCAGGGAATTGGTAACTCCTTAAGCTTTTACGTAAGAGAAGGCCTATGTCCTTTATATCAAAAGGGAGATAGTAAAAGAAGGGAGAACCCTTCCAGTCATGTGAGACATGACTGAAAAGCCTTTTCCAACCATCTAGGATAGCTGTTGGAGGAAAATAAAACCCATGCTCTCTAGCAAGGACCCATAGTGAAAAGCTTCTCTGTAGGATTGCAGAGAGCATGATGCAGGAGAAAGAGGAGATAGGACTGACTGCTGGAGAGCCCGTATCTCTGCCAACTATGCTGCCAAACCCAGGGAATGGAGATGGCAGAAAAAGAAGAGAATTCAGAAAGCCTGTAGTGAGATAATCTCCAAGATAGATGGAAGCACTGACTTGGAGCCACTACTAAGACTAGACAGAATGTTAGTGGAGGATAAATCTGGTTATTTGTGGACAAGAACCAGTAATCCAAACATTAAGGCTCCTGCATAGGCAGCTGTTAGCAAGACAGCAGAAAGAATCTTACTGTTTAAAAACAGAAAGGACAGACAGAACAGGAGTAGAAAACTCTGGACATGTCTGATAAGCTGCCCCAAGCAGAATAGAAAAGAGGAGTTAACTCAGAGAGGAAAAACTCCGCACTGGAAAGTGACCAAACTAGAGAGGCTGAAGAAAAAGCCTTTCCATGAAGTAATACCGCTCTTACAAAGGAAAAGCTTGCTAAGAAGGTGAAGAGAATGGAGCTGAAAAAAAGACTTACCAAGTAGTAAGTCTATAGAAAGGAAAAAATACATGCTGGCCCAGGAAACTATCATTTGATAGTGGTTAGACCTCTTTCCCTAGCAGGAAGAAGAGGAGAAACCTGTGACTTATAGACATGAACATCCTGACAGCTCACAGAAATATAGAAAAAATGGATGTCTTGTGGAAAGAGATCCATGTCTAGGGGTTAGAATGAAGCGGTGGATTGCCTCTATTGGGAAGAAGCAAACTGCAGATTCTAAACCCCAAGAGTTACAAGCATCTGATGATGATTGATCAGAAACCCTGCATTTGCTGGGTTTGCTGAGCCTGTTCTTCAGACCAGGACGATGCTTCCCCTGTTTGGGAACATCTGTATGATGGGCAGGTGATGAATAAAACCTTCTTCTCCTATGGGAAGAAAGTTTGGTAGGAAATTTCCCACCTACTGGGACAGAAGACGGTGTAGAACAACCCCTAGGAACAGGTAAATCAGTGGATCACTGAGTAACCTGACGTAAAGACTCCTTGTTGAAGAGATTTTCTCCAGTGCAAGGAGTATGTCCCAGTCTCTGTTGTGCCCATTTGTCCAAGTCTGAAGCCTGGAGCCAGGCTCTACGCCGTGCCCTTATAGCTATAGCAGAAGTCCTGCTAACAGACTCAAAAGAGTCTAGGGAAGCACGAGAAAGAAACCAAGAGATATTCTGGATATGCTTAAGCAGTGAGGAATAGTCTGCACTCTTGGAATCTGGAAGGAAAGGAGTCAAAAGGTGTAATTTCTTTGTGACCTCCTCAAGAGATAGACTCATATAAAAGATATATGAGAGAATTCTTGCAGAAAGCATAGATGTCTGGAAGGTTTGACGTCCAAAGGCATCTAGTGTCCTAGACTCACGACCTGGCGGATAGAAAGAGTGCTTCTTCTTACTCTTTATTCGCCTCATTGCAGATTCCACTACTATGGAATGATGAGGAAGTTGAGTCTTTTGGAACCCTGGAGAGGGGGGCACCTGATATAGGAGATCAGTTGCTCTGGAAAATGGGGGTACCCTTAAGGGTGCTTCCCACAGACCTAGAAGGAGATCCTGCAAGGAATGATGCAAAGGAAGCATTATGTTCTCCTTTGCTTTGGTAGGAACAGAGCCTTGTGCAGGGTCCTGTCCAGGGATAGGAATGGCAAGTGATCTTGCTATTTCCAGGAGAAAACTCTGAAAAGAGGGATCTCCAACGGGAATCTCCTTTGGACAGGTTAGATCAGAAGAACTAGCCAGAGCACCGAAGGATCTATCCAAATATATAGGAATAGAAGATCCTGCACGGTGCAGGGTGGTATCCCTAAAGGATGGTCGCTGGTACTGGCTGTCAGGAGCAGCATCCGTCAGTACTTCATTGTCCATGCCAGGTATCGACTCCAAGTCTGGTATAGAAGGGAGCGATCCTGTTGAAAAAAGCATGGCAGGAGCTGGCCACGATGCTACCGTGGATACCGGTGCCGATGCCGACACCGGTACCGATGTCGGAGCCGAAGCCGACACAGACATCGGAATAGCCATCGGTGACAGCTCAATCGGTACCGAGGTAACCGAAAACCTCCGGCAGCCATCCCTGATACCAAGCCTGCGGTACCGATCGGTGTCGGTACCAAGGCGTGCCAGTACCCAGTCTTCCAGACTAGCAGCAGGCACCGACCATAAAGGTAATGTGGACATCGGTACCAACTTCGGTACCGTGTCTGATACCGGTGGAAGAAGGCCAACCGGAGGCAACTCAAACGGCATCAGAGGAACCGAGAGTTGCGGATCCGAATCATCGGAACCGAGCCTTTGGTACCGAGGGGAGCCGGTACCAAGGCGAGTCGGTACCCAATCCTCCAGACTGGAAATCGATTCCAGACTCGGCATCGAAGGAAGCAAGTCTATCGATGCACGTCTGGAGGGTACCGACGTCGGTGGTCGTATCGGTGTCGGTACCGATACCAGAAAGTCAGTCTGGGAATTATCCCCCGGACCCAAAGGTATCGAGGACGCCAGATGACGATCCCTGGTGAGGAGTGTTTCATCCAACACCAGTGCCGGAACCGGGGTATCGGTACCGCTCGAAGCGGATGCCACCACCGGACACGGCTCAGGTATGTTCTGTGGGAGGTGAACCCCAGGAACAACCTGAAAACCCCTCATACGCTTTGGAGACCGAAGACTCCCGCCGGGGTTTTGAAGCCAGTGGGCCCTTGAGGGCAAGGCCGGAGCCGTCTGCATGCTGTGCATGAGACCTACCACTCGAGGACTGGCTAGTCTTAACAGACTGTTTGTGGGTTACCTGATCCTGTGTAGAAGAAGAATGGGACGGTGCCCTGAAGTTGGAGGGGAACCGGGTATCGAGGAAACCTCGATGTTGAAACCCTCTTCTCACCAAACTGTTGCCCAAAGGCTCCGGAGGAAAAGGTCAGGCCCCAAACATGTTAGACACCGACTTTGAGGGTCTAAAAATAAAGTTGTACCGCCATAGTCTGAACATTTCCTGGAGGAAGTGGCTGGCGGTTCCATGAAGGAAAAAGGAGAGGCCTAAAGGCCTGAGAAACCGTGAGGAAAAAATAGTCCTTGGTAAAAGGAAAATTTCACAGAAAAGAAAAGAAAACACCGTCGTGGAAGACAGCCGCGACCACAAGAAAAATAAAGAAATAAAACAGAATTTTCTGCGGTGACAGGAGGACGTCCTGCTGGCTCTGCGGAAAAACGAAAACTGAGGAGAGGCAGCTGGGAAAGGCGGGAAAGCAGCATGCAGGTGCTGTGGGATGCTCCCAAAAGCTTTCTTATTGGACGCTGGGGAGCGTTCCCGCGCAGGCTCCGTCGGTACCGACGTACCCTATGTGAAGACTCATTCCTGCTTGTTCCTGGAGATATTTAAATAACTCAATGGCATAAATGCACAGGAGGGTCTCTTTCAATTGAAGGCAAGCTCTGCTACGAGGGGACATAGGATGAGTGAAAGGGGATAGACTCAGGAGTAATATGCGGAAATATTTCTTTACAGAAAGAGTGGTAGATGCGTGGAATAGTCTCCCAGCGGAGGTGGTGGACACGAGGACAGTATCTGAATTCAAAAAAGCATGAGACAAACACAGAGCATCTCTAAAGGTAAAAAAGTTGACATGGAAGGGCAGACTAAATAGGCCATGTGGTCTTTTTCTGCCGTCATGTTTCTATATACAGTACAAGAATAAAACTTTGCATGTTTTTGGTCATCCAGAAAACTGGAGCTGATGGGGATTCCCAAGGATTGGCCTTGGAAACCTATTATCCAAAGAGAGGACTTGTTTTCCTGCTATAGTTGACATCCCCTAAAGCAGGGGTCTCAAGCTCCAGTCCTGGAGGGCCGCAAACCAGTCAGGTTTTGAGGGTATCCCTAATGAACATGCATGAGATTTATTTGCATGCACTGCCCTCACTGGTTTGCGGCCCTCCAGAACTGGAGTTTGAGAACCCTGCCCTAAAGGCTTATAGCAGTTAATTTTAGTATGATCCGATCCATCCTCATCTTGACAGTTCCTAGTAGCAGCCCTTCTTCTCCTTTCGAGAATGAAGTCAAGGGTTTTCTCAAGTATCCACTCAACCGTGATTCAGCTTGTCTGAGTTTTAAGTGCTGAAGCAGCTTTCATTAACCTCAGTCAAGTTGGGAGCAGAGGTGAAGAGCTGCCTTGAAAGGAATAAGATGAAAGAGGAATAAAAGCAGAAAAAGAAAATGGAGATCTGAGCGGGACAGGCATCTCCCATTTATGTGCTGGAGAAGACTCTAGAGAGCCCGCTGTTAAATTATTTTAGAATAGGAGCAGCTCATTAAGATTTGCTAAAGAGGTTCTCACCAGCTCAGCTGAAGCTGATAGCAAATACATGAATTTCTTTTCTAAAGGAAAGCATATTAAAGAAGGTTTTCAGACTGGTCTCTCCAATATGCATGAGATAGATTTCTATGTTCTACCTTCATTTTATGCAAATCTATCTTATGCATATTCATTGTGGGAATCCCGAAAACCTGACTGGCCTAGGGTTCCCCGAGGACTGGGTTGAAAACCCCTGCTTTACACTCTACAGCATGCAACCAAAATACAGTAAGTAACTGAGAACTTTCTAGCTAATGCCCAGGTACATATAAGGTTAACAATGTCACCATAACTTAAGCTTTAACTTTCAGGTCTATCCTGTGCACTTAATATTTCAGTGAAAAAAGCATCACTTTCTTTGCCAATAACTGAACTGCCAGACGAACTGGGAGGTATATTTTGCCATCTACCCCCCCCCCCCGTGCTCTGCATTAGTTTGATAGTTCCATGATGTCCTTCCTCATCCTCTACTCGCCATCTCTAGGGCACTTCACGCTGGTCATAGATGCCTGGATGAAGACACTGGGAGTATAGGAACTTGCTCTTATCCATGGCTCAGTGACAATAGTGGCATCAATGCCACAAGCATCTCTCTGATTGCAGCCACCGGAAATGTAACTATCAAAGGTGACATTTTACTTACCAGTAAATGTTCTTTCCTTGAATCCTGCTAGACCAGTTCAGACACAAGTGGGTTGTGTTCCCCTACCAGCAGATTGGTGAAGACAAAGAACCAAGGAAAACCCAGGTTTCAATGGCATGGGAGAAATATGGCAAGCATCACACAACCTCAATTGTCTGCAACAATGTGTAATCAACAGTAGAGAACTATGCAGCTAAAAGCATAAACAGAAGGCTATCAGTAGAAAATGAAGCTGCAAAACCAAGCATAAAAATCATAGGTACCACAGCAGAACAGAGCAAATACAGCTTCAGGGGCGGGCCCTGGAGTGGTCTAGTAAATGAAAGGACATTAACTGGTAAGTAAAATGTCACTTTCCATATCGAGCTGCTAAACTAGTCCAGATAAGTGGGATGTAGTAAAGCTACAACTCCAGTGGGCGGGAAGAAGACACAGTAGCTCGCAAAACCCTTGAGCCAAGGCCATGTCTGCCTGCACGTGGACATCCAAGGGGTAATGATAAAAGTGGAAAGTGATGTTCACATTGCCGCCCAACAAATGTCTACAGGGGCTACCAAGCTCCGCTCTGTCGACGAGGATGCTTGTGCTCAGGTAGGATGGGTGCACAAACCCTCCTGACCAACCGGTTCTGCAATAGATATGCCGAGGCCATGGCTTCTTTAATCCAGTGCCCCAAAAGTGACATAGCTAATGAGTCACCCTTGCACGGGCCAGCAAACAGCACAAAAAGATGACTGGACTTACGAAAGGAATTCTTAAACCTTCGAGTACCGGAAAAACATCCTCTGGACATCCACAAGGCTAGATCCTTATCCTTCACCTGACACTGCTCCTTCGAGAAGGAGGGCAAGCAGACCACGTGGTTCATGTGAAAGGGAGGAGAAGGCACCTTAGGCAAGAAGGAAGGCACAGGGCGAAGGGAAACTACTTCCTTTAAAAAGACAGGCAAGGATCTCGGCAAGACAGTCTGCAGCTTGGAAATCCACCTTGTGGAACAAATTGCAATCAAGAAGACTGCCTTGAGCATCAAAACCTTTACATAGCATGCTTCAATGGCTCAAGGGTACCACCATCATGGCCTTGAGCACGGACACAGATGCCAAGAAAGGATCACAAACTGGAGGGGAGTACACAGATGCCAAACCCCCTGGAGAAAGTGTGACATATCTGGGAGCAAGGCTAGAGACTTACCAGCCACCGGGCCTCAGAAACCAGCCAAAACTGCCACCTGAACTTTCAGGGAGCTAAGGGAAAGGCCTTTCTGCAGGCTACCCTGTAGACAGGCCAAAAGAGATGGCACCTTGGCTCTTATAGGCACCAGATCCAATTGTATGCTAGCTTGGTAGACCTCCTCTGGACTCTGAGCAGAATAGAGACTACCGCTGGAGAAAAGCCCTTATGCACTAGTCATAGCCTTCCAAGAGACAAGCCTATCAATCCCTGCCACAAAAGATCCTGAGATAGAGGCAACCGAAGAGGATGCACCTACAAAAGCCGCTTCAGGTCTCTGAACCATGCTCTCCTCGGTCAATCTGGCACCACCAGAACAATCCTGCCCTGGTGACAGGCCATATGTTGAAGCACATGCCCCAGCAGGGGCCACGGAGGAAACACGTACAGCAGGAACCGACATGGCCATCGGACTCGTCTCAGTGTGGCAAATGAAGAAGCAGCAAACTTTGGCACAAGAGCAGGTCGCCATCAGAGACATTTTGGGGGCAACCCCAGTGGCACAGAATCAATTGAAACGCCTCCTAACTCAATTCCCACTCTCCAGGTTCCAGAGTGCCAGCTGAGGATGTCTGCTTCCACATTGTCCACTCCAGCAATGTGCTGAGCGAAAAGGCTTGGATGTTCTTTTCCACCCAGGCAAACACGAGAGCCATCTCCAGTTACCCTGGCACTTCTCATGCTGCCTTGCCAATTAACATAAGCCACCGCCATGGCATTGTCTGAAAACACTTGAACCGCCTGGCCCTCAATCAGGGGCTGGAAATGCAGAAGAGTCAACCTAATGGCCCTCGCCTCGAGGCAGTTGATGGACCACACTGCTTCCCTGCGGTTCCAATGGCCCTGGTCCGTATGGTTTTGGAAACAGGCTCCCCAGTCCAAAAGACTGGCATATGTCGTCAGGAGGATCTAGGAGAAATTGTCCAGTGGCACGCCTTTCCTCAGATGACAGGGCTGCTGTCACCATTGCAGGCTAGACTTCACCAACAACGGGAGTGAGAGCCTGCGTCGAACTTATGAGAACTCGGGGACCACCGAATCAATACGGATCTCTGTAACGGTCACATGTGAGCACGTGCTCATGGCACCATTTTTATTGGCAGCAGTGTTATCAACCAGAGGAGCTGAAGATAATCCCAGACCCTAGGAGCCTGCTGCGCAAAGAACAGAGCCAGGCAATCTAATAGCCTTTTGACTTCCTCTTCTGGCAGGAAACTCTGCCCACTTGAGTGTCAAAACATGCTCCCAGAAACACCAGGGACTTGGAAGGCCAAAGCTAATTCTGTCTCCAACTGAACACCCACTGAGGCTTTCTAAGAACACTACTCAGGGTACCACTCAAGATGCTTCTGAAAGAGAACCATTTGTCCAGATAAGGATGAACACAGATGGACACAGAGTCCTTGGTGCCACAACCGCCGCCACCCTGGCCTTATAGAACATCTTCAGGGTGGGGACAGCGCGAAAAGGAGAATGGCAAACTGACAGTCAGAGCCAAGCATGGCAACACACAGATACTTTGCTCATCTGCTCGGATCGAGATATGAAAATATGCCTCGGCCAGATTCAAAGAAGCCAAGAACTCCCCTCGGCGCACTGTTTGAATCACCGAGCACAAAGTTTCCATCCAGAAGCACAGGATGTGCAAGTGCTCATTGACCCCCTTGAGGTCCAGAATGTGCCAGAAGGAAGAATCCTTTTTGAGTACCACAAAATAGATGGAGTATCTGCCCTTGCCCCACTTGTCCTGGGGGGGGGGGGGAGGGTAGGATGGGCACTACCGCCTTTAGAAGCAGCAACTTGTCCAAGATGGTCCGCACAGCGGCACTTTTGACTGCAGACTCACAAGGGGAGATAACGAAGGTATCCAGAATCAGCTCTTTGCATTCTGGTGAAAAGCGGTATATAAGTGCAGCTAAATAAATAAATAGCCAAACTGAATGTGTCTAGCACCCAGTGATCCTTGGTAGCTCAGGCCCATTATTGAAAGAAGAGGAGAAGCCTGCCTCCAACTGGAAAAACCAGGGAATGGGCCCCTAAAATCTTCAATGCGCAGCCTGGGAGGGTCCTCCTCTGGAAGGGACAGAGTCCTTGGGCCCAGGCACTCCACGAAAGGACTGAAAATGAGTCCTAAGCCTGGAAGAAAGTCCCGAGATCCTTGAGAATTTGACCAGTGAGCCCTCTGTGGACAGGCAGAGGCTGATGAGAAGGGGCACCAGCCCACTTCACAGGTCCCTTGGACCCGTCTTCCGGAAGATAATAGATTTTGTCTTGCCCAAGTCCTTCACCAGCTTCTCCTAATTGGCTCCAAGAAGAAGCTTCCCATTAAAAACTAGTTGGACCAAACGGGCTTTGGAGGATGTGTCCGCTGTCCGATGCCAAAGCCAAATCCATCACCATTACACAGTCGTCAGGGCACCATCACTGGCCACCAAACGTACCAGGACATACATGACATCAGAAAGAAAGGCCGTAGCAGACTCCAAAAGAGGGGTATTATCATCCGGCGGAAGAGACTAAATCAACTGGCGCAGGGCTCAAGATGTCAGGCTAATACATACCGCCAGTTGCAGAATAGCTGCCACCACAACGAACTGGCTACTCAACAATGAATCCACCTTTCGATCCACAAAATCCTTTAAGGCCAATCCTATGGAATGGTGGTCTGTCTGGTAACCACCTTGAACTACTCATCCACCTTGGGAATGCCAAACCACTCAACGCACTCCTCCTCCGTGAGAGCAGAGATCTTCTTACACATCCTTTAGGCAGGGAGTCGGGAGAGTCCCATTACAACCAGATCATATCCTTGATCACATCCAGAAACAGGAAGACAGTAGTGGATTTTTGCACCCTTGAATGAGCGCTGTACCTTTGACTCCTGCTCTGTGCCGGAAGCATCCTCAAGTTCAAGGCAGATGAGACTCTGGCAATCAATGCCGCCAGCTCCTCCTTCCGGAATACGTGGATCACACTGGTCTTCTCACAATCTTCTGAAGAGGAGAGCATTTCTACATCCATGGTCCATTGGAATCCAAGTCATAGTCAAAATCTTGGAAAGCTCCCAGCTGTTCCCCATCTCCAGGGAACACCCTACGCCAGTGATGCTTAGCCAAAAGGCAAACAAACAGGGCTGTCACTCTCCTCCTGCCCTCCCATGAGACTGCACCAGGGGGCACCCAGGGGCCACAAGGTCTGAATTTCCATGCCAGAAGGACCAGACCTGCCACAAAAAAGAAATTCCAGGGAGGACAATCTGGAGTCCTAAAGCTCTCTTCTCGGAAAGGATTCCCCTAATGCCAGGGGACATAGCTGCCACAGACTCCCTAGATGACAATGAGTGGCTCACAGAATGGTCACCAGATCCTCTGGCCGGCTGGATATCTTTACCCATAGTGCGATCCATCACCTCCTGTTCCAAGGCAGGTAAGGCCAGACAAATTGCATCCCCTGGCTAAAAGAAGGGGAGCAGGCCCTCCAGGGACAGCTCAGAAACTGCCACGCCAGAAAAGCAGAGTCTAGAATCCAGAGAAGAGGCACTTCGCTTGCCACAAGTCAAATGTTTCCTGGAAAAAGACAGAGTTAAGACAAGTATCACAACAGTGCATGCTAAGGCTGCAGCGGCCCAAAGGCACGCTTTAACTGCAGTGCGCATTAACCATGCTTTTATGGGGGTGTACATTAACTGCACTTTTACTGCAATGCTTGTTACAGGTGCTAGAGTAGAATGCGCATACAGACTGAATGACCGCCAAGCACACAAGAGGAGAAAATGTTATAACGCGTACAGAAAGTGGCGGGAAACCACCACACTGTCCCAATGGTCATCTGCAGTCCACCCTGAATTGTGTCCCACACAGATGGAATCGGGAGCTCCTAACAAGGATAATAATGAGATCAAGCCTTGATATTCACTCCCTGATTCCATGCTGAGCTCAGCTCACTCCCATGATACTGTTTCACTGGCTTTTGCAGCACTGCGTTTAAGGTGGCTGGCAGGCAGATCCCTCTGAGAGCTTTCTGCAATCTTCAGAAAAGAGCAGGAAAGAACAGAGGAGGAGGGAGGGGGCACTGAGGTTGTGTGAGGCTGCTGCACTCTTCCAGATCCTTCCAATTTTGTGGCTGCTCAACAGGCTCATCGTGATAACAGTATGGAGCTGAACCGATTTTCCCTTCGCCTATGGCTACTGAAAAGACCACAGTCTAGTGGAGCTCCCATATTACGCTCAAGTGAGAGAGAGTCACTCTCAAGGTGGTCATTCATGAGCGTTTAATCAATCTTTTCCTCTCAATCCTCAAAAGTTTCTTCAGAGAGGAAAAAAAATCTATCTACCATCTGCTGGAGACAAAGAAACACTGAGGAAACCTCTGGTGGCTGAGGCGAATAGAGGCATAGGAATGATGTCATTGAAACCTGGGCTTTTCATCGGTTCTGCTGGTAGGGCAACACAACCCACTTGTCTGGACTGGTCTAGCAGGATGATATGAAAGCTCCGTTTTCTAGCCTTATCCAGTCTTAGCAATGTGGAACCTATTTTACTGATAAGGCCACTAGACAACCTACTAATAAGGATTGGCCATTGGGCTGAATTTGAACAGCCTTCCTGCAGTCAGGGTTTCCTTCCAAGTTTAATAATCTAGAGGGTAATTTTCAGTATTTGCATGCATAAAATTGATGAGTAAAAAGTACCTGCAGACTTTCCGAATATGTGTTTTGTCTGAAAGTTGACCCTACCCGCTCCTCCCCCCCTCAGGGCTTCAATAGTTTGATGTCAGCTCCAAGAAACCTGGACATCCTGCTCACTTCAGCACAGAAGATGCCAGTCCACTCCCAGCACAACAGGCAGGCAAGGCAAACCTCATCCCTTGCACTCTGCCGTTACTCCCACTCCTGCCCCTCTCCAGGACATGCAGTGGCGGCCATGGCTTCAAACAGCCCCACAGCACTTAACCTAAACCTCTGGTGCTGCAAGGCCATTTAGCTTCAGAACCCCTCTGATGCAGACTTCCTTTTGCAGGGGGAGGATAGAAGTCAAACTGCTTCACAGTGCCGGAGGTTTAGGTAAGCACTCCGGGTTGTTTGAAGCTATTGCCGTCACTGCAGGTCCTGGAGAGGGGCGGCAGTGGCAGCAAAGGGTCACCCCTGGAACACTGGTGCTCTAGGCAGCTGTCCGTTTTGCCTAATGGTTGTTCTGGACGCGTAGGCAGGGTCACTGGGGAAAAAAGATAAGAGGATATTTCTCTCAGGGTCTAGCAATAAAAAGAAGCACAGTTGATTGCTCTATCCTCTCCCACCCCAGAGGTCCAACCCCAGACTTCATCTATCACCATTGTCAGACTATTTCCCTTAATCTAAAATGGAGTAGCAGAACATCACAAAGACAGACTGTGAAAGTGAACACAGATGTCCAGAATTTGGAGGGTCGCCATAATTTGAACTGAGGAAACTGCAAATTATTCTACTTTCCCTAGGCAGTTTCACCATGTTCTATTTAAAAATTAGCAATGAGTGACTGGTACATGGACATCAGTGTCCACCGCTGAAGCTTGGGAATTTCACTTCATCTCCAACTGATTGACAGTGGAGAGACTCCACAACAAACCTGAACTTGGTTCACTTCTTGCAGTGCCCAAAGAGGAGCTGCAACAGATTTAGCTGCAGTATAAATATTTATTTATTTATTTAATTTAGTTACAGATTCTTATATACCGCGCTATTCAACATCAGTGCGGTTTACATGAAACATAGAACTTACACATTTCATTGGCTGATCTGTGTTTACAAGGAACAGGTACTATAACTTGGATAGAAACTTGGGTAACTATTTACATCTTGACAGTCCTGTATAGTAGGATTCCGTTGTGCTGCACTAGTTAGGTAGCTGAAGGGGCTGTTGTGGTACTTATACTTTCAACTTTTGTAAAAAGGGGTGGGGGGAGGGGGGAGAGCAAGAAGAGATGTTTTTTGCGGCACAACTAAATTAAGCAGTGGAATTACATTCAAAGATCAAGAACATGCTGCATTATTTAAGCACCAGAAACCCATGGCAGCAGATCACCAGTCAGTGAGTTTAAGGGATCACCTTGGGGCTTAACGTTGGGGCTCTCAGCAGCAGAAATCTGCTATCCAGTCAAGGGCGGGCAGGCAGGGGAATCCCCCCCCTCCCCCCATGCTACACACACGCTGCTTGCTGCTCTGTGCACTCTGACTCTACTTTCTGTACCTCAATATACTTTAAAGACTGCTGCTCTTCAGGTGTGCCCTCGCCTAAGAGCCTCGCCAAAGGGCCCTTAAGCGTGGCCCTTGAGCATGGAGCTTGAGCGGGTCTTTCAATTAGACCTGAAGCAAGGAGTATAACAGACAGCTCTCAGGGAACCTGAAGACTATAGGTATAACCCCCTCGGGCGTCCACTATGGCAGTTATTACTGATACTAGAGTCTTGTTATGCATACTTTTATTGTCATCTCTATTTGTCCAAACTTGCACCCAAGCCTATTCAAATGTGTACCATAACATCCCAATTATACCCCACCACACGGTTAAAAACTCACATCTCTACATTACTAGAGAAGCCCATAAACCACAATATAATAGAGGACGGAGACATAGGCTCACATACATTACACCTATAACCTCCCCAAACACTCGGGCCCAACACCATAACACTTGACTGCAATGCAATGTGTGCCTTCGAGTCAGTCCTGACTCCTGGCGACCCAGAAGCTCCTGGGTTTTCTTGGCAGTGTCACCGGACGTAGATTGCCAGGCCTTTCTTCCGAGGCACTGGAGGGTTAAGTGACTTACCCAAGGCCACAAGGAGTGCTAGTGGGATTTGAACCCTGGTTTCTTGGTTACCAAGCCAGTGTTCTAACCACTAGGCTACTCCTCCACTCCTTGACTGCTACCTTATAAACGCTAGGTCCATAAGGAATAACATCCCAGTCATTACTGACATACTCTACGAAAATAACCCAGATATCCTTTTTATCAAGGAAACCTTGTCAGCGGATCTGGATAGGGTGTTACTGAACTAACTGAAGCTCACTACCATTGCCCTCGAACCTCTAAGAGAGGTGGTGAAGTCCTCATTATCATCAAGTCTCTCCTTCACTATCATATACTGATAACATCAAAGAAATGGATGTATTCATGTTAGAAACCTCTCATCATGCCTACTTTACAGACCACCCTCTGTGGAAACGAAAAGTCTTACGTCCACTCTAGAAACAGCTAGCTCCATCACTGCAACAAAACAGTTAATTGTACTAGAGGATTTTAACCTCCCCTCCCTTAATTCCAACCACACTAAAACGTTCCTTGACATCATGACCGATTTGGACTTTCACCAAATCATAAACTTCCCAACACACAGGAAAGGGAATACACTTAACCTAAACTTCGTACCTGGCACATCCTCACATTGCTATGTAACTGCCCTTCTCCAAGTTACTCCTGTCCCATGGTCTGATCACTACCTAATAAACTTTAAACTTTCATACCATATAAACCCCCAACACCAAAACCCACCTACATGCCACATACAAAATATAATTTTTTGACAAATATAACTTTAAGAGAAATCATTCCAAATATCACCTTACCACATACTGATCTCGATAGCTGTATCGCAAAATGGAATAATACAATAGAGTGAGCCGCTGTCCTCCCAAAATCACACACTAATAAAATTAAACTAAGACAAACAACATCTGAACCATGGTATTCTCAAGAGATGGCAGATAAAAAGACAATTGAGGAAACATGAGCGAAAATAGAGAATGTCTAACTCCCACCTCGATAAACAACTATATAAACAATAAACTTCAAATATACCGAAATACAACAAACAATAGCAAGTAAAAACTATCATATAAAGATCCTCATGAATTCCCTGAACCGTCTCAGGGAACTTTTTAAGATTGGTTTGGTGCACCCATTAGATTTCTAACAATTGAATAATCCCCTTATTACACCTCAAACTCTCGCTAACCACTACATTACCAAACTCACACCTATATCAGACTTTCCAATACCAACTACCCTCAATCAAATGACACTCAATCTCATCTGGCCTAATTTCCATAAACTAACTCTAAAAGTACTAAACAGAGTTATCTCCAACATTAACCCCACTACCTCTAGCCTTGACCCCTGTCCAGTTAGCTAGCTTAAAGTAGTCCACACAGAACTGGTGCCTTACATCCTCGAAATGGTCAACATGTCACTCACAGTGGGAATGATGTCTAAACACCTTAAGCGAACCTTGATTCGTCCAATATTGAAAACAAACCCCTGGACAAACTATGCCCTACATCCTATAGGCCAATATCCAGCCTGCCATTTTTGACTAAAATTATTGAAAAACAAATTGCTCACTCACAGCTAGAAGACCACATTGATATACACACTCCCTTAGATATGCACCAATACAGTTTTAGACCACACCATAGTGTCGAGACCCTTCTTACTGGGCTCTTTGATAACCTGATAAAGATCATTGATAACTCTAAACGAGCAGTCCTCCTATTAAGATATTGCATCTGCTTTTGACTGGATTAGTCATACAATCCTTATAGAAAGAGTCAAGCAAACTGGATTATATGACACCACTTTATTATGGTTTCAATTCTATCTTGCTGACCGATCTCAGCAAGTCAAAATAGGACAACAGACATCAAAGGCATTCCCGCAGAAACAAGAGATCCCACAGGGATTTGCCCTCTCCGCACTCTTATTTAATATATACTTGCAACATTATTTAAGAATTCAAGGGGAAAGATCTTTACTACCTGGGAGCTGCCACGGGTGTTTTGTTCCGCGGAGCGGCGTAGCAGGTGGGAGCCGGGTCCCTGCTTGGTCAACTGCAGGCGTTCGTTGGTCGCCCTTGGTGCTGAGGACCCCTCCGAGCCCTATAAGATCAGCTTGCATCACACGCGGCTGCGTGTGCGCGGCCTGCGGGGGCGTGTCGCAAGGGGCATGACACGCTCCTTATGTGCTCCTTCGGTGCTTCCGTTTCTCTGAACACCGACGTTTGAAGCTGCCTGGATCGATGGGGAAGCGCAAAGCGAAAGCGGAGAACAAGACCGTCGCTAAGGAGAGTCAGCGAGGTAAGCTGAGCGGCCCCATGGACCGGCATCTTCTACCCCTGCCGCCCGTTAATCTGTCATCGGAAGGGGCTTCGCTCAGCCCTGTACTCCGGACGCCCCCTCCCTTCCCTCAACCTTCTCAGTCCTCTACACCTTTGGACTCTTCCCCTCCAGTTGTTGTCCCGACTCTACTCCCGGTGGACCCAGCCGATACTGGGGAACTTTCATCTCCCCTTACCCGGGAAGTGACTCTGTCTGACATTTGGTTAGCGCTTCAGCAGATTGATTCCCGATTGTCTAAAACAGTCTCTTCATTATGCACGTTTACTCATTCTGTAGTAGATAAAGTTCAGGTTATTGATTCGCAGCTGGTTGATTTTTCTCAGTCTCTTGCCCGTGTTGATAACATGCTTCAGTCAGGTAGAGACGTTAATGTCTCTCTTATTAAGGATGTTGCCTTACTATCTTGTAGACTGGAAGCAATTGAGAATCAGCAAAGGGCAAGAAACTTGCGCTTTCTAAAATTTCCCTCATACCCATCTGCTTTCCTTTGAAATTTTGTTAAAGAAATATCTTTCTGAAATTTTGCATATTAATGAGACAGTGGATGTGGTACAGTTATATTGTATTCCTGTATTTGTTCCTGCTCTACCGTCAAGGGAGGGGGTTCCTCCCCCTCCGGTTGATGTTTCAGTAGAACAGGACCTTACCGCTTTTTTGGAAGATTCGCTTGATCTCATCACCAAACGTTGTACATTGGTGGTGACCTTTGGTACCGAATCTCTCAAATTACGTGTTCTTCGTGCTTATTTTAAATACAAAGATGTTTTGTTTTGTGGATTCAAAATGCAGGTGTTTCCAGATGTGGGCCGGACCACTCAGGCCCGGCGTAGGCAGTTTTTGGAGTTAAGATCACGGGTTGTAGCGGTAGGTGCTTCGTTTTTCCTTAAGTTTCCCTGTCGTTGCCTAATTACACTTGAGGGTCAGAGTTATGTATATACTGACGTAGCTCAGCTGCTGTTGTCTGAGAAGGAGATTAGAGGGGAGGAAATAGGGGAGGTTTGATTTGTTAATGCTCTCTTATGTGGAGTGATTATTTTTACTCCTTATTGCTTCGTTATTTTTGTAGATTGTTGAAGTTTCTTTCTCCAGGATGTGTATCTTTATGATGAGTGGTAAATTGTTTTCTTGATGATTCATGTACACTTGTGATATATATTTCTTATTATTCGTTTGTATATTCAAGAAAAGCTTAAATAAAAGATTTTTAAAAAAATTAAAAAAAAAAAAAAAAGAATTCAACATCAGATTTTTTGTCTATGCAGATGATATGATGCTATACCTCCCGTTTGATACAGCAAATCCTAATTTTACCAGCATCACCTCTTGCTTTACCAAAATTTCACAATGGTTAATGAACATAACCTCAAAATCAATTGCAAGAGAACAGAAATCCTTTTTGTAACAAGAAAGCAGAATTTTACCCCACCACCAGATCTAAAGGTTAAGAATGTGTCCCTCACAACAAAGAATGAAGTAAGGTACCAAGGTATTATCCTTAATGGATCACTAAACTTAACAACCTACATAAAAACAGCTGGTACAATCTATATACCTCCTCAAACACCCGAGGCCCCTACTACCACACCAGGACTTTAGATCTGTACTCCAAGCTATGGTATTCCCTAACATGGACTTCTGCAATAGCATCCTATAAGGGCTCACAAGGCTATGAACTATCTTAAGAAAGATCAACATGTTGCTGCTAGGATGATTGTCAAAGTAAACCCCTCAGAACACATTACTCCCATCCTATACAATCTACATTGGCTGCCCATACATAGCAGGATCAAGTATAAAATACTAATGACTGCATTCAAACTAATAAGGGACGTATCACCTTCAAACCTAACCAAATTCATAAAGAGCCCCCCAAAGGACAGGCTAAGAAGGGAGTTTAACCAAAACATACTTCTTGAACCTTCATCCTATGGAAAATGTATCAGGGCAACAACCAATAGGGCCTTTCACTTTACTGCACCAATGTTATGGAATTCTTTCCAAGACAAACTTAGATCCACTACTGACCTAATAACTTTCAAGAAAGGACTCAAGACGCATCTTTTTATAGAGCACTTTGGCCCAACTCAACCAATGAAAAACATCTTCCCAACATAATATTGTCTTCCCAATCCATACTCATGGTAAGGCAGCGCTGTTAAGATTGCATTCCAACCAGATTTACTGTTAGATGTAAAATTGAGCATCCTTGTAAATAAGTCTACAGGTACGTACATTCCTTCTTGTAAAATAGACTATATGTACATTTGCTTCTACCTGTAAATAAGTTACACTGTTTTATTGCACTGACCTGTTGCATGCATCCTAATTTATACTTATCATTCTCTACTGTTACCTGTTGAAACTTGTTATGATGTAACTGTTCTTACTAGTTATCTGTAAACCACTTTGATTCCCCAGAAAGGTGGTATATAAAACAATTCAATAAATAAATAAATCAATAAATCATTCCCTAGGTTAAGAGAAGGGTGTCTTGATGAACTAGTAAAAGATTCCCCCACCCCTGTTTTCTAAAGAAGGCTCCAGTCAAATCTCCAATGGGTTTCTATTGTCAGCTAATGCTAAAACAATTTTCTATAGTCAATCCACATCTACTGAAATATTGGCGTGAATGGCTTAAGAGTCTACAGCTCGCCAGTGGGAAAAAAGTTTGCAAGCAGTCTTAATGTCACATCTATATGCCCCAGTCTCTTGGGATATTGCTCGAACACACAAACATCCCTTCAGCCACTGCCAGTTTACACCTCCATGAAACTTGTTAAAACCTCTGTCACAGCCGGAGGAAAAATAAACAGAGATTTCTTGTCAGGCAAGCTATGGGAACTGCTTGTTCAATCAATCCAAATGTTCCCATTTGCAAGTCACAAGGTTGGCGATTGCCAAGCTACAAACCCCGGCAGAGTCTGCTACCAGGCTTCTGACTACTCCTGGTTCCCTTTTCTGCATGAAAATCATCTGTGATAACCAGAAGGCACTAGCCGGTCAGTTCAGTAAAGCTGCATTACATTTGGACACTTAAAGGTGATAATGTCTTTATATGGGCCAGAGACCTTATTTCAACTACTGTACTTGGTTCTGGAGGCCATATCTTCCCAAGGATGCAGGAGCAGCAGTCCATTTAAATAACATGCAGGGTCACTCATGGATGTGATCACTTTTGGCACAGGTATATTGCTGGCAGTTTTCAAAAGGAAATGACCCGACAGTTTTCCCTTGAAAGCTTTCTATAATTTAAGGGCACTCAAAGCACCTAGGCACTGCAGGCAGTCCACTGGGAGTCACAGAGTGCATACATCTGAGTACCAAAATGTACATGACAGGTTTTATTCCCCTGATACCAAAAGCAGCTCTGAGAATACAGGGGACCTTGTGGCTGTTGCCCAAATGGCCTTCACCAATATTTATAGCTATTTCAGTTAGTACAAGCCATACAGTTAAAATGGGAAGAGGGAGCTGGGTGTGAAATGGAGGGGAGGGATGTTGTATGCTCATCTATCCGACATGGTATGGTACAAAATGAAGATGGCAAAATAATGTCCTGGCTAAAGAAAATCTTGTAAGCTTGGATTCTGAGATAACACAGGCTAGAAATTTTCAAATCTTTCAGATTCTCTCTTTTTTTTTTATTTTTTTTTTTATTAAGCCTGTCCCTTTTTTAGTCGTACTTCATGGCAAGGTAAAATTCAGCTACAGTAGGCATTTCCCCATCCTCGGGGACTTACAATCTAGATTTGTACCTGAGGCAATGGAGAGTTAAGTGACTTGCCCAAGGTCACTAGAAGTAACATAGTAAATGATGGCAGGTAAAGATCTACATGGTCCATCTCACCAATGGAATTTGAACACTGGCTTCCCTGGTTCTTAACTCTGCTCTAACCAAGGTTTGTTTCTTAAACAGTCAGCCTGTATAGATATGAGGGTCATTATCTGGATACTTGCACCAATTCTCAAAAGAGTAGTATCTTCCACGCAGGGCCAGCCCAAGGGTTTCTGGCTCCATAGGCAGAAGCCTCAGCAGTGCCGCCCTTCCCATGCTTCAAGCCACGTCCCCTGTGCTGACTTGTGCTACCGCCAATTTCAGCAGTGGGGTCGGGAAGGTGTGGCTCGATTCGGCAGTAGGCCATGTGGTTCTGCACAAACGGCCTGCTGCTTCTGACTCCCCTCCGACATAACTTCATAGGTTCAGAAGCAGCAAGCCATGTGTGCCGAAGCACATGACCTATACCTCCCCTCCCCCACCCGCCGCCAGAATCAGCAGCAGTGCAGTGTGGCTCAGCTTGGGGGGAGGGGGTGTGGCTTGGCATGCGATGCGGAGGCAGGCCTTGTGTGCCAAAGCACATGGCCTGCCACCCACAGAGATCTGCTGCCGTAGGTGGCCACCTAGCAGACGGGCCAGCCCTGCTCCCATGCTTAAAAAGACACTCTCTTCAGTGATCCTGGAATGGAACGGCCCTAGAAGGAACCAGAGACCCCAGGAGAGAACCTGCATGGGAGAAGAGGATAGCAGTTTTCTTTTGAAATACAGAGTCGGGAGCAGATGCAACTTGGGTAAGTTGATTATGAACTCCAGAGTCTGCAGCACCCCGATGGTGCGGCATGCGCATGCCTCCTCTGGCGAGCTTACTTTAATAAACCAGTCATCCATATAGGGGAAGATGAAGATGCCCAGCACGCAGAGGTAAGTGGTGGTGATGACTGCCAGGCACTTGGTGAATACCCTGTGGCCGAGGAGAGGCCGAAGGGAAATACCCTGTACTGGTACTGGAACCCTCTGACAATGAAGCGGAAGTACTGATGGTGCTTGAGTGGATCAACATGTGGTTATAAACATTCTTTAGATCCAAGGAGCATAGCCAGTCTTCCTGGAGGAGGTAGGGCAGCAATGTTCCAAAGGATAGCATCTTGAATTTCTCCTTGACCAGAAAGTGGTTTAGGAACCACAGATCCAGGATGGGCCGATAGTCGCCTGTCTTTTTTGGGATGAGGAAGTACTGGGAGTAGAACCCCGTAACCCAGAGGGCTGAGGTACCAGCTCCATGGCCCGGTACGGTACAAGGACAGACTAGAGTTTCTTCTGCAGGAGCTCTCTGTGCAGGGAGGTCATGAGAAGCTCCCCTGGAAAGAAGGGAGCAGGTGTCTGGTAGAAATAGAAACATGACATCAGAAAAAGATCACATGGCCTATCTGGTCTGCCCTTCCATATCGTCTACTACAATAGTCCCCTCTTTTCCTTTAGATATCCTCTGTGTTTGTCCCATGCTTTTTAGAATTCAGATACTGTCCTCATCTCTACCACTCTTTCCATAAAAAAATATTTCCGCATATTACTTCCGAGTCTATCCCCTTTCACCCTCATCCTATGTCCCCTCGTAGTAGAGCTTGCTTTCAATCGAAAGAGGCTCTCCTCCTGTGCATTTATGCCACGGAGGTATTTATTTAAACATATCATATCTCCTCTATCCCGCCTTTCCTCTAAAATCTGTCCTCATATGCTTTATAAGGAAGATCACAAACCATTTTAGCAGCCACCCTCTGCACCGGCTCCAACCTGTTTATAACTTTTTGAAGGTGCGGTCTCCAGAACTGCACACTATACTCCAAATGAGGTCGCACCAAAGACATACAGAGGCCCTATCACTTCCTTTTTTCTGCTGGCCATTCCTCTCTGTATGCACCCAAGCATCCTTCTAGCTTTTGCCGTCACCTTTTCTACCTGTTTAGCTACTTTGTGTCTGATGAACTTAATTACGCCCAGGTCCCAGGAGAAAGAGGAGTGGAAGGAGAAGAGAGCAGGGACAGGGACAGCAGGGGAGGATAGACAGGAAAAGTAAAGAGTAAGGTGGAGATTTTCTCGGAGAAATTAGCGAGCAGGTGCTGGAATAGAGGAGCAGGAGACTGCAGATGCAGAACTGTGGGGTGGACAGTGAATGAAGAAACTGATAAGAGTTGCCATGTAGAATTAGCGGATGAGGAAATCAGATTGGAATAGTAAGACTTCTGGACATAATAAATCATAGTTCTGTATTGGTGATGACAATAACTAAAATGAGATAGAGTCAGGTGAGGGGTGTATACGCCAACGACATTCAGCACCTCGGAGGTAACTATAATAAAGAACGGCAGGATTGTACCACGGATAGCAATTAGAGGGATGCAAGGTGGGAGATGGGCAAACTGGTGCCATTTGATCCAGGGAAGAAGCTAAAGAGGTGTGCCAGGACTGGACCTGGCATTGACCAGAAGGGAAGCAAAATCAGGAGGAAACAGGATGTCCCTGGGGTTAGAGAGAGAGGGAGGGGTGATGTGACGCTTGAGCCGGGGTGGCATGGAAGTGAATGAGGATGTGGATGGGGCGGGTGGGAGAGGGAGAGAAAAAAGAACACAGAAATAATCAGACCAGGGAAGCAAAAATGGTAGAGATTGTGGATGGCACATAGAGGGAAGCAGCGGGTGTAAGAATAAGATCTAAGGTATGCCCAGCCGTGTGTGTGGAACAAAGTGTGTGTTGGTATAGGAAGAGATCTGAGAGAAGGGTGAGGAAGTTTCTGTCTCTAGATTTTCTGGGAGAGTCTGGGTGGATGGTAAAGTCGCCAAGGATGATCAGGTGAGGGTGGGACAGAGAGATCTCAGAGAGGGTAAGCAGTAGGGCTTCCCAGAGATCAGGACGAACTAAGGGAGGAGCATAAAGAAGAACATGAATAGAGGGGTGAAATCTAAACAGAGTAGCAGGGATTCAGGGTACTAGAGGGCGGGGGAGGAGATCTCACGACGAGGCAGAGGAGCGATAAAGAGCGGCTACTCCTCCGCCACACCAGCCCAAACGGGAGGTGGACCGAGCAGTGAAGCCAAGAGGGAGGCAGTGGGTCAGAAAGGAATCTTCGCCGTCACATAACCAAGTTTCGGTAAGGAACAGAATATCAAGGGAGTATTGCAGAAGGGTATTGTGAATAAGGAAATTTTTAGAGCATAGAGACCTGCAATTAAGGAGGGCCAGGCTGAGAGTCAGAAAGGAGGGAACAGACAGAGAGTGGATGAGGTAGAGACGGCAAAGGGCACAAGGTTGGCAGGCACCCGAGCACTGAAACCAGGCAGAGGTGTGGTTGCTACCTGGAGGCGCCAGACCCAATGAACCGGAATTGCCGACATAGTGGAAAAGAAAATGATAGATAAGAGAAGTGGAAGCACAGAGGCCATGGAAAAAAAAGAGGCAGCTGGATTTACCCAGTTGATAGCGTGAGTATGCAGAGTGGAAGTGTTTCAGGGCGCCAAACTTTGCAGAACTCCGGATGTCTATAACGCCGGCACCAAAGTAGCCCCTGGAGTCGCTCCAAGGAGCACGATGTACTCCTAGGTCACACGCCTGTGGCATGGGACACAATCAACAGCCCCTTTATGATGTCCACAGTACCTGAAGGAATGCAGTCACGTCGCTTCTGGCGTTAGAGGGAACTGTGGGAGTTGTAGGCAGAGCTGGCTGCTACCTGAAGGAACGCTGAATCTAAATACATAAAATAAGTCAACCAAAAAGCCCCGGCAACAAGGTAGGATCCAGGTTAACTCCCTGAATGTAGTTTAAGCTAGCAAATCAACTTCAGAGGTGCAGTGGACCAAAAATGGAGTGTGACTCATTTCCCATTGAGATGGTAATTTCATAAGAGGGCACTAAGGTTTAGAAGGCAAGGCAGCATCTATTTTTGACCAGTTTTATAAAGACACATAGGTGTCTGTGTGTCATTTGAAAATGCTATTGTAAATCCAGCAGCAATAGCACCTACTTTGAAGGGACAGACATAGGAGCATGTTTACTAAACGGTGTGCTGTCGGCACATGGTTGGCGCTGAAAATGAGCACAAGGGCAGCGTTCGACCCATGCTAGTAAATGGAGGCATGCTCATTGTCTTTGGCAGGAACAGCACATGTGCAGTTAATGCCACCTATTGAGGTGGCAGTAAGTGCCACCCAGCTAAGTACCACATTGATGGGGAGCACGCCGCAACACAGATGTTCCAACCAAGCAATGCCCATTCTCTGCCCCAATCTGCACTGCTTGGGTAGGGAGGCATTTTTAGTGCGGCCGCATTTTCGGTGAGCAGTATTAGGTGCACGCTGAACCCTGCGCCGCCTGGTACTGCGCTTTAGCACGCATACTTTTATGCCCGACCTAATTCTATAAAAGCCATTTTACTTATGTAGACTGCCACGTATGCACTAAAATGAGTTTATAACATTACACTCACACATGCTGTGCATTAAGTCATTTTAATTATTCTCAGTAAAGCTTTTTTCTTTGGAACAATGGACACCAACTATCCAGTGTTCCTGACAGATATACTAGCAGAGCCTTGAAGTGTGGCTTCTCTCCGACAGGAAAGAACAGCCCCTTGAATTCCCCTGCCCGCTCCTTTTCAGGTAAAGAAAGTAGAATAAGAAACTACAAACAGAAAAAAAATTAAAACCTTTAAAAAGGGAGATAATGCATGAGAATCCAGTTTTCAGCTGGAGATCTTTTCTCTTTTTATGTCAAAGGAATTCACGCTCAACTCTGAAAGAAAAATGGCACCAGGTAGTTGGCAAAAATATATATTTCTCTTATGTTCCCTCAAAGCCTCCGACAGCTTACTAGAAAAATAGGTTTAATTGTACTGTGTCCTTTCTCCAGGGAGTATTGTTTGTTTAATCTCGAGGCAAAGACACAAACAGATAAAGTACCACCTCAATCATCCTAAAGGAGGGGGAGTGGAATAAAATTCATCATGTATTGGTCTCTGCTGCCTGTCCAACTTGGAACTCATCTAGCAAAAGTTGTGGGAAGGCTTCAGAGCAGGGTCTTGACTACATGGATGTGGAGGGCAAAGCAGCACAGTGTGTTTCTTTGAGAAGGGCGTGAACTGAGCCACCAGATGTGATAGCAGAAAGGTTCCAGACATCTCTATGGTGCAGAGAGGAGGAGGGAGAGACACTTGCTATGATCTCTGGACAGGGCATAGAGTTATCTAGGGATAACACCAAGTGTTATATAAAATATAAGCCATTAACACTTAAATTTAAGGATAGAAGCTTGCAGGGCTTACCACCTAAAGGAGCCAATTCACTAAAACTGTGTTATGCTCCGGTGAAACAGTTTACTAGAGATTTTCCTGTGCTAGTTTTACTCTCAATGAGGGAAAATCAAGTAGAACCACTGTGCTAAAGGATAGCACTGGGGCCTGGAAATCACATGCAAAGGACTGAATGGAAAATTGCTCTTGCTATATAAAACTGCGCTGAAACTTAGGGCGGATTTTTACTTTTCCCTTTATGCCACCTCAGGGCTGGAATAAAGACTCAGCTTGGAAATAAAGGGGTCATCTGAGGTAAAGTGCAGCGTTTCACCACAGATAACCCAAGATCCCTGGTAGCACAGTGGCTCCAAGACCCCCAACACTCCCCATTTCACCCCTAACTCCCTGATTCCCCACAAACTCTCTAGAGCCCCCAACCCCCCAAATGTCCTAGGTGATCAGTGGTCTCTGGATCCCAGAATCCTCACCCTCCCATCCAAAATATTTTCCTGGTGACCCAAGTGACCCCCTCCTCCTCTCACATAAAAAATACACTGGAAGACAAAATGGACTCCGGCGATACACTCCAGAACCTCCCCCACACACCTCCAATGTTGGGAGTCCGGAGATAAGTCCACTCGCTCCCTGCCTTCATGTCACCATCTTGGAAAACGGCATTACCATATGCAGCGAGTCAGGATGCACTGAGTGGGATCAGTCTGCCAAATAAGGGAAATATTCAGGCGGGGAGGGGGGAAAGAAGGTGGGGGGTCAATGCATGAGCCAATCCCTGCTCACGCATTGACAGGGAGAGAGATGACTGCATATTACTGCAGCGTAGTGTGCTGTTTTTTTCTGACAGTACACACTTTTTAGCACAATGGTTATTTGCATGCTATTAGTTTACTGCATCACGTAAAAATATCTTTTAGCATTTGTTAGAATGCTGGACACTGAAGCTTAGCGCAGGGTTCTAATGCAGCACATACTGCACTGAGGCCAAGTGGAAACAGTGGTAGAAGTCAACGGGTGGTGATGGAAGGAATGGCGTTCTTCCACTATTTAGAGGATGTTTGCCCATATCATCTGCTGGAAAACCAAGTCATCTAGTCCAATGACTGACTGAATGTTGTTTTATTTGGAGTTTTATCACTTTCCGTTTCCAAATCCAAGCTCAAGGTGAGTTACAAGTAGGGACACAAGTTATTTCCCTGTCCAAGTGGGTCTACAGTCTAAATTGTACTGGAGGCAATAGAGGGTGAAAAGACTTGCCAATGTCATAAAGAGTGCCAGTGGGTGAAAAATAGGGTTTACATACCTCATAATTTCCTTGAATCCTGCTAGATCAGTCCAGATGAGTCGGTCATCCTCCAATGCCAGCAGGTGGAAGCAGAGTTGAGCAACTTTCATTGATAGGGGATATGAGGCACATATGCTAATACTTACAGGGAACATGGCAATGGAGGGTTAAGTGGCTTGCCCAAGACCACCAAGGAGTGCCTATAGGACTAGAAATCCCAGTCCCCCTGGCCTGAGATTGCTGTCCCCAGGTGGGACTTGAGCCCCTGGCCCTCTGGCCTGAAGTACCTTGTCCTAACCACTAGACCACTCCTCCCTCCCTTTGGTACACTACTGACAGAAACCAGTATGAAACTTTTCAAGTAGTAAGCAAGACTGAAAAACTCTGAAAACATTATTAACAACCACTAATAACTTTGCCACAAATAGTATGAGCAAGTATTTGGATCTCATACCATAATGAAATTGCAGTCAGACCACAGCACAAACTAGGCCTTTAACAGCAGCCAGACCTCTACTAGTTCTTTCCTCAGACCACAGAGGATGACAGGAAAAGATCTGACCAGCAAGAGGACACAGCAATTGTCATGCATCCAAGTAATACTCTCTGCATATCGAGCAGATGCTGCGAGGAACCCTTTCAAAGATCCTTCATTGAAGGAAGAAGAAGAAGATGATCAAAAACAACAAGAGTCTAGTCAGGAAGAAGAAAGGAGAGCAATATTTTTAAAAGATGGCATAGCTGTCCCAGCTAAAGAATCCATTGAAGGAGCAGAATGGATCTCTGCAAGACAAGACCTGAACATGGAAACCACCTGGCAGATATTCGAGTCCCTGGGAAGACACTGTAAGGAACCAGCCCTATAATGAGATTGCATGCATGGGCTCAAGGAAGACAGCCACCGAGACATAACAGGACACACAGGCAGACAGAAACTGCCTCACACCTAAGGAAGCAGCAATGCCATGGTGTACTGCCAAGGAATGTCCTTGGAGGCAACTCCTGTAGCACAAAAGGACCACTACCCAATCCTTGAAAGTTGAGAGCCAAGACCCAGTCTAGGTCAGACTGTCCATTGGGTTCTAAAATAAGCTAACGATACAAAGGCCCACTAAACCATAAGCACGGGAGTTATTACCGGGGGTTTCTGCTGACATCATTTTTGGGATGGCTGTCTAGACTGCGAGCTCCCGGAGTGATTTAGCTCAACCTGCGTTTATTATTGAGAGAACCCACCCCCCGGAATTATTGCTTTTTTCAACCCTGTCTGCCGGCAGGATCGAAAAATGTGCCGTCGACCTGAAGTCGTATATGTACAAGAGCAGTGAGTCGACAAGCTGTGGTGAGGGTGGCCACAAAGGCAGGGCCCAATGAAGGTGGATTGGCTGTTCATGGAGGCCCCAAGTCTGGAGACGTGGGAGAGGATTCATTGGATCTCAACTCCTTGCGGTATGAAATGTGCCAGTAGTTTGTGGAGTTGAAAGAGGATGTGCAAGGGCTCAAAAATGAGGTTCTAACTTAGACGGCTGATATCTAGTCGGACCTGCACGAGTTGGGTCAGTGAGTGGAGGATACAGAAAATAGGCTCGAGAAGCATGAGGTGTCCCTTGCTGACATGGAATGGAATATTTTGACAGTTGCTGTCAAAAACTGAGGATCTGGAAAACAGATTATGATGTTGTAACATTCATATACAGTGACTGCCTGAATTCTCCAAAGGGGTGGATTATGTGGCCCTAGCAGAGTATATCTGCCACGCTGTATTCAGGCAGCCCAGGTGGACTCAGAACCTTTGTGATTTAAGATTGAGCGTGCTCATCGGGCGCTGGGACAGCCTTGAAGGGGGAAGCCGAGGGATGTGCTCGTATGCTTGCATGAGTTTGTCACTAAAGGTTCAATAGTGCAGGTGGCCCGAAAGGTGGGAAAGTAAAGCGGGACAATGCTAACATTGAAATTTATGCTGATCTATCCTCTATTACCATGCGCAGGTGGAGGACGTTCTGGTGGTTAGTCAGCATTTGCATGAAGGAGATGGTCCCTATAAATGGACCTTTCCCTGTGGCTTGCAGTTTTCTTAGGAGGGTCGTACCACGAGGTTGCGGACACCAGAGGAAGCCCTTAATGCCTTAAAGGAGGCTGGATGGAATAACTTGTTGACATTACCACTGGACCTTTCTGACATTACCACCAGAGGCAACAAGGAAAGCAGGGGAGGTGAAGCCTCTGTGGGAGAGATCGCGACAAGGATGGAAGTGGTTACGACAACAGGGAGACCGCCAGCAGCATGGGCTGAGTTCATCACCCTGATACGAGAGGATTTTGTTGATGGACCTTTTTATCTCTTTATTTACCTAATTGATATGATGGAGGTGTGTTGTGTGGATTGATGGTGTGCGTGAGTGCAGGGGTGGGGAGTGCGTGGATTGAATGGAGGTGCATTGGTGGATTTGTGTTTGTTGTATGAGTTGGAGTGAGGATGGGTTTGAGAGGCTGGTTTCAGGTAGTTGCAGGGAACCCTGTTGGTTGAGGATGTTGGAGGAGAAGGGGAAGGTCATTGAGGGAAGATGGACAAGGGGTGCTATGGAGTGGTGCGAGAGTTTCTATGCCGATTTTGTGGATAGGCACCTTTAATGCGTGGGAGATTAAACCCCCCAGTCAAACGCCAGCTGTTAATTAAGGAGTTATTACACACCTCCTGGTCCGGGACGAATGGCATGTTCTCCATAAAAAATGTAAGTATGCCTGGTTTGTGTCTGACTGGGTTAAGAATAAGAAAAAGGTGGTTGGGGTTGTGATTAAGGTGACTAGTGACCTTCAGTTTAAGGTGCTCAAGGCTTTCCGGGATAGGGAGGGACGTTTTTTCTATTTGTGAAAATGGATATTGAGGGCCAGCTGTACATGCTTGGGAGTGTATATGCTCCAAATATAGAGCAAGGGGTGTAATATGATTGAGTGGTTAAAGAGATAGGGGGGACTTGTGGAAGGTAAATTAGTGGTGGCCGGAGACTTTAATTTGGCCATTAATCACTTGGTAGGCAAACCTCAGGCCACCAGGGGCTAAGAGCTTGGGTGCAGATATTTGATGGACTAGATGTATGGAGAGAAAACACCCTGGAGAGCATGACTCGGGGATGTTGTACTCAGGAGTGCACACTTCATATTCGTGCATGAAGTAAGGATTTATTTAAGATTTTTCATACCACTTTATCATTTAGTCAAAGCGGTTTGTAACTTAAAACTTGGTAAGGTACATTAAACAGGGACATTGATAACTTAGATTTTTCTGAGGCAATGGAGGAAACAAGGAGTGCTAGTGCAAATCAAACCCTGGTCTCTTGATTCTCAAGCCAGTGCTCTAGCCATTAGGCTACTCCTCCACTCCATGTGGGCTGCCAAGCAATGTCAAATAAAGGACTGCACGTGGCCTGCCCATGCGCCTAAGTGGGTGGGATTGGAGTTGCATCAAGTCAATGGGGTCAAGGGGGTGTGGCAGCTAAATGACTCCTTAGTGGAGAATGACCTAGATAAGATCCGGGAGGTGTGTCTCCTGTATACAGGCCACCTGGATACATAGGCGTAATAACTCCTTAATTAGCAGCTGGCGTTTGAGTAGGGGGTTTAGTCCCCTACACATTAAAGGTGCCTATCCACAAACTCCATATAGAAACTCTCACGCCACTCCATAGCACCCCTTGTCCATCTTCCCTCAATGACCTTCCCCTTCTCCTCCAACATCCTCAACCAACAGGGTTCCCTTCAACTACCTGAAACCTTGAAGGATACTACCAAAAGCAGAGAGGTTCCACAAAAGAGTAAAGTAGCCCAAATGCCCTCATGTATGGAGCAGACAGAGCTTAAAGATCCCAATTTACCCATGTCTAACAATAGCCAAATTAACATGAATAAAATACATTCTCTAAAATGCTTGTATGCAAATGCTAGAAGTCTAAAGAATAAGATGGGAGAGTTAGAATATATAGCACTAAATGAAAGGTTAGATATGATTGGAATATCAGAGACATGGTGGAAGGAGGACAACCAGTGGGACACTGTGATACCTGGGTACAAACTATATCGTAATAATAGAGCTGAACAAATTGGTGGAGGGGTTGCGCTCTACGTTAGAGAGGGCATTGACTCAGAAAGGATTAAAGTTTTGCAGGAAACAAAATCTGCTGTAGAATCTATATGGATTGAAATTCCATATAAAAGGGGGAAGGCGATGGCAGTGGGGGTGTACTATCGAGCACCTGGCCAGAATGACCAAATGGATGATGAAATGCTCAAAGAAATCAAGGAAGCTAACAAAAGTTACAGCGCAGTAATAATAATGGGTGATTTCAATTACCCCGGTATCGACTGGGTCAGTGTCACGTCAGGACATGCTAGGGAGATAAAGTTCCTAGATGAAATAAATGACTGCTTCTTGGAGCAGCTGGTTCATGAACTGACCAGAGGGAACCATATTAGACCTAGTCCTTAGTGGAACACCAGATCTAGTGCAAGAGATAAGGGTGTTGGGGCCACTTGGCAATAGTGATCATAGCATGATCGCCTATGATTTAATTAGTGGAGGAGGGATAGTAAGGAAATCCACAGTACTACCTTTTAACTTTTGAAAGGGAGACTATGATAAAATGAGGAAAACAGTTAAGAAAAAACTAAAAGGAGCAGTTGCGAAGGTTAAAGACGTACATCAAGCTTGGGTGTTGTTGAAAAATACTATCTTGGAAGCCCAGACCAGCTGTATTCCACGCTTTAAGAAAAGTGGAAGGAAGTCCAAAAAACTGCCAGCATGGTTTAAAGGTGAGGTCAGAGAGGCTGTTGTTGCCAAAAAAGCATCTTTCAGGAAATGGAAAAAAGAGCCAAACGACGAAACCTGGAAACAGCACAAGCACTGGCAAGTCAAATGCAAGGCATTGATAAGGCAGGCAAAGAGAGAATTTGAGAAGAAGCTTGCTGTGGAAGCAAAAACGTGAAATAAAGACCTTTTCAAGTACATTCGTAGCAAAAAACCTGTGAGAGAGTCAGTTGGTCCATTAGATGATAAAGGGCTTAAAGGAGCACTAAGAGGCGACAAGGCGATAGCGGAGAGACTGAATGAATTCTTTGCTTCGGTCTTTACTGAGGAAGATGTAGGGATGTTACCCATGACTGAAGTGCTATTTAAAGGTGCGGAAGAATTGAAGGAAATATCGATACATCGGGAAGATGTCTTACAACTATTAGATAAACTGAAGAGTAGCAAATCACCTGGGCCGGATGGTATACATCCAAGGGTGTTGAAAGAACTGAAATATGAAACTGCAGAACTGCTATCAGTAATCTGTGAACTATCATTAAAATCATCTCTAATACCTGAAGACTGGAGGATCGCCAATGTAACACCAATTTTTAAAAAGGGTTCCAGGGGTGATCCGGGAAACTACAGACCGGTGAGCCTGACGTCAGTACCGGGAAAAATGGTAGAAACCATCATAAAGAATAAAATTACTCAGCATGTAGATAGTCACAACCTAATGGGAGACAGCCAACATGGCTTTAGACAAGGAAGATCTTGTCTTACTAATCTGTTATGTTTTTTTGAAGGAGTGAATAAACAGGTGGACAAAAGTGAGTCGGTTGATATTGTGTATCTGGACTTTCAGAAAGCCTTTGACAAGGTCCCTCATCAGAGACTTTTGGCAAAACTAAAGAGTCATGGGATAGGAGGCAGTGTACTATTGTGGATCAGGAACTGGTTAAAAGATAGAAAGCAGAGGGTAGGGCTAAATGGCCAATTTTCCCAATGGAGAAAGGTGAATAGTGGTGTACCCCAGGGATCTGTGCTGGGTCCGCTGCTTTTTGACATATTCATAAATGACCTGGAAAGTGGAATAACGAGTGAGGTTATCAAATTTGCAGATGACACAAAACTATTTAAAGTTGTTAAAACCCAAGAGGATTGTGAAAAATTGCAAGAGGATCTTGATAAATTGGAAGACTGGGCATCAAAATGGCAGATGAAATTTAATGTGGACAAGTGCAAGGTTATGCACCTAGGGAAGAACAACCCAAACTATGGTTACACGATGCAAGGTTCCACATTAGGAACCACCACCCAGGAAAAATATTTAGGCGTCATTGTGGATACCATGTTAAAACCCTCGGCCCAGTGTGCAGCGGCGGCCAAGAGAGCAAATAGAATGCTAGGTATGATAAGGAAAGGAATGGAAAATAAAACAAAAGATATTATAATGCCTCTATATCGTTCCATGGTGAGACCGCACCTTGAATATTGTGTGCAATTCTGGTCGCCGTATCTTAAAAAGGATATAGCGATTTTAGAAAAGGTACAGAGAAGAGCCACCAAAATGGTAAAGGGGATGGAAGGATACTCCTATGAAGAAAGGCTAAAAAGGTTAGGGCTCTTTAACCTGGAAAAGAGACGCCTGAGGGGAGATATGATAGAAGTCTATAAATTAATGAACGGAGTGGAACGGGTAAACGTAGATCGATTGTTTACCTTATCAGAATATAGAAAGACTAGGGGACATGCAATGAAGCTACAGGGTAAACTATTTAAGACTAATAAAAGAAAATATTTTTTCACTCAACGTGTAATTAAACTCTGGAATTTGTTACAGGAGGATGTAGTAAAGGCTGTTAGTGTAGCTGGGTTTAAAAAAGGTTTGGACAAGTTCCTGGAGGAAAGGTCCATAAACCATTATTAAGAAGTGACCGAAGATATCAATGCTTGACCCAGTACAAGCATTGTGGAACTTGTGTCTCTTGGGGAAACTGCTAGGTACATATGACCTAGATTGGCCACTGTTGGAAACAGAATACTGGGCTTGATGGACCTTGGTCTGACCCAGTATGGCATATCTTATGTTCTTATGAAACCAGCCCCCCCAAACCCATCCTCACTCCAACCCATACAACCATCACAAACCCACCAACGCACCTCCACTCAATCCATACACTCCCCACCCCTGCACTCACAGGCGCCATCAAGCCACACAACACACCTCCATCATATCAATTAGGTAAATAAAGAGATAAAAAGTTCCATCAACAAAAATCTCTCGTAACAGGGTGATGAACTCGGCCCATGCTACTGGCTGTCTCCCTGTTGTCGTAGCCGCCTCCATCCTTGTCGCGATCTCTTCCACAGAGGCTTCACCTTCCCTGCTTTCCTTGTTGCCTCCGGTGGTAATGTCAACAAGTTATTCCATCCAGCCTCCTTTAAGGCATTAAGGGCTTCCCTCTGGTGTCCGCACCCTCGTGGTACGACCCTCCTAAGAAAACTGCAAGCCACAGGGAAAGGTCCATTTATAGCGAACATCTCCTTCATGCAAATGCTGACTAACCACCCAAAAGTCCTACGCCTGCACATGGTAATAAAGGATAGATCAGCATACATTTCATTGTTAGCATTGTCCCGCTTTACTATCCCACCTTTTGGGCCACCTGCACTATTGCATTTTTAGTGGCAAATTCATGCAAGCATACGAGCACATCCCTCGGCTTCCCCCGTCAAGGCTGTCCCAGCACCCGATGAGCATGCTCAATCTTAAATTACAAAGGTTCTGAGTCCACCTGGGCTGCCTGAATACAGCGTGGCAGATATACTCTGCTAGGGCCACATAATCCACCCCTTTGGAGAATTCAGGCAGTCCCTGTATATGAATGTTACAACATCATAATCTGTTTTCCAAATCCTCAGTTTTTGACAGCAACTGTCAAAATATTCTGTTCCATGTCAGCAAGGGACACCTCATGCTTCTCGAGGCTATTTTCTGTATCCTCCACTCACTGATCCAACTCGTGCAGGTCCGATCGGATATCAGCCATCTAAGTTAGAACCTCATTTTTGAGCCCCTGCACGTCCTCTTTCAACTCCACAAACTACTGGCACATTTCATACCGCAAGGAGATGAGGTCCAATGAATCCTCTCCCATGTCTCCATTTTGGTGGTTCTTCTCTGTACCTTTTCTAATAACGCTATATCCTTTTTAAGATACGGCAACCAGAATTGCACACAAAGGTGCACCATGGAACGATACAGAGGCATTATAATATCCTTTATTTTATTCTCCATTCCTTTCCTTATGATACCTAGCATTCTATTTGCTCTCTTGGCCGCCGCTGCACACTGGGCAGATGGTTTTAACATGTTATCCATGATGACACCTAAATCTTTTTCCTGGGTGGTGGTTCCTAATGTGGAACCTTGCATCGTGTAACCATAGTTTGGGTTTTTCTTTCCTACGTGTATAACTCTGCACTTGTCCACATTAAATTTCATCTGCCGATGCCCAGTCTTCCAAATTATGATGATCCTCTTGCAATTTTCCACAGTCCTCATGGGTTTTAACAACTTTGAATAGTTTTGTATCATCTGCAAATTTGATAACCTCACTCGTTATTCCCATTTCGAGGTCATTTATGAATATGTTAAAAAGCAGCAGACCCAGCACAGATCCCTGAGGTACACTCCACTATTCACCTTTCTCCATTGGGAAAATTGGCCATTTAGCCCTACCCTCTGCTTTCTATCTTTTAACCAGTTCCTGATCCACAATAGTACACTGCCTCCTATCCCATGACTTTTTAATTTTGCCAAAAGTCTCTCATGAGGGACTTGTCAAAGGCTTTCTGAAAGTCCAGAAACACTATAAACAACTGACTCACCTTTGTCTACCTGTTTATTCATAGCTTCAAAAAATATATAATAAATTAGTAAGACAAGACCTTCCTTGGCTAAAGCTATCTTGGCTATCTTCCATTAAGCCATGACTATCTACATGTTCAGTTAATTTGTTCTTTATGATGGTTTCTACCATTTTTCCCGGTACTGAAATCAGGCTCACCGGTCTGTAGTTTCCCGGATCACCCCTGGAACCCTTTTTAAAAAGTGGCGCTACATTGGCCATCCTTCAATCTTCAGGTATTACAGATGATTTTAATGATAGTTCACAGATTACTAATAGTAAGTCTGCAATCTAATTTTTCAGTTCTTTCAACACCCTTGGATGTATACCATCCGGTCCAGGTGATTTGCTACTCTTCAGTTTATCGAATAGTTGTAATACATCTTCCCGGTATATCGATATTTCTTTCAATTCTTCCACAGCATCTCCTTTAAATACCATTTCAGTCATGGGTAACATTCCTACATCTTCCTCAGTAAAGACTAAAGCAAATAATTCATTCAGTCTGGCCGCTATGGCCTTGTCCCCTCTTAGTGCCCCTTTTACCCCTCTATCATCTAATGGTCCAACTCACTCTCTCACAGGTTTTTGCTGTGAATATACTTGAAAAGGTCTTTATTATGTGTTTTTGCTTCCATGGCAAGCTTCTTCTCAAATTCTCTCTTTACCTGCCTTATCAATGCCTTGCATCTAACTTGCCAGTGCTTGTGTTGTTTCCAGTTTTCATCCTTTGGCTCCTTTTTCCATTTCCTGAAAGATGCCTTTTTGGCAACAGTCTCTCTGACCTCATCTTTAAACCATGTTGGCAGTTTTTTGGACTTCCTTCCACTTTTCTTAAAGCGTGGAATACAGCTAATCTGGGCTTCCAAGATAGAATTTTTAAACAACACCCAAACTTGATGTAAATCTTTAACCTTTGCAACTGCTCCTTTTAGTTTTTTCTTAACTATTTTCCTCATTTTATGATAGTCTCCCTTTTGAAAAGTTAAAAATTAGTACTGTGGACTTCCTTACCGGCCTTCCTTCATTTATTAAATCAAACGCGATCGTGCTATGATCACTATTGCCAAGTGGCCCCAACACCCTTATCTTTTGCACCAGATCCTGTATTCTACTAAGGACTAGGTCCAAAATGGCTTCCCCTCTGGTCAGTTCATGAACCAGGTGCTCCAAGAAGCAGTCATTTATTTCATCCAGAAACATTATCTCCCTAGCATGTCCTGTTGTGACAGTGACCCAGTCAATAGTTATTAAGCAGCTGCCACAGTTATACAAATTTTTTTTATAAAAACCCTCCAGACCCAGCTGGTGGACTTGCTGGTAAGAGCATATAATAGTTTTCTCCAGGATTCGATTATGCTACCTTCTATGCGAGAGGTGGGAGTCACAATTTTGCTGAAGGAAGACAAAGATCCAACTTTATGTGGCTCCTATCACCCCATTTTTTTGCTAGGGATTGGTCAGAAAGCCTTTGCTAAGTTTCTGGCGGAACGCTTACAACCACGGCTGCCTAAACTGGTTTACATCAACCAGTCTGGCTTCATCCCGGGAAGGCAATGTGCCAACCTAATTGGTGTGGCGCGGAAAGGGAGGGGATCTGAGCTACTGTTAACTGTGGATGCAGAAAAAGCTTTTGACAGGGTCTACTGGCCCTACCTGTTTCATGTGCTTGAGAAAATCGGGGTGGGGGGGATCATTTAAGCAATGGATTAAAGTGCTTTATACCCAACCCATGGCAGGATAAGGGTAAATGGTGCTTACTCTCTGCGTTTGAGCTACAACAGAAGGCTATGAGGCAGGGGTGCCCCTTATCCCTCCTGCTATTCGCCATAGCTATGGAGGCCTTAGCTCGGCATTGAGTATGGGAACATATAGAAGGGATTGGGGGGCACTCAGTCTTATAAACCGTTCCCTTTTGCTGATGATTTGCTATTTATTGGCAAACCCGGCGAAGTCTCTGACTGGGATGGGAGAGGAGTTGGAGTGGTCTGGGAAGGTTTCAGGGTTTAAAATGAATGCCTCCAAGTCTGAACTCCTTGAGATCTCTTTGCAACCCTCAGAACGGCAGAGTATTAGGGACTCTTCCTCTTTAGGTGGGCAAAATCTCATTCGCTATCTGGGAATGAATACTGCTGTGGATCGGGCCAGATTGTTCCCATTAAATTTTTACCCCTTGTGGACAGCAGTTGTTTCTGACCAGCAATGGAAAAAGTTGAATTTGTCGTGGTTTGGGAGGATTAACAGTCTTAAAATTATAATGTTGCCCAGATTTTTATATCTTTTCAATGCCTTACCAGTGTGGATACCCGAGAGTCTGCTTCGGAGGTGGCAAGGGGCCTTCTTGGACTTCATATGGGATGACAAAAGACCCCAGGTAGCAAGTTGGGTATTGTGTAGGACCCGGGCAGACAGGGGTCTGGCCATTCCAGACTTGTCTTGATATTATGAGGTGGCCCAAATTAGAGCAGCGGTCAAATGGCATGTTTGTCCTTGAAAGGAATGGGTGGGCCTGGAACAAGCGGCAGTGGGTGCTTTCCCTTTAAGGTATATATTGGGGGGGTAGCTCTCTGGGGAGGGTCTTGGAGCAAACTCTGAGTGGGGCTCACAATGAAAGTTTGGGAGAGGCAATGCAAGAGGTACTTTAGGGATCGCAGGATGCTTGCATTGACGCCCATCCGTTATAACCCCCCCGTTTCCACCAGGTCTTATGAACCCTACATATAGGAGGTGGGAGGCTTTGGGTCCGGACTATGGGGAAGTTCTGGGTTGAGGGGTGCCTGTCCTCCTTTGCTGCATTAAAGTGGGAATTTGGCTTGGAGCAACGGGATAGATTTCAATATTATCAAGTGTGTCACTATTTACTAGAGGGAGGTCGGGCCTGAGGTGGATTGGAATCTAGTCATTTGTCTTTATGGTGGAGACCATGAAAGGGTGTTTATCTCAGCTGTATCAGGCATTGGGGAAGAAGGAGACCTTGAAACTATTACATCATGTTAGGTGGGAGGTGGACCTCAAGATGGTGTGGGAGGAAAAGGATTGGACTCCAGTGGTAGAGCAGCTCTTTTAAAGGCCTTCAGGTAATATATTTAATTGAAAATAATTATAAGAGATATTACAGAGGGTATTATACCCCCCTAAGGGCTGCAGAAGCTGGGGTTTGGTGATGGGAGTTGCTGGTGTGTTTATGGAAGGGATCCTTCAGGCATATATGGTGGAACTGCCCCTATGTTAAATATTTTGGGACCTGATCTTCGACTTTCTTTCACTGGTGTTGGAGCAGAGGGTTGCCCCCATGGTGGCTCTAGCTTTGTTGAATAGAGGGGAGAGGGGACATGTGTGCGTGGGAGTTGAGTTGGTCCTGTTATCTCCTTATTGCAGCACAGCTTGCTCTGGCACAATTCTTGAAGCAGGCTAAGCCTCCCCCTCCCCCCTGTTAGGCTTGGTGGTGGAGAAGATTAAATATATGTATAGGATGGCAAAACTCACAGCCCTGTGGCAACAGAAGTTGCCTAAGTTTCAAGAGCTGTGAGAGCCCCTTGAGCGGTGGTGTGAGGCAGAAGGACAGAGTATAGGCCACCCGGAGGCGGGAAGTGGGTGCCATTGATGGAAGTTGTTTCCCTTGTTGGTGGGTGGAAGTTGTATTGGTGTTTGGGGTTATGTCTGATTGAATACTGAATGCTCCCGCCATAAATTCCTACGTTTTGTGTTCTTTTTTTCTGCCATTTTCCCTATCAGTGAGGGGGAGGGGGGATATTTCAATTTCTGTATTACTATGGAAATTAGTACTTGGCATTGTGCTGTGTTTTTGTGTATGGAGTTCTTGGGGATCTGTTGTACAGAGAGGTTGGTTGTCAATATTTTTTTTTGTAATGTCTTTATTGAACTTTTTATATAACACAAAACATATAATCCAACCATAACAAGGTAGGGTCCTTGTGCGAATTTTGGAAATTAGTGCTGGCATGTTATATTTTCAGTAGGTCCTGAGTGGCTTTTCGGAAGAAAGGTATGGCAATCTACTTCCGGTGACACTGCCAAGAAAACCCAGGAGCTTCTGGGTCGCCAGGAGTCAGGACTGACTCGAAGGCACACATTGCATTGTATTACTTCACAGCATGCTTGACACTGAGAGGGTTTATGTTGCTGTTAGTGAGATGATAAAAGGATAAGGATTTTTTTTTGTGTGTGATAAGTTCTATGGGGAAACATCCTAAGAAGTGCTCTGCACCCACTGTTGGTGGGAAAGGCAGGGGATTCTGTGGATGCAGAATATACGTTTAGATTAACACCATATGGGGGAGCATATGTGTGTGCGATACTAAGAAAGGGACTGCAGCTCAATGACAGCTGAAGAGTGCACTCTCTTATTCCCAACATCCACCTCTAAGCAGTTTGCAGAAGCTAAGCCTGTATGACTGCCATCATGGCAGTTATTGTTGGAAGCGGGGAAGGGGATAGGGTGGGGTGGGGTTAGGTGGGATGGGCCCAACAGAGGCAGTAACAGGCGGCTTTTCTCTTCTAAAAATTGACAACCTAATTCCAGCTAGTGTTCTGCCTTGAGGAAGAAAGATCATCTCTTGTGGAATAGGGATCTGGCAAGGCTGCATGCAACAAGATGCTTAGCTTGCAAATGCAATGTGTGCCTTCAAGTCAGTGCTGACTCCTGGCAACCCAGCAGTTCCTGGGTCTTCTTGGTAGTGCGCCTGGAAGTAACATAGTATATGATAGCAGATAAAGACCAGTATGGTCCATCTAGTCTACCCAGCAAGATGGCGAGAGTAGGTACACCTGCCACTCTGTGCAGGTCAGCCCTCCCTTTGCCTTTGTTTAGGCATGTACCAACTTTCTGTGCGGATCACCCCTATTTGTTGAGATATAAGGAATAGTTGCCAGGTCCTTCTTCCAAGGCAATGGAAGGTTAAGTGACTTGCCCAAAGCCACAAAGAGTGCTAATGGGAATCAAACCCTGGTCTCTTACTTACCAACCCAGTAATCTAACCACTAAAGTTCATTCAGAGCACATGGCAGAAGAACTAAAGTTATGGACTGCAGCTGGGAGAGCCAGGTCTGACCGGCGGAATCCCAATCCCCGCAGGCAGAAAGTGCTGAAACTGCCCATGATTGCAGCTGGGAAAGAACCAGTTTACCTAAAATGATGAGTAAATTTCCTCTAGTCCTAGAAGTGTTCGGGCGCTACAGAGCATTACCCATGACTATCATCAAGGGGGCCTTGAGAGCTACTTCAGCAGCCTTGCAAGGCAGGCATGAACAGGCATGGCATTTCTTGAAGCCAGATTTGTCACTGCCAAATCACGCCTGTCTTTTTCTCATGATCTCAGAAGTAAACAGGGCAAAATCATGCCAAGTCTTGATACTGCTGCAGCGCTTTCCTGACCTAATGATATTTTTTCTCTGTAGATGCCTCATCAATAACTCTCCACTCTGTTCCATAGCTTATGATTCCAGCCCTGTGCTGAGCACTACACTCCCCCGGCAGCAATAAGAAAAAGTAACAGACAGGCAGGGTCTGCCCAACAATTAGGCAAACTAGGCAGTCACCTAAAGTGGCAGCTTTGGGTGGAGGGGGAGTAACAGCAAAGAGCAGGATATTCAAAGTTAAATAATAAATTCTGATAGCCAGGAGGAACATAAGGCTTAAGGTTTGCCTAGAGCGCCAACACCTTGAACCAACTCTGGGGCTGACCCTGCCATGTAATCTTGAGGACCACTAAGCATAAACTTTTAACAGCTGCCCTATGCATGGTCAGTTTATTTAGCTATCTTACACCTGAGCCATAGAATCCTGGAAGGCTAAGCACATGGGGCCCAATACCTGGATATCAAAGCTGCAAACCATGTAAATGCCTTTGAATATCCCCTCCATGGTCTCTTACTATATCAGCACGGCCTTTCCATTTAGCCACCCGGTGCCCCAACCAAATGAGAGAAAAGTGTGGCCATTTCAAAATGGGCTCCTAATTTAAAATTGGGATGATTAGAGGCATCACTAAATCGCATCAGTTAGATTGCTGCAGACTTGTTTTGCAATGGGGAGACTGGAAATGCCATCTGAAGTACACAAAAGAAAAGAATGAAGTCCTCAAAAAGGCAAGCCATCCATGTCCATCAAGCAAATCTCTGCTGCCCACGTCCTGAATATTCAGGAGGATACCTACAGGAACAGACTGCCAAGACTAGCCCCTTTTACATTCGTAGGGCTATGGAATACAGGGTCCCTAAGCAGTTCGTGACCGCCCTTAGCTTGCTAACTTTGGCACACAAGACCAATCCAGATTTGGAGAGCCTTCTCTACATGACTTGTATACAGGAGCCAAGGGGGCCATAATTATTGCCTCTGATATTTGGAGATAGATCCTAGATAATTAAGAGTTCAGGTTTGAGCAGGCTGCAGAATAAAATTAATGCAGCCCTCCGTCTCCTGCTTTAATTAAATCTGTTTCAGCCGTGGCCCAAACACCATCACAAACTGCCAGCATCTCATTTACGGTACCCATTGGGAGCAATGCCGTAATGAAGAAGCTGCTGTCATCCACCGAGGGACCAAACGAAGCCAGACTTAGCGGCACGCAACTGATAGCAGAAGCAGCGCTGTCGGATTATTAATGGTCCTTAAGATGTACTGTGGATTATGGCACGTTCTAGGGTGCTTACCTTTTAATGTAAGTGTTACCATGAGCATTCTCTGCAACAGGACCATAAGATGAACACAGTTGGGGTGCGTGAGAGGTGGAGGTTTCCTTAATTTCAGGCCCACAGGCGTTAACGCTCTAACATAGTAAGAGGCACCAGCCCCAAGCATTTTCTTAGGTTATAAAGCATCGAGAATGTCACACAAATATTTAAATACAAACTTTGCTATTTCAGAAACAGTGCTACTGGGGGAAATTCCTTCCAGAGCAGGGGCAAAATCAAAAAAACCCACGGTCTTGTTTTTAGGGTTACCAAGCTGTGCGAAAAACAGGTTCTATTCTTATTTATTTAAAAGGATTTATATACCGCCCTTCTCCTGTAATCAAGGCGGGGTACACAGCAACCAATCAAATTATCTTGACATTTGTGTGTGCGTGCAGTGTTACACAGTGAAGAGTGTGTGTGTGTGTGTGTGTGTGTGTGCGTGCAGTGTTACACAGTGGAGAGTGTGTGTGTGTGTGTGTGTGTGTGTGTGTGTGTGCGCGTGTGTGTGCGTGCAGTGTTACACAGTGAATGAGTGTGTGTGTAAGTTGGCGTTGATTCGTGGTGGGCTATTTACAGCCTGCGCTACTTTACAATGCTACATGAGTGAGAAAGGGAGGGGGGTTGGTATGGTCTTCTTAGACCAAAACATATGCAAATACATCTGATTAACATTTACAAAATGGCTACATGTTGAAAACTCCAAGCTGCTTGTAGCTCTCCAGGACCAGAGCTGACACAGGCGAGTTACAGCCCAGTGGATTGCTTCGACCATGATCACCCTAAGAGAAAGGCAGGAAAGGAGCACAGCTGGCAGCAGAGCAATCCTCAAAATTTAATAAAGATTATGCCAAACCTCCACCGACTGGCTTTCACTCCTGCTCCATGTCTGAGTCTTATATAGCTTATGAGCAGAGAATTAAAAGCAAGTGGGAAAATGTACATTCGCAGTGTGCCACAAAGGCGCATTTCCCCCCCCCCATTTCCAGAATCAGGCATGTGGAGAGTACACGTGTGTGTGTTTGTGTCATGGGGAGTGTTGAAGGCTGCGTGCATTCATGCATGGATGTGTGTGATGGGGAACGTCAAGGAGTGCATGCGTGCATGTACATGTCAGGGGGCGTGTCGGGAGATGCGGCACGTTTGCGGATGTCAAAGAGAGTGTCGTGGGTGCGGGCATATTTATGTGTCTTGGGGAGTATCAAGAAGTCCACTCATTGTGTGTGTCATGGGGAGCATCAAGGGAAAGCATCTATGTCTCTCTTATGGGATGCATTGGGGGGGGTGCATGCAGTGTCTGTGTGTATGTTTGTGTCTTGGTGGTTCTGCGCATGCACGTGTGTCAGGTGTGTGCGTGTCTGCACTTTCCCCTGTCCTCCTGCACCTACTCCTTGTCCCTCCCACTCATGCACTATTCCCCATTCCTATCCTTCACTGCTCTCTCTTCCACTCTCCCTCTTTTCCCTCCACCCACCCATGCACTCTCCTTCCCCTACTCCTTATTCCTCCCATCCTCTTGCACTATTCCCCATCAGCACTGGGGCTTCCATTAGGCGATGGTCTAGAGCGTCAAACTTCTGAAGGCAGCAAGCAAACATTATGCCAACAGCTTCGCCCCCCACTCTGTGCTGGCAGGAGAAAGCACTTAAAAAAAAAACTCAGTGATTCCCTGTGCAGCATGAGCAAACATCCCAACAGTTCAACCTTCCACTCCGCAGACACTATGAGAGAGCACATCGGTTTCCAAACTCGCAAGACTGACTGTGCCATAGAGGAAACAGACATCCTCTCTCATGCCAGCCATGGGACAGCAAGTTAAACTGTTGGGGATGTTTGCAATGCCGCGCAGGAAACCAGTGTTTTAAGCATCTTTCTCCTGCCGGCCTTGGAGTTGCAAGCTGAAGAAGCACTAGGGTAAGGACAGGTGACCGGGGGGGGGCACCAGAAGCAAGGTTTGCCGAAGGTGCCTGATCTCTTTGCACTGGTCCTGCTCCTTATTCCTATCCTTCGCTACTCTCTTCCACTCTCCCTCTTTACCCTCCATCCACCCATGTTCTCTCCTTCCCTTGCTACCAAACCTTGCACTCTCTATGGCCTTTCACTCCCTACTCACCTTTTCTTTTCCTTCTTTCCTCTAACCCTGCCCCTTCCCTTATGCCTTGTCCCTTTCTTTCTAACCTCCCCCCATTTCCACAAAGCTCCCTCCCTCCCCCACCCCTTCCCTGCTTTCTGCCATCCTCCTCTTTTGGTTGACCTCTTCAGACTGCAGGAGGGGAAATGCTATAAGTTTATTCCTTTGCCAATATGGTGTGGGGGAGAAGCAGCTGACCTGGTGGCAATGCTACACACAAAAGAGGTGTACGGAACCAAGTCTTTTTGTTCATTTTTCGTTTGTTTGGGCTTTTTTCTAGATTTTCAGAAGGATTTTTCCGTTTATTTCACACATTCATTTCAATAATTTTATTTTTAAATGATTTTTTTATACAGTATAACAAAGGCCTAGCTCACAAACTACCAGACTCAATTTCTAATCTTATACTAGACTTAACACATGGTAATTCCTAACGCACACTGAATTTTTAAAAGGCATGCTAATAAATGGAATGCGCATCCCTACCAGGATAGGACTTTGTGTTCCCCAAGGGAGTCTCAACCATTGTGCAACAGTGACACCTGGTGGCTAGTTTCAGAATTCATGATTACAGGGCTCCAGAAGCAGCCCTGGTGCATGAGACTCCCATCTTAGAACTGTTGCTGAAATGAGCTGATTAGCTAGATTGAGGATAGGATATACAGTAGGAAAAGGGGAAACTCCTCTGGTAGTTCTAAATAGAAGTTCTGGATCTCAGGCGCTAGTTCTGTTTGAGCTGAAAACCCTAATGAAAGAAAACCAATGGGCTTTGAAGAAAAGGATGGGGTTGTCTAATTAAAATTAGCCCACTGGTAATGGAAATAAAGATCATTCAAACATACTGCAAAGTCTTGCTGAGTTAAGACACTGGCACAGATACATCAAAACTCTGGGTGCACTATTGACAACAGGAGGGCATACACAGGTGTCACAGTCCTAAAGGAAACAGAATTCTTTGCGACTCATGTTTATGTTTATTTGAATTTGACTGCCAAAAACTCATCAGACATCAATTCCTTAATTCTTAGCAAAGAAAATTTTGACATTGGAAGTATGTAATCCTACTCTCTGCACAGACTGCCCCAACCCTTCTTCCAAGAGGGCAAGACTCGATCCTCCGATACCAACTATGTGTCAAAACCAAAACGGAAAAGGAAATGAATCTAGTAGCTAGATTGCCAGATTAGAATTCAGAAGTAGCCCTGGCACTTCAGTTCAAGGCTCCTACCTCCAACGCTTTATGGCCTTGTACCTCTGAAGACCCAACTTACATACAAAAATGTGCAGCTTTCCTGGGCAAAAAATGTTATAAATTTATAGAACCAATGGCTCGGGGGAGGGGGGTGTCCATCCTGGCACAAAAACAACTCGACACCTGAAAGCTGAGGAGCTCTCAGCTGTGCCCCTTCCCTTCTGTGCGCTCTCCTTCTGGATGTTTAAGACTATTTTGGAATAATGCTTGTGTGACTGTGCATATCTGATTCATTGCATAGTATGAGAATAGCAACATGTGCTCCTGGCCGGCACAGACAAGAAGAGATAGAAAAGCAGGTAGTTTAAATGCATAGGAAGGTACTCATCAAACAAGCCCTCAGCATGCGAAGAGATACCAAACCCTTCTGCTTTGCAAAGAGCATGCTGGCCTTTCCCAGCAGAGACAGTAAGAAGATGTGAGCAATGAAATGCCAAAATAATAAAAAAAATGTGTCTTTGTGTTTCTTTGGTTTACAGAGGTTCTGCCCTGTTTTTATAGATGGTCTTCTGCCAAATGCACTGTGCAATTAATAAGGCAGTTCCACCTAGCGACATTTGGATTCCCAGAACTGGTCTATGGATTTGTCAGATCGGCCAGTTCAGTAGACAAACAGGCAAATGCTTAGGGTGGTACAATTTTAGGGTCAGCACTGAAGCACTCAGCCGTTGTACTGATTCACTGGGCACGGCACAGCAGTGAAGGAAGCACAGCAGTATAAAGCAGCCAACTCTGTCACCATCACCCACCAACACTGAAGGATGGAGTGCCTCCCTCTGCTCCCCCCTCCCCGGCATGGTCTTTCCCCTCAAACTTTCTAGCACAGCTCTTTGTAACTGCAACTATGTCAACACTAAAGTGACATTTTACTTACCATATAATGTCCTTTCCTCGAGTCCTGCTAGACCAGTCCAGACAGTTGGGTTGTGCTCTCCAACCAGCAGATTGGTGAAGACAAAGAACCAATGAAAATCCCAGGTTTCAATGACATCATTCCCAAGCCTCTATCCGCCTCATCCACCAGAGGTCTTTTCAGTATTCATCCCAAAGCAGGAGGGAGGAGTGGCTCAGTGGTTGGGACAGGTTACCTCAGGCTGGAGGGCCAGGGGTTCAGTTCCCACGTAGGGACAAGTAACCTCAGGTTAGAGGGGCTGGGGTCTCTAGTCCCATGGCCACTCCTTGTGGCCTTGGGCAAGTCACTTAACCCTCCATTGCCTCAGGTATGCTTAGATTGTGAGCCATTTGGGGACAAGGGAATAAAAAAAGTGCCTGTTAGCATATATCTGTAAACCGGTTTGACCCAGTGAAAAGTGGTATATAAGCACAGCTAAATAAAATATGGCAAGCCTCACACAACCTCAACGTGGGCAACAAGTAATCAAACAGTAGAGAACTATGTACAGGAAAGCATAAACAGAAAGCTGTCATAGAAGATGAACCTGCAGAGCAAAGTATAGAAATCATAGTGGACCCAAGAGTATTGCTGCAGAAGGACAGAGCAAATACAGAACCAGGGGTGGGCCCTGGATTGGTCTAGAAGGGTGGCCAATTCCAGTCCTTGTATACCATGACCCAGCCTGGTTTTCAGGACACCCCTAAAGAATATTCATGAGATAATCTGCATACAATGGGAGGCAGTAGATGCAAATATACTTCATGAATATTCACTAGGGGCATCCTGAAAACCTGGCTGGATGGTGGTGCACCAGAACCGGAGTTGGTCACCCCTGGTCTAGCAGGATTCAAGGAAAGGACATTATCTGGTAAGTAAAATGTCACCTTCCATAATCATCCTGTTAGACAAGTGGGACATACCAAAACCTACCACTACACTGGGAGGGAAGAAGAAACAGCAGCTCGCAAAACCCTTAAGCCAAAGGCCATGTCCACCCACGTATGGACATCCAAGCCATAATGCTTGACAAAAATGGAAAGTGATGCCCATGTGCTACCCAACAAATGTCTTCAGGGGCTACTGAGCTCTGCTCCACCCACAAGGACACTAATGCTTGGGTAGAATGGGCATGAAAACCCTCCAGAACCAACTGATTCTGCAACAGCTCCACCTAGACAATGGCCTCCTTAATCCAGCACCCCAATACAAACTTAGCCACCGAGTCACCTTGTGCAGGCCAGCAAACAGCACAAAAAGATGGACTGACTTACAAAACAAATTCATAAACTCCAAGAACCAGAAAGGCACTCCTTGGACGTACACAAGGCGAAGGTCTTTACCATTCCCGTCACTGCTCCTTAGCGAAGGAGGGGAGGCCAACCTCCTGGTTCACATGAAAGGAGAAGCCACTTCAGGGAAGAATGAAGGCACAAATTGAATGGAACGGCCTCCTCAGAAAAAGACAGCTAAGGATCTTGGCAAGACAGAGCCAGCAGCTTAGAATCCTCCTTGTGGAACAAAATTGCAAGCAGGAAGATCGTCTTGAGCAGGAGTAACATGCTTTAACGACTCAAAGGGCTCCAACATCAGGGCCCCAAGCACCAGACAGATCCCAAACTGAAAGTGCGAAACATCCAGGTGTAAAGCTAGAGGCTTGCCAGCCAACAGGCCAAAGGTTGCCACCTGAACCTTTGGGGGCTAAGAGAAAAGGCCCTTCTCTAGACTATCCTGCAGAAAAGGCCAATAGAGATGGCTGCCTCAGGAGACAGCTGCTGTGCACCGCACCAGCACTTAAGGCACCAGACCTGCACATATGCCAGGTTGATAGACTTCCTCCAGGCTTTGAGCAGAGTGGAAAACCACCATTTGAGAGTAGCCCATATGCGCGAACCGTCTCCTTACAGGAGCCAAGTTGTAAGCGAGAAGGGAGCCAGATCCTTCAGGACAAGCAGCCTCTGGCAAAATAGGCCTTGAGACGGAGGCAGAGAGGTGGCGCTTGCAGGTCCCACATCAGATCTCTGAATCACGCTCTCATCGGCAAATCCGGCACACACCAAAAATAATCCTTCTCAGGTGGTGCTCCACATGTCGAGTCACACTCCCCACCAGGGGCCACAGAGGAAACACATACAGCTGGTGTTGACTTGACAGAGGTTGAGTCAGTGCACCGATGCCCTCAGACCCCATCTGTGTAGCAATTGAAGCAGCAGCACACTTTGGCATTGAAGCGGGTTGCCATCAGATCCCTCTCGGGGAGACCCCAGCGGCACAGAAACAAACTTAAAATACCTCCTGACTCAACTCCCACTCTTCTGGAACCAGAGTGTGCCAGCTTAGAAATCCGTTTCCACAGTAGCCACCCTGGAAATGTGCAAATACCGCCCAGACAAACAGGAGAGCCATCTCCAGGGCTACCCTGGCACTCCTCGTGCCACCTTGCCAATTGACATAAGCCACCACCGTGGCATTGTCTGAAAATACTCGAACCACCCGGCCCTCAACCAAGGCTCGGAAATGAAGAAGAGCCAATCTAATGGTCCACACCTCAAGGCAGTTGATGGACCACACCACTTCCCTGTGGTTCCAATGGCCCTGGGATGTTTGGCCTTGGCAAAGGGCTCCCCAGTCCAAGATACCAGCATCCATCATCAGAAGGATCTATGAGCAATCATCCAGCGGTACACCCTTTCTCAGAAGACTGAGCTACTGCCACCACCGCAGGCTGACCATCACCATCATTGGGAGAGGGATTCTGAGCTCAAACCGCTGAGAACTTGGGGACTACCGAGTCAGCAAGAACCACTGGAACGGCCGCATAACAGCACATGCCCATGGCACCATCTTTACTGTCACTGCCATTAATTTGAGGAGTTGAAGATAATCCCACACTCTGGCAGCATGCTGTGAACAGAACAGCATCAGGCAATCTACCAGCCTTTTGACTTCCTCCTCTAGCAGGAAGACACTGGCCACTCGAGAATCAAAACGTGCTTCCAGGAACTCCAGGACCTGGGAGTGCAACAACTGGCTCTTTCTCCAAATTGATCACCCAGCCGAGGCTCATCAGAAAGGACGCCACTTGGGGAGACGCCTCTGAAACAGAATGGGCTCGGACGAGCTAGCAGTCCAGATATGGGTGCACAGAAATCTCTGTGTGCCACATCACTGCAGCCACCACCACCATGACCTTGGAGAACCTCCTTGGGTCAGTGGATAGTCTGAATGGAAGGGCGGCGAATTGAAGGGCGAGCCAAGCAAGGCAAAATGCAAATACTCTGCTGATCCTCCTGGATCAGGAAATAAAAATATGCCTCAGCCAAATCCAGATGCCAGGAATTCTTCTTGGCGCATTGCTTGAAACATCGATTGCAAAATTTCCATCCAGAAGCGCATGACGCACAAGCACTCCTTGACACCCTTGAGGTCTAGAATGGACGGGAATGCTCCTTCTGTATGGACATCACAAAACAGATGCACCCTGTCCAAGGTGATCCGCATAGCGGCCCTAGTTGTTCGCAGATCCACAAGGGGAGAGGACAAAAGTGGCCAGGATCAGTTCTTCATTCCAGGACATAGCTCTACTGAATGGGGACTAGCACCCAGCAATCCTCAGTGACCCAGACCCATTCCTGAGAAAAGAGGCAAAGAGCCTGCACCCAGTTGGAGAAACCAGGGAATGGGCCTCCAAAAAACTTCATTGCACAACCCGGGAGGGATCTCCTCTGGTTGAGACCAGGTTCCTGGGCCCAAGAGCTCAGCAAAGGGACCTAGAATGAGCCCAAAGTCCATAAGCAAAGGGGCAGAGAGGCTTTCCAGGCCGGCATCCCCGAGAATCTGACCAGCGTGCCTGTGAGGAGTGGATAGAGGCTGATGGAGAAGGGGCTCCTGCCTGCTTCACAGGCCCCTTGGACCTGTCCTCTGGATGGCGGAATGATTTCATCTCACCCAGGTCCTTCACCAGCTTCTCCAAATCGGACCAAACAGAAACGTCCCTCTAAGGTCAGATAGGCAACCAGGCTCTGGAAGATGAGTCCTCTGCCCTGTGTCAGAGCCAAGCCAACGCCATGTTGACAGAGCACAATCCCTGGTCACTAGATGTACCAGGCCACACATGGCATCAGAAAGGAAGGCCGTAGCAGACTCCAAAAAAGAGGTAAAATCATCCAGCGGAAGAGACGGAATCCACTGGAGCAGGGATCAAGATGGCAGGCCTGCCCATTCTGCCCACCGAAGAATAAGCGTAGTTACTCACCTGTAACAGGTGTTCTCCAGGAGCAGCAGGAATCAGTCCTCACTTATGGGTGACGTCGGCGCCGACGGAGCCCTCGCGGAGCAATTTTCCCCAGCTTTCAAAGAAAGCCTTTGGGAATTGCAGCGCGCATGCGCGGTCGTCTTCCCGCCCGAGGGTGCCATCTTAGCCAGTCAAATGACATAGCTAAAAAAGACAGCATAAAAATTTGCAAAAAGAACATAAGCAGACGATTGCAACTCCAAGGGGAGGAGGGAGGGTAGTGAGGACTGATTCCTGCTGCTCCTGGAGAACACCTGTTACAGGTGAGTAACTACGCTTTCTCCAGGACCAAGCAGGAAGTCAGTCCTCACTTATGGGACTCCCAAGCTCAAGGCTACCGGAGACCCTAAGCACAAAAATGAGCTCCCTCTAGCTCAGCAGCACAGAAGGATAGAATCTTCGCTGAATTATCACCCACCGGTAGCCCACATCCGGGATGGAGGGTAGGAGTTGCTCAGACCTCAAAGAGATTACGGAGGACTGCCTGTCCGAAAGCACTGTCCCTACGGGACTCCCTCTCGAGACAGTAATGGACCGCAAAAGTCTGGCTCGAAGACCAAGTAGCGGCCCGGCAGATGTCTGCCAGCGGAACAGAGCGGAGGTAAGCCACTGACGTGGCCTTTGCCCGAACGCAATGAGCCGTGACTCTACTTTCTAAGGAGAGTCCGGCTGCCCCATAAGCCCAAGAGATACAGTCCGCCACCCAGATGGACAGAGTACGCTTGGAGACCGGGAGCCCCAATCTATTGGGGTCAAAAGACACAAAAAGCTGAGCAGCTTTACGGTGCTCCCGCGTACGGTCAAGGTAGAAGTTCAGAGCCCTTCTACAGTCCAGGGTATGGAGGACCGTCTCAGCTCGGCTGGAGTGTGGTCTGGGAAAGAAGGTTGGAAGTACCACCTCCTGATTGATGTGAAAAGGGGAGACCACTTTAGGCAGAAATTTCGGATGAGTCCGTAGGACCACCCTATTCTTGTAGAACCGAGTGTAAGGGGGATCAGACACGAGGGCCTGCAATTCACTTACGCGTCTAGCGGAAGTGAGGGCTATCAAGAACAGAGTTTTCCAAGACAGAAAACGGAGAGAACAGGTAGCCATAGGTTCAAAAGGCGGACAGGTGATCCGCTGCAAAACCACATTCAGGTCCCAGTCAGGCGCTGGCGGGCGCAGAGGTGGTTTAAGTAGAAGGAGACCTCGGAGAAACCTCGCTACGAGAGGGTCATTGGAGAGAGGTCTGCCGTCCACCGGCACATGATGTGCTGAAAGAGCACTGAGGTGAACTTTGACGGAGTTGGACTTAAGTCCCAGATTAGAGAGGTGCAGCAAGTACTGCAGGATCACCGACACCGGGCAGGAGAAGGGATCCTGAGACTGTTGGGTACACCAGACTGCAAAGCGACGCCATTTAAGGGCGTAGCATTTGCGGGTAGAAGGCCGTCGCGAAGCCAAGACGACCTCCTCCACCTCCGCCGGCAGGAGAAGGGGAGCAAGGACTACCCTCTCAGCAGCCAGGCCATGAGGTTGAGAGACCTGAGGTTGGGGTGCAGGAGGGACCCCTGATCCTGAGTGAGGAGATCCGGTTGTACCCCCAGAGGGATTGGATCCTCCACCGCCAGTTGCAGCAGGAGCGGAAACCACGGCTGCCTGGGCCAGCGAGGGGCCACCAGGATCATGAAGGCTTTGTCTCGGAGAACCTTGAAAAGAGTCCGAGAGACTAGCGGAATGGGAGGGAAAGCGTACAGAAGGCTCCCCGACCACGAGATCAGAAAGGCGTCCGCCGCAACCCGAAGGGGGTGTGGCTGACGAGAGCAGAAGCGAGGAAGCTGCCGGTTGTGAGGACTGGCAAAGAGATCCACCGTGGGGAGACCCCACTTGAGGAAGAGCTTCTGAACTACCAAGGGATCCAGACGCCACTCGTGCGGCTGGAGGACCCTGCTGAGTTTGTCTGCAAGGCAATTTTCTTGGCCCGGGAGATAAACTGCCTTGAGGAGAATGCCGTGACTGACGGCCCAAGAGCAGAGCTTCTGTGCCTCCCGGCAGAGGAGGAAGGAGCCCGTGCCCCCCTGCTTGTTCACGTAGAACATGGCAACTTGATTGTCCGTCTGGACAAGGACGGACTGTTGGGAAGTCAGGTGGGAGAAGGCCTTGAGAGCTAGGCGGATCGCCCTGAGCTCCAGGAAGTTGATCTGCTGAGCCGACTCCCACGTGGTCCAGAGGCCCTGAGTACGTGCCTCTTGGCAATGTGCTCCCCAGCCCAGGAGGGATGCATCGGTGGTCAGCACCCGGGTCGGCTGAGGTGACTGGAAAGGCATTCCGAATATCAGGTTCGGCTGCCGGAGCCACCACCGGAGAGACGAGACCAGCGGCTCGGAAACGCGCACTAGGTCTGCTAGGCCGCCCGTGGCTTGTCGCCACTGCTGGCGGAGACACCATTGATCAGACCGCATATTCAGGCGGGCATTGGGGGTCACATGGACGGTGGAAGCCATATGGCCGAGCAGTCTCAGAAAGCGCCTGGCGGAGACCAGGGGCTGGCTGCGAAAGCGGTCGGCTAGGTCCATGAGCCGTTGAGCCCTGTCGAGCGGTAGGTACGCTCGCGCCTGCGGAGTGTGCAGCCTTGCGCCGATGAACTCGAGATCCTGTGAGGGGAGCAAAGTGGACTTTGCGAAGTTTATAACAAAGCCCAAGTGCTGCAGCAGAGTCACCGTGCGGCACGTGGCGTTGGTGACCTCCTGAGCGGACGCTGCTCTGATGAGCCAGTCGTCGAGGTACGGAAAGACATAGAGGCCGTGAAGCCGGAGATGGGCCGCCACGACCGCGAGACATTTTGTGAAGACTCGCGGTGCGGAGGACAGGCCAAAGGGCAGTACTCTGTACTGGTAATGATTTCCTGCCACCACAAACCTTAGGTATTGGCGGTGGCTTGGGTGGATGAGGATGTGCGTGTAGGCATCCTTTAGATCCAAGGAGCATAGCCAATCTCCCTGCTGGAGGTAGGGCAGAAGGATTCCAAGGGTAAGCATTTTGAACTTCTCCCGCACAAGGAACTTGTTGAGGTTGCGCAAGTCCAGGATGGGTCTGAGGCCCCCTGTTCTCTTTGGTATCAGAAAATACCTTGAATAAAAGCCTTGACCTCTCAGGTGGTGTGGCACCGGTTCCACCGCCTGTTCCTGCAGAAGACCTGCTAACTCCTGAAGGAGCAACTCCCTGTGCAGAGGGGGGCGCGGAGGTTCTCCAGGAAAATAGGAGGGAGGGACCTGATGGAAGTGGAGAAGGTAGCCTTCTCGCACGACCTGAAGCACCCAGGCATCTGCGGTGATGCTGGACCACCTGTGGGCGAAGTGAACCAGCCGGCCTCCGGTGCTGGGAGGAACCCGCGGGGGGGGAGAGGCTATGCTGAGCGAGTCAAAAGCCCCCACCCTGCTGAGCAGGGGCTGGTGGTGCAGGCTTGGGGGCTTGCTGCCTACGGGACCCGTTACCCCGTCCCTTGGCCTGCTGGCCCTGTTGGGGAGCTGCAGGGGCCTGATAATGGGGGTATTGTTTGTAGGCAGCCGCCTTCCTCGGGTAAAAGGACTTTTTCCCCGAGCCCTTCTTTTTCTGGGAAGGGGCGGAGGTCTTCCTAGAAAGCCTGGTCCTGGTGAGAGTCTCAGTCTCAATTTGTGCAGCCTTTTCCGCCATGGGCTTGCCAAAGAGGTTTTCGCCTCGGCAGGGGACATCGACCAACTTGTCCTGTACCCAGGGCTCAAGGTCTGACGACTGAAGCCAAGCCTGTCGGCGGGCACCGATGCCGGCTGCGGCTACTCGAGCCGAGGCTTCAAAGCCATCATAGGCTGCTCGGGACATGAACTTTGAGCATTCCCGAATGCCCGTGGACAAGGCTAGGAACCTCCGCAAGGGCTCCTCGGAGAGACCAGCGGAGAATCCGGCTAGCTCTTTAGCCAGATCCCGGAGATACATGCCCATGTATAGCTGGTAAGTCTGGACACGACATGCGAGCATAGAGCCCTGGAAGCACTTCTTGCCAAGGCCATCCAGGTTACGGGCCTCCCTTCCAGGAGGCACCGAGGAGTGCATCTTCTGGCTCTTAAGACGATGCATGGCCGATTCCACTACCATGGAATGGTGTGGCAGCTGTGCCTTTTGAAAGCCAGGGCTCTTGCGGACCCGATAGATAGAATCGACCCGCTTGCTCAGGACCGGCGAGGAGGCCGGACTCTCCCACATGCGGAAGAGTAGTCGTTCCAGCATAGGAGGAACCGGCACAGTAAAGTGTTCCCTCGCGGGAGAGTCATACTGGAGGGCGTCGAGCTCTTCGGCTCGAGGCTCCTCCTTGGGATCCGCAGGGAAGGCCAAAGCCTTGGCCATATCCCTAACGAAGTCCGAGAACCGGGCATCCTCCGGGGGGGACTGCTTCCGAGGCTCGGACTCCGGTGAGTCCGATGGGACACACCGAGTCCGGAAAGAATCAGGTGACTCTTCCTCCTCAGACTCCCAGACCGACTCCGACGAGGACTCGGTGGGGTCGGCCCGGGCAGGGTGCGGCGCCAGCCGCCCCAACGCCGAGGGAGTCGGCGTCGGCGACCTCGGTCCCGAACGGGAGGCCGAGGGTGACCTCGACCGAGGATCAACTCGAGTTCTCATCGACTCGAGGATCAGCTCGGTCTCCGGGGTCGACTTGGACGTCGACGTCCCGGCGGTCGGGGCAGCGGCGCCAGCGAAGCCAGCGAGCAGTGCCCTCTGCTGGTCCATGAAGGCAGACAGTCTGCTCTCCAAGGCCGTCAACCTGAGTCCGAGCTCAGGTGACCCAGCAGCCCCCGACTCGGGCCCCGACGGCGTCGGGCCCGACGTCGGCTGTCGCGGAGGCGAGTCCAGAAGGACCACAGGACTTACCCGGGCAGGCATCTCCGACTCCAGGCGAGGTCGCTTCGGGATGTGTTTCCTTCTCCAAGGACCCGGGGCGGCTGTCGGGGCTATGCGACCTGGCCCTCGCGGAACCAGGAGCGTCCACCGACGCCGCCCTCTCGCGGGTTTTTCCTTCCGACGATGGTCCCCGGAGGGAGAACCCCGGTCGGAGGAGCTCCGGCGACGGTCCGAGCTGGAGCCTTTCGACGCGGAGGCCTCCGACGAGGTCCGGGTACGGCTGGGGTCAGCGAAGATTCTCTCACGCTGATGCCGCCGACTTCTCAACGCCTTTGAGGACAGTTTGCTGCAGGGCCCACAGATCAGTTCCTCATGATCCGGGCCCAGGCAGCGGAGGCAAAAGTCGTGTGTGTCGGTTAGTGACATATTTCGGTCACACCGACCACACCGCTTAAACCCACTGGCAGCCATCGGGGGAAAAAGGGCCCCTGCGAGGTCAAAGGACCGGGCTGCCAGGGAAACCGAAAAACGAAAGCTGACTAAGTCAGAAAAACCGAAAAAAGTAAGAGGACTCGAGACCGGCGTCGCGAGTCCGGGCGGGAAAACGATTGGCGTCGAACCGAAAGAAAAAAGGATAAAATAAAGAAGAAAATCAACTTTTTCGCGGGGACAAGACGGGGACGTCTGTAGGGCTCCGCGGAAAAAAGAAAAAAGTTGACTGGCTAAGATGGCACCCTCGGGCGGGAAGACGACCGCGCATGCGCGCTGCAATTCCCAAAGGCTTTCTTTGAAAGCTGGGGAAAATTGCTCCGCGAGGGCTCCGTCGGCGCCGACGTCACCCATAAGTGAGGACTGACTTCCTGCTTGGTCCTGGAGAAGCAGCTGCCACAGCAAAGTGGTTCTTCAACACAAATCCAGAGCATCCTTCCACAGGAATGATGGTCCGAACGGTAACTGCTGTGACCTGATATCCGCCTTGGAAATAGCAAACCACACAATGCACTCCTTCTCTGGGAGGGCGTGCATCTTCTTATACACCCTTAGCCCCTAGGCTGGGAATCTGGGAAATCCCACTCCAACTGAAACAGGCCCTTGAGCACCTCCGGGAATGGGTAGACAGTAGTGGATTTCCAAACCCCTTCAGGAGCGGATACATCTTTGGCTCCTGCTCTGTGTCTGGAGCATCTGCCAAGCCCAACGTGTATAGATCCTGGGAGTCAATGCCTCCAGTTCCTCCTTCCGGAATAGGAAGATCACATCGACTTCTTCACAGCCCTCTGAAGGCAAGAGTACTTCATCCACTCTTCTACTGGTTTGCTTCTCCCTTTGCCCTTTTCTTTCACTGCAGACTTCAATCCCTTCACCTTGCTGCTCCTTATGCCTGGAACAAACTACCCGAGTCTGTATGTCAGGCTTCATCTCTGCCCCTTTTCAAAGCCATGCTAAAGGCTCACTTTTTTAAGGCTGCTTTTGGATCCTGATTCCTTTTCCTTGTGTCTCCTTACTCTTCCATATTCTATCCTTAATCTTATCTTTTGTCTTGTCTGCCTTAAGTAGATTGTAAGCTCTGATGAGCATGGACCGTCATTATATGTGTCTGTGCAGAGCTGCGTATGCCTTGTAGCGCTATATAAATGTTTAATAGTAGTAGTAGTCCACAGAGCCCAGTAGAGAGACATTTGAATCCAAGTCACCATCCAAATCTCAAACAGATCCCAGCTGATCCCCATCTCCAGGGGGGATGCCCCTCACCGGGGATGCTTAGCCAAAGGCAGACGTTCATGGCTTCCACTCTCAACTTTTTCCTCACGAGACTGCGTCCAGGGACACCTAGAGGCCACAGGGTCTGAATTTCCATGCAAAAAGGACCAGGCCTGTTGTAAAAAGGAAAAGAATTCCGGAGAGGACAATCCAGAATCCGGAAGCTCTCCTCTCAGAATTGGCCCCCCTAACTAGTGGGCACAGCCGCCACAGACCCCCTAGAGCAGCGGTTCTCAACCTGTGGGTCGCAACCCTTATGGGGGTCGCCACAGAATTTAGCGGGGGTTGCCTCACTCCGCCGTTCAAAAAAAACCCCAAAAAAACGCACAAGTTGCTGCCGCTGCCGAGTCTGCTTCTCGGCAGCGGCAAACTCACCGCTTCCCTTCTAATGCAGCCCCAGCTCCCTGTCTCTTAGGGAACAGCGGCTGTGCCTGCAAAACCGTTGCGGAGCCTTTCTGTCTCTCGACGGGCTCCGTGCAGCATTGTCCCGCCTTCAAAGGAAGTTCCTTTGGAGGCGGGACAATGCTGAACGGAGTCCGCCTAGCACTATCAGCGGGGCGTCTCAAGGCAATCTACTGCCTGAGGCGAGGGATGAGATGGCACCCCCCTTCAGGGATGACTCAGAAGCTGCCATGCAAGAAGAGCAAAGTCCAGAATCCGGAGATGAGGCACCTCGCTTGCCACAGGCCAAACAATGTTTCTTGGAAGACGACAAATAAAGTTAAGGCAAGTATCACAACAGTGACAAAGGGCAATTGTTACCTGCAACGTGTGTTACAGGCACTAGGGTAGAAATGCATGTTGGAGCCGCTTGGGCAGAATGCGTGTTAGGACTGCACAACCGCCAGGTGCACAAAAGGTAAAAATGCTACTAAAGCGTGCAGAAAATGGCAGGAAACCCCCACACTGCGCCAATGGTCCACCCCTAATTACGTCCCACACAGACGGAATTGGGAGCCCAAGACAAGGACAATGACGAAGTCAAGCCTTGGTATTCACCCCCCTGAGACCCCCAGGCAGAGGATACATGCCGAGCTCAGCTCTACTCCCCTGAAATTGTTTCACTAGCTTTGCAGCATGGCGGTTAAGGTAGTTAGCAGGCAGATCCCTCTGAGAGCCTTCTGCAATCTTCAGGAGAGAGCAGGGGGGACAGAGGAGGAGGGAGGGGGCATTGAGGTTGTGTGAGGCTGTTGCACTCTTCCAGATCCAATTTCTGGCTGCTGAACAGGCTCTTATGATAAGCTGAACCAAATTTTCCCTCCTCCTATGGCTACCGAAAAGACCGCAGTCTAGTGGAGCCTCCCACATTGTGCTCAAGCGAGAGAGTCACCCTCAAGATGGTTATTCACGAGCATTTAACCAAATCTTTTCCTCTCAATCTTCATGAATTTCTTCAGAGAGGAGAAAATCCATCCACCATCTGCTGAAGAGACCTCTGGTGGCTGAGGTATATAGAGGCATGGAGCAATGTCATGGAAACCTGGGCTTTTCATTGGTTCTTTGTCTCCACCAATCTACTGGTAGGGGAACACAACCCACTTGTCTGGACTGGTCTAGCAGGATGATCTGGAAAAAAAAAAAAAGGTAGATAAACATGCCAAAAAGCCTTGTGCTGAAGCACTCTGGAAGTCGCTACCTGCCCCCCCCCCCCCCTTTGATGCTCACTTCCTGCTGCTGTGGGGGCAGGACCAGCAGGGGTTAAAGCGTGCTTAAGTGCAAGGGTCCGTGGCCCATTTATTTTCTTTTAGTGCTAACATGGTCACAGCTACAAGACGCTACAGAGGGTAGTTGGACCATGTTGGGGGAGGGGGATGCTGCACACCTGGGGAGGAAGGGGCATGGGCGTGAGGGAGATACTAAACTACAGGGGCATGGGCGTGCATGGCTGAAGGATTGTCTTGTGTGTCAGACACCTTTGGGCAGGCCCTGCACCTAGTGCAAATTCACACCTGGCCAATGGTCCCAAATATTGAAAGGAATACGGGAGAGAGGCTCTTTTGGAGATCTGTTTAATCGGAACAAGAACCAGGTCAGTAATAGCTGGAACAGGACTGGAGTGCACATCTGGGTTCAGGGAAAGCTGGCACAGGATCAGGACCTCAGTTTAGCATCTCACCAGCTTCTGTGTGGGCCCCTCTCACAATATGATGGCACATGGAGTTAGTACTGGCTCAGAAGGAGGAAGAGGTGCTGGAATAAGGTGTATTGCAACACCCCTTGAGCGTGCAGATTTGTATTATACACAGCTCATAAACAGCTTTCAACTGTCCTATATGAAAAACTCTGAATTGTTCCAGTGCCCTGGAGGCAGGGTTGTAGCAAGAGGTAGGCCAAAGTGATGATAGACTAGAGCTGGAGGATGTAATGCCACCCTTCCGATTCACTTTGAAAGTTTGTATGTGCACAAGCACAGAAATTCTACGAACATTCATTCTAAACTAGAACCCTAAGGTCCCAGTTTCTGTGTTTAAGCATAATAAAATTATAAAATACTGTAAACTTGATTTCCACCTGTAAAATCTGAACTCCAGCTGTTTCCAGTCTATTTAAGGCTTTAGGTTTTGAGCACTTATGTGCAAGAAATCATTCTGTATTCACTGAAAGGCCTCCAGTCATCTATGCAGACTTGAAAATAAGGCAGGTGGGCAGAAGGCAGAAAACAGCACCATGAGTGATGGCAGAAAAAGACCAATTAACCCTATGCAACCTGCCCAGTTATCCCTGTTGACAATGGCAAAGCTATATCCCAGCTCCCAGCTGTAAAATTTACTCGCTTATAAGATCACTTTCTAATTGCCTTTTTGTACAGATAAGCCTACAAGTTTTCATATTTAATCCAGCACCCAGAACCTCCCCCCCCCCCCATGTCTAATCTAAACAGCTGCCCAGCTCTTACAAAGCTTTTGCCACAACATCCGGCCCTGTGGCCTTGCTGGACAGTACCTGACCCACCAGCAGCCTACTTGCACTAACCCAGTTGGTTTCTTGAGAATATATACTGTTAGTACAAAAGCAGGGCTGGATCAGCCCGTCTGAATGGCACAGAGTAAGGTGGTAACCCTACCTTAAGTGCTAGTTGTGGGATCACATGCTGGGTCCTGCCATTACTCTCATTTAACTTGGGAAAACAAAACCCTCATGGTCAGAATGGTGCTACCAGGAAAACCCTGCTCAGGAAACATACACAGTCAGTTTTTGAGCCTCGACAAATAGAATATGAGAGAAATCCTAGTTAGAAAAATTCTGTCTGTCAACATGCCCCTCAGCCCGAATACATCAGGCAAACTGATTTTATAATTACGTTTTCTTCTGTCACAGGCACTAAGCCAGAAGTCCCTCCAAGCTGGACCCAGCCGCTTTGAGCTAGTGAACATTTCATAAGTGTGGCAAGTGAAATTCAAGTTTTTAATTTAGCCATAGATAACCCATCCCGCTCTCCCTATGGTGACATTTGGAGCCCAAAGGGCTTGAAAAATTACTATAATCAAATCAGTTGTTTGTCTGGAGCACTTCTTGAGTGCAGCCCACTCAATACACTGAGGCGTTTAATGAAAGCAGCAGAGAGAAAGGGGAGAGCAGACTGGGGTTGTACAGAGCTAGGAGGAAATGGTATTTTTATATGCAAATAAATCCAGACATCCTGCAGCAAACTGGAACCATAGATTTGTGATGAAATTCAGATATGTGGAGGAAGTGTACATGGCTCTGTACAAACATTAACCCCTCCCTCCCTCCCTCCCCCCCCCCCCCACACCACCTTGAGAGCTTAGAATTCCCAAGTTCTGGGTACTGGGAGGTTAAGTGACTCATTCAAGGTCACACCAGGGCCTCCTGGCTCCCAATCCTGTCCTTTAACTCCAGGGCACATATTTTTGAAACTTGACAACTGTCTATGCAAGCGAGTCAGTAGGAAACAGAGTCGCTGCCCAGTGAGCATAGCATGGTGGCAGGCAAAAAAAAATTAACAAACAGCTCCATAAAGCATACACACATACAAAGTAACTAAATCTTCCTTTCTACTACAGGTCAAAACCAGTACTGGCCAACTTGGTATGGATGATGGAGCCATACCCACAGCTCAGAATCTCATACTGATCAAACACTGCTGTACTAGCTTTTCAATTGGTTTTCCAGATGACTCCAAGCCAGCAGAATCAGACTGTGCTAGTCTTGATTTTACCTCCAGTGCAGCTCTAACTCACAACTCCAGCATTCTTAAAAGCTGCAATCCCATAAATGCTATGAAGCAAAACCCACACCAACTAACTCTATCCCTGCTGACATAGAACAGGGGCTCTCAGCTCGGGACACAGTCAGGTTTTTAGGATAATTACAATGAGTATGTATGAAATACTAGAGATTTGCATACAAAGGAGACAGGGCATGCAAATCTCTCTCATGCATATTTATTTTAGTTATCCTGAAAATCTGACTGGCTAAGTATGTCCAGAGGACTGGGTTGAAAACCACTGACCTAGAAACATCTGAACAAAGGACTAGAAAAACTATGGAACTGGGGAATCTGTTCAGTTCCAAAATCTATGTGGATTTCCATCTCTAAGTGAAAACATCCTCTGGAGACTGCCACAGTCGCCAAGTTACCCATCTCCAGGAGTGAGACTTTTTGGCCAGTTCTGGTTTTAAATTTGCATTACAATGCTGTATGGTATTTGTAGTCCCTGATGTTACCCACTGAAATCAATGCTGAAGGTCCCATAATGCATCAGGGCGATTGTCAGAAATCCAGGCCTGGTATCGAATCTCTCCTGAACTGAGTAACAGGGCAACGCCGCACTACAGGACCATCAATTTTCATTCACAACTAACCAAGGATTTTTCCCCAATTAAAAATATCTTTCCCAACCTCAACCCATCCACCCACATTAGTGATGGCCCTCGGCTAAAGAACACAAATTGCAGCATCCTCCAAAATCTTGCTGACATGGACCCTAAGTATGGCCACTAGTTGTTGCTATTGAGCAAAGACTCCCTCCATTCCCCCAGGGCAGGGGTTCCCAACCCAATCCTGAAGACACACCTGGCCAGTCAGGTTTTCAGGATAACCACAATGAATACGCATGAGAGAGAGATTTGCATGATATGGAGGAAGTGCATGCAGATTTGTCTCATGCATATTCATTGTGGTATTCCTAGACACCTGATTGGCTAGGTGTGTCCAGAGGACTGGTTTGAGAAACCCCGCCCCAGAGCACCACTACCGTAACATCCCCAGCCAGCCTGGGGAGTGAAAACATTCAATCAAGAAATAGAATGCTGGTTCTCGATGTGGCAATACACAGCATTTGGGATATAAGTAAAACTCAGATCCTTCGGATTTAGGTAATACTACCTTAAATTGGATACACGGAGAATCCGGCTTTTACCTACTTAGCTGTGGGATTTAAATGGGGATTGGGGGTGATTTTAACAAGCCCCGGAGCTAGTGTGCAGCACCATTTCTATTCCAGCAGTGAAAGACTCGTTGGATCCCGCACTTCCAGATCCGAAGCCGAATCCAACTTCATGCTTTCACATCTGGAATAAAAACCTGGCCCTGCACACTAGCATCACCAGAGGTTTCTATGACTGCAGATGCACCGACTCTGTGTTGTTCCTCCCTCCATTACCGAGTCACTGGTCCTGCCCCTTACCTATTTGTTAAAAAGTTAGTATAAAACTTGTTTGCAATTTACAAATTAGTTTGTTCAACAAACAAGGAGCTTAATGATAAGCCCGTGAAGTATTTCCCATTCCCAGCTTGACACCTTACATTTCCATAATGTAATTTGAACAAGATTGAAAACAATTTTAAATGCCAAAAGCAGTCTGTTTCTGCTGAGATTTACAGTACCTCCATAGTCAAAAAGGACATAGTCCGACTCCGCCTCATCTTGGGTTCTCTCTTTACCTTCAGTAGCCTTCTTACCCTGCGATTTAAGAACAGATGATGTCTTCTTAGCTTCAGGTACTGTGGCAGTTTCACCTCCTCACTAGAGTCCAAAAGATGCTTTACCAGGAGTATAAGTAACTCCCAATGAGCACTACAGCAACTGGCTTGCCCTTATGAGTGCTCTGCTAGGGGTCTGTTTCCTTAAGAGGGGCAGGGCTGGCTCAACCATTAGGCATGAATAGAAGGTCACCTAGGATGGCAGTGTCTGAGAGGCAACAAAGAGCAGCAGTGGTCAAAGCGAAACAATAGATTCTGACAGCTCCACAAACTCAAAGAAGCATCAGTACATTATTTTACCTGAATCAGGGCTAGTGCAAGGACATTGACAGTCAGTCAATCTTCCCAGCACCTCCACCCATTACTGCTACTACTGCCATGCCATGCCATATTCCCCATGTCCAGTGACAACAGCAGTAAGGTGACATTTTACTTACCAGCTAATGTCCTTTTCTTGAGTCCTGCTAGACCAGTCCAGACAAATGGGTTGTGTTCCCCTACCAGCAGGTTGGTGAAGACAAAGGACCAATGAAAAGCCCAGGTTTCAATGGCATCACTTCTATGCCTCTATTCGCATCAACCACCAGAGGTTCCTTCAGTATTTGTCACAAAGCATATGGGAGAAACATGGCAAGCCTCACACAACCTCAATCGTGAGCAACAATGAATAATCAACAGTAAAAAACTATGTACAGAAAAGCATAAACAGAAAGCTGTCAGAAGATGAACCTGCAGAGCTAAGTGAAAAAAAAATCAAAGTGGACCCAAGAGTACTACAGCAAAAGAACAGAGCAAATACATTTTTAAGGGTGGGCCCTGGACTGGTCTAGCAGGATTCAAGGAAAGGACATTAACTGGTAAGTAAAATGTTGCCTTCCAAATTGTCCTTCTAGACCAGTCCAGACAAGTGGGATGTACCAAAGCTACATCATTAATGGGCAGGAAGAAGACACAGCAGCTTGCAACATTGTTGAGCCAAGGTTGTGTCTTCCCACACATGGACATCCAAGTGGTAATACTTGATAAAAGTGGAAAGCGATGCCCACATTGCTGCTCCGCTCACCCCCAAGGATGTTTGTGCTAGGGTAGGATGGGTACGCAAACCCTATGGAACCAACTGGTTCCGCAACAGAGACACGGGGCAATGCCCTCCTTAATCCAGAGTCCCATAGTTGACTTGGCCACCACTTCACCCTTGCACAGGCAAGCAAACTGCACCAAAAGATGGTTGGACTTACGAAAGGAATTCATAACCTCCGGGTACCAGAGGAGCACCCTTTGGACATCCATTAGGCGAAGATCCTTATCCTTCGCCCGATACTACTCCTTTGGGAAGTAGGGCAGACCACCTGGTTCATGTGAAAGGGAGAAAGCACCTTAGGTAAGAAGAAAGGCACAGGCTGAATGGAAGCGGCTTCCTTCAAAAAGGAAAGATAAGGATCTCCCAAGAAAACGCCTGCAGCTCGGAAATCTGCCTTGCGGAACAAATCGTGACTAAGAAGACCATCTTGAGAGTCAAATCATTTAAGGTAGGGCGCTTCAACGGCTCAAAGGGCACCGCCATCAAGGCCTTGAGCACCAGACACAGATCCCAGGAAGGGATTAGAGATCAGAGAGGAGGATGCAGATGCCAAACCCCCTGGAGAAAATCTAAGACATCTGAGTGCAAGACCAGCGACTTGCCCGCCACCGGATCTTGGAAACAGGCTAGAGCTGAACTTTCAAGGAGCTAAGAGAAAGGCTCTTCTCAAGGCCATCCTGTAAAAAGGTCAACAGGGAGGACACACCTTGGCCGCCTCAGGAGCCAAATGCCACACCAGCGCTCAAAGAGGCACCATATCCATACTTATGCTAGCTTGGTAGACCTCCTCCGGGCACCAGGCAGAGTAGAGACCACTACTGGAGAGTAGCCCTTATACATTAGTCATCTCCTTTCAAGAGCCATGCCATAAGCGAGAAGAGAGATGGGTCCTCCAAGACGATCAGTCCCTGCTACAATAGGCTCTGAGGCGGCGGCAACCGAAGAGGGGGTGCCTGCAGGAGTTGCCTCAGGTCTCTGAACCACGCTCTCCTCAGCCAATCCAATGCCACTAGAACAATCCTGCCCAGGTGGCACTCTATATGCTGAATCAGGTGCCTCACTAGGGGCCATAGCAGAAACATGTACAGCAGTTGCTGTCTTGGGCCAAGGCTGGGTCAAGGTGTCGATGCCATCAGACCTCGTCTCCATGTGGGTCGAAGAAGCAGCAAACTTTGACACTGGAACAGGTCACCATCAAATCCATTTTGGGGCGATCCCAGCACCACAGAATCAACTGAAACACCTCCTGACTTAACTCCCACTCTCCAGAATCCAGAGAGTGCTGGCCGAGGAAGCCCACTTCCACATTTTCCAACCCTGCAATATGCCTGGCCAGCAAGGCTAGGAGGTTCTTCTCCGCCCAGGCAAACAGGAGAGCCATCTTCAGAGCTACCCTGGCGGCTCCTCATGCCACCTTGCTGCTTGACATAAGTCACTGCTATGATGTTGTCTAAAAACACTCGGACTGCCCAGCCCTCAAGGGGCCGGAATCGCAAGAAAGCCAACCTGATGGTCCTTGCCTCAAGGCAGTTGATAGGCCACACCACTTCCCTGCGATTCCAATGGCTCTGGGACGGCAATGTGCTCACCAGCCTGAGAAACTGCCATCCATCATCAGTAGGATTCAGGAGAAATTGTCCAGCAGTATGCCCTTCCTCAGCTGACAGGGCTGCCACCACAACCGCAGGCTGTCCTTCACCATCAATGGGAATGGAAGACTGCACTCAAACTCTTGAGAACCCGGGGACCACCGAATCAACAAGGACCGCTGGAGCAGTTGCATGTGAGCAGACACCCATGGCACCATCTCTGCGGTCGCCGCTATCAATCCAAGGAGCTCAAGATAACTGCGCACAGAACAGCTCATGCAATCCAACAGTCTTGACTTTCTCCTCTGGCAGGAAACCTCTGCCCACTCAAGTGTCGAAATGTATAGAAAAGTATATATAGAAAAACTAGGGGACATGCAATGAAGCTACAGGGTAAACTATTTAAGACTAATAAAAGAAAATATTTTTTCACTCAACATGTAATCAAACTCTGGAATTTGTTACCGGATGATGTAGTAAAGGCTGTTAGTGTAGCTGGGTTTAAAAAAAGGTTTGGACAAGTTCCTGGAGGAAAGTTCCATAAACCATTATTAAGAAGGGACCCAGGATATCAATTCTTGACCCAGTACAAGCATTGCGGAACCTGTGTCTTTTGGGGAAACTGCTAGGTACGTATGACCTAGATTGGCCACTGTTGGAAATAGGATACTGGGCTTGATGGACCTTGGTCTGACCCAGTATGGCATATCTTATGTTCTTAATGTGCTCCCAGAAACTCCAGGGACAGGGAAGGCAACAGCTGACTCTTTCCCCGATTGATCACCCAGCCGAGGCTTTCCAAAAAGGACCCCATTTGGGACGCCACCCAGGACACTTCTGAAAGGGAACGGGCTCGGACAAGTCAGTCATCCAAATAGGGATGGACACAGATCTCTTGATGCTATAGCCGCCACCACCATGGAAAATGTCCTTGGGATGGTGGCTAGCTTGCAAGGGCAGTGAACTGACAGTGAGAGCCAAGCACAGCAAAAACACAGATACTTCTGCTGATCAACCCTGATTGGGATAGAAATACACTTCAGCCAGATCCAGAAAAGCAAGAACTCACCTCAGCTTGAATCACTAAGTGCAAGCTTTTCATCCAGAAGCGCAGGACGCGCAAGTGCTCATTGACTCCTTTGAGGACCAGAATGAACCATCCTTTTTTTTTAGCGCCACGAAACAGATGGATTATCTGCCCTTGCCCCATTCATCTGGGGGCGGATACCACCGCTTCCAGGCATAGCAACTTGTCCAGCGTGATCCATACTGCAGCACTTTTGATCACAGACCACAAGGGGGAATGACGAAAGTATTCGGAATCGGCTCTTGGCATTCCAGGACATAGCCAAGTTGAATGGCATCTAGCACCCAATGATTGTTGGTATCCCAGGCCCATTCCTGAAAGAAAAGGGAAAGCTGGCCTCCAACTGAAGGAACCAGAGAATGGGCCACAAAACCTTCATTGTACAGCCTGGGAGGATTCTCCTCTGGAAGGGACTGAGTCACTGGGCCCATGCACTCCACGAAAGACTCAGAATGAACCCTAAACCCAGAAGCAGAGGGAAAGAAAGGTTTTCCAGGTTGATTACAACAAGAGTCCCAAGACCCCTGGGAATCCAACCACCGTGCCCTCGGTGGACAGACGGAGGCTGACCAGAAGGAGCACAAGCCCACTTCACAGGCACCTTGGACCAGTCTTCCGGAAGACGGTAGATTTTGTCTCACCCAGGTCCTTCATTAGCTTCTCCTAATCGGCTTCAAACAGAAGCTTCCCCTAAAAAACCAGTTGGGCCAACCGGGTTTTGGAAGAGGTGTCCGCTGCCCAACCGGAGCCAAATCCAAGGCTGTGACACCATCTGCAACTGCCAAACATACCAGTTTATACATGACATCAGAAAGGAAGGCCAAGCCAACTCCAAAAGAGGGGCAGTATCATTGGATGGAAGAGACTGAATCCACTGGGGAAGGGCTTGAGATGTCAGGCCATTACATGCTGCCAGCTACAGAATCGCCACCATCATGGTGAAACAGGCTTCTCAACCACAAACCCACCTTATGATCCAGAAAATCCTTTAAGGCTGATCCGCCTTCCACAGGAATGGTAGCCCATCTGGTAACCGCCGTGACCTGCGCATCCACCTTAGGAATGCCAAATCACTCAATACACTCCTCCTCCAGTAAAGCGGAGATCTTCTTACATACCCTCCCCCAGATGATATCCTTGATCACATCCAGAAACAGGAAAAGAGTAGAGGATATTTGCACCTCTTGAAGGATTACCTTCGGCTCCTGTTCTGTGCCGGAAGCATCTGTTACTTTCAAGGCGGAAAAGATGCTGACAATCAGTCATCGCCTCTAGATCCTTCTTCAGGAAAAGGTAAATCACACTGGCATCCGCACAATCTTCTGAAGGCAATAGTACTTCTACATCCACGTCAGAGCCCAGTACTGAGGCATCTGAATCAAAGTCATAGTCAAAATCTCAGACAGTTCCCAGCTGTTCCCCATCTACAAGGGGTGTCCACGACAGGGACACTTAGTCAAAGGCAATCGAAGAGGGCTTCCACTTTCCGCCTGACCTGCATGAGACTGCACCTGGAGCACTCTAAGGTCGCAGGGTCTAAATTTCTACTCCAGAAGGATCAGGCCTGCTGCAAAAAAAGCACCACCTGTCACCTCCTGCCATGAGACAGGCAAAGCCGAACTGATTACATCCCCTGGTTGAAAAAGTAGGAGCAGACCCTCCAGGGACAACTCGGAAACTGCCATGCAAGAAAAGCAGAGTCCAGAATCCGGAGATGAGGCACTTCGCTTGCCACAGGTCAAATAACATTTCCTAGAAGAAAGAGTTAAGGCAATTATCACAGCAGCGCATGCTAAGGCTACGGTGACCCAAAGGTGCATGTTAACTGTGCTTTTACTGCAATGTGCGTTATAGGTGCTAGGATAGGAACATATGCGCAGACCGTGTGACCAGGCGCGGAGGGGAAAACGCTACTAACACGTGCAGAAAACGGCAAGAAATCCCACACCGAGCCAAGGTCATCAACAATCTACTCCAAATTGCATCCCACACAGACAGAATCAGGAGCCCCCAACAAAGACAATGACAAGGTCAAGCCTTGCTACTCTCCTCCTGAGAGCCCTAGGCAGAGGATCCATGCTGGGCTCAACTCTACTCCCATGATACTGTTTCACTGGCTTTTGCAGCATTGCGTTTAAGGCGGCTGGCAAGCAGATCTCTCTGAGAGCCTTCTACAATCTTCAGGAATGAGCAGGGGAGAACAGAGAAGGAGGGAGGGGGCATTGAGGTTGTGTGAGGCTGCTGCACTCTTCCAGATTCTTCCAGTGTTATGGGTGTTCAATAGGCTCATCACAATAAAGAGCATGGAGCTGAACCAATTTTCCCTCCTCCTATGGCTACCGAAAAGACCACAGTCTAGTGGACCTCCCACATCATGTACCCTCAAGGTGATCGTTCACGAGTGTTTAATCAATCTTTTCCTCTCAATCCTCAGATTTTCTTCAGAGGAGAAAATCCATCCACCATCTCCTGGAGACAAAGACATACTAAAGGGACCTCTGGTGGCTGTGGCTGAGGTCAATAGAGGCATAGGAGTGACATCATTTGTTCTTTGTGTCCACCAATCTGCTGGTAGAGGAAAACAGCTCATTTGTCTGAACTGGTCTAGCAGGACCATATAATATGGCATTAATCCTGGCTTCTGGTAGTTGACCAGAAATTGGACAACAGTGCTTTGCTAGGTAACATAAATAAGGTTTACAGTGTAAACAAAACGCTCAAATTATCCCCTATGGGAGCAGGAGTAGCCAGAGATATTCCCAGCTACTCCCCAAGTATGGGATATAATCTAACTCTCCCACTCTGTCCCCATAACTGCTTCTCTAGTTGTCCCGAAAACTCCCAATCTCACCTAGGCTCTTGGCTCTTCCTCCTGCCACGCCCTTTCCCATCCCCCTCCTGCAGGCCCGCTAGCAGCGGCGCGTGCACCAAAAGGCTGACCTACTCTTTGAGGGGGGCGCAGTTTAGCATCTTTAGCTCATTCTGAACAAAAAGAAAGATTGGGCGCCCGTTTGGTTAAATTTTATAGCAACAGCAGCAGGTTCGCCAGACTCTTATGCTAAAGCCAAATTTCAGCGGCAAACCTTTCAACCGCCCTCTAGTGGCAACGGCTAAAAATGCACAATTCCAGTGTATTTATCACATCGAAAGGTGTGATCCAAATACTACTACTAAATAAATAAAATCAAAATAAAATTTGAAAGCGTCTCATTTTAAAGTCATTGTATGTTGCCTGCAAATCATACATTGTCATGTCACTCGCACTAGGGAGGTTAAACGAAACTTTATTCAAAAGGAACTAATTATTCCAGAAAACTGCTCCAGACCCCTTTCCTCCGGGAACTTAGTAAAATCCAGATCCGCTGGAAGATCGGAGCTAAACTATACTCCCTTAAAGAAGTTAGACGGAGCCTCCGGATGTTGCATCCATCTTTTTATCCGCTTCCAAAGCTAGAAGCAGCGAGAGTCTCCTCTCTACCTGCAAAGGACGAAAGAGGGGGTAGCAGCCAGTGCCAGGTACAAAAAAAAGAAAAACAAAATTCCCAAATTTTCTGGAATGCACGGATCGGCAATTGCAAAGGAGGAAAGAGAAGCAGTCACGGCCTGCAGATAAGAAAAGATATCAAAAGTAAAAGTTGCACCATTGCAGGGTCCACCAGATCGTTCCCGGTCCCTGTTCATCAGAGCTCACAATCTAGTTACGACAGACAACAGAACTGAGGACAAGGGTACATAAAGGGGTATGATAAGGAAACACATAGGAGACTAAGCAGATCGGCCTCCAAAAGCAGCCTCCAGGAGGTGAGGAATTTGGGCGTTTACTAAATGAAATAAACAAGCTTCAGCCCCCACAATATTTCCTTGCTGTTCTCTCCAGGGTATTCAGCTTCTTGGAGGATTGAAAGAACAGCTTAAACATAACCTGCACACAACTTCCCGGGGGGAGCCTAATAGGCTATTTACATATCAATGTCAGGAAAATCAACCACACAGCAGCATGCCTGTGTATTCCCTCAACTAATTAGCAAGACAGGTGCAGTCCATGCCACCCTAACACCTCCCATTCCTGCTAGCTACCAAAGCCCTGCTGACCTTTGACCTGCCACCTTCAATCTGCACAGTTCAACTTTAAACCTAAAAAACAGGAACAAGCATCACAGTGAAGTCAGGAGCATGGCTGGCCACTAGTGGCACATGGAACCTGGGCCTAGCATGCCAGCCCCACCTCAAAGCCTGCGTGCCAGCCCTTAAGTTAGTAAATGTGAGTAAAACATTGTGCTCTTCAGTTTCTCACCGCCTCTGGTGGGAATCTGGAACTCGCAAAGCTGGGAGAGGCCGCTGCACTGGGAGCCTGGTGAGGCGGGATCAACAGCCTGATGGAGAGGACCAATCTCCCTTGCAATTTCTATGTATTATGGGCATCCACATGTAAACTGAGCCCTTTCTACAAATAAGCATTTCCACATGCATGCTATTTCCACATGTAAATGATTCCACATGAAAATTATGAATAAGGCTTCTAAAACAACCCCCTGAGACTGCAACTAGTCTTCCATGAATATCTTTGTTTTCAGAGACATGTTTAAAAAAAGTTTCCAAAGACATTATTATGCTCAAACAGGGTATTGCAACAGCAGTTCCTTATCGTTCCTCCAGTTTAGTCCTCCACCGCTGGGTAGTGCACTTCCTCCTGCAGCTTGGAGACTGGACCAATCAGAATCTTCACCTCACTGGATGTAGCATGCTGGAACTCCCATCATCCCCCCAGTGTGTCCAGTCTCCATGCAGGCCTGGATAAACTTGTTAGTACCTTTAGGAACTGAGTGCGGAGCACGTTCGAAATTGACGGTACTCCAGGCGGTACGTTATCTGAATAGTTGCATCATTTTATTGGTGTCAAAGTCACTTATTCAGATTCTTCTATCCACGTGGGTGATATAGCAGACGTGTATAGAGGTAAAGGGCCCGACTTATCTCCTGTTAAAAAAAAAAAATGGAATGCGAGTTACCGGGGGAGGGGGGGAAAGATATTTTAGTTACTTTGGAACTCCTTCCCCTTCTAGTGAGCTGAGTTATTTTAAGACACGGGTTCTGCTGGAGATGCTCGCGGTTTGGGGCTGTTGCGTGGGCGACATTCCGGACAGCAGGGCCCATAAAGTCAGGGCGTGAGCTCCTCTCTCTCTCTAGACAACAGACGGCTTGGGAGCCTGACTTTCTAGGGGGATGGTCGCACCATCGGCTTGTCAGCGACTGTCTGGCGACAGCAGAGACCGAGCCCGGAACCCTCGAGTCTCGGGTCTCGCTGGCAACAGTGTGACTCCGAACAGCCTAGGATCTTCGACATGGGCTTCCTCACAAGCAGAACTTAAAAGAAGAACAGGGCCACGCTAGGGCAGACCAGGGTCTATGAAGGACAGTGTCTTGCCTTCAATTGTGGCCGTCCTGGGTCACAGGGTGCTGACAAGTCTTGAACAGTAGACTCTAATCATTAGATCCTGTACATTAGATAGTCTTTCTCTAAGCTCGTTTCCATTTGCATGCCCTTTCCGAGAAGCTCTCCTCTGTCTCTTGAGACTGTGCTGTCAGGGCAGGTCTTTAAGCGCTTAGCGAGGACACTAGCCCATCTGGGGGTCCAATCCCACTAGAGGTCAGCAGTCTTGGGCCAGAAGGTCGGGGGTTTCTAGTCCCACGGGGGGCTGCTTGTGGTCTTGGGCAGTCACTTGGCCCTCCATTGTCCATGTTCCCCGTAAATAGTCAATATTGTTATCCAAGGACTGCGGTTTCTAGTCCCACAGGTTCTCCTTGTGGTCTTGGGCAAGCCACTTAACCCTCCAGAGCCCATGTTCCCTGGGAAATAGTTATCTCCAAGTGATAATGCCCTGTTCAATGTAATTTCAGTTTGTTCAATGTAAACCGCACTAAGGCAGAATAGCGCATTATATATGAGAATGTGTATAAATAAATAAATAAGTTGAGCTCCCTGTTCTTGGTACTTACGGTCTAATTCCCCACCGTAAAACCTCGGTGTTCCAGGTAAACTGCACTGATATTGCATAGCGCAGGGTATAAGAGAAATAATTAGAATACATTAAATAAATGAATCTGTGCCGCTTTGTTCACAGGGACTGTGTTGTGGATGAACAGGGGACGTCCAGGTAGCATGGTCGGCGGCCGAGTGTCTTTGGGCACTGGAAAGTTCATGGAGAAAGTTAATGCGCTGTACATGTCCCCGGCATTCGGTCTATGGTCAGGAGTGCTCTCCGCACTGGATTTGGTTGCCCAGTACTACGTCGCCTGTGTAAGTAGATGGGCGTTGGTATGTCTTCTCAATTGCTTCGGCTTGTTCTTAGGTGCTTTCGTGGCAGAGTGCAACAGCGTTTTTCTGCTCAGGCGATAATTTCGGGCTAAGCTTGTCTCTTCTGTATTGGGGGGAGGTCAGTTATGCGGAAGGGCGTGGTTTTTGCGCCTGGTCTCGCATGAGCTTGGTGAGGCAGTAGGGGGAACTGCTGGAAGTGGGCCGTGCGGAGGACCCATAGTGTCCGTCATCAGTGTTCCTTAGCTTGAACTTTGCGCCCAGATCTTTCAAGTCCGAAAACGTTCGACTTCGCTCTTCTACGTTCGTGTTTGTCGGAGCTTGAGGATTGGTGTTTCAGGCGTCAGGTCTGCGCTGCCCCGGCATCAGTTCCTGTGGTTTGATAGGATGGTTTAGATAGGGGGCTGCCTGCCAGAGTTTTGAGAGAGCGGTTGGCGGCCATAGTCCGGTCCACAGGCACAATTCAAGCGGTGCCTCTTAGGATGCGCAGTGATGTAGTTACCTTTCTTAAGGTGGTCTCGATTGGGTCCTGCGCGGCGGATTCCCGTTTCGCAACTTGGCTTTAGGGGCGCTAGGCGAAGCTTCATTTGAGTCCTTATGGCAAACGTCAGTCGCGGTTTTCTCGCTCGCAGCTGTGTGTTTGGATGCAGCCTGGCTCGGCTCAGTTCCAAGCGCTGTCACGTAGGGAGTTTTTTTCTGTTGCCTTTCTTTGTTTTTTCCTCAGTAAAACTCTATGAAACCTCTGCGCTTATGATTCCATGTAGTAAGTTTTGTAAATAGTTTACCCCTGTTATCCAAGTTTTTGTGCCCTGTTACCTGTAAACTCATACGTGTTAACAGTACTGAGCATTTTGTTCCATGTAAACCGCGCTGATGATGAATAGTGCGGTATATAAGAGACTGTAAATAAATAAATAAATAAATAGTAAGCGGTGCTCCGGCTAGTGCCTTCCTTGTTGCCTAAAGTATCTTCGCCCTCATTTCATGTGAGTCAACTACTGGTTCTCCTGGTCGCCCAGGCGGGGGGAGAACTCGTGTCTCATTTGGGTCTGAGTTGCTTGGAGGTACGGGAAGCTCTGTCTCATCCCTTTGCAGTCCCGGGCTCCGCCATAGGTCGGAGCGCTTCGCTGTGGCTGTTCCGGGGTCGCAGGAAGAGTGAAGCTCCGACGCAGGTCTCCATTTCCATTTGGTTCAGGGGGGACGTTCCTCTCGTCTTACTTGTTGCAGAGGGGCCTCCTCCAGTTGGGGGGAGGACTCTTTCTGCTGGAGCGCAGGCAGTTTCCTGGGCGGAGTGTAGTCTAGCGCCATCGGTGTAACTGGGCAAAGCAGCGTTTTGATCGTCGCGGCATGCTTTCTTCAGTAAACACTATCGTCTGGATGTGCTAGCGGCACGGTGTGCCTGTTCAGGGTCGGCAGTTTTGCGTGCCGGCTGGCAGGGTCCCTCCCGTTAGTACTGCTTTGTTACATCCCAGCGGTGGAGGACTAAACTGGAGGAACGATAAGGAAATAGAAATTACACTCACCTGGTAATTGTAGTTCCTTGAGTGACGACAGTTTAGTCCTCATTCCCGCCCTCAATTTCTAAGGTCAGCTCGGCATGGGTTCGGAAATGAGAGCCGACTTGGCAGGTGAGTTTTACTCCAGGTTGTACAGGTTTCTTTCCTTTTGGGTAGGTCTTTTCTGCCTATATCTGTGTTTCCTGGCTCGGCAGGGGGGAACAACGTTATTGGCGAGAGTCTTAGCTTTCGGTTTACGGGCATGTTCCTGTCCTGTTCAAGGTTCTACTTGTGTTATAAAAAATAAACAAATAAATAAATAATAATAATAATAGTTGCCTACTTATTTGTGGTTCTGATGAGTCTGCTTTGTCAATAGGTCACTGGGGGGCTGATGGGAGTTCCAGCATGCTACATCCAGTGAGGTGAAGATTCTGATTGGTCCAGTCTCCAAGCTGCAGGAGGAGGTGCACTACCCAGCGGTGGAGGACTAAACTGTCGTCACTCAAGGAACTACAATTACCAGGTGAGTGTAATTTCTATTTTATCAAATCACAAGGTACATAAACAGAACAATACACTTGTGCAAGTGTAGTTGCCCCCTTTGTCTCCCTGTTTTTGCATCTAACACCTGAATTAGCATATTAGCGTCTCACCTTTTATCATTTCTCTAAAAGAGTAACTTTTATCAGAAATAGAATTCCCCCCCCCCTCCCTCCCCATAGTCAACTCCCAGAGGAGTTTCACCCCTAATTTCTCAATGAAAGTACAGAGCACTCTAGTTACGTCACCTGGGACAAGGAGTACACCCTGCCAAAGAGCTCTCAAACTTGTTCATATTGTAACCTATTTATATACTGCATAGTCAATTTCTCCATATTGCATATATCCCAAACTCGTGCCAACCATTGAGATAGCGAGGGCGCCTTCAGGCCGTTGCTCACCCAAACTTTTTGCAAGGTTTGAAACTTAGGAATCACATGATTTAATAGGAAATCCCCTTGGTCCTATGGGATTTTTCCATGTCTATCGTATACTTAATTCTGTACAAAATCGCTCTCTAATATGCCTATATTCTTGGACACCCCACTAAATATGAGCCATTGTCCTCTCAACTGCTCCAACAATGGCACAATACTTCTGGAAAGCAATCTTATAATCGTTAGTTCATATACTACCCAATACTTTACTTTATAATTGTTTCTTTTTTATGTAATATTTATTAAGGTTTACAAAATGATTTAATAACAAAGAAAAGATTAAACGTATTTTCACATACTAAGGGAAAGGAAGGATACAGACACACAAATCCCACCAAGAAATATTCCCAGAACGAAAAGTTATAGCATCATCCACTTTATTATTATTTTCTTGTACATATACTGCTATGGAAGTGTGACTCAGATCTTTCTCCATGCTGTCCCACTTCTTTTTCACATATTGGCATCCTAATTTATGATCCCTGCCCCTATCCTTCCCCCATTTTTGGGCACAGCATCTTGCTTACATCGGTAAAGGGTAGAAATAAGGCCCTTAATAGTATGCCTATTGTTGCAATACTAAGGTTACTAGTTTTTTTGCAGGCAAATCTGGGACACTTATTTGAAGTATGTGTGTGGGGTGGGGGAAGGGACATGTTAGTCCTAGGTTTGAGCAACAATGCGTGGAGAAAGGATGAAGAGTCGTTACTCTGCACTCCCATCTATCCCATGACAGCAACAATATTGCTTCCAAGCAGACAAATTGACAAAGAAATAGAAACAGTGATGGATTTCCCCCGTACAATGCAAAATATGATTATGGATGTAAATTCTCAAGACTGACATATTCCAATCACTAAAGTGAAAATAAATATTTTTTCTACCACCTTCTGTCAGCATTGCTGTTAATGGGGACAGGAGGCTGCCAAATAGTTCTAACCACACCCCACCCTAGACACTTCGTCCTAAAACTCCAGGGCAAAATGTACCACACCACTTCAATCCATCGTAACTATTGGAACCAACGCATTCATTCCACCTGCCCTACAGCTCTATTGCCGCATTGTATATATATTATGTTATTAAGCCTCCCTAGCCTAGAATGCCCCTTATATTGATTGCACCCAAGTTTTACTATTTATTTAGTCTTCATTAGTGTTCCTTGTAACTCACATCTCCCGTTGTAACCATTTCGTTCAAATGCACTAAGTTCTTTGTAAAGCATCTTAACTGGTAGAAAGACGGTATAAAAAAAGAGATGTTAAATAAATAAATAAACAGGTGAGAGTCAGGGACACAGTTCTAAAATCGGGGACATCTGGTAACCTTATCCAATACTGTATTACAATTATGGTCAACATTATTGGCACCCTTGCATTTTAGCTATGTTGTGTACAATATCTTGAGAAATAATTGGAAATATTCCAACTGTATGTCATTGTAATATTTTAATAGTATGTTCAAAGGCATACAGCCATATAAAGATGTCTGTGCAACTAAGACATAGTAATTCGTGAGAAAAAAAAAGCAAAATATGGCCTGGACAGGATTAATGGCATCCTTCACTAATATTTGATTGTACAACCCTTGGCAGTGATGACAACCTCTAAATGTTTCTTATATCCATCTATAAGGTTTGTACATTTGCCTGCTGGTAGTTTCTCCCACTCTTCAGCTACAATTTGTTCCTGTTCATGAATGTTTCCAGGATTCCTTTTACCAATGGCAGATTTCAGCTCTTTCCAAAGGTTCTCAATTGGATTGAGATCTGGACTCATTGCTGGCCAGTTTAAAACAGTCCATTTTTTCCTTTTTAACCATTATTTTATACTTTTGCATGTATGTTTTGGGTCATTGTCTTGCTGGAGAACCCACGATCTTTGACCCAGACCTAGCTTTCTGACACTAGGTAACACATTTTGCTCTAAAATACCTTGGTAGTCCTCGGACTTCGTGATTCCTTGAATACATTCCAGGCCTCCAGTTCCTGAGGCAGCAAAACAGCTCTACGAGACCATAAGAACAAGAAATGCCATTCTGGGTCAGACCAAGAAGGTCCATCAAGCCCAGTATCCTTTTTCCAATAGTGGCCAATCCAGGTCACAAGTACTTGGCAGATTCCCAAAAGGCACATGGTTCCACAATGCTTGTCCCAGGGCAAGTAGTGGATTTCCCTGGTCCTCTTTAATAATGTTTTATGGACTTTCCTCCAGGAACTTATCCAAACCTTTTTTAAACCAGGCTACTCTAACAGTTTTTACTACATCCTCTGGTAACGAATTCCAGAGTTTGACTGCTGACTGCCTGCCCGCTCTCCAGCTTACTCCTACCCAATCGGGGCAGTGGGAGACAGAACCCGGCAGCCTGCAGCCTTCATAAGCGGCGTCCCTGCTCCGAGGGAGCCGCTGACTGCCTGCCCGCCCTCCAGCTTACTCCTGCCCAATCGGGGCAGTGGGAGAGAGAACCCGGCAGCCTGCAGCCTTCATAAGCGGCGTCCCTGCTCCGAGGGAGCCGCTGACTGCCTGCCCGCCCTCCAGCTTACTCCTGCCCAATCGGGGCAGTGGGAGACAGAACCCGGCAGCCTGCAGCCTTCATAAGCGGCGTCCCTGCTCCGAGGGAGCCGCTGACTGCCTGCCCGCCCTCCAGCTTACTCCTGCCCAATCGGGGCAGTGGGAGACAGAACCCGGCAGCCTTCATAAGCGGCGTCCCTGCTCCGAGGGAGCCACTGACTGCCTGCCCGCCCTCCAGCTTACTCCTGCCCAATCGGGGCAGTGGGAGACAGAACCCGGCAGCCTTCATAAGCGGCGTCCCTGCTCCGAGGGAGCCGCTGACTGCCTGCCCGCCCTCCAGCTTACTCCTGCCCAATCGGGGCAGTGGGAGACAGAACCCGGCAGCCTGCAGCCTTCATAAGCGGCGTCCCTGCTCCGAGGGAGCCGCTGACTGCCTGCCCACCCTCCAGCTTACTCCTGCCCAATCGGGGCAGTGGGAGACAGAACCCGGCAGCCTGCAGCCTTCATAAGCAGCGTCCCTGCTCCGAGGGAGCCGCTGACTGCCTGCCCGCCCTCCAGCTTACTCTTGCCCAATCGGGGCAGTGGGAGACAGAACCCGGCAGCCTGCAGCCTTCATAAGCGGCGTCCCTGCAGGGCGCGCCCGCGCCTGAGGGCCCTTTGGCGTGGCCCTTAGGCAGTGGCCTGTAGGCACTAGTCCAGCAACACTACAGCGCCGCTCAGAAGACGGGAATACCGATACTCCGCCACATAAAAGTAGTACGACCCACGGACTAAACACCAACTACCAGGCTAAGCAATCTACATGAACTCTGGCTAAGCTAGAGCTCCCAGTTCAGGTTGAGCTCGCGAGAAACCGAACCGAACCCACCACAACGAACACAGGCTTCACCTGCAAAGTACACTGACTCTCTGGGCTTTTCTGTGACCTTTATCAGCATTGGAACAACTCGCTTACTGCAATCAAGCCTGAGCTCCCAGTATAGGTCAAGCTCGCGGAAACCTACTCCCAGACGACTCCTATAATCTCAGGTAACATCACCACTAAGCCCCATCTTATACCTCTCATAATTCCAGCCAGCATACTGAACTGAAGCCTGGCATAGGAACAATGCTCACCCTAATTCTATCTGTAGCCTGCTATGTACAGTAAAAACCTGTCTCTGTAATCTTGATCCCTGCATAACCATACTCATACAGTAGCATACCTACCTAGCTTGCATACTAGCAAAATTTTCCCAGTGCATTATCCTATAAAGGCTTGCTTATTTGAAGTTTTGTCTCAGTGTGTTAAATTATAGGTAAACTGGATGTCTTAAATGTACTGGACGCTGTAAATGTGAATGTACTGGATGCTGTAAATGTAAATGTAAGTTAAGTTATCTAATGTAAACAAGGTAACCGGTCCCTTTAGAATATAGCAACTCACGGAGCTTTGGGTCACAAGCGTTTATTGTGCGTTGGCCCTCTTTTCCACTAACAAAAAGGAAAATGGATCCCTTTAACATCTTCGTACTTTGGGTCCTTTACCTGACCACATGCCTAGCCACATGCATAGGAAACCCCATCACCAATTTCTACACCCCATATGCCTGGCAACCGTTATTTTTATCCAACCCTCTTCCTGCCCTCACAATGCGCAATAGCTACCCACATCCACACGCGCAATTAACCTTTCAACCCAGTTATGGGCCAAATAATGCATCCAATAGAACACAGCGAATCCGCCACCACCCCAAATTAAAAAAGGAACACCGTACAAAGGAAACAAGAACCTCCAAGATAGGCAAGAACGTGGACAAGATCTTGCAAACTGTCCACCCAACACAGTCCGCAATTTACATTATACTAATAAATGCCAGGTCTATAAGAAACAAAACTCACATAATACATGACCTCATCACAGATACAAAACCTGATATACTATGCATCACCGAGACATGGATAACTGAAACAGACCCTGTAATCATCAATCAAATTAGCAAACCTGGTATACAACCTATAACTGTCCCCGTTCCAAGAGAAGAGGAGGAGGAGTCCTAATCTTGGCCAAATCCAACTTATCTCTAACAAATACACCACTAAATGTGCCTGATGGCATTGACATACTCAAAATTGAAAACAGGACCTTATCCGTATGCCTTATCTATAGACCACCAACCTCCCCCCAGGAATCCCTGGCAGCAGCTCTCGAAATCATCTCAGCTACAGCGCCTAAAAAGAACAAGATCATCCTTGGAGACCTTAACCTAGCCTCCACTACCACAGCGCAATCAAACAGCTTCCACGAAGCTATGGAACAACTGGGTTATGAGCAAATCATCCAGGACGCAACCCATATCAAAGGTAATACACTAGACATGGTGTTTCTTCCTGCTAAACATCCCGAGCTGTTGAAATCCAAACCACGAATAACTCAAGTACCTTGGTCAGATCATCATAAAATTGAACTATCCTTACTTCTCCCCTCAGCACTTGACCAATCGCAACCAGACCAAGCATCGCACCAGCGAAGATGCTTCCAAAAATTCAACAAAGAAGACCTACTTGAATCCGTAGCAAACCACATACACACCGGTCTCTCGGACCTCGAGCTGCTAGCAAACCTCTGGAATACAGGAATCGAGGCTATCTCAAAACCCACCTGGACTCACCCAAAGAACGCAACCAAAACCAAGTCCGAACCATGGTACACCACAACACTACGGGAACTGAAGAAGGACCTAAGAAAGCAAGAACGTAAATGGAGAAAGCTCAAAACCGAGAAATGCAAAAAGACTTACCTTGACCTCCTAGCAACTTATAAAAATGAAGTAAACCAGGCAAAGAAAACCCACCACACAATCACGCTCAATAAAGCCCCCAACAGGCCCAGAGAGCTTTTCTCGCTTGTCAAATCACTCACCAAAGCTCCGCAGGACAGCAATACTAGCGGCTCCATGACGGCCCAGCGACTAGCAGATCACTACGCTAACAAGCTTAATCCCTCAGTACCTGCCCTCCTCGCTCCAAAGCTGGACACAGACAACTCCCTACAAAAAATCAACGCATGTGGAAGAACTGAGCAGGGTAGAAAATGGTCAACCTTCCGGAGAGTGGATGACCAGTAGATAAAAGGCATCATCACCAACCTAAAAACCACTACCTCCCCTCTTGACCCCTGTCCAGCCTCCTGGATCAAGGCAACCAAAGAAGAAATAGCTCAGCACATCTCCCACATAGTGAACCTCTCACTACTGCAAGGTCTCATGCCATCACTTCTCAAGAAATCTCTCATACGCCCCATTTTGAAAAACAAAACACTCCACGAAGATGACCCTACCTCTTACCGTCCAATTTCAAGCATATCCTTCCTTGCCAAGATCATCGAAAAGGCAGTGCAGCAGCAGCTACAGGACCACATTGATGATGCAAATGCCCTTGATGTGCATCAATATGGATTTCGACAACATCACGGCGTAGAAACCCTCCTGTTAGCCCTGATGGACAACCTACTCAAGGGTCTGGAAAACAAGAGCAAGATGTACATGCTTATATTCATCGATATCTCAGCAGCTTTCGACTCGGTGCATCACCCAACTCTGCTAGAACGACTCGAGTCCATAGGCATTTCAGGAACCCCACTAAAGTGGTTCTCCTCCTATATAACAAACAGAATGCAGCAGGTCAATTTCAACAATATCAAAGCAACCCCCTTCCCTCAAACCCAAGGCATTCCACAAGGCTCCGCCCTCTCCTCCCTCTTATTCAACTTATACCTACAGCCAGTATGCAAGATATTCCAGGTCCATGGCATCAACTATCATATCTACGCAGATGACCTAATGCTCTACACGCAACTAGATGTAAATAACCCAAATCTCAGCAAACTCGAAAAATGCCTACACGATCTTCAACTCTGGCTCCAACACAATAATATGTTCATTAACCACAAGAAAACAGAAGTAATGTGTATCTCCAGGAAACCGGGATTCGTAATTCTGGCCGGTACAGCCAACATCACCAAGTGTAAAACCGCTGCTGATCACTGGAAGCAGCGGGATACAAATGTACGCTAAATAAATAAATAAATAAATGTTGAGTGAAAAAATATTTTCTCTTATTAGCCTTAAATTGGTTACATTGTAATTTCATTGCATGTCCCCTAGTCTTTCTACTTTTTGATGGTATAAACAATCGATCTACGTTTACAAGTATCAGACTATCTTCAAACTGATAACACATTAGAACTGCTCCATGCTTATCAGTCTAATTTGACTATTTAATGAGAAAATCTCAAGGTTAATGTCATTTATCTTGCTTCTATGCACCAACTTTCTAGAGAGAGAACAGCGTGTGCACTCTGGTAGAACAAGCTGTTCCATGCGTGTATTTGTGAGAGAAGACACTTCTAGCCCAGCTATTTTCTCCGGGTTTAAAGGAGAGAGAGACTTACTTATATGTCATTACTGTTCCTGGGTTAGAGTCTTTCTCAAGAACCTTATTTTCCTTCATCCATTTTTGGCTACCGATAGGAGATGGAGGATCTATGAGGTTGCAAGAAAGGCGGTCAGAGCCAGATGTTTCCAAGGAGTTGGTTATGACCACCTTTCTTGTAACCTGATGGATCCTCCAACTCCTATCAGTGGCTACAAATGGAACATTTGGAACCTCCACCATATTTAATTGTAGGAAGGGTGGTTTTTTCCTATAAGCTTCATTTCTTCGCCTGAAAATATATCGCTGGTTTTCATTGCCAAAGAGCTCAAGTTTGATTTCATCTGTCCACAGAACATTTTCCCAGAAGGATTGTGGTTTCTCAGGGTGGGTTTGGGCAAAGATCAGGTGTGCCTTTTTATGCCTGTCTTTGAGCAGTGGGGTCCTCCTTGGCCTTTGCCCATGAAGTCCTTCTTTGTTTAGTGCGTGGCGTATGATGCGGGTTGAAACCACCACTCCAGATTGCTTCAGATCAGCCTTAAGCTCTTTGGAAGTTGTATGTGATGTTTTTCCAACAGTTCACACTAACCTTCGAACACTTCTTGAATTAATTTTCCTCTACCCACCATGTCCTGGGAAGTTCTTGACAGTTCCATGGGCAAAAATGTCTTATTAACATTGCAAACTGTTGACACAGGAATCCCAAGGTCTTTGGAGATGGCCTTGTACCCCTTTGATGTTTGGTGATAATGGTTTTTCTGATGGTCTCAGGCAGCTCTCTTATCTTCACCCTTATTCTTATTCATTTTTTCTATTTTTCTATGCATTTTTGCCTCTCATCCCACAGAGCATACTTGCCAAACCCGGCACATCACACGCTGGATACATGTGGATACCAGTATTTTAAATTGTCGCTCAACCTAGCAGCATTTATCTCAATGCAGATTCCCCAACGCCTCTTGAGACACCTTCTGTGCCCCCTCGAGTGGCGTTAATGAATCTGTATTGATATAAGTGCAGCTAGATTGTGCAACTATTTAATATATTGGTATCCACCAATGTTCCTGCTAACCTGCGCTGGGTCTGCCGCCAACATTCCTACTGGCAGGCAGAGGTGCAGAGCAATCAATGCTCTGCACCTCCCTCCGCCGGCAGGAATGTTGGTTGTGGACCCAGCACAGGTTAGCGGGAACATTGGTATCCACATGATCCAGTATTTATTTATTTAGCTGTATTTATATCCCGCTTTTCACCGGGTCAAAGCGGTCAATTGGGAGATACATTTAACATGAGGGGATATGACACACATACGCTAATACTTACAGGGAACATGGGCAATGGAGGGTTAAGTGGCTTGCCCAAGACCACAAGGAGTGCCTATAGGACTAGAAATCCCAGTCCCTCCGGCCTGAGATTGCTGTCCCCAGGTGGGACTTGAACCCCCGGCCCTCTGGCCTGAAGTACCTTGTCCTAACCACTAGGCCACTCCTCCCATCCAGTATGTGATGTTGCCAGGTTTGGTGAGTATGCTCTGTGGGATGAGAGACACAAATGCATAGAAAAATAGAAAAAATGTATAAGAAAAGTGATATATGAAAAAATTTGGAATTTAATGTAATAGCTGTAAAATTTAAATTGAAAGGAGTTTTTCAGGATCATTGATGTACTGAGGGTAGGTCATAGCCTGAGTATTGTTTACCGAGTGTTTATTACCATTACCTCAAGGTATTCTGAGGTCCTTTTCTCCTTTTTTTATATGAAACTAACCTAGATAAATCATTTAAGCCCTGAGGATTTTTTGTGGAATGAAGTTTATGATTTTGATGTAATAATCATGTCCTGGCAATGTTCCAGTTTTAATGCTATTTTCTACTATTTCCTTTTTTTAATTGGTCATGTTTTATTTGAATCTTTTATCAAATATGTGTGCCTATATAGTCCAAAGCCATTTCACTGGCCACTTTGTTTTAGGAGATATTGGAGATTAAGGGATTGAACTGCAAGGGTGCTAATAATGTTGAACACAAAATAACAGCTGTGTTCCACCAATGCATCAATCGTCTATATAGGACAATATGGCTGGAAGAGTTCTCAAACTCTTCCTGTAGGGCTGCAAAGGACCCAATTTTCCTATCTTTGTAAATCCGTCCCAGACATGTCAGCCACTTCTGTTCCCATTGCTGAAACACCCCCGATCCTACCACTGGACTGAAACTCTTATTGTTAACTCTGGGCATAAGTGGGAAAAGATCCATCTCGTTTAAACAACAACAACAAAAAAAAAGACTTGTCCCAGCAAAAACCAGAGTGATGCACATATGGATTGACCCCTCCTCTATGATTTCAGAATTTATCTGGTGTCCATACTAGGCTGGCTAAACAGACTAATGCCTGCTTCAGACCCACCTCTTAGTAGGTTCATCCACACAATTGCTGCCCGAGCCTGAGAGGCTTCATAATATCACCTTAAGTTTGGAACCCCCAAACCTCCCCCTTTCCTGTTAGCAAATGTTTGTAATTCAGGGTTTCTTGTCACCCCAAATAAAGGCCAAGATCCACTTTTGCACCACATCTAAAAAAGGTACGGAGGTTTAGGGGTATGCTCGTCTTGACCATTGCAATTTTTTCAAACCAAGAAATGATAAGTTTTGACCATACCTTCTAATCTCTCTTAATTTCCTGAAGCAGAGCTGCGTAATTTTCCCTAGATTCCCTGGCTTAGCCGTCAGATTGACTTCTAAATACTTAAAACCCCGACTGGTCCATTTGAAAGTAAAATTGCTCTGAAGATGATGACATAGTTCAAGCCACAAATAATTGTTTTGTTTTGTTTTTAATGAAATGTTTTCTAGTGTGATTTGGCATTTTCAGCTTCTCTGTGCTACTTTTTCCAGGAGTTAACCTAATTTCTTTTTGTTCGTCCCAGTGAGCAAGAAACCCTCACTTTATAATAAAATACTTCATAGAACTGGTCCTCAGGATTGACTTTCCATGGCCTACAATCTAAATCTGATTATGATTTCAGGGCATCTCCTGGCTATGAAAATTTAATACATTTCAGCTGTAACCAGGAAGGCCCTGAAAAGCCTGTCAGAAGCGGCCGCACAAAGCCCTGTTTCTACCATAAAACAGAATTAATAATTCTCACAGAAGCTCATCTGATCCATAGTATTTCTGGCTTTTTTTTAACAGAATGGCAACAAAAATGCTCATCTGCTGCTAAAGTCAGGGGGAACATATTCTCCAGAATTTACCATTTGCCCAAGAATTTAAAATGCCACCCAAATGTCCTCTTATTAATTATTTTTGGATGTTTAGACAATTGTATTTTCTGTGAAAAAATTGCGTTGCTGGTTTTGTCCCATTGGATGCTTGGAGATGTCCTTAAATCGGAATTACATGTCTCTCTTCTCACAAGACTGGAATCAGGGATGGCGCTAGCCATTAGGAAAACTAGACAGTTGCCTAGAGAGACGGCATTTCCAGGGTGGCCTGCTGCTGCCGCTCTCTGGGATCTGCGGTGGCAGCAATGACTGCAGCCTTTACCAAAAGCCTCTGGCGCCACTTCCACTTCCTTCAAAGCAGAAAGTCTGCACCAGCAGCACGCAGCACTGCAGCACCAGCACGCACACAGCAGCACGCAGCACCAGCAGCACCGCAGCTGTTTTAAAGTCATTACCACTGCTGCAGGTCCCAGAGAGAGCTGCAATGGGGGCGGGAGTAGGGGACAGCAGGAATGAGATTCATCTGGGGCGCCTGATATCCTTGCACCAGTCCTAACTGGAATAGTCTATTTGGATTGATCTGGGTGAGGTGCTGACCTAAGATTAAGGAGACCCGTTGGCTCCAGGTCAACAAGAGTCAGTTTTGGTTTTACCCCATTTCATGCTGGAAATTGTAGCTCTGATTTCCCCATTGGTCCCTAAGAAAAGCAGGAGCTATATCTCCCTGCATGCAATGGGGCAAACCTAGGAGTAACTCACCCCACCCACTTCAGATGTGAAGCCTATGGTAGCCCTAGTCATAAATAGCCCTGCAACAGGGCAGATTTATTCAGGAAATATGCAAGAGAAATAACGCCCAAATCAGAGGTTTCCATTGCTCCCATGCTCCTTAAATTTCCACACTGTTTCCACACTGTGCCCCTTCCTAGAGGAAGAGTTTCCAAGCGACTCCTGGCTTTGCACCCATCTACTTAATTTGCATTTTGGGGCATGTAGGACCAACATCCACAACTCGGGGTGCATCGTAGTTTCCTAAGACAAATGGAACTATAAGTCTATGCATGCCACGTGAAGGGGTAAATCCAGAACTGCATTAGAGTAGGGGGATGATCAAAAAACGGATTCTGGCATTTACTGCTCAGCATCTCTGGTTGTTTTTTGATCCAAGATGGTATTTGAGAGACATTAAATTTCATTTTCATGTGTCCCACAAAGCCTAGCTGGGTGGGGACGGAGAATCCCTGAGTTCTGGGGCAGCAGTTTTGGTTAGCAGCCTTTTCCGCCATGTCCGTTAGCAGATGCCCAGTGCTGACTGATTGCACTGGAAGGGAATGAGGAACTTCAGGTGTGATCACCTCATCTTCTCCAGGAGTGACCCAGTATTATCTGACAGTACAGGAGCAACTCCCCACATCAACTATTCACATTCCCAAAATAAGAGCAAGGCATTTCATACTGTGTAACTATAGCACTGCTTCTGTATATCATCTTGTGTAAGAAGAACTTTATGCAAGTCGTGACTGGCGTTACATTTCCCTTTTTGCTGGGGAAGCCTGTCTGTCCTGCTACAAGGGAAACAGCAAGCCATTAGGTAACTACGAAGGAGAATACAGCATACAGAAAAGATGTACACGCAGAAGAGTGAAAATGAACAAAGCATAGTCCCCTTGTATGAATGAGGAATCCTCCAACCCACACAGCAAATGTCTATTCCAAATACTTCAGGTATAGTGCATGTAGGGACTTCTGTACAGGTGCAGAGTTGCCAAGTTACCCAGTTCCTGGAGTGAGATTTTTAGCCAGTTCTGGTTTTAAATTTGTATTGCAATGCAATATGGTATTCAAAGTCCCTGATTTTAGCCATTGGAATCAGTGCTGCAGTTCCCATAATGTATCATGATGAGATTGTCAGACGTCCGGGACTGGCTTAAAATCTCACTCCTAGAACTGGGTAACTTGGCAACTTTGCAGGTGCCAGAATCCATTCCTGCCACTGTCCTCGGGACCCACCTAGCCAGTCGGGTTTTCAGGATAACCACAATGAATATGTATGAGAGAGATTTGCATACACTGCCTCCATTATATGCAAATCTCTCCCATTCATATTCATTGTGGTTATCCTGAAAACCCGACTGGCTAGGTGGGTCCCGAGGACAGGGTTGAGAACCCCTGCCTAAATAGTTAATGGTTACACAGCAGGAGACCTCTAAGCACCCCACCAGCTCTCATTTCAGCTAAACATTAGGGTCCTCCTAATTAATTGATGAGCTCATTATATATCATATTTTTGCCAGCAACAAGCTCTACAGACTGTCTAAGGAAGAAAGGATGTGATTGATGGACCCCATTAAGGAAGCCTACACAGTGGCTCATTCGCTGGTACACCATAGCACAGAAATAAAAAAGCAGGCTATTATATTAAAAGCACTGTCAATACGCTGTCTTGAACAGGGCAACAGGATACCTAGCCCTGTGTGAGCGGTGCGGCCACACAGAGCGCAAAGGCTTAAGGGGCGCATTTTAGCTGTCTGCCGTTGCCTGCCGTCGCCACTTTTTCTTCTCTCAGCGGCGGCAGGTAACGACAGACAGCTAAAATGTGCCCCTTAAGCCTTCTCGCCGGCATGCTAAGTAGATCTGTCCCTCCCTGTTCTTGCAGGGAGGGACAAATCTGCTTAGCATACCGGCGACTTGGACATCGGGCGCGCCTCTTCTCTCCCCACGGGGGAGGGAGGCGCCCAATGTGCAAGTCGCACAGGGCACGATTTACACTTGGTACGGCCCTGCAGGGCAATGCCTAGTCTATGAAAAGCAGGGAGATCAGATCAAATGACAAGCAGGGCACAAGACTTTCAAATAGCAAGGGGGGTCTTCTGTCTGATGGGAAAGCCGCTATTGTATTCTGCAACATCGATGCTATGAGAAATGCAACTTACTGCCTGCAATACAATTATCCATGGTTCTGTTCGTTAGTATGAGCACCGGAGGAAGCATGCTGACCAGCGCTGTCATAGAGTAACTCAGCACTGTGAGAAGCACACTGGCCAGTACCACTGATGGAATAATCCTCTATTCTGTTCTATGGCACAGATGCCAGAAGAAAGCAAATCTAAAGTTCTCCTTTACAAAAATTGCAAGGGCATATTATTTGCATATGTCTCCCAGCGGGGGAAGGGGCTCTAAACAAAGGTAAGGAGAGAGGTTATAAGACAGGGAGCTCTGATAAACACCATTTTTATTCGGCTACCCTTCAGCTGCTCTGAAAAATCTCTGCATCCTTCATCTTGTTATCTGCTAGTTGTTTTCCTTTTTTTAAAAACTCCACCACTATTTTCCCTCCTGCAGTCTGTCTTTCCCTTCCTGATGAAGATGGCTTGGCTGCTGTCCTTGCAGGCTCACTCACTGACATGTATTACTCCTGTAGCCCCTGGCTTTATGGTGGCAGTCCCAGCTCCTGAAGGGAGCACGCATACAGAGCACTCTGTTTGCATCGATTTCTTGTCCAGACCATTCAGGATTCCATGAAACTGACGCTGAGTGAGTTTAAAAAGGCTACAGTGAAAATCATCAGCCCTCAGATGAAAATGCGACCTTTGCTCTTCCCTCAGCCAAAAGAGATAATAATGCTGGATGTCTTTGACTTTGGGCATCACAACCTTAGGGCAGTTTTTCATTCCACAGGATCTAGCTAGTCCTGGTTTCCTCCTGTTGCATACATGGAAACGTAGCTCTTCTTTCTCTAAGGAAAAGTGGGAACTACAGTACAGTGCCATGCCGGTGCCATAGGGTCAAACCCAGGACTGGAGTCTGGATCAGCCTCTGGATTTAGGTGAGGATCATAGCTGTGAATAAGCTGTTGGTTGTTCCCTGTGACAGCTGTTTGTGGCTGGCGGGTGTTGCAGGGTTCTCCTGAGCATATCAGTGTTGAGTCCTGCTATCAGTTCTGCTTGGGCAATTGCATGAGATTAGGAGTTGCAGTGCGCTACTGTGCACACTTCTGGGGAACAGGTTGGTGATTGACTCATAGCTAGCAGATTCCAGGAAGAGAAACTAGGATCAGGAGATCCATGCAACGCTTCTGAGTGATTGGAACATTTCAACTTTCTACTAGACGAGGGCCAAGGGATGTAGTAGCGATCAGGGCCCGTGCAAAGATATGAGGTGCCCTAGGCAAACCCTCATTCCTGCCCCTCCCCCTGCTCCCCCTCTCCAGGACCCGCATCAGCAGCAATGACAATAAAACATCAAAGCAGTGCTTACCAGAGCCTCTAACCCGCTGCATGCTGGTGCTGTGCTCTGAGAAGCCGGCCAGTCCTGTCCCCTTTGATGCAGATTTCAGAGTGCAGCACCGACAGCATGTAGCAGTTCAGAGGCTCTGGTATGTGATACTTTGCCATTTTATTGTCATGCCACCACTACAGGTCCTAGAGAGGAACAGCAAAGGCAGGAATGGGCACCCTCTAAAGCTTGACACCCTAGGCAACTGCCTAGTTTGCCTAATGGTAGCACCTGCTCTGGTGATGATAGATGCAACGCCAAAGTTATTCTAAACCAGGGGTTCTCAACTCAATCCTCTGGACCCACCTAGCCAGTCAGGCTTTCAGGATAACCATAATGAATATGCATGAGAGAGATTTGCATGCACCGTCTCCACTGTATGCAAATCTCTCTCATACATATTCATTGTGGTTATCCTGAAAACCTGACTATCTAGATGTGTTCTGAGGACTGGGTTGAGAACCCCTGTTCTGAACCCTTCCTCTTGGGTCCCCAGCTGCTAAAACTAGTACTCCAACTCTCAGCGGTGTTCTTCCTATATACCAGCATTCATCTTTTTCACAGCTTGTATGACTCTAGCAGGGGTTCTCAACCCTGTCCTCGGGACCCACCTAGCCAGTCGGGTTTTCAGGATAACCACAATGAATATGGATGAGAGAGATTTGCATACACTGCCTCCATTATATGCAAATCTCTCCCATGCATATTCATTCTGGTTATCCTGAAAACCCGACTGGCTAGGTGGGTCCCGAGGACAGGGTTGAGAATACCTGCTAGAGCCAAGAATATCAAGGGGAGTGATGACTAACAGCTCTTTGGGGGTAAGTCCTACCAACTTGTTCTCTTAATGGGGCTATGTTTATTGAGCCCGATATTCGAAGTGGTAGGTGTTGCTTGGAAGGCTTTACCCATGTAAAGATGCCATAACTGGGTAAAACGCATTCTGAAAGCATGGATACCATCAAAAATCCCCCCACTACGGGCAACGCTAACAATATCTGCGAGGGCGTAACAGGATGTGGTGTGGGCATGGCCCCATATAATGCCGATATTTGAACGTGTTGGGTGGTACCCGAGGACACCATAAACCGTAAGCCTAGGCGAGGGTTTCCAGCGCTTAGGACACTGGGACCACTATCAGCTAACCCGCATACTACAGTAACTCGTGCATTACCGAGAGAGATGCTATGTGGGAATTGCTCAGGATCTTCCAGAGGCGGAGACGCACCCGAAGAGCCCGGGCACAAAGAAGGAGGCGGCAAAATGCTCAGATCCAGCAGCAGACAGTAGCCAGCACCCCAGGTGCAGGTACCAGGCCCAATGTGTGCACAGGCCCAGGGTCAGCTACCTCCAACTCATAGAGGCGGAGGTGTATCAGTGGTACCGGCTTGATGGTGGTACAATCACTGAGCTGTGCACCATTCTCATTCAGGACCTGGAGCTATCTACTGCCAGAAACCAGGTACTGCCAGTGGCACTAAAACTCATCACTGCCCTTGGTTTCCTAGCAACTGGGAGTTTCCAATATGTTGTCGGGGCAATGAGCAGCATTACTTTGGTGCAACCTCATTTGGAGTATAGTGTGCAATTCTGGAGATCGCACCTTCAAAAGGATATAAGCAGGATGGAGTCAGTGCAGAGGGTGGCTACTAAAACGGTTAGTGGCCTTCATTATGAAACATGAGGACAGACAAAGATTATAATATGTATAATTTATAAGGGAGATATGATAGAGACATTTAAATACCTCTGGCATAAATGCGCAGAAGAGCCTCTACTACACTCTGCTATGAGGGGACATAGGATGAGGGTGAAAGGGGATAGACACAGGAGTAATATGCAGAAATATTTCTTTATGGAAATAGTGGTAGATGCGTGGAAGGTGGAGGTGGTGGAGACGGGGACAGTATTTGAATTCAAGAAAGCATGGGACAAGCACAGAGGATCTCTAAAGGAAAATAGGGCACTATTGTAGTTGATATGGAAGGACAGACTAGATTTATTTATTTATGTATTTATTTATTTATTTAACATTTTTTTCTATACCGCCTTATCATAGGATTCAGAGCAGTTTACATATAACATGAACCAACAATAACATAGAAGTTTACATTGAAGAAGGGTGTTAAACTTGGATGATTATATGGGGTTATTGATAATTCATATGAAGCATTATTGTGGGTGGTATATTACAGCAGGTAGGGAGTATGCCCTTTGGAAGGTGGGGTCGGAAGGGTGAGGGAGGGATAGGTTGGGTTGGGGAATGAGGGGGCAGACAGTCGGGAAGAATCTGGGTGTGGTGTAGGTCCTTCATAGCATCCGTGAATGAGGCTGCATTGTTTTGAGGCAAAGAGGGGAGGTTTGAGTCTCCTAGTGCAAGGAGGGGTTTGTTCAGAATCGAGTGGGTGCATACTGCCTCGAGGATGGTTGAGAGTTCTTCCGTATCCGAGCTTGGTGCCCTGTATATTAGGCATATGGCAATGTTTTTATTTGCGCCTGTTATTGTGTTTCTTCTTTTTCATTGATAGGAGGAGATGGTTGTGAACTTGAGGTGAGATTTTGCTGCAATGAGGACAACTCCTCCCCTTTGAGTGGGTCTTATGCAGTTGTTTTAATATATGCTTGGGAGGTCATTTGGTTTAAAATGATGTTGTCTGTGTCTGAGAGCCATGTTTCGGTGATGCACATAATATCTATGTCTTGGTCCTCTATGTAGTCCAGTATGGTATGGAACTTGTTTTGAATGGAGTGAGCGTTAACTAGGGCACATATGAATAGGCTAAGTTGTTGGGTCACAGTTGGAGCTATTTTTGTAAGCTGACGGGGTTTATTTGGATAAGTCTGCATGATCTGCCATGTGTATTTTGAAGGATATGTATCCGTTTCATTTCATATCTGCTTCTTTGAATTACTGGAATCCTCTTTGTTGTTTGGTGGGGGGTGTGGTCCCTGGCATTCAGACATAGGGGTTTGAGGAGTAACAGTATGAGGAGTATACAAGTTAGTATTCTCGTATTCATTATGTAGGCTTCAGAGAGGGTTTCAAATACCTCAAGTTGCTTTTATGTCTGAAGGAGTGAGACCGTGTGCGTTGAAGTCTCTGGAATAAGTATGTTAGTGAGGTGAGCTTACCGCTTGCTGGTCATTACAGGGGGGGCTCGAGATTGTAGGTTGGCTTGCCTGTTGCTTCTTTGAGGCAGGTGTGTCAGGGTGCAGGCACGTCTGGAAGGTTATTAGGAGGAGGGAGGAGTGGCCTAGTGGTTGGGGCAACTTACCTCAGGCTGGAAGGGCAGGCGTTCAAATCCCACTAGAGGACAGCAACCTTGGGCCAGAAGCTCTGGGGTTTCTGGTCCCACAAGTGCTCCTTGTGGTCTCGGGCAAGCCACTTAACCCTCCATTGCCCATATTCCCTGTAAATAGTTATCTCCAAGTTATAATGCTCTGTTCAATGTAATTTCAGTTTGTTCAATGTAAACCACTTTGATATCATGAAAGGCAGTATATAAGAAATGTTAAATAAAAAATATTAGGTCTTTAAGTCATGCTGGGATGTTGCATTGGATTTGTGTAGGATCAGGGGAGCTTACTACATACCTTGTTGGTGATCAGGCTGTGCAGCATGGCATAGGGCCACTTGGAGATGACTGCCTGGGTGTTGTGCTGGGTGTCCAGCATGTTCCCAGAGGTGGAATAATTTCAAGTGGAGGTTACAAAAACTGAAATGGTGACAGAGTTCAGATTCATGCAGGATATATGTGAAAAGGCCCTTGTCTTGTAGTGCAGGGATTTTATTTATTTATTTACAGTCTCTTTTATACCGCGCTATTCAACATCAGTGCGGTTTACATGAAACAGAATGACTAGCACAGTGCAGCAAGCTGATCTGTGTTTACAAAGAACAGGTACTACAACTTGGATAAAACCGGGGTAACTATTTACATCTAGGCGACACGTTATGTCGTGTCAAAAGTAATTATAGTCATGGATGGGTTGCGGGGTATGTTGCTGTGGCTGTACTAGATGGGGGAGGGGGCTATTGGAGCGCTGTCTTCCGGGTAGTATTTGAGGAAGAGGTGGTGCTTCAATGCCTTCCTAAACTGGGTTAGGTCAGGGATTGCCCGGATGCTGGATGGTAGGGTGTTCCAGCAGCTGGGTGCATAGAATCTGAAAGCCCTTTTTGCTGTTCCATGGGTGCATTGGGTTATTTCCTTTGGGATTACCAGTGTGTTGACTGCTGCAGATCTTCTGGACCTATTGGGGGACATGGTTTGGATAAGCCCTGCTAGTGATGTGGGGGAGAGCCCATTGATGGCCTTGAAAGTAAGCAGTAGGGTTTTGAAAGTGAGTCTGCCATGTATAGGGAGCCAGTGGAGGTGCTTCAGGATGGGCATAACATGATCGCCCCTAGAAGCCCTGTGTAGGACTCTCACCGCGGCATTCATCGCGAGTTGGAGCAGGTTCAGGGTAGATTGTGGGAGCCCTTGTAGGATTGCATTAGCGTAATCAAAGTGCGGTATAATCAATGCTTGATAGATTGTCCGGAAGTCGTCCGGGATGGTATAGGGGCTTGGTTTATCCTCAGTTTGTGGCGGTGCCTGTCTCTGCTGGTGTTCCATTCAGTGAGGGGCTGCAACAGATGGCTTTAGCTTGGGCTGGTTGTTGGTTGAGCCGTAGTGACAACACTGCTGTAGGTTGCTCAGTGCCCCACTCAAGGGCCATGCCAAACGGACCTCTGGCAAGGCCTGGATTTTAAATTTGCTGGCTGGTGGGGCCTGATTGGTCTTCGGTGCAGGGAGCAGGAGGAGCTTTGGGCCCGTTCCCTGTAGACAGGCCATGTGATCATTTTCTGCCATCATGTTTCTATGTTTCTATTCTGGCCAACCATAGGCTCATCAGGCCAGTCTGTCATGGCAACAGTGATGCATACCTGCAATGTGTCACTAATGGATAATGGACTGCAGTGCTGCCCAGAACATCCTCAGTAGTACAAATACCTGCCACAATAGAGGCATGATAATACTGCCCTGGTGTTATAAACATTACCAGTGTTATGTGGCTTGGTCTCTCTTCTGGTTACCCTACTAAATAAAGTCTCCTGATTGTCCTCAACCTACCAAGTGTGTATTAATATGCTCCCGTATAATTCACATTAACTTACTGAATTTACACAGCCTCTGTTTCAGTGACCTTACCATGTCTGCGTTAGAAGGTAGAATACTGCCACAACATAGATCACACAGTACACAATACTGTTACTGGTATGACTCCCTAATAAAGCGACACCCCCATACCCCATATTGGCACTGTAGCCCACACATGTGACAGTGTGAATGGATAAGGGGGTGAGGGAGAGGATGAGGTATTGGGGGTCCCACCGAACAGCATACTGGGGCCTGGGTTCAGTGAGAGGCAAGTGATGGCAGGATAACTGCAGACTGTCAACAGTGGTGGAGCTCACACATCTCCAACCTGGCCATACATCTGCCAGAGATCAATATATACCCACCCTCCTGTGTGGCAAGAGCGAAGCTATCATAGCCAGCAACTCCAGAGATGACGACATCATCCACAGACTGGAGGACCTGTTACTCCAGGGGGGCTGAGCTGGTGCTGGCACTCTGGTAGCAGCTTGCTATTGGCAGCCCGCATCTCCTTAACAGCCTTCTGAACCACCAATCACTTCTTCTTTATGTCCTCCACATCCCTGATGTGGTGGTGGATGGCATTGACTCTCCGGACTATATCTCGCCATGCCTGTACCTATATGCCTGCATCCTCCAATATAAAAAAAGGTGGCATGCTGCTCTATTATGAGCCTCAGGACCACGGAGGTTTCTGAGGGAGTGAAGTTAGCCTTCCTGGTACGCTTCAGACCATTAAGCACTAGGTTTGCCATTGAACTGCTCAAGAGCAATGGAAGTGGTAGGAAACCTGTGTAAGACCTTTAAACATGCATGGATATGACACCCAAGGAAGCCACACCCCATCCAAATGTATATCCACCACATGCATAACATTTCGTCCACCAGAGCTTTGAATATTGGTGTCAAGTCATGCTGCTGCGAGCCACCATAACTGTGGATGATGCTAATAAGAGGATTTTTGGAGGCATACACAGTCAGACCACGATAACCAGGTAGGCTGAATATGACAGAATATCTGTAACCGTTTATGCCTGATGCCAGGGTGCCAGCTTATTGGTACCCCAGTAAGGTACATCTCGGGCATAAATGGGTTGTTCAATGGCATGTTGTCATACCTGTGTAGGTTGGCTGTGGGTGAGGGTGTGTGCCCATACTTGTTGTGCTAACTGGGTAAGGGTATCCTGACCCTACATGGTTTCTTCCATGTCCCTGTCATAAATGTGCATGTTGGCCACTACTGAGGCCTATGGCACTCTACATGCCCACTACCACAGCCATCCCAGGGGTATATTGTGCAGCCATTGGGCCAACAACTGTGCACATTAGATGGCAGACCCGGGGAGCAGGATCCAGGGGACAGTACCTACAGGCCATTCATTGAGATGTACCAGTCTGCACTGCCAGAGGGGGGAGAGGCCTGATGTGCGGCTAGACTCCCAGCACATTGGTCCAACTCCATCCAAGAATATGATATGTTGTGTCTTCCGTAGATTCCATACACTGTTTAATGGATAGTGGACACCACTGGGCCCGATAACTGCCACTAAGAGGGGTATTCAACGACACTAATACTGTTAGAGCCACTGAATATTCCCTCTCCCCTCCCTTACATGCCCCAATGTTAACTGCTTAGCATTGGGGTGGGGTGGGGGCATTCCAGGGATGAGTGGAGGTGGTGATAGTCCCTACCTGGTACTGTGCCTATCTGTGAAGCGCAGGAGCAAAGCAGGAAGCATGCAATATCGCAGCTGCTGCCAGGTTAGCTAATGCGGCTTCTGGCATGTGTAGCAAATCTGGATATTCAATGCTGGGGGCGCATATGATGCCGGCATTGAATATCTGGGGTTAAAGTTTGGCAGGCATGGCTATGCGCCATAGCAGGGCATAGCCGACCTAAATGAATATCGGGCCCCACTGTGACAGATAGAGTTGCATCTCTTAAGAGGCACTGAGGTCTGGATTAGTATGCTGTGTCTGTTAGCCTATGGGCTGGGTATGATGTGATATGGGTATGGGGTTGTTAGCCTGTGTCTGTAAGAACATAAGACATAAGATATGCCATACTGGGTTAGACCAAGATCCATCAAGCCAAGTATCATGTTTCCAACAGTGGCAAATCTAGATCACAAGTACCTAGCAGTTTCCCCAAAAGACACAGGTTCCACAATGCTTGTATTGGGGCAAGCAGTGGATATCCCGGGTTCACTTTAATAATGGTTTATGGATCTTTCCTCCAGGAACTTCTCCAAACCTTTTTTAAATCTGGCTACACTAACAGCTTTTACTACATCCTCCGGTAAGAAATTCCAGAGTTTGATTACACATTGAGTGAAAAAATATTTTATTTTATTAGTCTTAAATAGGTTATCCTGTAGTTTCATTGCATATGCCCTAGTCTTTCTATATTTTGATGGTATAAACAATTGATCTATGTTTATCCGTTCCACTCCATTCATTAATTTATAGAACTCTATCATATCTCCCCTCAGCCGTCTCTTTTCCAGGTTAAAGAGCCCTAACCTTTTTAGCCTCTCTTCATAGGGGTATCCTTCCATCCCCTTTACCATTTTGGTGGCTCTTCTCTGTACCTTTTCTAATAATGCTATATACTTTTTAAGATACCGCGACCAGAATTGCACACAATATTCAAGGTGCGGTCGCACCATAAAACCATACAGAGGCATTATAATATCCTTTGTTTTATTCTCCATCCCTTTCCTTATGATACCTAGCATTCTATTTGCTTTCTTGGCTGCTGCTTCACACTGGGCGGAGGGTTTTAACATGCTATCCACGATGACACCTAAATCTTTTTCCTGGGTGGTGGTTCCTAATGTGAAACCTTGCATCATGTAACCATAGTTTGGATTTTCTTTCCTAGGTGCATAACTTTGCACTTGTCCACATTAAATTTCATCTGCTATTTGGATGCCCAATCTTCCAATTTATCAAGACCCTCTTGCAATTTTCCACAATCCTCATGGGTTTTAACAACTTTGAATAGTTTTGTGTCATCTGCAAATTTGATAACCTCACTCGTTATTCCCATTTCTAGGTCATTTATGAATATGTTAAAAAGCAGCGAACCCAGCACAGATCCCTGGGGTACTCCACTATTCACCTTTCTCCATTGGGAAAATTGGCCATTTAGCCCTACCCTCTGCTTTCTATCTTTTAACCAGTTCCTGATCCACAATAGTACACTGCCTCCTATCCCATGACTTTTTAATTTTGCCAAAAGTCTCTCATGAGGGACCTTGTCAAAGGCTTTCTGAAAGTCCAGATACACTTTATCAACCGACTCACCTTTGTCTACCTGTTTATTCACACCTTCAAAAAAACATCAGATTAGTAAGATAAGACCTTCCTTCGCTAAAGCCATGTTGACTGTCTCCCATTAAGCCATGACTATCTACATGTTCAGTAATTTTGTTTTTTATGGTCACCCCTGGAACCCTGGTCACCCCTGGAACCATTTTTAAAAATTGGTATTACATTGTCCAGGTATTACAGATGATTTTAATGATAGTTCACGGATTACTAATACTAGTAGGTTTTCAATCTCATATTTCAGTACTTTCAACACCCTTGGATGTATTCATCCGGTCCAGGTGACTTGTTACTCCCATGCCCTCAGAGGTCTGTGGAAGTCCTCACTGCTGCAGTCAATGGCTTGTCCTCACTGCCTTCCAGATACCACCACCCACAGAAGACACACATTCCACCATGCAGCTCCTCTGCCACAAGCTGACATGTGCATTGCTGTTCTATGGTACCTCTGGTAGCCACACTCCCACACCTGACATAGCATACTAACATGGTTGTGTACAGATTATTGCCTCCAGCCATAGTTCCAATACCCTCACATCTACATCACCCTGGTAATCCGCCTTGGCATTCAAAGTGATGCTGCTTATCCTCATTGTCCAACATGCACAGCCTTTTTAGAGCCCTAGGTCACCTATGCTTTGTAGAGGTGACATGACAGCCCGTATCTGGTGTGAGGGGCATTGCCAGAAATGCCACGCCATTGGTCATCATCATCAGTATTTGCTACCTATGTCACCCATGGGTGGCTGTGCTGCATGTGCCCTGTCGCAGCAGATGGGCCATACGTAGACAGTTAGGGCGTCACAGTCATGATGTGGTACTGGTGAATGGGGACATGACAGAGGTTCCTTCTGTTGTGATTTAATGGAGGGGCTAATTGCTGATCAGTTCATATTGCCATCAGGACATAAAGGGGACCACGGGAGATGCATCGAGGCAGCAAGTAAGGACAGTTAGGACCACAGAGAGGCCATACTAGCCTCACGCACTGCATCATGCAGCCCTGATATCCATAAACAGAGGCTGTACTCAAGTCACTTACTGTAGCTCGGTGTCAAGATGATGTGGATGACATCCATGAGGGGGGCCCAGAACTCGTAATATGAGTGGGCAAGGGGATTCCAAGACCTGGGCTAGGGCTAACTCTGTGGAACCTGTGTGTGTCCCTCTCTGATGCTGCCAGGTACCTGTGACCTGACCAGGCACATCATGGGAACAGGAGCCCAGGGCCTATGGGCCCTATTCGGACACAGTATGGTCTTTCCTATGTTCCTCCACATGCATGCCCTCACATGGTGGAAGCACACCTATTCTGGCAGCACCTCCATCATTTGAGTCACAGTATGTACACCACCTTGGCCTGGGCACGCAACATACGCATGTGTGCAGACCTAGGCCCACAACAAGGACATGGCACCCCAGTTACGCCCATGACCCAATACATGAAACCCTCAATTCCCAACACCTATGTGGCAACCACACAGCTATGCTGCTGGCTACAGTGATGACACATTGAGATACAAAACCAGAAACATATTTATTGGCACATACACTGCATTGTAAACATTGGATGTGGCAGGCTGCAGTGACCAGCACTGCGACACAACTTCACGCACACAAATAGCGACTGCACACATAAATATCTGTAACATATCAGTGTTAGCATTCTGATTCATCACATCTCCTCTGGCTGTGCCCCTGGATAGAGGGCTCTATGGTACTGGGGGACACTGACTGTGGCTCCAGAGTGCAGCCACAATGACCTCTAGGCCCCTGGAGATGGCCTGTGCTGCCTCATGCACCTCCTCTCTGAGGAGGCGCACTTCCACCACAAGGCTGGCCAGTGCACCATTACCAGCTGCCTGTGAGGGTGGTGGTGGTGCCAGGCCTGGTGTGGGATGCTCCTTATGGGGCCTTGGGGCCAGTGGTGCCAGTGATGGCCCATGGTCAGGGCATGGGGCCTCAGGGTCTTCTGTGTCCCTCACTCCAGCTGTGCCATCCCCTGAGGTTGGAATCTGGCATGGTGGGATGGGCATGGCAAACTGGGGGGATGGGAGGCACTGCATATACTCACTGCTCCACCATAGGTTCCTCCTTCATATGCGGAGTAGCCAGGCACATGCTCACCTCCCCATCCCCAGGGCGAACGAGGGCAGTATGTGCATTCCTCCCACCTCCTCTTCCAACTCCAACTCCCCCATCTCTGGATCCCCCGACTCCTTTGACTCCTCTGACTCCTCTGCTGTAGCCCCCTCCACCACCTCTTCTTCAGCTTCCACCTCTTTGGCTTCAGCGTCCCCCTTCTCCGCCTCTTCCATCTCTTCCACCTCTGCCTCCTCTGACGCCAGCTCCTCCGCCTCTTTAGCCTCCTACACCTCCACCTCCGGCTCCTGCTCCTCCCACTCCTCTGCCCCCTCCTCTGAGGTCTCCTCTGCTGCCCCCTCCACCTCCATCCCTGCCTCTGGCTCCCCCACCACCTTATCCTCCATGGAACTGTCCTCCTCCTCTTTTCTGCCAGTCCCCTCATCATTAGTGGAGGAACTGCTAGGGGTGGGTTGGCCTCCATGCTGTGATAGTCCTGCTTGACCGCTTGGAGGTGGTGCTCTCTGCTGTCCCAAGGTGCTTGTGACTTCCTCTGCATTGGCCATAGGGAGAGGGATAGGGGAGAATTACATACACACACAGTCTAATGAGCATGCTTCCTGCCTGTATCCCCTGTGTGCCCATCCCTCTGCTCCTCTGTGAGCAGCACATATGTCCCCCCCAGACATGCATTGATATGGTTGGTGGGCCCCCTATCAAGCCGACTGACCTCCCAAGGGTGGCTGGGTGGGTAGGTATGCTCTGTGCGTGAATGAACGCTGCTGGTGCTTTGTGCCCCTGTATGCTAATTCGATATGGTGTGACATCTGATGTGGGCGCCAATGGGTATGGTTAGAGCTTGCAGATATACCTCATACACTGCAACATTGGAGAGCATCCTTAGCACGGCACAGATTTTAAATGGGCTTTGGCAAGTATCCCCTACTCAACTACATAGTCACAGGCCCTCGGGACAGTATAGCCACAATGTCTGTGGTACATTGGACATTGCTGCTAGTGTATGAGTCATGTGAGTGGCATGCACTGTGACAGACTGCACACACAGTGTGGGTCTGACTGCAGACAGGATTCACTGCCATGCACATCCCAAGCTTACTGAATGGCTCCCTATGAGCAATATGTGGAGGTTGACACCTGTGGTGGAGCCATGAGGCCTGCAGCACACCTGTATTGCTATACATGCAACATCTTCGCTGTCAAGTACACATGTCAGCCGTACATTCAGTCATGGCTGCTGTTCGCTATGACAACTGGGGATTGGCCAGTACCTCACTAACCTGCTTCAGTGGCTACTTGCTCCTGGAGTCGCTGGATTATCTATGGTCGCTGGCACCGCATTGTTTGGAAGTGGTATTTTAGGGCCTCCAAGGTGCAACCATACCATATTCACTGTGCATACCATATTCACTGTGGGATAGAGGTAAGGGTTCACATTAGATCCATTTTACATGCACGTTTCCCCAATTGAGAATTCACTACTCAGCTTTTGACACGTGAGTGGGTCACCCTGCAGCAGGGGCATGTACCATCAGTTTATGGGGGAGGATGCCAATATCTGATAGTTATTGCAGCTTTGGGTGCGCTATGGCAGGAGCAACACACACACCTGTGATACCATGGTGTTATGGTTGTGTTTACTGATGGGCCACATACAAGTGACACCGGACACCTCCAGCTCCTGTGACAGCGGGAGGGATATTTGCCCCTGGCAGCCCTTGGGTTGCAGTTCTCTATGGAAACCATCAACTGCTGCCTGTAATTGTGGGATGTGTGGACACTCCCTGGTCACTGTCGTGAAGTGCACGGTTCAGAACCGATGGAGACAGAGGATTCACTACAAAGTGAAACCAGAACTGTCAGTGCTGAAACAAGCATGGAGGGTTGGCATGGAAACCCTAAACAAAGAACGTCACAGAGTGTTAGGGAACGCCCATCCCCTGAGCTAGCTCCTGCCTCATCAGGGAAGTGGGAACACCTGGTGGGAGGTGTGGCTCAGCACAACGGAGAAAGAAACTTAGATAAAAAGCCTTTAGTTAAATATAGGACAGAGAGAGAGAAGGAGAAGGAGAAAGAGACGGACATAGTCTCAGACACAGAGACAGAAGGAAAAGGTAGCACAGCAAGCGTGGAGAAAGCTGAAAGAAGGAGAAAACCAGAGAAAGATAGATACTCCGAGGGCAGTCAAGGTCTGTGGCTGAGAGAAGGGAAAAGGGAAAGAAATCCCAATTCCACTCGGAGGAACTTCTCAGAGGAAGAGAGCTGGGGAAGATATTCAAGTCCAGTTCCCAGGGAGCAGTGCTCAACTACAAAAAGCACTGGGGATTTTTACTATCCAAAAAGCAGAGACGTTTATTCTGGGAACCAGAAAAGACAACCACGCTGTGCTCACAACAGACAGCCTGCAGGTAAAGCTTATTTCCCTGATACCAAACTTTTATCAAAGGGGAGAGAAAAGTTTTACCAACCTTTTTGTAGCCAAGGGAGATTCCTGGGAGAAAGCAATTCTAAAGGCAGACACAGAATTCCCTGTAGCCAAACAGAAGAGGGAAACGGGTATCCTTTTAATTACAGAGGGCTGTGTGCACAGGAAGCCAAACACCCAGACTCACAGAGCAGGTTGGGGGAAGGGAACCCTGTAATTGGAACGGAGAGGTTTGCGTGGCAGGCAGAAGAACCCTCTCTAAGAGACCTTAAGGAAGAAGGTGATCTTATGCAGTGGGACCCTTATCAACCCCCTGAGTCCGAAGTGTTTATGGACTGCTCTTATATGGTGGCAGACAATGTGCAGTCCCTTTGTTAATAATACTGGATTTTGCTGAAGGAAGAAAAACAGCCAAAAGAAGTATTTTGGAGGGAAACTGTTTTATTCTTTTTGATTCCATAACAGCTGAAGATAAGCATTATTTAAGTTGCCTATTTTTGTTCACATCAGGAATATGGTTTCTTTGTAAATATATTCTTTGTTCATGGTCATCAACATCCAACCCCGGGAGGGGCAATAAATCCTAATTTAACCTGAACCACTCGTGCACAACTTGGACTCATTCTTACTACTGTAGGACTACATTACCCAGGAGGCCTTTCCAAACCTCCATTTAAAGTTCACAGTCTAAGAAACACAACTACCCACTTGCCTTGCCCACGCTAAATGCCTCTGGGAGGGTGAGTGGTGACATCACTCACAACACCATCCCCTTGTAGCCCTTAGCCCTTCCCAATCCTCTGGGTACCAATTCAGTGTGCTTCGCACCCTGTCCTTGCATCTGCCTCCTCTCCTACCTGTGTTTCCCCTTTATAACCCAGGGCCCATATTCCATCTGCATCTGGCCCCTTCTTGCCCCCAAATGACACCCCCCAGACTCATGGAACATGCTATTTGCCCCTGCCTTCCTCAGCATTTTAACTCCACATCCCCCTATGTCACATCTCTAGATCCCATGTACTGCCTATATCGTCCACATCCCTTCAGTTCCTCCCTCTTGAGGCACCACTCTCAGAGCATATTGCCACAGTAGGTGGTTGGTAACGGTGTACGGTCCGGATATGTTCTTGTGGCACAGAGCTAGCCATCTGGCACTACACGGAACTCACTGCTGCATGAGATGTGCTGCTCTGTGGGGCACAGGGTACCATGGTTTGTACATTCTGGGCGATCCACATCTGTTTGCATCCGTGACATTGCCATTTCAAAACATGCTTGTATGTTGTGCCTGTGATATGCTGTGGGTTTTAGGCATTTGCAGCAGGTGAGGGTTAGGGGCTACAACAGCTATGGTGGCACTCCTACAACAGGCAACACCCTGAACAGGCCCATGGCTCTACTACTGTTCTCATGCTGTGGTGATTTGTCTGTGGGCCATGACATTGCTAACCATCCCCCACCAGGGGGAGCTCCAGCTTCCACCCATGCTAGGTCTGAGACTGAATATTGCTGTTGGCAGCCAGGGCTGGCAAAGTTGTACTCTTTGTGGTGCTGAACCTGGCAGGCTCATGTCCCAGACATATGGGTGCTGAATCCAGCATGTGCCATGTCTCCTTGTCACTGTCTGAATGTTTAGTCCCACAGCTAGGCCTGTGTCTGTGTGTTTGCTCTGGCCTGCAGTTCTGCCCTTCCCCCCACTGTGATCCCTGCCCCTACATGTCCCATTAGCTGCTCACTTGCACAGCCGGAGCAGGTTGGGCCTCCAATTGCCCCTCGGGTACAGCACTCCCTTATACTTGAGGAACGCTCTTGCCAAGGCCTCTCCCTCATCAGGGCTGAAATTCACAGTCCTCCTGGACGCCATGCTACTGCTGTCTTTCAGTCCAGGCAGAGGGGGCTCCTGCATAGGCAGAAGGGCGAACCTCGCTACAAAGGGATGTTGGGGCTACACGGATATAGCGGAATGGCACTACACAGGTATAGCAGACCAACAAACCGTGTATTCTCTTCACTGCCGGGATACCCGTGTATGACAGTGCATCCCGAAATGTTTTTTTTTTTGTTCGGGACAGCATTTCTTTTTTTTTTTTTTTGCTTTGTCCCTCTGTTTTTGCCCATGAATCACAGAGTCACGACCCCCCTCTTATCTACCCACGCAATGCGCTGTGTTGATCTCTACCGGGGTGTCTTCTCTTGGTCGCTACCAGAGTACCCTCCTTTGGGCGCTTGGGCTCTTACACGGGTAAACCAATATCATCTTATTGTTATTGGCCGCCTATGATGCTTTATACGCCTGCCGCCATGGATTGTTCAGCTCTCATATTCAGTGCTTGCCCACATGAACACCGCCTAACATACGATCTGTGCTCTTTTCCTGAATGGGTATTTTTAACCGGGCAGGGACCTCATCGCCGCCTTGTTCAATCTCAGGCCCATTATGTTTTAATATTTTGTTAATGTTGTAATTGGATTTAGCTCATAACTTTCTCAGTCAAGTTACATTCAGGTACAGTAAGTATTTTCCTATCCCCAGAGGGTTTACAATCTAATGTGCCAATGCAGAAAAGCTGCGCTGTGCTTCAGCGCAATATTTTGCAGCTATTTTACAGTGCCCTCTAATGAAAAAAGCAAATTAGTGTGGGAAAATTGCCAGCAAAACCATTGCACTAAAGCATAGCGCAGCGGAATGCAAAACAATGAATCTGAAATTACACTTGAAATAAAAACCCAAGATGCACCGCAGGGGTCACTAAGTCATTATGATGCTCATTTAGATGGGAGCTTCTCTTACTTACTACCACAATATGTTTCTGTCGTCATCTTTCTATGTTTCTATATCTCTAAAGGAAAAAAAATGGACTATAGTAGTTGATAAGGAAAGGCAGACTAAATAGGCCATATGTTTTTTTTTCTGCTGTCATGTTTCAATGTTTCATTATTTCCCTTAGCTGCTCTTCAGTCTCTCCTCTACACCTTTGGAATTGGGGTCGTTTTCTAGAGATCAGCCTCTCTTTCTGATGTCCACTCATCTTAGCATGCTTCCCCCCTCATGCTCCATTGTGTTGCTTGTCATGGGATGGCAGTGACCTAGTAACCATGTCTGCTTGTGTATTGTGTTTAAGTTTCCAGCCTGCTCTTTCTTGTTTATTGTCTGGTTTCCAAGTTAACCTCCCCCTTGTGCTATCCCTTGGTAGCTTGTTTCACAACAAGGGATCTTGTGGAATGTTCCAGTGATGTTTACGTGGAGTATGTGGGGCTATTACTTCACTCTTATCTAAGCTGAGTTTTGCCAAGGCATCCTGATGTTGCTTTACAGTGACCAGCTTTGGGGGGAAATGACCCTCATAATGCAACCTATACAGTGACTGGTTCTAGAGAAAATGTGAATGGTGATGGCTAGAACAGTAATCCAGAGGTGTCAAACTAAATCCTGGCAGGCCACAAAACAGTCTGATTTTCAGGATATGCTTACAGCGCGATTCCATAACATGCACACCCGGCCTGTGGACACATCTAAATGAAAAACAGGCCCTGTTTGACCCTAATTCTGCATGCGCTGGTCTGGTCATGCTCGTGGGTCCAGAATTGTGGGCAGAGACGTGTTCGGCACGGCACACCCAAGCCCCGGGACACAGGTATACGAAGCAAGTGGCATGGATGTCCTCGCCCTCAGCGAATTCCGAAAAGATGTACGGCTCTGCTGCTGCCCGTCTCTGTGCAGCCATGCCTCCTCAATTAAAATGTGCGTCCCTGAAGCTGCTCCTCACACTGACAGTGTGGTGCCCATGCCAACTGCCCATGAAAATGGATGATACAGATGTGCTGATGCAAAACACACCATATAAGCTAGTCCTTTGCTTGACCAGGACACTCTAAGGTGATCTTTGTGCATTCAGAGATGTTTCAACAGCAAGTAGAAAGTGGTATGAGTGTCCTGATATAGCTTGCAGCACAACATACATGGTAGTAGGTGAACACTTTAGTTGTGCTTGCATTGGTCATCTCTGACAACAGTCTGTACAATGCTATCTATGGACCAGAAGAAATCAGAAATGGTCCTCTACTGCTAAATGTCAGAGCATATCCCTGACATTAAAGAGGGACCCTCAGATTGAGTGCGTGCACCAGCACCACTAGATGACCAAGGGCACCAGCATCTATCTATTCAAATGTGCACATTTGTGAGACCGCTGATGGTGCTGTGTACCCTGGTGCATGCACTCATTCTGAGGGTCCCTTATCACTGACAGAGATATGCTTTGATATATAGCCATAGAGATCTCATTCTGCTGTATCCTGGCCAATCACACTGGTACCTGGTCATACTGCGGTCAGCCCTATGGACAGGGTACTGGCCAGGCACTGATGTCCCTCAATATTGCAGTTGTGCACACCAGATCCCCCCATGCATCCCTCTAAATACCCTCACCCATCCCCCCACGCTCACACAAACTCATTTGCAGTCACACAAAACATACATCTGCAGTACAGATGCCCTGCACCTCTAGAAAACAGCTGATATAACATGATGGCATGGGGTCCCAGGACTACTAATCAATTTCTCACCTACACATTCATCTGCCCTATACTCACCCAGATACAATCCCTACATCAACAGTCCCATTTCTTGAATGACAGGGAATGTTAGGGTGCCCTAGATCACCTCCTCTAACACACAGCAATTGTAAGCATAGCCGAAATAATCACCATTGCAACTCTTAATATTTCTGTAGAGGTGTTTAGTAATATGTTTTAACCATACAACCTTCCCCCACCTCTGCATTCTGTTCTTTACAACTGCATCTTGTGGTCTTCCAGACTGCAGACACATTGGTTCACAACATCTTTGTCAAAGCCATTCATCTCTATGGGACACATTGCAGAGCAGAGCAGAAATGTTTCTTCTTCCACGTTTCCGTTGGTATAACATGGGCATCCATGGGAAACACGCATAATGTACACGGGCCTTTCCTCTGCTGCTGACCATGCCTCTGTTCTACCCCCGCCCACATTCTGAGATCCCCATGCTAGTGCCGTGTATGTGGAGGGCTTTGGGTATATCAGAATACGGTCATAGATGTTTTCGCTAGAGATGTTTCAACAGCAAGTAGAACGTTTATCGCTAGAAAGACGTCTATGCCGCCTGTCCAAGGGCTTATTCCTGTTCCGGAATGGCCCCCTTACTGAATATGCAGACTACGGAGATTGTGCATGCAAAAATCACTCGTTAATATTTATTAGAGATAGCCTGAAAACCTAATTGGTTTGCAGCTCTCCGGGACTGCAGGTTGATACTCCTGTAGTAACAGATTCTTAATTGTTGAAAGTAGAGAGGCCCCCTGGGAGGAAGGAGGATGTGTATTCAGGACCAGCCCCAGAGTTGGCTCAAGGTGTTGGCTCCCTAGACAAACCTTAAGCACTAAGAAAAGCAGGACTACAAATCAGTGCAAGCAACGAGGTAAAGCCGGCACTGGATTACTCTGTCCTGGTAATATGGAGACTTAGCAGCCAGTCATGCTGGAATCTGGTTCACAAGCTAAAGACTGATATAAACCACAAAGCGTCAACCCTTGGTCTTGAATAAGGCAGTCAGCTATCCTGTTTTTGCAGCAGCGTCCTGCATGTACTTTACTTTAAAAATCTAGCTATTTTTCTTTCCTAAAGATTAAAACAAATACTAACTGGTCAGCAAAATGTTCTGCATCATCATGTACCTCTTTCTAGCCATATATGGTCCAAAATGAGAATTGGAATGGATAGGAAAGTTGACCATCCTACTCCAGGATCCTTCTGAAGAGTCATTTGAGGTGAAGTTTCATGCTCCTTACTCTACCAAGAAAATGAGATAACTAATCCACAGAAGCATCCAGGCTGCTCTGTGTACAGATGTGTTATTTGGGATCACACCCAAAGCCTCAGGATTTAGTCCTTATATGGAGATCAGGGTGATTCAGCTGGAGCAAGATCCCCCCGCCCCCATAGACTGAAGAGTAGGGCGAATCTCTCACCTCTAAGATGTTAAGGAGCGGAGAGGAAACTGTACCTCTTGACCCAGCACTGACGTTTCTGTTGTGCAGGCTTGCTGGACTGCTGGCACTCCCGAGTGATGTCAGATGGAAGCAGGGCTACTGTGGCAAGGCCCTGGATAACATAGCGCCTCCAGTGGTAGCCCTGATCTATCCCTCACCCTATCTCCAAGGATGGCCCTCGGTGAGGGTAGATACAATTGTGGTTAATATTATTGGTACCCTTGCAGTTCAACCCCTTAATGTTCAATATCACCTAAAAAAATGTGGCCAGTGAAATGCCTTTGGGCGATATATGCACACACCTTTGACACATAAAAGAATCAAATAAAGCAAGACCAATTAAAAAAGGAAATAGTAGGAAACAGTATAAAAATTGGGACTTTGCCAGGACATGATTGTTCCTACTAAATACAGTGAAACTCAAAAATTCTAACTCTTCACCTATCTTAAATAATTACCCTTAATAAATTTTCTTGTTGGAGAGTCCACCATGAGAGAATACTCCCTCCTGTAGTGGATGCCTCCTTTTTAATCAAATATTATATAAAACTGGAAACCAGCTATTTACCATGGGAAAAACACTCAACAGAGTGCTCCCATAAAAACTCTCTTCCACGGTAGTTGAGGTGAAACCCAAGCCACAGAAATGTTTTTCAAAACTGCTGCGCCTTTCTCATACGCTGCAGTCATTATCCATGGCTGACTTGAATACTGTGATACTATTCACAAACGGACGATTAGAACCCTCTCCCCTCCTTCAAGTAACCAACTTCAAACATCAAATTTCATCTTGCAGGTACTTAGCTGAGGGTCTAATGAGGTTGAATGGGTTCTTTCGCCTTAGTATTAATGCTTTCCAGTGATCGAGAACCGCAACACACTGTGTTTCAAGCCTTAGCTCCTCATGGCTCTTTCTCAAGCATTGTATCTCGATCAGAGTTCCGGTTCCGGTTTATAAATTCTCACCGAATCATCAGCGATTAAGTTGAATCTTAAACAATATGGCATCTGAACGTCCCAAATATTCCTGGAAAGAGTTGTTCAACTCATTGTAATGTCCAGCATTCTACATTGGCATTCAAACCCTCCGGGGCTACCGATCGCAATTGAAAAATCCATCATTGTTCTTTAAAATGCAGACGCTTTGCCCGATTCCCCCCCCTCCCCCCGAGGGGACAGCTGCACTTCATTCAGGATCAGCGACCGTAAATCTGTAAAGGAGTGCTGAGCTTGGACACAATGTGACACCAAAGGGGCTGACATCACCCTGGTGCCTATCCGTGAGCGATGTTCCTGCAATTGTTTCTTTACATGTCTCATGGTCATACCCACGTATTTCAGCCGACAGGGGCAAACAATCAAATACATCACTGCAGAACTCTAACAATTAGTAGTGTGTTGAAATCGATAAAGAACCCCCGTTTGCTGATCACACCAGCTATCTCCCTCTATCGTGATGGCACAAAAATCACAGGTTCCACACGCTCGATGTCCTCTACTCCCTGAGGCGGCTTGCATTGTCTGCCTTACTGTAGTCCGGACTACTAAATCCCCAATATTTGCCCCTCTATGATATGCCAACATTAATGGCTTCTGAAAACACTTATGTAGTGCTAAAATGGACCAGTGGGACTTCAAAATACGGGTAACTGCTGTGGTCCGAGGCATATAAGGGAGCACACCTATGAAGCTGTCCAGTTGTGTGTTAGCTTGTGCAGGGTATTCTGAAGCCTGCCACCACTCAGGATGATTGTCCAATGCTCTTTTGTATGCCCGTTGGAGCAGAACTTCAGGGTAACCCCTCAGTAATAACCTTTGCTTGAGTTCCAGTGCATGCCTTCAAAACTCTTTCAAACTTGTACATAACCTCCGTATTCTTAAAAATTGTCCCAGAGGCAGTCCACATCGTAATGAACTAGGATAATAACTATTATAATTCAATAAGGTGTTTCATTGAACCAGCTTGCGATAAACTGTAGAACAGAACCGTAAGCCATCCTTATATATTAACATATCCAAAAATTCAATACTGTCAGTGTGGGAGTGGGGAACAAATTTTATATTACTTTTCAAGGTGTTCTGCCAGTTCAAAAAAGCTTGTAAGTCTCTCTCAGAACCTGTGCAAATGAAGAAGACATCATCCAAGAATCTCTTCCAAAAAATGATGTTGGCATACCATACTGATCCATAGAGGTATGATTCCTCAAAATGGGACATATATAATGCTGCCATCGATGGTGCCACTGTTGCTCCCATGGCTATTCCATAGGTTTGATGATAATAGGCAGAATCATACATAAAATAGTTTCTTTCCAAAACCCACCTCAAAAGTTGCATCACAAATGCATGCGGGAGCCTGGCCGGCAGTACGATGGGTAAAAGGAATCCTGGAAACATTAATGAGCTGAAACAAATCATAGTTGAAGAGTGGGAGAAAGTACCGTCAGACAGATTTACGAAACTTATAGACAGCTACAAGAAACATTTGGAGGCTGTCATTACTGCCAAGGATTGTAAAACCAAATATTAGGGAAGGGTGCCATTAATCCTGTCCAGGTCATATTTTGTTTTTTTCTCAGAAATTAGTACGTTTAAGTTACACAGACATCTTTTTTGTTGTTGTATACCTTTGAACATGCTATTAAAATATTATGACTATATACAGTTGGAATATTTCCAATTATTTCTCAAGATATTGTACACAGCATACCTAAAATGCAGGGGTGCCAATAATGTTGACCATAACTGTATATCAAACATGCAAAAATGGTAGAACAAGACAGTTTGGAGATTCAAAGAAAAGTTTTAAAGCGGAGATAAGAATGATCCTTATTAGGGTGAACAAAGCAGATACTGGACAAGACATTACCAAAATAGAGACCTATCTACTGAGCCAAGAGTTTCCAAACCTAGCCTAGGGATTCCACAGCCAGTCAGGTTTCCGAATTTCCATAGTAAATATACACGAGATAAATTTGTTATTCGCTGGAAGCTCAGCATATGCAAATAATCTCATGCATATTCATTATGAATACCTTGAAAACGATTAAATGTTTGGGAAGCCCTGTACTAAGTATTTTTCCCATAAATGCAAAATAGGAAAAATCAAATTCAAACATCAGACGTATAATTCCTCTCACCTGTTTACCTTCCAGAAATGGCTATTTCAGCTGTGTTCTAGGAAAGGAAATTTAAAATAGGTTGTCAGAGTTTTACTTTGGCTGGCCCCACTTTAATTGAATAGATTAGGGTTGCACAAAGATTATTCATCTTCCTAAAAGATACAACTGTGTGTTAGAAAAAGTGAGGCAGAAGTGACATATTTGGCCAGACTGTGTGAGGCCACCTCTTTTAGGCCCACGGCTCTCATAGGTCTGAAGCCAGCGCCATGGCCTATCATCATGAGTGGTTAAGGTGGCAGCTTGATCTTAGGTTTTCTCTCTGTTCCTGTTCTCTACCCAAATATCACAGCCATAGTCTGTTACTTCAGCCAGATAATAAATGACAATATAAGATGAGACAAGCCCTCCCACCCCGTATCCCAATTTCTCTGGCGTCTTCCTGTCTGTCCAAGGAATCTTTCCCTCTTCAGATTCCAACACATCCTATCATGTCTTGTTATCCTTCCCGCTGGCCTGACATTAGAAACTGCAGCCTATGATGACATTATCTCTACAGATATGCCTAGTGGTTTTCTCTGCCCTCTCTGAATTCCTACCTAATCAGCTGTGATATTGTTCCTAAGCTGAGCACATCTGTAGGAATTACTAAGGGCTCTGGGACTGTCGGGATACCTATATAAGGAATGTGAGCTTGGTCTGGCCTGGGACTTGGAGGCAAAACTAGTTCGACACTTAAAGTATTGCTACAAAGATTTAGCACTGTTATACTAAGACATATCCAGAGACTCTGCTAGGTTTTCATTTTGGCACATCGCCCAGTGGGTGAACATCAAACAATGTAAATATCTCCTTGTATGGGTTGTACAAAATTCTTTGCTTTATAATCTCAAAAAAGAGCCACTTATTTATCTATTTACTTAACTTTGCTGGCTTTTGTACAATGCCCTTAGCAAGGCGCCTCACAAAGCAACAGACTGAAAGTGCTGCCTTCTCTTGACGGTGGCGGAGCATTCTCCATGGACAAGCAGGATGAGTCAGACACACATAGACGATGTTATCTGATGGCGTCCTCCAAGGATGCCTGCCTGTTTCTCCTTTGTTTTATCCATCTGGCAAAGCGAATGGGTTTTTCTGCTCTCCTCTATGCATTTTTATTTGACTTCATGTTTTTTTCCTCCTTTTCTTTTCATTTTCCTCACTCTCCTGTCCAATGCAATGAAGAAGAAAAGATCAGCACTTTGGGCCTTCCCAGTTTCTTTGATCTTAGAAAATGGGGACTTGACCTTTAGAATGAAGGATCTTACTTCCCTGAGCCCATGTGGTCTAGGTGCTTCTAGCCTTCAAGATTGGACCTGGGACTTTCCTCAGAAAAGCTATGGGCACCTACCTGGTGCCTTGGTAAGAAGTGGTCTGGCCTTACCCTAGAGATGTCCCTGGGTTCAAATCCAAGTTATCAATGTCCCTGTTTAATGTACATTCCAAGTTTAAGTTTCAATGTAAACTGCTTTGACTGAAATGATAAAACGGTATATAAAACCTGTTAAATAAATAAATCACCTCTAGAGATTCCTTCCCTGCTGAGCTGGCCCCATCTCTTCCCGAAACAGCATCTCCACGACCTCTGGCTGGGTACTGCCCTGCCTTGGGCTAGAAGATCACATTTTACAAAGAAGTGAGGACCATTGCCTCTCTCACAGCAGCGATGTCAGCTCAGACACTAACACTGGATGAGCCCCCTGTATTGCAGGATTTGGGTCACTAAACATCCATTTGGCCTGTCCTCAAGGTGACGATTGTTGCAGTGATGTATGCACTGTGCCGCTGTGGTGGAAGACTGTCTGCACAGAGTCTAGGGCACCATCTCCCACACAAATGCAACCACTCTGTTGTGCACTGGCTGAACCCGAGGGAATTATGGAACCAGGGTGCCTTTTTTGGGCCCCTCATGGTGCAAGGCTGACTCTGCCCCTCTGTTTTTCATGGCACAGAGTCCTCCCTTCTATACTGAGTCAGGCACGGTGCCATCCGTATGAGCTCCACCATCAGCACCAAAGCAGCTGTCCTTGACGCTATAGCACAGACTGACAAGCCGCTCCTCGTGCCGTACCAAAAAAAAAAAAAAGTTGTAGTAGTTGACGGGACAGTCAGCAACAGGCATCTCCTCTGAGCTCCTAGGTCCTGCCCCAGAGGTCCTGCCCCCTGCAGTCCTCCCCAGTGCTGTTTCCAATGTGACCAGAAGCTCCAGGCACTGATCTCTGCCTCAGTATGCACAGCTCAAAGATAGCTGCAGTTGGTGGGGCAACAGTGGAAACAGCCCCAGAGCCGGCAGAGGCTATGCTTTCGGTTCTGATGGACCTAAGCAGCAGCTTGGTCCTGCAGCTGTGCTGGACCACCTGCAGTACAGACTTCCTGCATTTATTTATTTAATTTAACAGTTTTTATATACTGCCTTATCGTTAAATCAAAGCGGTTTGCATCAAACTTACATGTTTACAGAGAACTTATGAAACTTTTAGTTACATTAATTTATGAACTTTTAGTTACACTAGCTTATGAAGGAGCTAGGGTGGGGAGGAAGGGGGAGGAGAGACATGCAGATGGAAGTAATAAAGCATAACTTATGTACAAAGAATATATATACACGATGTAAGTTGAATGGGTTTATCTATTCCAGAGTTAGATGGGGTCAATTGTATTCAGGTTAGGTGAGTTCATTGTAATGATCTGTAAAGAGGAAGGTTTTTAGCTGCTTTCTAAAATCCTTCATGTAGGTGGTGGATCACAGCTTCACAGCTAGAGAGTTCCAGATCATAGGTGCCGCAAGCGAGAATGCTGTCTTGGTGGTTGAGTCATTTGCTTTTTTGTAGGCGCAGGGAGTAGGGATGGTGTTTGTTGTGTTTTGTCTCCTAGGCCTTTCGTTGTGGTTATAGCAGAGTGTTTCCTCTAATGCTTCCTCTGACCTGCTGTTTCTTATCTTAAATACAGTGAGAGCAGATCTGTATCTTGCACAGGCAGAGATAGGTAGCCAATGGAGTTGGTGTAGAAGGGGTGTTATGTGATCATGTTTCTTTGAATCAGTGAGGATTCTGGTGGCAGTATTTTGAACCAGTTGTAACGGTCTTGTGGTTTGTTTAGGTAGTCCTTGGTAAATGGCATTGCAATAGTCCAGTAAAGGGGTTAATATAGTTTGACAGACTGATCGGAAGTGTTCCTGGTTAAGAAGGGGCTTGAGTCTTCGAATTGTTGCTAGCTTATGAAAAGCATTCTTGGTGATTCTTTTGATGTGTGGTTGTAGGTTTAGATGGCAATCAAGAGTTATTCTGAGATATTTGACTTCTTTGATTAGGATTGTAGAGTCTGCCACAGTTATTGAAGTAGGGAGGATTGATGAGGTATTCCACGTGATGATAAGTGCCTCAGTTTTTTTCATGTTTATGTTCAGGTTGTTATTGGACAACCAGCTGTGTACTTCTTGGAGGAAATTTGTCATGCGTGAAAACTCTGGGGAGTCTAGATTGATCGGGGTATACACCATGATGTCGTCAGCATAGATGGCGTATTTTACTTTGTGCTTTTTGAAGATTGAGCAAACTGGCTGTATGTATATGTTAAAAAGAAGAGCAGACAGGGACAATCCTTGAGGGACTCCCTGTGATGTGTGAAATGGAGCAGAGAGGTGTTCTCCTACTTTGACTTTCTGTCTTCTGTCACTGAGGTATGATTGGAACAATTTATGGGTAGTGTTACATAGGCCAATGTCCGTAAGGCTTCTCATGAGGATGTTGTGTGATACAGTGTCAAATGTGACGGAAATGTCAATAAACTTCGACTCCTGGCTTTCCGCCTTTCTGGATCCCTCTTCCCCCACTCTTATTCTCGGCGACTTTAACATTCACGTCGACAACCCCTCCGACCCCCACGTCTCAAAGTTCCTCGCCCTCACCTCCTCGTTCGACTTCCAACTTTGCTCCACCGCCCCCACCCACCTACATGGCCACTGCCTTGACCTAATACTCTTCTCCAATTCCTCTTCCTTAATTTCCGCAACTCAATCCTTCCCTCATCTGACCATTACCTTTTAACCTTTACTCTTCAGCTTCTGCCATCTCAACCCCGCCCTGTCTCCTCCGACCTATTTAGAAACCTCCATAATATTGATCCCCTGACTCTCTCCTCCACCATTTCTCCATCTCTTTCCTCCATTATATCGTCCAAGTCCGTTGACGAGGCACTATCTTCTTACAATGCTACACTATCCTCAGCTCTTGACACCCTTGCCCCACCCACCCCACGTCCTGTCAAACAATCTCCTCCCCAACTCTGGCTCTCGCCCACAACCCCCCTATCTACGCATCTGCGCCCGTTCTGCCGAACGTGCTTGGTCCAAATCCTGCTCCCCAGAGGACCTTCTACACTTCAAATTCATGCTTTGTTCCTTCCAGTCTGCCATAGCACTTGCCAAACAAGACTATTACATCCATATGACCAACTTCCTTGCCTCTGATCCTCGCTTTCTCCAACACCCTCAATTCTCTCCTCAAGGTCCCCCTGCCCCTGGTCCCACCCTCCCTCTCTGCCCAATCCCTAGCTGACTACTTCCATGACAAAATCCACAAGATTACCCTCCAATTCCCCACCACCTCATCTACCTCCCCCCTCCCCAATTCTCCCCCCCCATCCATACTCCCTCTGCTACCCTCTCCTCCTTCCCTTCAATCTCTGAAGAAGAAACCGCACTCCTTCTTACCTCCTCCAAACCTACCACCTGTTCATCCGACCCTATCCCCACCCATCTCCTACACCCCATTTCCTCCACCATTGTCCCCCATCTCTCATTTATTTATTTATTTATTTTTATTTAACAGTTTCTTCTATACCGCCCCTTCCAGAGATCAGAGGCGGTTTACATTGAACAAGAGTTAACATATTTCCGTATATTTTACATGGAACATGTTTTAACTATATACACGTTTTGTTACATGGAACATATTTTAACGTTAACAATAACACTTTTTTAAAACTTATATACAGGTTATGAAACATTGAGCATAACATAGTTAATTAACATAAGTTATTTACATTAGTGAAATAGTTGTCAGTTTGGGTAAATCGTTTGGGTGTTGTGTATATTAAGGTAAGTATCTTTCTTGTGTTAGTCATTTGTTCTGTCTTGAGGACTGGATATTTTTTTGAGATTATCTTGGAGAGGTTTTTTGTTGGTAGGGGATCTCAAAGTGTTTTGTAAAAAGGTATGTTTTTAATTCCTTCTTGAATTGGTGGAGGTCCTTTATCATGCGGAGGGTTAATGGAATTTCATTCCAAAGGGTAGGGGCAGCAAAGGAGAAGGCTCTATCGCTTGTTGTTGCTTTGGTTTTTCTAAAGTTTGTCTTTATGTTAAGGGAGTGGGTTGCGTTCTGTCTGCGCGTTCTAGTTTCTGCTGGGGGTTGTATTAGTGTTGATAATTGTGAGGGAGAGATGTTATTGATGAGTTTAAAAGTAGTTAGGAGGATTTTATATTTTATTCGGCTGCATATGGGGAGCCAATGTAGGTCTAAAAGTATAGGGGTCACATGGTCTGTTAGTTTAGCTTTTGTAACCATCTTGGCACATCTCATATCCTCAACCTTTCGCTCTCCATTGCAACTGTCCCCGTTGACTTCAAGCATGCTGTTGTCACACCCCTCCTCAAGAAACCCTCGCTCGATCCCACATGTCCTTCTAACTATCAACCCATCTCCCTCCTTCCCTTCATATCTAAACTACTTGAACAAGCAGTCCACCGTTGCTGCCTCGACTTCCTCACCTCCCAAGCCCTCCTGGACCCACTACAATCTGGATTCCGTCCCCTACACTCCACTGAAATGGCTCTCACAAAAGTCTCCAATGACCTGTTCCTGGCTAAATCTAACGGCCTCTACTCTATTCTCATCCTTCTTGACCTCTCCGCTGCCTTTGCCAGCATTGACCACAATCTTCTCCTCACCACCCTCTCCTCGCTTGGCTTCAAGGACTCCGTACTATCCTGGCTCTCCTCCTACCTCTCCCATCGCTCATTCAGTGTATGCTCTGGCGGCTCCTCCTCCTCCCCTACCCCGCTCCATGTAGGTGTACCCTAGGGATCCGTCTTCGGCCCCCTCCTTTTCTCTCTCTATACCCAGGGCCTTGGCGCGCTTATCTCCTCCCATGGCTTCCAGTACCATCTCTATGTCGATGACTCCCAGATCTACCTTTCTACACCTTATATTTCTCCGGCCACCCAGTCCATGATCTCTGTCTGCCTTTCCGACATCGCCACTTGGATATCTCATCGCCAATTGAAACTGAATATGGCAAAGACTGAACTCATTGTCTTTCCCCCAAATTCCTCCCCTCCTCTTCCCCCTTTCTCAGTCTATGTGGACGGATCCACTATCCTTCCTGTTCCCTCGGCCCGCAATCTAGGGGTTATCTTTGATACCTCTCTCTCCTTCTCCGCACATATCCAGCTTGTAGCTAAGACCTGCCGCTTCTTTCTCTACAACATTAGCAAAATCCGCCCCTTCCTCTCTGAACACACTACCGAAACCCTTATCCACTCCTTAATCTCCTCTCCCCTCGGCTACTGCAACCTACTCCTTGCGGGTCTCCCCGTGAACCACCTCCTTCCCCTTCAATTTATACAAAATCATGCTGCTCAACTAATCTTCTGCCAGTCTCGCCATGCCCACATTACTCCACTTCTCAAGTTCCTTCACTGGCTACCTGTCCAATTCCGCATCCAATTCAAGCTTCTCCTACTGACCTATAAATGCATTCACTCTACAGCCCCTCAATACCTCTTATCTCTTGTCTCTCCCTACGTCCCCTCTCGGAACCTGCGCTCCGCTAGCAAATTACTTCTATCTATGCCTTTCACCCACACTGCCAACTCCCGACTTCGCTCCTTCCACCTCGCTGCACCCTATGCCTGGAACAGCCTACCTGTCTGTACGCCAGGCACCCTCCTTGGCCCTCTTCAAATCCAGATTGAAGATCCACCTCTTCACCATTGCCTTCAGATCCTGACTTCTATCCTTATCTTATGCCTTGCACTGAACTGACCTATGCTCTGTATTACTCTGACTAGATTGTAAGCTCCGATGAGCATGACTCTGACGGGTAGGGACTGTCTTTTGTATGTGGTCTGCCTCTTGTAGGTTAGCTGTACAGCATTGCGTGCGTGGCGCGCTACAAAGTAGTAAATAGTAGTAGTAGTAGCTAAATAGTAGTATTTATTTATTTAACAGGTTTTCTATACCGCCTTTTCTTTAAATCAAAGCGGTTACCAAGACACAAGAAGGGAGAACAGAGACAGGGGGGCATACACTGACTAAACTAAAGAGTGAAGGTAAAATTGGGATACACAACATCAAGGAACCGTTACAGTAAAACAAGTTACATGCAGGCTATAATAATAGAGACTGTTAGATGTCTGTGCCATAGTACTCAGTGAAGAGTACAAATTTCAGTTGTTTTCTGAACTCCTTTAAATCATCCATGGATCGCACATCGGGAGGGAGAGAGTTCCATATAAGTGGGGCCGATAAGGAAATTGCCCTTTGTGTAGTACATTTACACGCTTTTCTGAAACTACTTGGGGTGCTGAGGGTGTTTGATGTAGTTATTCGTCTTGGCCTGTTGTTATTCTGGAGTAAGAGATTATGAAGGCTAAAAGCAGAGCATTTATGTCTGATCTTGAATATATTAATTACCATCTTGTATTTGACGCGCTGGCTTACTAGCAGGAATCCAACTCTGATATTATCAATTCCTTTGAGAAGGGTGACAAATAAGTAGATGAGTAGCATCTCCACGCTGTGATTAGGTCGAAAGCCATGTTGGTGCTGGTCCAGTGGGGCATGTGTGTCTAAGTGATCTTGTAGTTGTCTCTACCGTTTTTTCAATGATTTTGGTCATGAACGGGAGGCTGGAGATAGGTCTGTAAGCAGCTGGATCTGTGGGGTCCAGTGAAGTAGCTTTTGGGATTGGTCGTATAGTGGCTTCTTTGAGTGCAGCGGGTATGTAGCCTTGGGTTAGGGATGTGCAAATTATCGTGTGTATGAACTTTGCTAGCTCTTCTTTTGCTGATTTTATCCATGCCACTGGGCAGGGATCGGATGGGGCTGTGCTAGAATTCAGCTCGGAGACTGTACGGGTTATTTGTTTGGTTGTTGGCATGTGGAACTCCGACCATTTGTGCGGTCCAGTTGGTTTTGTGCTTTGTACTGCATAGGAGGTGATGGTAGGCTCTGAGGTTTTTGGAGGTGGGTTGTTTTTTCTAAGGACGAAGTCTGCAAATGTTTGTGGGAGAATCTTGTCATCATCCTTTTGCGATGGTATTGTGTGCTGACTTCAGGTATCATGGAAATAATTACATTTCAAATCTTTCCAATAAATTCTCTTAGGGGTTTTTAGGTAAGCCTTGGACACTGGTTGTTGAAGCAGCAAAACTTGTTCATAGCTTTTCCTTGCCAGTCTTGTACTCCTTAAATATCAAGGCTTGCCATATGTCAGGGCTGGATGCAATACATTTTGAAATTTAAGTCTCATTGTTCTTGACATCCTAAGGGATTCGCTTCAAGTCTGGCATATACTATTTCTGAAGACGCTTTTCCCATCAGGAAGGTGATCAAAATAATTTTGTTTCCTAATTTCTATGTGAGCACATTCCTTCAGACACTTTTCCAGTGCTAGTCATCCTGATGTAACTGGTCTAGCCAGTTACTTGTAGCGAACAAACCAAGGGCGACGGAACCAGTGATCAGACTGTTCCTCATAACTTTATGGTTTATTAGTTTTTGATATATCACACTTGGCAGTGCATACAGCACGGTTTACAATGATAAAAAAAGTTAACAAATAAAATAAAACACAAATTAAACACTAAATAAAAGCAGAAATGGAACTCCATTAAAAACAGGAAAGCGAAGGAAAGGTAAAATAATAATAACAAAAAAAAGGCAAACAAAGAAGATTATAGTATCTTGCAGGTACCATCAGTTTTGCAGCTCAAGATGGGGGAGTGATCACGAAGGCCTGGATGAAGAGATGAGCCTTCACGAAATGCTTAAAAAGCGCAAAGGAAGACTCAAGTCTTAAATGTGTGGGAAGGCAATTCCACAAGGCTGGGGCTGGCTAAAAATAAGCGGTACGGTGTGTAGATTCAAATTTTACTTTGGTTGGGGAAGGTAGGACAAGTCGATTATATTGGATTGATCTAAGAATGCATCTAGGAGCATATGGGACAATGACAGAAGACAAGTAAAGAGAGGTGGAATCATGAAGGGCCTTATGTGCAAGCGCAAGAACCTGGAATTGAATGTGCTGATTAACAGGAAGCCAGTGGTGTTTGATCAAAAGTGGGGTAATATGATCATATTTCTTGCCCGAGAAAGAATGTGGTCAGCAGTACTATGAATTGATTGCCATCGGCACCCCCACTGGGTCCAGGGCAAAGTCCAACAACTCCTACATTAGAAAATGACTGTCCTGCACACATAATGTGCAACCCCCTTTAAAAAAAGGGCCTAGCACTAAAAAGGAAAGAAAAAAAACCCAAAATGAGGTGAGGAAAACAAAAGGAAGGCTCCCTCCTTCTTCTCTGAGGCCGAAAGCCCTAGACAGATGCTTCAGACTAACTGGCATTTGTCCATCATTAAACTCCATCTTCCACTTGGATGCCCAGGCTTCCAGTTCAATACTCTCTTGCAATTTTTTCTCACAATACCTTTGGTTATGCCACCAGGAGCCGGGGAAAAAAATGCAGTTGCAGTGCTCTTAGCCCTCGCTGGTAGCACCTTGAGTTCCAGTGCTGTCCATCCCAGCTCTTAGCCCCACTGGAAGCCCCAACCCCTTCTGCTGTGTTATTTTGGCATAGGATAGGCTGATTTCCAAGGACAATCTACAACCACACCCTTCCGGGAAGCAGGTTTCCTACCATTTGGGCAATATTAGGGAACAAACCAAGGCTTCCCTGGCTGTTCTTCATAATCTTGCACTTGTCCACATTAAATTTCATATGCCATTTGGCTGCCCAGTTTTCCTACCTTTGTGCAACAGAGGCCTCACTGGTAGCACCACCTCTGACTGAGTTTCATGGCTGTCCGTACCGGCTCTTAGGAGAGTGGGCAGCCCTAATCCCACTATGCACTGCTTAAGGACCTTGATAGCACAAGAGCTCAACAGCCACCGACCCCCATGATGCACCTCGTTTCATGTCCCTTCACTCGACCACTGCAGTAGGTATCTCTAAGGAACCTGGGAGACCTTAGATGGGTAAGGAGCAGGGCCAACTCCAGAGTTGGTTCAAGGTGTTGGCAACCTAGGCAAACCTTAAGCCTTATGCCCCGCCCCTTCCTCCATTCCTGGGCTGTCAGAATTTATTTTTTAGCTTTGAATGCCCTGCTATTTTTATGCCCTCCAGAAGCTGCTTTCCTAGGTAACTGCTTAGTTTGCCTAAAGGTTGGGCCAGCCCTGGTAAGGAATGCTTGGTTATGAGTGTGCGGCCTGCAATTGGGGTTGGAGCATCATTTAGGATTGCTGTGGTTCTCCTGCACTAGAAAATGACTACCCTGCACCCATGTCGTGCAACTCCCTTCAAAGAAAGGGCCTAGCACTAGAAAGGAAAGAAAGTACAAAGAAAATGAGGTGAGGAAAACAAAGGGAAGGCTCCCTTCCTCTTCTATGAGACTGAAAGCCCTAGACAGATGCTTCAGACGAGCTTGACGACTCTGGCCTGGAACTCTCAGATGCTACCATTGTGGTCAACATTATTGGCACCCTTGCAGTTCAACCCTTAATGTCCAATATCTCCTAAAAAAGTGGACAGTGAAATTGCTTTGGACTATATATGCATACATATTTGACACATAAAGGAATCAAATAAAACAAGACCAATTAAAAAAATGGAATAGTAGGAAATAGTATTAAAACTGGGACATTGCCAGGACATGATTATTCATCCACAAAAAAAACCCTCACTCCATTCTTAACAAAGACATTCAGTGCAATATTTTTTAATAAAGGAGAAAAGGATCTCAGATCACTAGAGCATTGGTTATAGGCATCACTTATGTTAGCCCTTGACTCCTTGCTCAATTGCATCAACGATCCAGAAAAACTCCGTATCTAAATTTATGTATTTAATCTTTCTTATTCTCTTCCAGTCCAATTTACTTAATAATCCATAGTAATTCCATTATGAAGTCCTTCCACCCCACAGAACACGCTGCATTTCATATGATATTGATCCTAATCTTCTTCAGTCTTGCCAAATCTATATAGATAACCAATGCCATGCACACTATATTAACAACTAGATAGCAAACTTATCTGCTTCATTCCGTCGTCATTATTCTTTCATTATCCCCAACGCTAATCCGGATGCCGTCAATAACATTTCACGCCAGCTTCCTCAGGGGGTCATACAATCAAACAGTGTCTGCTATGTCAGGCAACCCACGATATACTGCCTGACATAGCAAACACTGTTTGAATGTATGACCTCCTGAGGAAGCTGGCGTGAAAAGTTATTGACGGCATCTGGATTAGCGTTGGGGATAATGAAAGCATAATGACGACAGAATGAAGCAGATAAGTCTGCTATCTAGTTGTTAATATACAGGCCAATGCAGAAAGTCGGCGCTAGACCAGTGCTGGATCAATTGTTTAACGTTCCTGACAGTGCACTCATTTTAACGTGCGATGCAGGAAGGTTAGAACATGAAAATGCCCACCGCGGTAACCCTGGAATGCAAATGAGCCACCTCAGGATTAGACTGGGAGAGCAAGCCAAAGAACTCTGCGCTAGATTGGCTCGCTCTCCCCAAGCACCGGTGACTAATTTGCATTTTTTTTTCCTTCGGTCATCCCTCTGCTTCCTGGCTATTTAAAAACAGTAGCGTTATCTGCACACAGCAACTTCTTATCTAACCATATGACAGACTGATGAACAGCACGGTACAGGAACACCAGAAAATCGGTATCACTTCGGCTTTATCTTTTTTTTTTTTTGTTTGCACAGCCCAACACTGTTTTGATGGCATCAGGGGCTTTGCCCGATGCCTGATCATCTGGGGAGAAGATGATCTAGGCATCGGGGAAAGCACCCGGTGCCATCAAAATACTGGTGGGGGCAGCATTAGAGGTTTACTTCTGCTCAGACCCTGCAGTTAAAATTTTGTTGCTATGGCTGGTTGTGAAATCATCTATGCTTGTCTCTGCATCAGGCGTAGCCATGATTTGCATACCAACCCAGCAGATTTAAATAATGAGTATCATTTAAATACGCCTGGTGTTAATTGGTCGCTAGTTTTCCACCAGCATTTAAGTCTATTTCCTGCATGGGGAGGATTGTAAAAATGTACTTAAACGTGGTGTTATGGGCTTGTAAAGCCTGTGCTAGCCTTCTGCATCAGCCTGATAGTGTGCATGGCATTGGTTATCTATATGGATTTGGCAAGACTGAAGAAGAATAGAAGGTAAAGAATGCTGACATAGCAATAACAAATAACCTGAAAAACTTCCGATCTAATAAAGGAACTATTTCTCTCTATATATCATGTTTTTGCTGGAGCTGCCAATCCAAGTGAGCAGAACAAGTCTGTTCACTACTGTGGCTTCTCCATTTTAATCAAGTAATTGAAAAACAAGCCAAAAAATAAACCGCTTGTACTTTACTTAGCTTTTTGTGAAACAGAGAAATAAAACAGGAAGTATGCTACCCAGGAATTACCCTTGATCATAGGCTGAACCTAAACTCCCACATCAATAAAACACTTAAAACAATCCATAACAAAATTAGATCCCTACATAATCGCCACCCGTTACTAAACCTATGACTTTAGAACAGTATTTCAGGCAATAATCTTCCCACACCTTGACTTTGGGAACATCATGCTACATGGAATACCCAATCAATCGCTATGGGCATTACAGATAGCTCAAAACACAGCTGCACGAATTATACTCAGTAAATCAAGAACCCACCACAAACCCCAATATTAAAACACCTGCATTGACTACCCATTAAGAGCACAATTCAATACAAAGCCTTAATGACAACATTCAAAATCACAATTTATCTGCCAAACTGCCTAGAGAACGGGGTTACTTACCTGTAACGGGAGTTCTCTGTGGACAGCAGGATAAGTCAGCCACACATGGTGACGTCCTCCGGGCGGCGCCATAGGTACGGAAGTGCTCTCTAGAGCTCAGAAAGGTGAACCTTTCTGAGCATGCCCAGGTAGCCCACCTTACCGGCCCGCCCCCTAGCCCAGCCAGTATGTTCTTAGCTAGTATATGCGGCTAGGGGGCGGTCTCTGAGCTGTGCTCCTCCAGGGGAGGTGGGTGGGATTGTGTGGCTGACTTATCCTGCTGTCCACGGGGAACTCCCGTTACAGGTAAGTAACCCCATTTTCTCCATGGACTAGCAGGATTGCGTCAGCCACACATGGTGTCTCCCTAGCTGTAGCAGTTGCTGTGGTGGAGGAGACCAGCGTACACATAGACGAGGAGACCTGTGTTTGGTTGTAACTTGTTTACTCAGTAGTAACATATGGAGTTCAAGTCCATTCAAACAGTGTGACAGTGCATACAGTGCAAACAATGTAACAGTGTATTCCCTTTAGGCAGTGCAAAGACAGTGCAAACAGTGCAACAGTGCATACAGTGCAAACAATTCAAACAAGGTGCAGAAGTTGAAACAATGTGAGTTCAAGGTGAGTGCCACACATTTGGATTCTCCGGGGTCCCTGAAGGACGGCTTGCTGCCATAGAGAGGACGGCCGTGGCGAGGGCACCTTCCTCCTGAGACCTAAGGTCGAGGCAGTAGTGTTTTTGAAACGTGTGCGGAGAAGACCAAGTGGCAGCTTTGCAGACATCGCTCAGTGGGACATTGCGAAGGTTGGCAATAGAGGTAGAAAGTGCCCTGAGTTGGTGTGGGCCCACTCTCGGACACTCCTGGGTACCGGACGGGTCAAGGCAGAAAGCTACGCAGGTTGTGACCCAATGGGAGAGTGTTCTCTTGTTGACAGGCCTCCCGGGTCTTTTCGGGTCGAAGGACACGAACAGTTGGTCGCCCTGCCGGACAGGCTGCGTTCTGTGCAGATATATCCGGAGGGCTCGAAGGCAGTCCAGAGTGTGCAATCGCCGTTCTTCGTCTGATGTATGCAGTTCAGGAAAGAAGGAGGGGAGTTCGATGGACTGGTTTACGTGGAAAGCGGAAGGTACTTTGGGTACGAACCTAGGGTTGGTCCGGAAGGAAGCATGCGTTTGGTGCAGTTGCGTGTAAGGGGGGTGAGAGACTAGCGCTTGCAGTTCACTGATCCTCCTTGCTGACGCGATGGTTACCAGGAAAAGCGTTTTCCATGTGACGAACTTCATCTCGGCTGAATGGAGTGGTTCGAAGGGCTCCTGTGTCAGACGTTGCAGGACTGTGTTGAGGTCCCAGGTCGGGACAGGGTGTCTTACCGGAGGCTTCAGGTTTGTTAGGCCTTTCATGAAGCGCGCCGTGAGAGGCAGTGCCGCGATGGAGCTAGCCCCTTCAGGTGGGGCGTGGAAAGCTGCGATCGCCGAAAGATGCACCCGGATGGACTGGGTTTTCAGTCCGAGGCTGGATAGAGAACTAAGGTACTGCAGGACGTCAGGTAGCGGGCAAGAGATGGGATCAAGGTCTTTGGCCGCACACCAGATGCTGAATCTTTTCCATTTGAGCCCGTAGGACTTTCTCGTAGAAGGCCGTCTGGCTGCTAGAACCACATCTTGTACTTCAGAGGTTAGCTGGAGTGCGGAGAGGTTTTGCCGTTCAACCTCCAGGCAGTGAGTGCTAGGGCTTCGAGATTCGGGTGCCATGTGGTGCCTCCGTTCTGCGATAGGAGGTCCTGCCTGAGCAGCAAGCAAACTGGGGCCTCGCAGGACAGGCACAGGAGGAGGGCAAACCACATCTGGCGTGGCCAGTGGGGCACAATTAGGATGGTGTGGGCTTTGTCGCGGACAATCCTTTGAAGTGTCGCTGGGATGAGGGGGGTCGGGGGAAAGGCATAGACGAGAGACCACTCCCCCCAGCACACGTCGAATGCATCCGCCGCCAACATCTTGGTTGACGGGTGCCTGGAGCAGAACAGAGGGCACTTGGTATTCTGTTCCGTGGCAAACAGGTTGATGTTCGGTGCTCCCCATAGTTGGAAGAGACTGTTGGAGACCTCTGTGAGAAGGGACCATTCGTGAGGCTGTAGCTGTCTGCTTAGTTTGTCCGCCAAGATGTTCTGATCTCCCGGGAGATAGGAGGCTCTCAGACTGCATCTGTTCCTTAAGGCTAGGAACCATATCCGTAGGGCTTCCTTGCAGAGGGAGCGAGAGGCGGTGCCCCCTTGTTTGTTGATGTAGTACATGGCTACTTGGTTGTCGATCTGAATGAGAATTGTGTTGCCTCGCAGTTGCTGGAGGAAGGCTGTGAGAGCGTATCTGATGGCTCTTAGCTCGAGCAGGTTGATGTGCAGGAGCTTCTCCCGCGGAGTCCATGCTCCCTGTGTGCTGAACTGCCGCAGGTGAGCGCCCCAGCCGGCGGTGGAAGCATACGTGGTGAGGATCGCTTGATGCTCGGGCGGGTGGATGTCCTTGCCCCCTGATAGGTTGTTTGCTTGGGTCCACCCGTGAAGCTGAGCCTTGATCTGTGAGGTCATAGGGATGCGTTTGGAGAGGGGCTGAGAGTGCTGATTCCAGTGCGTACGTAGGTGCCACTGGAGTGGGCGCATCCGAAGCCTCGCCATGGGAAGGACTGATGTGGTCGCAGACATGTGGCCCAGCAGACACAGTAGGGATCTCGCTGACGAGGCTTCCTTCACTGTCGCTCTGCATGCTAGGGAGGTGATGGCGGCTAATCTGCGGTCGGACAGATAGGCTTTTGAGGCGTTTGTGTCTATCACGGCTCCAATGAATTCCAACTTCTGGGAGGGCGTGACATGCGACTTGTGGAGGTTGAGGACAAACCCCAATGAGGTGATCAGTGACGTGGTTCTCCTCAAGGACTCGAGAAGGTCCGGGACCGACGGGGCCGTGAGGAGCCAGTCGTCCAGATAAGGAAAAATGGACACATTGTGCTTGCGGAGGTGTGCCGCGGCCACGGCCACACACTTCGTGAAAACCCGTGGAGCCGGAGACAGTCCGAAGGGAAGGACCTTGTACTAGTAATGCTGTCCCAGTACTTGGAAGCGGAGGTACTTCCTGTGTGATTGGTGGATGCTGACATGAGTGTAGGCATCCTGCAGATCCAGGGATACCATCCAGTCGCCTGATTGGAGTAGGGGAAGGATGGAGTTGAGGGAGTACATCCTGAATTTTTCTTTGACTATGAATTTGTTGAGGTCGCGGAGGTCGAGGATCGGGCGGAATCCACCCGTCCTCTTGGGAATCAGAAAATATCTGGAGTAGAAGCCAGAGTTCTTTTTTCCAGGAGGTACCTCCTCGATAGCGCGGGTGGCTAGCAGGTTTAGCAGTTCCGCAGCCATCTTCAGGCTGTGTGTCGCTGACGGGGTGCTTGCGTTGTCTTGGTGGGGTTGCGAAGCGCAGGCGGTAGCCTTCTCGGATGATCCGTAGAACCCAGGAGTCTGAGGAGATCCGCTGCCATTCTCTGAGAAATTGTGTCAGGCGACCCCCAATGTGGGTGATCGCCTGAGAATCGACGTCAAAAGGAGGGCCCACCTTTGTTAGCAGGGGCGTTGTTGGGCCTTTTCTGCTTCCGGTCCCTCTGGGGGTTGCGTTGATGCGAGGGCCCATGGTAAGAGTTGTACCTCGTATTCTGCCATCTGCGATTGTAGGGGTATTTTTTGCTGGAGCTGTAGTATGGCTTCTTCTGTGAATTGCTTTTCTGGGTGCCACTGTGGCGCTCGAAACCATATTCGGCTAGAGTCTGGAGTGTGGTACAGTGCTCCTTCATATCGTTTACTGTATCTTTGACTTTGTCTCCGAAGAGGGAATCGACCGTGCAGGGTGCATCTGCAATCCTGTCATGGGTGTCATCACGCAGTCCCGATGCCCTTAGCCAAGCCCACCGTCTCGCGGAGATCGCCGTACCAGCCGTCCTCAACGCTGTGTCGAAAGCGTCAAAGGTAGCGCTGGCCATATGCTTGCTGCACTCGGACATATCCGTGAGTGCTCTGGAAGGTGCGGCTTGAGTGTCTTTCGGTAGCGATGCGATGGAGGCTTTAAAATCCGCCATGCATGCATCCAGGAAGAGGACTTGTTGGAACTGGTGCGCTGCAATCTTTGCATTGAGCATGGCCCCTAGGAAGACTTTCTTCCCGATGTCATCCAGGAGTTTGTGGTCTCTACCGGGTGGGCTGTTGGCATGGGTGCGAGAGGATTTTATCCGCTTGAGAGCCGACGATACCACAATGGATTGATGAGGTAGCTGGGGGGCTGTGAAACCAGGAACAGGTTGCACCTGATACTTTGTTTCGAGCCTCCTAGGGAAGGGTCTTCCAGAAGCTGGGGTTAGCCATAGTCTCAAGTGATTTTCACGCAGAGTCTGGTGTATAGGCAGCGCAAAGGTAGGCTTTGGGGTAGCAAGGTATTTTAGAACCTCCGGCACCGGTGCGTTGTCATCAGCTGCGCCTTTCAGGGACAAGGTGGAGGCTAGTTTGGTAATGAATTTAGGGTATGTTAGGTCCTCTGGAGGGGGAGAGGGGTCCTCCGCCTCCATGTTGCGTCTGTCTTCAGAGGTTGATGGCTCGTTGGATGCGGAGCCCACAACCGCCTCTTCTATGTCCTGCTCTTCGGCTGTAATGTCCAGAGATGGCTGTACTGCGGACCTTTTCTCTGGGGTGGAAGTCCTGACAGCCGGGTTGGCTGTGGATGCCTCCTGGGGCTCCAGAGGTTTTGCCACAGAGGGAGCTGTCAAAGGAGGTGGAGGAGGGACCAGAGAGGAAGGTTGTCTTACCAGCTGGGACAACAAACTCAAAATGCTAGCGATGCTTGATCTTCCACTGGACCTACTCCTGCTGCTATGTCCAGGACTGGAGGAGCTAGAGGATCTTCGTTTTTCACTCCGATGACTGCGGTCCTTACTGCGGCGGTGTGGGGAGCGGTGATAGCGCTTGAAATGTTTGTTCCTGCTTCTTCTGTCACTGGAAGCGCTACTGCTGCTGCTGCTAGCGTTGGAGTGATGACGCCTTCTTCCCCTGCTTCTCCTCTGACTTTTACGGCGTGTTCTGCCTCTGTGATGGCGGTGCGGGGTCTTTTCAGCGCCGATGGAACTCCTGGCGCCGACGTACAAGGCTTGGGGAGCAGGCAGAGAGGAGGGGCTGCGTGGACGGCTGGAGGGTCGGCGCCTATGGCTGTGCTCCTTTCTGCGCCGTGCCGAGGCTTCTGGGGCTAAAGTCCCGCCCCCTAGATGGGCGGAGCTGGAGGACTGCAAAGCCAGAGTGGAGGACTGTAGACCGTCGCCATCTTCGTTGGCCGCATGGATTCCCTCAGCACTGCGATGCATCCCTGCGGCGTTGGAGGGTCCGGGGGAGTCAGTAGCTGCGGGTGGCCTCAGACACATCGGAGGGGTGGAGATTTCTCCCCCGGCTGCACGGCAGGGGATGGAGGCCGCAGCGGGTACATCCGGAGCCGGCACCAGGAGCGAGCAGACAGCCGGGGCAGGGGCAGCAGCAGAAATCAACGAGCAGACAGCCGGGTCAGGAGCAGCAGCAGAAATCAACGAGCAGACAGTCGGGGCAGGAACAGCAGCGGAAAGAAGAAAATTTGCAGAAGTACTTGCGATTTCATTCAGGTAATCATTCAGAGTGTGCCATCTGGATCTCTTGGCCCTGGGGGACATTTTCCCGCAATGCTTGCAGTTCTCCACGTTATGATCAGTGCCCAGGCAGCGCAAGCAGGAAGTATGTGAATCGGTGTTGCTCATTTTCCTCTTACATTGGTGGCATTTCTTGAAACCAGGTTTTGGCATTTTCTTGACTTTGAATATTGTTGGATAGAGAGCAGAGTCCGTCTTGCAGGCAAGGCGGAAGGAAGAATACTGGCTGGGCTAGGGGGCGGGCCGGTAAGGTGGGCTACCTGGGCATGCTCAGAAAGGTTCACCTTTCTCAGCTCTAGAGAGCACTTCCATACCTATGGCGCCGCCCGGAGGACGTCACCATGTGTGGCTGACGCAATCCTGCTAGTCCATGGAGAACAACTACTACAATATCCAAGGAACAAACGAGACAAGAGGAGACAACAAAGAACATGCTAAGCGTCCCAACAGAAAGAACAAGGAGTAATCATTTCACCTGTACAAGAGCCTTCTCTCTATACCCTACTGGGTTGTGGAATAGACTACCAGACAAGATACGGAACGACACAGACCTATCGGTATTCTGTAAGGATCTAAAAACACACCTGTTTGTAGAATACTACGGGGATGATACATAAACATATGGACTGCTGACAATAATCATACGGACTACCAACAATGATCATGACATACCTCAATACGAACATGTCCACAATTGTCATACCACCACACACAATTGATATATCACACCCAAGATATTCTGTAGACAGTCACAGTCACATTCGATACTCTAATACATATACATTGTAGAGGTTTTACATGTTGTTTGCACATAGATAATGTAGCCTTTATCCTTAACTGTAGATAGGTAACGCAGTCTCACTGCCTATTTATTGTAATCTCAGTTGTACTGTATCCTGTTCATTGTAACCACAATAGTATTATACTCTGTTCATTGTAAAATCGGTTTTGTTAATTGTAAACCACTCTGACTGGTGGAAGAGAGGTATATAAGAATAGTCAAATAAAGAAATAAAATAAAGAAATAAATAAGGTTGGAAGATCCACCATGATCAACTATTTCTATCATTCATTCTGCTTACAGGCCTCTCCCCATTCAGGCTAGCCACTGAGTATTGAACCTCAAGCTGGAGACAGATTACATGCTCAACCAGGGCAGAATCAAGCAATCTCTGAGCACTCACATGAAGTACCTGACCAGGTGGTCTTCATCATTCCAGTGCCCACCTAGGTTGGCTCCATCATTCCCCTTCAGGCGCTCACTCTGATTTAGCCAAGAGATTCACTCCTATTTATCCTGCAACCCCCTCACTTACTCTTGATCCTTAGGGCTTTCTAGCCCATCAGCTGAAGAAGCAGCCCCACCTAGATTGAAACATCACACTCTACCCTGTACTACCAAGGTATGCAGTCAGAGATCAGGACAATTTTCCATTATATTGGGATCTACAGACTTGTCAAGAGGATATTTACACACACACCTCGACAATTGCCTATAGATGTTACATCTTATGAACATCCTATGAACTCCAGAAGGAAGCGCTCTTTGGCTCAACGCAAGCTCTGTGACAAGCTTTTAGCAGTTGCTTTGGGATATAGAGATCATACCCCACATGCCCTGGCTCAGGAGGGAGGTTCATTATTGTCATGGTATGTACAAAACTACTCCCCCCCCAAGGAAAAAGAGAGAAATTGCCCCCCCCCCCGAGAAGGTTCCTCACCAAAACCCCTGCAACCGTTTACCATGTATGATCCAAACTACAATGCCTCTGTTTCTTTCCAGGCACTGCTGCTGGACTTAACCCTCTTTCATTTTGTTCACACTGTTCACACCACTGGGACCTAATCTGTAATCCACACTGTTCCCTTTACTTTTATTTCCTCTCTTCACCTTCTCAGTTTGATGTGCAACTGGTTGCACCGCCCACAGAGCTCCATAGCTGTCATCATATATCCTTGAAACTCACGTCCATCATGCAACTTCATCCTACCAAAGCCAGCGACATGTGCTGTAGAGGGTGAACTCACAGATCTTCACTTTATGACCCTTCACAGCCCTCTTCTCGGGAATCTGCCTCATCCTGCTTGTTCATGGAGAAAGCAAAGTTATTTACCTGTAACAGGGGTTCTCCATAGACAGCAGAATAACTCAGCCACACAATCCCACCCACCTTCCTTCTCAGACAAACCTGCCTACTGCTGGAGAACAGATGGAGGGGAGAAAAGGCGGGCATGGTGGTGGGGAATGGCTGGCACATGCTCAGACAGGCCTTTTCTAGGCTTTTCTGAACTTTAGGAAAGCAAATCCATCCAAGGCACCATCGGTTGATGTCACCTATGTGTGGCTGACTTATCCTGCTGTCCACAGAGAACCACTGTTACAAGTAACTTCACTATCTAGTGGCTAGCATATTAGGCTACAAACCAAGGAAGACAGAGTTTAAATCCTGCTTTCCCTTGTGACCTTGGGAAAGTCACTTCACACTAATGTATCAGGTACAAATGTAGAGCTAGAGGTACTAAAAGTATGTGCTAACATGATTATTTTATGCTATGAGACATATGTATTACTAATATGTGTTAATGGTGTTAGTGTGTGCTAACATGGTAGCCCCTTTAATGAATCTAGCCCTTAGACTGTGAGCTCTCTTGGGAAAGGATCTACTAAATGTATCTGAATTTGTAATGTGGTGAAGATGAAAAGGTATTTAATTAAATTCAAATTTGCACTGTTCCCCCCACCTCCTACCCCCCACAAAATCGACTTGTTCCAGTTTACCACATCTGGTCAATGCTTTCTTTGGGGGAATAAAACCAGCTCTCCAAACTATTGAAGGCATTCTGAAAAATGTCTCATCTTTGTTGGGGGAAAGGGTTACTAAGTTGACAACCATAAAGCTGCAGTGCCCCCAGGCCTTGACTGATCTATAACTTAAGTCTCATGCATGCTGCAGGGGCCAGTAGGCTAACCCCCAAAACACATGCTGCTCTACGAGCTGATCCTGTCACGTCAGGATATACAGTTCCAGTCCTGCTTTCAACCTCACTGCATGGAAGAGCTTTTGAGAAAGGTGGGGGTACAAATAAATGGCGATGCATTCCTGATCCATAGCAGTGCATTGCTTTGCTCTCAGTGGGGAATGACAAAACCAGGACTGGATAAGCCTCATTGATCCAGTTTGCCCTTCTGAATGATGCTCATCATTTTATTAGAAGGCAGGATATAATAAGTTCCTTCCCCCAAGAGCTTACCATCTAACTTAGTACATAATAGGAGAGGAAACAATTGGCCCAAGGTGATAAAGAATGCTAATGGAGGACATGGGATTTGAACCTTAGGTTCTGCTTTTGCTAAGCCAATTGTGCTAACGACTAGACTGCTCTTCTATCTGACAGAATGGAACCTGCAGGCCCAACTAAAATGTATTCAGAAATTGTATTTAGCCTTTATAAAGCATGTGGAACATTATGATATCCTTGGCCAGGTATGCTGACCTTTCATAGCAACTGATAGCTTGAAAATAAAGTTCTCCTTTAAACCAGTTCAAATGTAAATGCAAACTTTTACCACCTGGCAAAGTCCTGCTCCTTTTCATGCCTGACATTTGCACATGTTAAAAGTAAAGAGAAGATTAGGCCAGAGAGTAAAGTAAAACATCTCCAAAGTAGGGAGGCCAACACCAATAACTTCATGTTGTAAGGGTCAGGTTGATCCAGTCCTAGTTTTATTTTATTTATTTAGCTGTATTTATATCCCGCTTTTCGCCGGGTCAAAGCGGGATATAAATACAGCTAAATACATCTACATCCCCCTGCATGCACTAGTTTGGCCCCAGTGCATGCAGGGAGATGTAGTTCCTGCTTGAATTGGAATTCCAGAATCAGGGCCGGCCCTAGGCAGAACCCTAGCCTCGCCGCCCCCCACCTGCCACGGACCCCCCCCCCCCCCCCAGTTGCTGCCGATTCCGTCTCAGGAAGGGGAGGCAGGCAGCCACCTTATTTTCAAAAGCAGCTGCTTTTTGCTGCCGTTTTCTTGCCCGCGGCAGGTCATGTCCTTCAGCACACACGGCCTGCCGCTTCTGATCCCCTTGCAACGCAACTTCCTGTCAGAGGAGCATCAGATGCAGCTGTTCATGTGTGCTGAAGCACATGACCTGCCGTGGGCAAGAAAGCAGTGGCAAAAAGCAGCCGCTTTTGGAAATACTGCTGCTGCCGCTGTCTGCCTCCCCCTCCCCTCAAACGGAATAGTCAGCAGCTGAGGGGGGAGCACGGCATGGCCAGTCATGTGTGCCTCTGCTGCTGCTCACCTGAGTCAGCTGCCCTAGGCAGCCGCCTAGCTTGCCTAGTGGACGAGCCGGTCCTGCCCAGAATACAAGTTTTTGTGTGCAATGGGAAAACCCAGGCATGGATCAACCGTCTCATGACATAAAACTGAGGGAGTAAAACCAGGACTGGATCAGACTGTCCATTATGACATGGAATTATTGGCAGGCTGGGAATAAAACCAGGTCTGAATTCAACTTTCTCTTGTGAGATGGAATCATTGCGGGTGGAGGGTGGGCGAGTAAAGCTAGGACTGGATCAAATGCATGAGATGCAAGCTGCTGGCTCCTTTCTCCTCTGGCTTGGTCAAACTGTTTACATAGTTCATTTGAGCCCTGGAAAGGTCATTTATGTTAATGGTAGAATGAAAAAGCCTCAAGATTAGCAAGGAGCTCATGGCTTTGGAAACATTCCTTCTGTTGCTGGCATGCATCCAGATGTCTTCTATGAAGGGCCGTAGGCATGCCTGGTCTAGTGCCGGTGATTAGGCAATCACAATAAATCAAGCTCTGCTGTACAGACTGTGTATTCCTTCTTGAGGACCACTGGTCCGGCTTTCCTCATCCTCTCTCCCCTACCCCACTGCCTTCAATGCTGAAAGCTCCTGGAGGAATATTTGAGAGCACAGACGAGCATAAAGCCCCGGGGGAATGCACTTTACATCTTAATATATCTTGATGTCCAAGATGGCAGATAATTCAGACATGACAGATACGCATCTAGAGGTCGATGACAGATGTAGGATTTGTAGGGAGATGACAGACTGATGAGAGACCTATAGCATTAAGAGGGTGTTACTATTAGTATATAACAATACACTACATTTAGCTAATTAAAGAGCTCATTCAAAATAGTAAGGAGCTGGGGATGTTGTGAAGGCAGCTTCACAGACCCTGGAGGGAGGGAGGAAGTTGTCACCACACCATGAAGACATCCATGCCAATCATTTCAGGGTTATGGAAGGAGCCCTGATGTGTGGTCCCCAGCCCAGGACTGTCACTGCAAAGTACACTGGGAAGGGATATAAATAGGTAGAAAATATCCCTGGGTAGCTGTGAAGTAAGGTGTATGTTTCCGGAACCCAGCCCTCATTTCAACTGAGCTCAAATCCCAAAGGAGCAGGTGGCAATGGTGGGAGGGGGAGGAAAATCATTCTAAAGGGGGCACTAAATATACCTTCCCCAGGGCATACGCTAAGGGCTTTTTAGAATTTACTCTCTCCTTCTTTAACTTTTATAGAATATTTTTAAAAGCCATTAGAGACAAATGAAACAGAAATTGATAGCAGATTAAAGACCTGCAGGTCCATCTGAGAAGCCAAGTATAGAGGCATGCATAATTTTATTTCATTTAATCCATTTATGTGCCATCTTTCCCTGGAATCACATAGTAACAGTAATGACAAATAACATAAAACAATAAGAAGTCATGATGCCCAAGTAAAACATACTTTGCATGTGACACTGACAAGGGGGGAAGACGTCTAGTGAAAACACTTTTGACATCTGGAAAGAACTGAATTGTATAAATTTGGCTTGGTTTCTTTTACAGTTTTATGTGCTATGGTTATTGACATTCCATAAATGTAGTCTGGTTTATAAAAAAAATATCCATGGCTGTTCTACAACAAACTTTATAAACAACACCAACACTAATTAAAATACATAAAATCTCTTAAAACTACACCCTTAAACAATCCCCTCAAAGAAAATACTCTTCAAAGTGTTTGAACTCCCATTTTGTACTCCACTAGAATAGCCAGGTTTTTGCTTTCTTTGGGAATTTTGTATAATTTGTTTGTATTCAAATATCTGTAGGTAACATATTCCACTGTATAGGGGCCATCACTGATAACCACCTCGGCTTCATATTCAAAAGCACTTATCTGGACAGTAGCACCCAATGGCCGGGCCTATCTGCTATCTGCATAATGCCATCGAAAATCATTGACCGCTCTGCACTATCCATGTAGTGTCATGGCAGTATGCGGGCAGATAGTGACACGGAATAAAACCACCATCCATGGAGTTTAAATATTGGATCATCTGTTTGTTATCTTAAGTGGGTGGAGCACAGATTATTCAGATGGTGGCGCTGAATATCACCGTTATCTAGATAACGATCCGAATAGCTTAGGACAGCATAAATGCCTTCCAGATGGCGGCACTGGCTACCTCTGGTACTGATCACCCTTTTCAGATATTCAGTGCTGGCCACTATCTGAATACTAGCACTGAATATCCAGATTTAAAAAATAAAAAGCCAACTATGGCGCTCAATATTAACTCAACAGATTATAAAAATAATAATAGAATCAACAAATAAAAACTAAAACCAAATACATTCCCAAACATGAACACAAACCTGCTTAAATATTAGATACTTCTGGAGCTGGTAAGCAAACTAGGGAAAAAAACAAGTTTTCAGAATGTTACGAACACACAGATAATGGACTGGACGCTTGGTCCATTACACCAGAGTAATTGCAGAAAACTGTCATGCTCTAGATCTCAACTTTCTGACCAACTTAGAAATAGGAGCGATTAGCAAAGAACCCCAACTAGACCAAAGCTGGCAAGGAGGAACAGATTGAATGGTAGAACATGGATCTGGTCAATAAGCCTGAACTCAATGCAGCCCCTGGTGGGGAAATTTCTATCTGAAATTGCATTAACAGCCTCATTTGAACCTTTTATAGTTCCCTATTTGTGTCCCCTTGTATAGAGGAAGGATGTTTTGCAAACCTATTTTATGATGTATAGCATTGGCTAAACAGGCTTCTCACACAACAGAACCACTGCTCAGCACCCAAATATGAAAATCTGCGAGACACTTTCTAGCAGGTCTCCAAATGCAGGGGCAATGTCAATCCCAAACAAGCCTGGAGGGACGTCATGGGCACAGCACACACCATTGGCACCATATATTATGAAGGGAGAGGACATTGCAGTGGCATTAAAACCAGTTCTCAAGGTCCACCAACAGGTCAGGCTTTCAGGATATCCCTGATTAAATTGTATGAGATAGACTGCATGCATACTACCTCATTTTATGCAAATCGCTCTCATGTCTCATGCATATTCATTAGGGATATCCTGAAAACCTGATCTATCGGCAGCCCTCGAGGACTGGGAGTGAATACCACTGGGCCAGTGCATAGCCATAGATCAACAAGAGGCTGGCCTGTGGCTAGAGCTTTGGACAATTTCATACAAGATGGAGTAAAAAGAGCTTTTCTAAAGCAAGCCTCAGTACTGAGAAAATTCACTTCTCTACTTCACGTTTTTTAACCTAGGATGTGATTATGTTCATGTGCCAAGGCAATGGAAGATAAAGAAATTCGCCCAGGAATACAGTGAGTCTCAGTAGCAGAATAACTCTTCTGGATCACAGTCTTTTCTCTGACTGCTAGACCGCCACCTCTGTTTCTAATAATAACAATTAAAAAAAGGAATTATAACTAATACTATTCCAGCAAGTTTGGTCATTGTTGGGAGGGCTACAGATCAGCATTTTGAATACTTTTGAAACAAAAGTATGATCTTAGAGTCATATGGAGGATTAGCAGTAGGAAACTGACTCTAGGGGATGCAGGCAAATTCTGCTTCAAGTGACTTCTGGGGCTAAATGTTCATGGCAGTGAAATGTCTAAACTAGGAATGCAAAGGAAGGAGTCTATTTATTCAAACCATTTATATATAGGCCTTCTGATTTCAGATTTAACCAATAAACAGCAATAAAACACTCCCAATGTGCAAATATTAAGATAGCTGTTTATTGAAAAACCACTTCCCCTAGCTCTCTCTCACCCCTCCTTTAGTTTGTCTTGTATTCTTCACTCAGTTTTGTGTCTTTGTGACTCCTAAGTGATACAAACTACCTATTTGATTCCACTGGGAAAGGTGCCCAGCAATAGCACCTGTCGTGCAGATACAGCCAGGAACACTGATTTTTTGTAGCCCCAAAGAAAGCCTGATTAGCTGGAAATTTCCACATTACTAACATCTAAGCACTATTCATATACCATGTCCTGGTCAGAAGACCATTCAACGTGGTGATGAAACAGTGAGCTACAGTAAAGTTCTACACACGCTCAGACACTACTCCATTTCTGCCTTTATAATGTCCAGCAAAAATAATATTTCCGGAATGTGCAGCCCTTCTCCAGCCAGCTGCAGAACCCAGAAACTTCCCTACCCTCTACCATCCCTTTGAAGTAGAAGTTAGATAACCTGACACAGTCTCGGTATTTGCAGGTAGTTTAAGCGTCAAAAGGTGGCTTAGAGGTCTGGTCATACTTTGCAGAACACTAACACTGAAATATGAGATTGCAGACCTGCTATTAGTAATCTGTGAACTTTCATTAAAATCATCTGTAATACCTTAAGATTGGAGGATTGCCAATGTAATGCCAATTTTTAAAAAGGGTTCCAGGGGTGACCCGGGAAATTACAGACCGGTGAGCCTGATGTCAGTACCGGGAAAATGGTAGAAACCATCATAAAGAACAAAATTACACAGCATATAGATAGTCATGGCCTAATGGGAGACAGCCAACATGGCTTTAGACAAGGAAGATCTTGTCTTACTAATCTGTTATGTTTTTTTGAAGGTGTGCATAAACAGGTGGACAAAGGTGAGTCGGTTGATTATAGTGTATTTGGACTTTCAGAAAGCCTTTGACAAGGTTCCTCATCAGAGACTTTTGTCAAAACTAAAAAGTCATGGGATTGGAGGCAGTGTACTAGTATGGATCAGGAACTGGTTAAAAGATAGAAAGCAGAGGGTAGGGCTAAATGGCCAATTTTCCCAGTGGAGACAGGTGAATAGTGGTGTACCCCAGGGATCTGTCCTGGGTCCGCTGCTTTTTGACATATTCATAAATGACCTGGAAAAGGGAATAATGAGTGAGGTTATCAAATTTGCAGACGACACAAAACTGTTTAAAGTTGTTAAAACCCAAGAGGACTGTGGAAAACTGCAGGAGGATCTGGATAAATTGGAAGACTGGGCATCCAAATGGCAGATGAAATTTAATGTGGACAAGTGCAAAGTTATGCACCTAGGAAAGAACAACCCACACTATGGTTACACGATGCAAGGCTCCACATTAGAAACCACCACCCAGGAAAAAGATTTAGGAGTCATCGTGGATAACATGTTAAAACCCTCCGCCCAGTGTGCAGCGGCCAAGAAAGCAAATAGAATGCTAGGTATCATAAGGAAAGGAATGGAAAATAAAACAAAGGATATTATAATGCCTCTGTATCGTTCCATGGTACGACCGCACCTTGAATACTGTGTGCAATTCTGGTCGCCGTATCTTAAAAAGGATATAGCGTTATTAGAAAAGGTTCAGAGAAGAGCCACCAAAATGGTAAAGGGGATGGAAGGCTACTCCTATGAAGAGAGGCTACAAAGGTTAGGGCTCTTCAAAGAGACGGCTGAGGGGAGATATGATAGAGGTCTATAAATTAATGAATGGAGTGGAACGGGTAAACGTAGATCGATTGTTTACGCTATCAGAATATAGAAAGACTAGGGGACATGTAATGAAGCTACAGGGTAAACTATTTAAAACAAATAAGAGAAAATATTTTTTCACTCAACGTGTAATCAAACTCTGGAATTTGTTACCGGAGGATGTAGTAAGAGCTGTTAGTATAGCTGGGTTTAAAAAAGGTTTGGACAAGTTCCTGGAGGAAAGGTCCATAAACCATTATTAAGAAGGGACCCAGGATATCAATGCTTGACCCAATACAAGCATTGTGGAACCTGTGTCTTTTGGGGATACTGCTAGGTACGTTTAGATTGGCCACTGTTGGAAACAGGATACTGGGCTTGATGGACCTTGGTCTGACCCAGTATGGCATATCTTATGTTCTGACCACCTCATTATCCCCCTTCTGATTCTGCTTCTCCACTCCCATCATATCTACCCAGGCCAATTAATTAATGCTTTGGCTCACAGTAACTATGAAAAATATGTTTCCCAGTTTTAAATAGCCATCTTCAACAAATAAAAGGACTTTCCCCTATGGAAAAAACAATTTTTGTCAAGTAAGGCTCATTCAGTCAGAGCTGGGGATTACAGGCCTTGATGGGGAAAGGGAGAAGGTGTTCCCAGTCATTGTGCAATGGTGACACCTAGTGGGCTAGACTTATGGCTCATGATTACAGGGTTCTAGAAGAAGCTCTGGTTCATGCACCCTAGCAGAGGATTATCACCGCAATAGCTTGGAAGGGATATAATATAGGGAAATAATGCCCAAGTAAATACAGATGAAGGAACATGGTGCCAAATCCCAGTCCTGGTTTGGTTCGAACTGGAATTACAAAACAGCAGAAGGAAGTTGCTGGTCCAAGAAAGGCTCATAATTTTCCATCGGCTTGGTAGCTGCATCATGAAAAGCAACCCAAATACCATAGTTAGCTCAATGAGGAAGGATATATGGCACATTTCAGTTCAGCCTCTCTCGCTATGTGTTCCACTTGTCCCTATGCCATGGACACTCATATTTTATAAGGATGCATAGCTTTCTACCACTGGGCCAGATCATCAAACTCTGCTGTCTCCAAATGCACAATCGTGGACTGTGGACCTTTCCCCCTTGCCACCCATGACGAGTAGCATCCCACATAGGGGTCCAATCCAATATGTAGATGGAATTTTAGTTAATTCAATATATTCCCCATTTTCTTTCATATACAGCCAAATTTCCCCAATCTCCATGCATACACTGCTCTGTTTTTAGTACTTGATAATCAGGTACACGTAATGTGGTACTTTGAAAATCTACTTATTAGTTTTAGAGAAAATCTCCCCTGTGTTTGGTGTAAAATATTAATGATACTTTATTAAACTTCTTCCCCTCCTCCCCCAAAGCAGTACTGGTGTAGTCTACTTATGTTGTCAAACACTGCTACTATGTTTGCATTTAAGGTTTATCATATATTGCTAACCAGAAATCCACTTTACGGTAGATATTTTTGGCTGCCAGCGTGTTTTGTTTCTTGGAAGGGGCTTCTACAATATGAAAAAAGGGCCATGGGTTTTGGGGAAGTATGGTGCAAGCTGAATAGATGGTATCACATCCGGCCACAGCTCCCCTCCGCCCACCTTCCAAGATGGACAATGCCCCATACCCCAGAAAACAGGGAGCTCACCCAGACTACTGACCCAGGTCTAGTGCACTGATCCCCTTCCAAAGTGTGTTGTAATCTCCACAAGCCCGTGCATGCCCGCAGTTAAGATTTGAAGTCATTCCTATTGAACTCCTAGTGAAACAAGATTTATGCAAGACTGCACAAGGTGTAGCATTTTCACATGTCTACAGCTACAAGGGGCTTTACCAGGATATGTGGTCGAGAAGACATGAGAGAACTTAGTGAATAGCCTCAGGACAATGTAGGCCATTCCCGTGTAACGTGACCATGCACGATGAAATATATGCACAAGGAAAACACCAGGGTATATTACAAATTAAGCAAAAACTGTGTCTTTCTTTAATTGTACACTTTTGAGCCTGTGTTATGTGGGACCCACTAGATCCCATGTCTGTTCTAGTTTTATAGTGTGTCTGATTATATTCTTCATGGACACACCATCAAGTACTCCAAAAGTAAATGAAAAATAAAAAAAAATGATTAAAACTGCACAAGGATGCAAGCTCAGCCATCGTCAGAGTGATGAAGATTGCAGCAGTTTTTGGCACAAAGGGGTTACTTGCCCCCAGGGCCAGTGCTACCTATCAAGCAGACTAGGTGGTTGACTTGAGTGCTGATATTCCAAGGGCGGCGCATTCCTGTCACAGCCTCCCCTCTCTCTGGGACCTGCAACTGTGGCAACGGCGGTGTAGCCCTCTTACTGAAAACCTCTGATGCTATATTGCTGTTACTGCTCCTTTGCCCATCCGCTTCCGTCCCCTCCAACGCAGACATCCAGTTTGCATGGAAGTCTGTGTTGGAGGGGGCAGAAACGACTGGTCAAAGGAGCAGTAACATCAACGCGGCATCAGTAGGCGTGCTACATTGCTGTTTTACTGCCATTACCACCATTGCAGGTCCCGGGGAGGAGCGGCAGTGGCTGCACATGGGGGGGGGGGGGGACAACTGGATTGAGGGCTCACTTAGGCAACTCATATTCTTGTGCCGGCTCACTTAGGCAACTCATATTCTTGTGCCGGCCCCACACCACCACCATGTTTCCACAGGCCCTGCTCAATCCTTGATCACCTCTTGCTCTCACAACTGTTCCCCCACCCCTCTTGGATTGTGCAAGGAGAATGTTCCAGAAGAGGATGAGATGGAGAGCAATGGTGCCTCTTGGGTCACCCTAATGGCAGGTTTTCTTCAAAGGCTTTCAAAGAAGAAAAAAAGAAAGTCTAAAAATACGCAGCTTCCTTGTTACTGCGTAACAGGTAGCAATTTAACGGCTCGGGTCACATAGGATTTCAGGATGGAACCCCCAGCCCTCCTTTTCCTTCAATATGAGTTTGACGTTTCTATACAGTAAATTCTGGGATTATTTTCTTTGAGCTGTGATACTTTTGTCATGCACAAGCCATCGGGGTCACATTATATGTCACTACTAACAGTCTCCATGGCTCTGGATAGACACAGCAAGTTCCCACGGTGCCTTGCCAGCGTAGCCCTAAATAATCTCTTCACAATGTAGAGTGCCCTTTACCTCCAGGAGAACCTGTGGACATGACCTACTGTATCTCTCTCCAAATTCTTTTTGGATTTAATAGGCACTGCTCTCCCGCCCTGCCCCTGCTGCCGACAACAGTGTGGCCCTGGTATCAGCACTCGTTGGCATCTGCGAATGAGATGATGAGAATGTTCACTGACAAAGTGCAGGTCACTTTAAATATTATCTAGATAATACTTTTTTGAGAGGGGCAGTGCAGTTTTGTTTGGAAACCTCTTGGGAATGCCCTAGTCCGTGACTTTTGTTCATGAAATTTAAAAAAAGGGGGGGGGGGCAAATTAAATGACCGGAGAGGTAGCTAAATTTAACATAGAAGGGAGATTCCTCTGCCCAGATGAAGCAGACATGGTCTTAGGTCCCCTGCTCTTTACAAGGGGAAAACCTTAGAATGGATTAGCCTCTAGCCATGGTGACATATAGCCAGATACCAGAAATCTTAACGAAGGGGGGAAATGTCACTTTTAGTTAAGATTTTATTTCAGCCAGCAAAGTTCTGTGGTTGCCAGGTTAAACCATTTGCATATTTAGTTAAGTGGCCTGGGAGTCAGAGAGACCAACTTGACCCTCCGTTGCCTCATGTATAAGCTTAGATTATAAACTGTCTAGGGGCAGGGAAATAGCTACTATTGGAAAGGTTTGAGCTAAATATTAATAAATATATGCAGAAATAAATGACACCTTTTTACGGAATATATCTGTGACTAACTATTGCGAGTTATCTATCTTCTATCTGTGCCCTTCTCTTCTACTGCCAACTCCAGACTTCGATCCTTTTCCACCGCGCTGCTCCTTATGCCTGCAACAAACTGCCTGAGTCTGTACGGGAGACTCCATCTGTGATCCTGTTCAAATCCAGGCCAAAATCTCACCTCTTCAAAGCAGCTTTTAGATCCTGAGCTGCTTAGTCTCCTGCTCTCCAACTATGTGTATCCTTCCCATTCCCCTAGGCATATCCTTGTCCCCAGCTGTGCTGTCTGCCTTGACTAGATTGTAAGCTCTAATGAGCAGGGACCGTCTTATGCATGTGTCTGTACAGCGTTGTGTGCGCCTTGTAGTGCTATAGAAATGCTTAGTAGTAGTAGTGATAATAGTAGGAAAAGAGGGTAACATTCAAACGCTAAGGTTTCCAGATGTCCCTGGAATTGGGGATTGTCCTCGATTTTAGAGCTATGTCCCTGACTCCCACCTGCTTGACAGCCTCCTGTCCTTGATTCCAGCAAAGGGGACAAAGAGGGTAGGAAAAAATATTTTCAATTTAGTAATTTGTATACGTTCGTTTTTAGACTTTCCATCCATTATCTTTACGTTTTTCACAGTACGGGGGAAATGCATCACTCTTTCTATTTCTCTGTTGATTTGTCTGCTTGAAAGTGATATTGTTGCTGTTATGGATGAATGGGATGGGGGGGGGCAGGGTAATGACTCCTCTTCTCTCCTTTATATCTTGTTGCTTGAACCTGGAACTAAGGTGCTCTTCCTTCTCTACCCTCCCCCACCACACTTCGGGTAAATGTCCAAGATTTGCCTGCAAAAAATCTGGTAACCTTATCAAAAACCAGCCACAGATATATCAAGTTAGTTGAGTAACATGGTCTTATCTACAGCTTGTCTGTTCATCTTCATTAGTACATGTACTTTAGTGAAATGAGAAATAAAACTGCCTGCTTGCCAGGGCTGGTGTTAAACATGCTGGGATCCAGGGCACATGTGTGGGCGCGGGCCCCAAAGCCCACTATCAAGCTGTATCTCCTTCAGCTTCAGACAGGCTTGGGACCGCTTGTAACATAGCCGCCCAGGGCAATCACCCTGTTTTCACCCACATAACTCCAGCCCTGTTCCCTGCAACAGGAGATAAAAATGTTTTGTTTTGTTTTGTTTTTTTCTTACAGTGAAAAACTTAACTTGGCCAGGGGCCCCTGAGCAGCATATACCAGCCGACCCTGCTCTGTTGCCCCACGGTCCCAAACCTGCTTGTATGAAGCCTCAGGTTCAGATTGCTGAGCTCCAGCTATCCACCACCCTCTCAGTAAAAGCCATGTTTTCCAGATGCAGTCAACTTCTCCTGACAGCTCAGTGAAAGTTCATGCCAGGCATCACTGTGGGACCAATAAACTCACACCTGACTTTTGCACTTCTGGGTGAGGGGCTTGCAGAGTTCCCTCCTGACTCAGACCAAATGAGCAAAGCGACCGAGTCCTCGCCAGCGTGGTGACTCACCGGCTTTCCCTCTCTCCAGACAACAAACTCAGACAGAAACCTCCAGTATGACTGCAGATGAGACCGTGGCTGCCCAATCTTACTACTGGTGCAAAGACACAGACCCCTGTGATCTCTGGCCTTCAGAACTAGAAATCCTCTTGCTGGCACAGTATCCCAAAGTGTTTCTGAGCCAGGTAGCTTTTCCCGGGTCTGACCTGGGTAAATTCAAGTCTGCGCCATCCTCACATTTGTGCAAACTTTCAGCACTGCGGACATCATTGAGGGACCCCTCCCCCTTCTTAGCCAGTGTGGTTAGTTTCTCTCAGATAATAAGACATCCCTGATTCTGTAGGGTACTTACGGGCAGGAGTGGGGGAGGCTTTTCCCTTCTGCGCAGGAGGGCTCGGGGGGCAGGAGCTGTGGCTAGCAGTACCCAGTCATGGCAACAGAGCAGAGCACTAACTCTTCTGCCTCAGCTTAAGGGACGGCAGGCTGCACTATTAGCATTCAGTTACACTTCCTCAAAACCAGCTTGCCTTAACCCTTGCTTGCCCGGAAGAACCACTGGCCTGGGAAAGGGTTTTGCAAGGCTAAGCGTCTTTCTTAACCCTGTCCTTGCCACGGCACGATGAGGCATAATGATGCAGGGTGTATTCCTTCCCCGGTACTATTTCCTGCTTCCCCTCACACCAAATAAACTATTTTGTAACTTAAAAAAAATAATACTTATAATTAGGTTGACTAGGAAAATGTCTGAGGCACTGGGAGGTTAAGCAGTTTGTCCCAGAAGTCAGGCAGAGAGCCAGCCTCAGGGTCCTGAATGCCTGACCCCAGAGGTCTGCTAAGTCTTCAATTTCCAGTCCTTCTCCCCGTCCAAGTCTCCTTAAGGGTTACTCTCTGCTTCTTGTCAGGGTTTCTCTCTCTTTTTCAGAGGTTAAATAATAAATGGTGAGAGGAAAAGGCCAGTCTAGTGGCAGTCTTTCCATTTTGGGGTAGAAGGTTACTCACGTTCTTGCACTGTGTCACATAAAAGACTAATTTATGAAAAGTGTCAGAGTGGACATGCTGTGGGCATGCATCAGACAACACAACTACAATTCCATGTATGCAAGGCGGAACATAAAACTAGAAGTGGATCAGCTCAGTCTGGACTGAAAAAAATTTGAGCCTATTTAACCCTTGCATTCTTGCCCTGACATAGCCCTAACCTGCATAAGGACCATGGCTTATTTCTGGATAAATGTGTTTTCACCCTTTTATACCTCTGGTCCCAGGACCGGTGGTTCCATTAGGCAAACTAGGCAATTGCCTAGGGTGCTGAGATTCAGGGGTGGTGACATAGTGGGCAGCCTGGCCAGGTATTAAATTCTCCCTCCCAATCAGCAGCAGGCAAAGCAACCAGAAGGTGAAGGCAGGCTGACAATTAGCACAGGGCTTCAACACATGCATGTCGAAAGCTTGCCACATCCCTGCCCACTCTGACACAGACCTCCGGTTACAGAGTGAGTGGAAAAACCGGCGCATGTGCTGAGGGCCCTACGCATTCTTCTTAAGTGCTGGTCTACCTGACGAGTTCCGGCTCTTCTGCCCACCCTGGCAATAATTCCGAGGAAGGATCAGGGGAAAGGGAAAGGAGGGATGCTGGACCACCACTGTAGATAGGGGTGACATGGGATGCTGGACTATGCGAGATATGCTGAAGTGCTGGGAGAGGGAAAGGATGGAGAAGAGAAATGGGTCATTTGCTGGTCCGTGGGGAGGTGAGGGGAGGAGGGGCAGCAACAGGAAGCTGCTGGATGATGGAGGAAAGAGAGGAAGTAGTGAAATGCAGGACTGTGGAGGGGAGAAGGGGCACGATTAAAGGTTTGCCTAGGGGGCCTAGTATCTTTGCACTGGCCCTTTCTGGTTCCAGAGACAAGTAGAGTCTGGCTAGTCCCTTCACAAACGGAGTTTCTATGTTGTATTTGCTGCTTGTTCAGCTTTTCTTTCTGTTCTCCAACAGGAAGTGGGCTTATGATATTGCTCTGTGCAGGTGCGTTCCCAGGTGTTCCCCCACCCCAATATTTTTGTATTTAGTGTTCTATCCAAATTCTCAGGACATGCCAGGGGGATCCTAATGGGGTAGCTTTCTACAGGGCCGGCTCTGGTGTGGGTGGCACTCTGGGTACAAATGTCGAAGGCACTCCCCCAATGATGCACCCTGCTGGAGTTAAGAGGCTTTCTTGCAACCTCCTTCATTAGGTATTTTTTTGAATAACAGCAGAAGGGTCTGGAGCAACCATGGCAATGCAGGAGAGGTTGTGGGTTATTTTGAGTGGAACAAGACATTGGCATGGAGCTGGGGGGATTTCCTCGTTTGGTTTGCATGCACTTTTGCTCTTATCTCCTCCTCCCCCAGTGCCAGACCCTGTTAGGAGCTCTTGGAGGTGCCACTTCTACCCTAAATTCATCCCTGCTTTCTACTGGATCCACGTACACACATGAGTTTTGGTTCTGTGTGAAATGTCTTGTTTCCTGTCTGAATTGTTATTCCTTTCCACAGAAATGGTCTGTAACTGCTTCATTTCCAAACCTGTCTCAAGGTTGCTAATCACACACACATTGCGATATGGCTTCATGTCATTCCTTTACTCCCCTTAAATTTGGCTGTGAGAACAAATCTGCCATACTGGGTCAGACCAGGGCCGGCCCATCCACTGTGCGAGAATGCTGTTCGCACAGGGCCCCACGTGAACTTCATTCCCACATGGTGGTCGCTTTGCAATGCCGGCTTCAGAGGGAGCTGGGCAGGCCTGCCCGAGACGCCAGCTCACCTCTGCACAGCTGCCAGCATGAAGACTGGCGTTTTCCCTCATGCTGGCAGCTATATTCTCGTGAAGCGCACAAGTGCCGGGAAACAGGACATGCACTTTAACCTTTCCCGGCTCTCAGTGCACTTCACGAGAACAAAGCTGCCAGCATGAGAGAACATGCCGCTCTTCACGCTGGTGGCTGTGCAGAGTTGAGCCAGGACTTCGGGCCTACCCGGCTCCCTCTGAAGACGATCAGACAGGCGTGGGGCTCTTCGGGGGAGGGGCTAGGATAGGGCTGGAAATGGCTGATGGGGGAGGCTTGGACTGGAAATGGGCTGATGGGGGGCTAGGAATGGAAATGGCTGATGGGGGAGCTAGGATTGGAAATAGACTGATGGAGGGATGGGATAATGGGACTGGAAGGGAGCTGATGTTGGGTGGGGCTGGAACTAGAAGGGAGCTGATGTTGGGGAAGGACTAGAAGGGGATGGGGCTGGGGGAGTGAGGATGGAGAGGGGAAAAGATATTTTGTGGGGGAGGGAATTAAAATCTACGATGGGTGGGTATTGGGAAAGTAAGTGGGGACTGAGGATGGAAGGGTGAAATATGAGTGGATAAAAAAGGAATAAAGAAAGACATGGAGGAAAGAGCAAAAGGGGAAAGATCAATATGTTAAAGCAAAAATAGAGAGAGAATGGAAAAAACTAGAAGAGAGAAGAAAGGACAAATGGACAGCAGACAAAGGAGAGTTAGCAGAAGACACAAAGAAACCAGAAGAAAGCAACTGGAGCAATTACAACTGAATAAAATGCCCAAACAACAAAAGGTAGAGAAATACTTTTTAATTTTGAATTTATTAACTGGGTGCGGGAACAGCAGCAGCAGGCAGCAGCTAAAAGCGGCGTCCCTGCTCGCAGAGACGCCGCTTCTGCCGGGACACACCAGCTCCTCCCTCCTCGGCTCCTGCCCAATCCGGGCAGTGGGAGCGGGAACAGCAGCAGCAGGCAGCAGCTAAAAGCGGCGTCCCTGCTCGCAGAGACGCCGCTTCTGACCGGACACACCAGCTCCTCCCTCCTCGGCTCCTGCCCAATCCGGGCAGTGGGAGCGGGAACAGCAGCAGCAGGCAGCAGCTAAAAGCGGCGTCCCTGCTCGCAGAGACGCCGCTTCTGCCGGGACACACCAGCTCCTCCCTCCTCGGCTCCTGCCCAATCCGGGCAGTGGGAGCGGGAACAGCAGCAGCAGGCAGCAGCTAAAAGCGGCGTCCCTGCTCGCAGAGACGCCGCTTCTGCCGGGACACACCAGCTCCTCCCTCCTCGGCTCCTGCCCAATCCGGGCAGTGGGAGCGGGAACAGCAGCAGCAGGCAGCAGCTAAAAGCGGCGTCCCTGCTCGCAGAGACGCCGCTTCTGCCGGGACACACCAGCTCCTCCCTCCTCGGCTCCTGCCCAATCCGGGCAGTGGGAGCGGGAACAGCAGCAGCAGGCAGCAGCTAAAAGCGGCGTCCCTGCTCGCAGAGACGCCGCTTCTGCCGGGACACACCAGCTCCTCCCTCCTCGGCTCCTGCCCAATCCGGGCAGTGGGAGCGGGAACAGCAGCAGCAGGCAGCAGCTAAAAGCGGCGTCCCTGCTGGGCGCGCCCGCGCCTTGCGGGCCCGCGCCTGAGGGCCTCGCAAGAGGGCCCTTTGGCGTGGCCCTTAGGCGCGGCACGAGGGCGAGCAGAAGGCAACAACAAAACGAGTCAGCTACACCAACAACATCGCAGCAGAACCCAACAAAGGACTAGACCGAAGAAAAGGACGTCAAAACCGCAAGTAGAACCCTCACTACACACCACACACTTCCTTCCACCAGACGGTCCCTTCAACTACCAACACCCCAACGGATCCGGATCTCCCTCCACGGGGACAGGCTCCCCTTCCACGGGGACAGGCTCCCCTCCACGGGGACAGGCTCCCCTCCCACGGGGACAGGCTCCCCTCCACGGGGACAGGCTCCCCTCCCACGGGGACAGGCTCCCCTTCCACGGGGACAGGCTCCCCTTCCACGGGGACAAGCTCCCCTTCCACGGGGACAGGCTCCCCTTCCACGGGGACAGGCCCCTGCTCCAAGTTTAGCTCTCCCCAATCGGGGGATTGGAGCGGCAACAAGGGCACAGCCAGACAGCGGCAGAGTGCCGCCCAATCGGGGCAGACTCAAGGCCGTACAAGGAACAGCGCGGCAAGAGTGAGCACAAAGGAAGAATCACAGCCACACATACAACAGAACACCAGAGGAAAAACAACAGCAAAGCAAGCAACAGACGAGGACTTAAGAAAAAAGGCATCACCCTAACAGAACATCACAAAAGACCAAAATGCACGTCACATACTTCCTCCCACTCTACCTACTCGTCACTCAACTCCTCCCACCAACCACACACCTACACTACCCACAAGCAAACACAACGCGGTACCCACCAACAGCATTGCCATATTTAGAAACACAGCACACACACAAACAAACACTCAGAACTGCCCAGACAAAAAGACCAAACAGACACAAATCAAACTCCCAATCCTGCACAAAGGAAGCACATGTAACAGCAACCTACTCAACAAAGGTAACAACGATTGAGCTCATAAACGCCAGATCAGTATGCAACAAGATACACACTCTTGTAGACCACATAGAGGAGCGACAGCCCGACATAATATGCTTCACAGAGACGTGGCTCAACCCCACCGACAATGTACTACTCAACCAACTCGTACCGGACAACTACTCAGCGTACAACTGCCCACGAACCCACAAGCGTGGAGGAGGAGTCCTAATAATAGCAAAGACAAAACTAAAATTCAAGACACATAGCTTCTCCAATACTCAGCAATGTAACACAATCAGCATCAAAAACAAAAACATTGCAATCTGCCTAACCTACAGAGCACCCAGAGCTCCACCCGACGAATTAGCCTTCATACTCGAAGAAGCCTGTGCCATAACAACAAACAACAAACCAGCACTACTGATTGGAGACTTCAACCTCAAGTCCACCAATGCCAAAGACGCAGAGGCCTTCCTGCAAGCAATGACCTCACTTCAATTCACACAGATAATCAACGCTCCAACGCACAGACATGGATCTTCTCCAGACCTCATCTTCGCATCCAATTACATAACTTCAAGAGACCTAATCTCTCCACCCACCATTACCCCAGTGCCATGGTCTGACCATTACTTAATTGAGACAAAGATACGATCTCAAGAGGACCAGACAAACGAAAGAACAAACAACTCACACACACAAAGACGATTCAAGAATTTCGACAGGGACGAATTCATACAGAACACAACACAACACCTGAACATTCCTACAGATGACCTGGAGGAACAAGTTTCCAGATGGAACAGCATCTTAGCTAACGCCGCCAAACCATCCGGTGGAGGGCACGAGAAACACCAACACAACAGGAGACAAAACAAACCTTGGTACTCAGCAAAAATACGTCAGGAAAAGAGGGAGCTCAGGAAGATTGAACGGAGGATGGTGAAAAAACAAAACAGCAGCCGACCAACATCTCTACCTAACAAAACAAAAACAATACAATGAATGCATCAACCAATCAAAGAGGGAATTCCACACAAACTTGATAAATACTTCCATCAACAAGCCCAGAGAGCTCTTTGAAATAGTCAAGATCCTCACAAAAGAGCAAACAACAGAAGGGGAAGTACAAGTGGACCCACAGGAATTCGCCGACCACATCAAAGACAAATTCCACTCCACAGAGCGTACAACACCCAGTGGGACCACCAGGACAGACATACACACCAAAACCTGGGGCACATTCTACTCACCCTCAACAGAGCAGATATCCCACATCATCTCTACAATCAACACAAGCACTGCTCCTACAGACCCATGCCCAGTATCATGGGTCAAAGCCACCAAATCAAACTTCATTCACACCATACACAAAATAGTACACAACTCACTCACTCAAGGACTCATGCCAAAGCAACTAAAGCTTGCCTCAGTAAGACCAATAACAAAGAAAACAACACTCGACAAAAAGGATCCAGCAGCATACCGACCGATCTCCAGCATACCCTTCCTGGCAAAGATCATCGAAAAAACGGTACAACTACAACTCCAGGAACACATCGACAAACATGAAACACTCGACGACAACCAACACGGCTTTCGTCCCAACCACGGAGTCGAAACGCTACTGATCTACCTCTTCGACAGCATCCTAAGAATAATTGACAACAACAGGAAGGGAATCATAATGATCTTCATCGACATCTCCTCAGCCTTTGACACAGTGGACCACAACACGCTCCTGGAAAGACTAAAGAACACTGGTATACACGGTATCACTTTGAAATGGTTCCACTCATACCTAACCGAAAGACAGCTACAGGTCAAGGTGGGACACAACACCTCCCGACCCATAAATGTCCGCCAAGGAGTACCTCAAGGATCCGCACTTTCAGCCCTCCTATTTAACATCTACATCCAACCGATATGCGACATCATGAAAGAGAACAACATTCAATACACAATATATGCAGACGACATCATGATATACACCCCGATAGAAATCGACAACCCGGATTTCTCCAAGATAACAGACTGCCTTACCCAAATGACAAGCTGGTGTCAAAACAACAACCTCGCAATAAACTACAACAAGACTGAAGCTCTAATAATCACTCGGAACCAAAGCTTCATACACCCGCCAAACATCAAGATACAAAACACTACTATTCCAATAAAATCAGAAGTGAGATACCTTGGAGTTACTCTGGACAACAAACTAAACCTCAAGCCACACATAGACAAAACAATACAAAAAGTCTACTACAAGATGCGAATCATCAGGAGACTGAAACCACTCCTTGCCCCAGAACACTTTCGTACCGTCCTCCAAGCACTGATAACCCCAATACTGGACTTCTGCAATCCGATATACTTGGGACTACCGAAACAAGCCCTCAAACCACTCCAGCTAGCACAAAAACACTGCAGCACGAATAATATCCGGTACTGCAAGACAGGACCACATCACACCCACCTTAAAAGACTTACACTGGCTCCCAATCGGTGCACGCATCAGATACAAAACTATCATAAACCTATTTAAGATAAATCAGCACACATCAGCCAACAGCCTACACACCCTCATTCAACCAGACAACAGCACTCGTCCTAGAAGAAAACAAACACGCAACCGAGTCAGCACCCCAGGTGAATTCAAACACACACGCAAGGACACAACAGACAGAGCTCTCTCCATGGCTGCTCCAACTATATGGAACAAACTACCAGACGACTTGAGGACAACTACAGACCTCAAAGACTTTAGAAAACAGCTAAAAACCATGCTGTTCATAGAACACTATGGACACATCACATAACCTAAGAGAATGTATAACAGCACATATTGCTGCCTGTACAGATAATGTTTTACAGCACCACTGTATATAGCCCACACTGTACATAGCTCAAACCATTCTAGCACGCAACACACCACACCTTGTACATAGCTCACCCCAATCTAGCACACGATACAACACACACTCAACTAAATTGCACCCTCACTGCATGATTAACACACTCACTTTACCCGATTGTTTGCTGTGATACCACCTTGATTAATAAGATAAGGCGGTTTAAAAATACTGTTAAATAAATAAATAAAATAAATATGTCAGCTCTGGGAAATGTGCATCGCTAACGTCTGTGTTTTGTTTAATACAAGAGGAAATTAATTAATAGTTTTATTTCTCCAGTGTTGTTGTACATTCCAAGTTTGGCTTTTGAGGTTCCCAGTTTAATTATTGTCTTCTTATTTCTAAATTGTGATCCCTGGTTCTTTGTTTGGTGACAGTCTATGTTCTGCATGTGTAACCAAGCTAAGGTATTCTGTTCTTGTAGTTTCTGTTTGACAGTGCCACTTGTTCTCTTTCCCCAGTAGGAGATGTATTGGTATTCTCTGAGATGTATTGGTTTAATATTTGCAGTGTTGCCTTTTGATAGGCCAGGTTTGGTGCTTTGTGAGTCCTGGTAGTATTGTTATGATATGCGGGTTTGCTATGGGTTCTAAATGGGCAGTGTTTATAGTACTTCCTAATGTGCCTGACAGTTGGCACTGGAGTACAGTAATATAGAAATCTGGTGGGCTTTCCTTACCAGACACTCATTAAGAAGCATGTTTACTAAAAGTTAGCACAAGTTAACATTATGCAAATATTTATGCAAATGAAGTCCCTTATGCAGATGAGGCCTTGCAATGAGTCTTCACACATGGCCCCGCATCCCCCTTGGGCCACCCCTGGGTCAGACTAAAGGTCCATCAAGCTGTTTTCAACAGCGGAAAATTCAGGTCACATGGAGGAAAAGTCCATAAACCATTATTAAAGAGGACCTAGGATAAGCAATGTGGAATCTGTGTGCCTTTTTAGAAACCTGACAGGTTCTTGTGACCTGGATTGGCTGCTGTTGGTAACAGGATGCTGGGCTTGATGGACCCTTGGTCTGACCCAGAATGGCAGATATTATGTTCTTTTGCACATCCCAAATTACTCTTTTTAAAAAAAATATTTGGTCTTATTCATTTGTACTCTTTGTTTTTATTTTTGTTAATATATTATTTTTAAATTTTGCCATTTATTGGGAGAGACAAATTAGAACTTTACAGGCACGCCCCTTCATGGGCCCTAACCACAACATTTCGAGTTTAAATGCACCGACAGTCCCTCCCCTCCCCCCCTCTCCCCACAGAAGGTCCATTATGCTGATAAATAGTCCATGGTTTCCACTGAGTCATAAAATGTTTGTCTTGTTGCCTTCAAAGCGCTGTCAAACCCTCCATCAGCACCACTTTCTGTAGCCTCTGCTTCCACTCCAGTATCTCCAGGGGTAGCTGTTGCTTCCAGGTCCAAGCTATTTCTCCCTAGGTGACCATTATATATGCTCTAATGGGTCTGGTGCACTGCACTTTAAGTTCCTCAGGTCAGATCCCAAGTAAACTGAAGGCGGGATCCAAACCCATATCCGGGCCAAAAATAGCAATAATTCGACCCCTGACCTGTCACCAATATGTTACAATTACTGGACAAGCCCACCACATATGAAATAAAATACCCAAACCCCTGCAGCCTCACCAGCATCATTCTGAGGTCTGTGGGAACATTTTATGAAAGCGCTCAGGGGTGTAATATCATCTCATCAAGATTTTATAAGAATTTTCCCTGATGACTACCAAGATTGCCCCACTCCCAGGCACACACTCGCCCATTCCTTTTCATCCAATACTTGCCCCAAGTCCCTCTCCCAGGTATTCATATAGCTGAATTTTAATTTTCTGTTGGCCTGAAGGCTCCAATAAAAAATAACAGATGAGCCCCCGGGTACAGTGGAATCCCAGCCACAACCTCTCCACGTCGTTGTAGCCTGCATCATATGTGGCTTGTCGAGCCTGCTGCTTGAGATAGTGGGAGACCTGCAAGTGTGCGAAAACGTCTTGTGTTTGAAGCTGATACTTCTTGCGCAGCCGCTCGAAAGGCAGCAAGTCTTCCTGATCTATTCAGTTTGCAAAGCAATCTAGGCCCAGCCTGTCCCACCACCGAAAGACTCCTTCCCTCCCTGAGCCGAAAGCCGGCGATGCCATGACGGGAGCCAAAGCTGTGAACGAGACGGAGGGGGCCACCCTCTGCCATCCCCGCCGCCACTGCTCCCATACATGGTATATATACAGATTTCCTCTCCATTTCCCTTTGGGGGGTGAGTCCAAGCATCCAAGGCAGATGATTCAATCTAAGGCCAGGGGACCAATACTGTTCGACAGAATGAAATCTCCCCCCTCCCCCTCATCTTATTCCTCTAATCCATCACCTGGCGCATCTGCCAAATAATAAAGCCCCAAGTCTGACACCCCTAATCCTCCTTCAGGTCACATAAAGAACCCAATGTGCTATTCAGAAGGGACGATGCTTCCATATAAAATTAAAGATTTTACCTTCAGCCATCTGAGATCAGGCAGGGGAATCCGCAAAGGCAGAGTCTGGAAAAGATACAGCCATCGGGGGATAACATTCATTTTTACGGCCGCTATGCTCCCTCCCTTCACCTCTGCAAATCCTTCCACAGTTCCTGCATTAAAGGAGGATACATCCCCTCAGGGATTCGAGTTACGCGGACCCTCAGGAACTGCAGGTATCTGAGGACCCATTTAAAAGGATAATGAGCTTGCAATCAGTGCACTAGATTTCCCTCTAAATTGACATTTAGGGCCTCCATCTTGTCCAAATTAATCTTAAAGCAAGAAAGAGCCCCAAACTCTCTGATCTCCTAGACTAGAGTAACACGGATACCAAGAGCAAGGGATGAGTCCGAAAAAATAAAACATCGTCTGGAAATAACACTATCTTATGCTGCTCCTGTCCTACCCACACCTCCGTGACATCACTAGCCCCTCTGATCTGGCATGCTAACAGTTCCATGACCAAGGCAAATAATAACGGTGAGATGGAACAACCCTGCCAGGTTTCCCTCCCCAACAGAAAAAATTCAGAACCCCCCCCCATTGATCTTTACCACAGCCACTGGGCCCATGTACAGAAATTTATCCAAGCTAGAAATTTGGGCCCACCCTCACCTTCGCCAACACCCCAAACATAAAATCCCAGTGGACCCTGTTGAATGCTTTTTCAGCGTCAACCGCCAAAAGCATAGTCTTTTGACCTTCCCTCCGAGCAGTCCAGACCAGTCACAGGGCCCGTTGAATACTGTCACCCCTCTGTCTCCCTTGAATAAATCCCATCTGGCTGGGGTGTAGAGCTCCAGGCAAAAGGGGCCCAACTGATTAGCCAAGACCTTTGCCAAAATTTTTATATCGATGGTAAGCAATGAAATGGGTCGGTAGGACTCACAGGGTCCTGCCCTGGCTTCAGAAAGACAGATATGACCGTTTGTAGCATTAAGGAAGCCAAACCTTCTCCCCCCTTCCCCCAACATAGCATTAAGGACTCTTTGTAAAAGAGGGATGACCTTAGGAGCCATTTTTCTATAAAAAGTCCCATAAAGCCATCCAGTCCCGGGGATTTATTCAATGCCATAGACCTGGATTACCCTCCCGATCTCCTGATTTGTTATTATCCCCTCTAACCACTCCCGAATGTCCTCCTTAAACTGAGCCAGCCCTGCCCCTCCTCAAGACAAGCCACAATGCAGTCCCTCGTGATCCCATTCCCCCTGTGATATACAGCTTGATAATACTGGACAAATTGGCCCCGTATATCCTCTGCTTTGAAAAGAAGTGCATCCCTGGGACCTTTCACTTTAACAATGGATGCCCACTGTTCCTTTTCCTGCAGTTTGTGCAAAGTAGGGCCCCAGATTTATTGCTAGACTGCTTTAATACAGTCTCCCAGTGGCTCTCTTGGCACAACCTTATGGTTAATCACAAAAAGACTGAGATGCTATTTATAACCAAAGGCTAATCAGTCATCCCTCCATCAACCATAAATGTAAAAAATGCAAAGCTTGAAGTAATGCAGGAGATTTGTTACCTCAGAATCACCCTTAATCAGCAATTGAATATGCAATCCCATATCAGCAACATCACTAAATCCATTTACCACAAAATGAGAACGCTCTGCCACTTACACCCTCTCCTTGATCCTCCTGACTACCGCACTGTCTTCCAAGCTCGCATCGTCCCACATTTTGACTTTTGTAACATTATCTATCAAGGCTTACCGAAATACATCCTACAACCACTTCAAATAACTCTGAATACTGCAGCACATACTCTACATAGATCATCCAGATCAGAGCACATCACTCCAGTACTAAGATATCTACATTGGTTACCGGTTGTAGTACACATAAATACAAGGCCCTGCTCATGATATTTAAAATCCTACACAAGATTTCTGCAGACTCTCTCATCACCACCGTTCACTGGACACTGATAACAGGCAAAGATGACAAGATATGCATAACGCCCTCATAACTCTTGCAGCAAGGACAAAAAGCAACCAGACAACTTGTAATAGAGCATTTTCACTGTTTGCTCCCACCCTTTGGAGCACATTGCCTGACCCACTCTGATCCAACTCTGACCTCTCAAGCTTTCGCAGGTCTCTAAAAACACACTTATTCCGGCAATACTATGACAACATTCCTTAAGAAGAATAACTACTGCCTCAATTGAACTTCTTGAGGGCCCAACATCACAGTTAACCCCCTGCCTCATATTTCTTCTTTAGAATTCAATTATTAAATATTTTTGTTTACCCTGTTGAGTTATCCAAGTTATCACTCCTGTTCTATGTAAACAACCTTGTTCAATGTTTTATGTAAATAAATAAATAAAAACACAGCCTTAAGGACGTCCCACAATATCCCCATGCTCACTGTCCCATTATCATTAAGTGCCAAATAATCCTCTATGGCCTCCTCTAACCCCTTAAGCACCCCTTCATCCTGCATCAAACTATCATTGAGCCTCCTGAAGATCTGCTGCCAGGCGGCCCAGCCCCCACCAAAATATGCCCACAAAGGAGCATGATTTGCCCATGTGATAGAGCCTATGGTAGCCTCCTCCAACTTCTAGATCCAAACAGAGTCCTCCATTAGATGATCAGTCCTACTATAGCTATCATGTACTGCTGAATAGTAAGTATAATCCTGGTCCGAAGAGTGGGCAGCCCTCCATAAGTCAATCACTCGAAATATCTTCATCCAGTTCTGCAATACCTTTGCCCCTGGGTCCCGACCAATCCTCACCCCCATCCCTTGTGACCTATCCTTCTGGCCCTCGAGCCCTACGTTAAAAACTCCCCCCACTAATGGTGAACCCTGCACCAGCCCTGCTAACCATTGGGTTAGACCATCCCAAAAGGTCCTATGGTCCTCTTTCAGGCCATACACATTCAAAAAGGACACTGTCTCACCCTGTATCTTCCTCCATACCAGCAATATTCTCCCATCTCTCCCACCTTCCACCCTCCCCCCCCCCCCCCCCAGTGGGAAGGGTAGATCCCTGCAAATTAGAAATTAGAATGTCACACCCTCCTTTTTCTTCTGATCCCCATAGGCACTGAAATAGCCCTGTGTATATGCCCTGGGATTTAATAGTCTCTCATCCTTCTGAAGGAGGTGGGTCTCTTGGAGGAAGACCACCTACCACCAGAAGCGTTGCAGGTCCCTATACAAACGTTTCTGCAGTATATTGAGGCCTCAGACATTCAGCGTGTTTACCCTTAGCCCTGAAGTCTTATCACATCAAGAGGCCACTCATGTACAGTCCAGTTGCCTTCTGACTTCTGTTCCTGTCCCCTCTACCCCCCATAAGAACATACTGGGTCAGACCAAGGTCCATCAAGCTCCATATCCTGTTTCCAACAGTGGCCAATCTAGGTCATACGTACCTAGGAGTTTCCCCAAAAGACACAGGTTCCACAATGCTTGTACTGGGTCAAGCATTGATATCCTGGGTCCCTTCTTAATAATGGTTTATGGACCTTTCCTCCAGGAACTTGTCCAAACCTTTTTTAAACCCAGCTACACTAACAGCTCTTACTACATCCTCCGGTAACAAATTCCAGAGTTTGATTACACGTTGAGTGAAAAAATATTTTCTTTTATTAGTCTTAAATAGTTTACCCTGTAGCTTCATTGCATGTCCCCTAGTCTTTCTATATTCTGATAACGTAAACAATCGATCTACGTTTACCCGTTCCATTCCATTCATTAATTTATAGACTTCTATCATATCTCCCCTCAGCCGTCTCTTTGCCAGATTAAAGAGCCCAAACCTTTTTAGCCTTTCTTCAAAGGAATATCCTTCCATCCCCTTTACCATTTTGGTGGCTCTTCTCTGAACCTTTTCTAATAACGCTATATCCTTTTTAAGATACGGCGACCAGAATTGCACACAATATTCAAGGTGCGGTCTCACCATGGAACGATATAGAGGCATTATAATATCTTTTGTTTTATTTTCCATTCCTTTCCTTATGATACCTAGCATTCTATTTGCTCTCTTGGCCACCGCTGCACACTGGGCCGAGGGTTTTAACATTTTATCCACAATGACGCCTAAATCTTTTTCCTGGGTGGTGATTCCTAATGTGGAACCTTGCATCGTGTAACCTTGCATCGTGTAACCATAGTTTGGGTTGTTCTTGTCCCCATGTAGTCTCCAATCCTGCAGAACCCATATCTGCACCACCAACTATGAGGAAGGATCCTCGGTAGGTGTCTCCATGGTTTCCCATCCCCCCTCATACATACCAATACCTCTTATCCCCTCCAATCATACACCATTCCTTCATACGCTTGTAACAATCTCAACATCCATGCTTCCACTTACCCTGCCCCTCCCTTGCTCTGACTCCTTGAGCACCCCAATAAATTCCTCTTAGCCCCCAACAACATTGTAAACATCACCCTCGGCGCCATCCCCCCTCTCCTGCCAGGAACAAAACATGTGCCAACAAAACAGATCATACCCTTATGAATCCCCTTTTCATTTTTTTGGTGGAGCAGACTCCTGCCCTCCACCCGCTCCTTTCGAGAGCTGCCAAAGGTGTTGTCCCTTGCTCTGGACTCGTTGCCAATGTGGGTGCTCCTGCTGGAGGGATCCCGGTTCCTTAAGTAGAAGATTAGGGGTCCCCTCCTGCAACAGTTGGGCCCAGGCCTCGTTCTCAGTCTGCACCCACTGCGCTCAGCCATTGATTTAAAAAAGAAGCCCAAATGGGAACAGCCACTTGTACTGGATGTTTTCCTGTTTAAGATATGATGTTACCTCCCACAGGGCCCTGTGGTGTTGTAACGTGCTCGGGGCTAAGTGCTGATATATTGCTAGCTCACAGTTGTCCCATTTAAGTTTGCCTCTTAGTGGTGATTCACATAATCTGTTCCTTTTGTGCAAAGTATGTTAAGCATGCCACTATGCCCATGGCTTTGAGTCCGGGGGGTATCCAGTGCTTGATGGTCCCGCTCTAAGCCCATATCCACCGTTTCTCCTTCCCTGCTAGTGCCCTGCAGCAAGCTCCGACACACTGCCTGCACAACCTGGGATGCCTGCTTATATTTATTCTCCTGTGGAATGCCTCTAATCCGGATATTACACTGGCGAGAACGGTTTTGTAGATCTTCTATTTTGTCTTTGAGTGGTTCCTGCTGGAGCTGATGCAGATTCTCATGAGCAGTTCCTGCTGCCTCTTCTTGGTGCTCCATGTGCTTTTCAATGACCTCTACACACTGGCCAAAGTCCTGGATCTCCCCACGGATCTCGCCTAGCATCTCCCTTAGCTCCTCCTTGACTGAGGTAATCTCCCAGAACAGTTCCCCAAACCAGTGCCAGATATCCCCTATTGAACACTGATTCTCTGCACAATCTATTTCATTATTGGTATCCGTGCCGGACGACATAATCCCAGACTTGTCCTTCTGACTGAGGACCGCCTTCCCAGCGTAGGAAGATTTACATTTATGCAACTTTTTATGCATCGACATTGTTACCACTGAGGATTTCCATGGTGGGGGTTGAACTCTAAATTCAGTGGGGGGGTTCACCAGTAAATCGCCTAGAAATTACAACTCGGTGGGAGCCTATGCCCTACGCTGCCATCTTCCCTGCTGATAGCATTTCCTCCCATTGTCCTCTTTGCTTTTTTACCTTAAGTAGTTTTTTCTTGCATTTTCACATTTGCTAGTAGAAATATTGTGCGCTTTTAACTCTATGACAGTGCCTTCAATCTTCTTTACAAATCTCCTTTCCCGAGTTCACGCTTCAGCTGACCCTGCTGCATTCATGCTTTACATGGATGAATGTGGCAAGGGCTGTCCTTGGGGAACATGAGTTCAGGCAACTGCCCTGAACCCCACTTCCACAGAGGCACCAGCAAGCAAGGAACCTTGTGGGGGTGACATTTGGGCCAGGTCATGGGGTACATTGTTCCCCCTCTGACACTGCTGTATATCTCACAGCGGATCCTGCTCCAGCTGAATTACCTTGGGCCCCACATCCTTTTAGGATCAGCCCTTAGGGGTTTGTTTCCTAAACTGTGGTAAGCTTTTGGAAATGCGGCGTTTTAGTGCAAATATCGCAACTTTAACTGCAAAACCCACGTGGTATCTGTTGGGGGCCAGCACAGCATTTTCCCAGCAGACACTGCACCAAAAATGCAAATACTGAGGCACAGCTGCATTGTGGGTGCGGCTGACGCCACCCATTGAGCTGGCGATAGTTGCACCTGCACGGTCTGCAACTCTGACGGTTACTGCGCTTATGGTTACCGTGCATTGCAGACATGCCCACTCTCTGCCCATATCCCACCTACTCATGCAGATAACACAGAAAATTGCTGTGCTATCTGCTACTATGCTGTTGGCCACATTAACAGGTCGTCCAGCTTAGTAAACATGCCCCTTGGTGTGACATCTGCATGGAGCTCTGTTGAACTCTACTTTTCAGCTGACCGTGCCATATCCGTGTTTTATGTACATCAGCTTGACACCCTGATGTGGGTCTGATGACAATTCATACTTTAACTGTTCAGGCTTCACACAGAGCAGCAGTTATAACTCAAAGTAAAAACACTTTGCTGGGCAGACTGGATGGGCTGTGCTGGTTTTTGTCTGCCATCATTACTATGTTACTATGATGAAATCCTGCTCTTGTGACGCCTGTATGAGAGTCTGCTGTTCAGTCATCTGTCTGTATTCCTACTTTGCGCGTATCAGTATTACACCTGCATGGGTGTCTGAAGGAAGATCTGATCAGCCGTTCTTGCTGTATTCATGTTACATGTGTCAGAGTGATCCCTGTTGGTGTTGTAATGAAGATAGAAATGAAAGGAGGACTTGGAAGAAGACCACAGGAGACACAAGCAGGGCCGGCCCATCCATTGTGCGGGAATGTTGCCCTCGCGGGGTCCTGAGTTGACCGGCTGCAGAGGGAGCCAGGCGGCCCAAAGCCCCAACTGACCTCTGAACAGCCGTGGTAGTAAAGAACGACATTTGTCTTCTCTCCTGCGGCTGTGATAAAAAGGGGCCTGCCAGCTCGCTGAGTGCCGGCGGGCTCCTTTTTATCACAGCTGTGGGAAAGAAGGCAAACGCCGATCTTTACTCCCGCGGCTGTTGAGAGGTCAGCCAGGACTTTGGGACTCCCCAGCTCCATCTGAAGCTGATCAGGTGCGGGGCCTCTTTTGGTGTGTGATGGGGGACCAGGGGCTAGAACAGGAATGAGAGGCTAGAATGGAATGGGGAGGGGAACAGGGGGCTAGAAAGGAATAGTGGGGGGGGGGGGACAGGGGGCTAGAACAGGAATGGGGGGCCAGGGAATGGGCTGATGTTGGGGGATGGGAGACTGGACTGGAAGGGAGCGGATGCTGGGAGGAACTGGAAGAGAACTGATACTAGGGGGTTAGGACTGGAAATGGGCTAAGGATAGGGGACTGGAAGGGAGCTGATGCTGGGAGGGACTAGAGGAGGACTGATACTGGAGGTTAGGACTGGAAATGGCCTGGGGATGGATGATGGGGGACTGGGAACTGATGCTGAGAAGTACTGGAGGACTGATTCGGGGGGGGGGGGGGGGGGTTAGGACTGAAAATAGGCCGATACTGGTGAATGGGGGACTGGACTGGAAAGGAGTGGATGCTGGGAGGGACTGGATGTGGACTGATACTGTGGGGCTAGGAATGGAAATGGGCTGTTGTGGGGGGATGGGCAAATGGTACTGGAAGGGAGTGGATGCTGGGAGGGGTTGGAACTGGAAGGGAGCTGATACTGGGGGAGGACCAAAAGGATGTGGGGCTGTGACTGGTGGGAGAAAAAAAGAAGCTGGGGGAGTGAAGATGGAGAGGGGAACAGATATTTTGTGTGGGAGGGAAGAAAAATTATGATTAGCTGAGTACTCGGAGAGTAAGTGGGGCTTGAGGATGGAAGGGTGAAATTTGAGTGGATGAAAAAGGAGTAAAGAAAGAAATGGAGGAAAGAGCAAAAGGGGAAAGATCAGTATGTTAGAGGCAGATGAAGAGAGAGAATGGAAAAAAACTAGAAGAGAGGACAAATGAACAGCAGGCAATGGAGAGTTAGCAGAAGACACAAAGAAAGCGACTGGGGCAATTACAACTGAAAAATAAAAAGACTAAACAACAAAAGGTAGAAAAAACCCTTTTATTTTGAATTTATTAACTGGAATATGTCAGCTCTGGGAAATGTGCATTGCTAACTTCTTTGTATTTTGTTTAGTACAAGAGGAAATTAATTTATAGTTTTATTTCTCCAGTGTTGTTGTACATTCCAAGTTTGGCTTTTGGGGTTCCCAGTTTGATTATTGTCTTCCTATTTCTAAATTGTGATCTCTTGTTCTATATTTGCTGGCGGTCTATGTTTTGATGTGTAATTGAGCTGCAGTATTCTGTTCATGTAGTTTCTATGTGACAGTCTCACTTGCTCTCCAGTAGGAAATGTATTGGTTTAATATTAGCAGGGTTGCCTTTTGATAGGTAGGGTTTAGTGCTTTGTGAGTCCTGGGAGTGCTGTTCTGGTATGACGGGTTTGCTATGGATTCTAAAGGAGCAGGGTGGATAGTGCTTCCTAATGTGCCTTGCTGTTGACACTGGAGTATAGTAATGTAGAAATCTGGTAGTCTCTTTATCCCCACTGCCCATGCAAATGGTATTGAGACACTCATTAAGAGTCTTGTTTACTAAACATTAATGCACATTCACAAATGTTAATGTGCATTAAATGCAGGAACACCCATGCATTTCTATTGGAGCAGTGGCACTTAATACACATTAATATTTAGTAAAGATGCTCCCAAGTCATTGCCAGGACAAAAAAGAGGGTTGTGAAGGACTCCCTTGAAATCTGCCTAATATTTTAATTGGGCAACATATACATTTTAAAATAAAATAAATTAAATTTATGCAAATGAGGTCCAGTGGCTATGCAAATGAGGCCCTGCAATGAGTCTCTGCACATGGCCCAGCATCACCTTTGGGCCGCCCCTGGACACGAGAGAACTGAGAAACAGACAAAATGATATTCTGGAAAACCAAGCTGGAACTAGTACTTTAAAGGGCCCTAACCATCAACATCAGTCATTGCTACATCATCTTGTGACATTTTCGCCTCAGTGTTCTGCAATTGCTTTAGCCGATGTTAACGTTTAACTAGAAGTACTCTGCTTCTGCCTCCCATACGCTTCTTCACAGGATCCACCCTGCGTGCCTGCCTCCTAGCAGCTCCTTTAACACAATCAAGATGCGTTTTTGACAACGGGAGAGCCCGAGTTTGCAGATTACGGCGTATGGTTGCTGAGGTGTGTCACAAGTTCTCCTCAGCTCCTGAAAGTTTCCTAGGGGCTGAACACTGTAACTGCCCTCTCCTTCCCTCCCTTTCATCCTTTTTAGGAACTAGGGGCATCAAGGTGATCTCAATTACCTTTACCTGGAAAGCTTTCAATTATGAGATAGTTATTCTTAATATTAATAACTCTGTCCTGCTTTCAGTCGAGAAACGTACATAGAACTTCCAGGAAGAGCCCTGCCCACTGAGGATGAGTTTTCCTTATCATCCACTTCTGCTGGTAGGTCCATGTCTCTTTATTTATTTATTTTATTTAACAATGATTTATATACCGCATCTTCCATAGTTCAGTTGCGGTTCACAATAAACAACAGTTAACAAATCGGAGTTTGTTTTACATATAACATCATGTGGCCAAAAACAATAAAAGAAAAACAACCAAAGTTAATACTGAACAGCATAGAACCGTGCAAACTATATACATCTTATACAAATACACATTATGTGGGACTTAAGCATTATTCAAAGTACAGTATCAGCTATGAAGAATTGTATGTGTAGGTCATTTGGGATTTGTTAGATAAAAACTGGTTAGCCATTATCTAAGTCTATTGAGGGATGATCTGAGTTGTTGTAATGTTTAGAAAAGAGATAGGTTTTCACTTTTTTGCGGAATTTGATGATCTTGGTTAGCATTCTTAGATCATCTGGGAGGGAATTCCAGATTGTTGGAGCTGCATGAGAAAAAGCTCTATTGTTTGTGAGTTTATTTGCTTTTATGAAGTCTTTAGGGTTTTTTAGTTTATTTATTTGTCCTTTTCTATGAGTAGATTTTGAGTGCTCTTTGCTGATTAGGTTACTTAGGGTGACTGGGGCCTTTAAGAAACTGTAGCAATTGGTCTCCTGTAATAATGCATAACCATACATCGTGCTTTTAAATATTAATCTTTGTTTTGAGGGTAGTATTGGAGCGATCAGTATACTTATCAAAATCTCAGGGGCTTAGCAGCCTGAACGTTAATTGAGCGGGGAGCAAAGCTGAAGGTTCGCTTAGGTTGACTAATACCCTTTGCATTAAGGGCTGGCACGACCCAACAGGTGAATGAGCAGCCGCCTAGAGCACTGATGTTCCTAAGGCCCCCATTGCTGCCTCTGCTGCCCCCCCCCCCACCCCCCAGAACCTGCAGCGGCAGCCGTGGCATTTAAACGGCAACGCGGTGCTTACCCAAACTCTCCGGTGCACATTGCCGTTCCTTTTCTCTATGATCTCCTACTCCCACCCCTCTGACACAGACCTTTTGCATCTGAGAGGGCAGAAGTGTCAGCTCATAGAGAAGAGGAACAGCAACGCAGCATCGGAGAGTTTGGATAAGCACCGCACTGCCGTTTAAATGGGGCCAGAGATGGCAGCAGGGGGGGGGAGGCGTTTGCAGGAATGAAGACTAGCCTAGGGTGCCTCATATCCTAGTATCGGCCCTGCTTGCACTAGTCCTGTAAAGACGGCCCCCTGCTCAAGCTGGACGTGTGACAGGGCCCTAATGTGGGCAGAAAACTCTTATATGAAATGAAGATCCCAGAAAATAAATTGGATAACTCATGCACCCACCAGCTGCAATAGAGGGGGATAGTCAAAGGCATTTAGGTGGTTTGCAGACCTGCAAAGCTCCTAAATGCCACTTACCAGGATATTCAGCAGCAGTGAGCCACTAAATGCTGGGGCATTCTGGGGCTGGAGCGAGGGCCGCACCTGAGGATAACCAGTTAGCGGCGATATCCAGTCGCTAACTGGTTATTCTAAACTGGCTAAAATCAGGTACTTTAAAGGCTGGCCTGACTTTAGCCAGTTTACCTAACTAGCCAGCGGCTGAATATCGCTGCTCACCGGGTAGCTAAATCACTACCAGCCAACCCGGATACTCAATGCCGATAGCTGGATATGACCCCAGCATTGACTATCTGGTTTCAATTTAAACAGTGACAGCCAGGCGCTTTAACCACTGAATACCCCTTCCCCCCTCCCCTCCCAAAGTCTTTTGGGTATAGATCTAAAGCTGGGTCATATGGGAGTTTCACTAACGCACACCAGCTGTACTTCGTACACTATTAGCTCCATCCAAAAGAGCCACCACCCCCCATGAAGCTTGGCAGTCATTTGGCTACCATCAGTGAGAACTGGTGACAAAATCTTTCTTTGTGAGTACCAGGGGCGTGCAGGGGAAAGCTTTCATTTAGTTTTTCTATTTACTACTTTTTTTGCTTCATTTCTGCGTTACTGTGCACTAAAAGCCATTCAGTGTTCGTTAAGTTAGTTTAATGATAGGAAACAGAAATGTGTATTTTGTGTGTTTCAGTGTTTTCAGTGTGGTTTTTAATGATTGCACATCCCTTTTGGGTATCATCAGTAGCTACTGGATGTGTTTAATACGGCCTTTGAAATTTGATAGGCAGGGTTGAAATATTAGGCATTTAGAGCTGTATGTGAGAATTAGATAGGGGCAGAAGAGAGCAGCATGGGTTATGCTACAGAGGTGTCATGTTGCAATTTTTGAGACTATCCCTAATGAATGTATATGAGATACATTTGCATATGGTGCTTCATTTATACGCAAATATATCAAGTACAGGGCTGGCCCATCCACTGGGTGAACTAGGCAGCTGACTAGGGCATCAGACCTCAGTGGTCGGCACATCACAGTGACCCCTCCATGAGTTTTCAAAATAGCGGCTTTCTGTGTCTAATGGCGGGCCTTAAAGCTCCCTTGCGCGTCCACGCACGTACGACCTGCCTTCTGCCCCCTCTGAAGTTATGCTTTACGGCCCACCATGGTGCTGAAGTGTTGGCAGAATGCCGCTGTTTTGAAAACTCGTGGGGAGGTTGCTGTGCCGTGACACCCAAGTGAGATGATGGATGGCAGGAGGAGCCTGGCGTGAGGGGGCTGCCTAAGGCAGCAGAAACTCTTGGGCTGGTTCTGATCAAGTTTATTCATCTGAGATATGCTGAAAACCCAACCAGTTTGTGGCTCTCAAGGATTACCTTCTGGCACCCTTGGTACAGTGAATGGGGCCTCTCTTGGTTGGAGAAATAATAATTTATTATAATTATAATTTACCATACATCAGTCAATGGCATTTAAATAGTCATGTGGGCACCTAGTTCTGAAAATTGATGTCCACATAACTGTTTATGCCCAGTGGATTTATGCCTCGCTGCCTTGAAATGCTCTCATTTTTTCTCCCATGGCTCTCAGCCTGACCCAACTCAACAGAGCAATTCCAGCACGCCATAAGATCCACCATCCCATGCCCTCACGGGAACCCTGAGCTGCAACCTCAGACTTTGAGGAGGAAGAATTGAGAGCACACAAGGGGCGTCGTGCTGGAGATGCTATTCCCATCAGACATCAAGGAAAGTTTCTCTGAAGTTTTAAACCAGCTGCAGCTCCTAAGATTATCTGGAATACTAAGAGAAGCTAGATAAACAACCACAAAAACAAAATGAAATCCTTGGCAAAACCTCACAGCCCCGGATTTAACTGACTGTTAAGGATGCCTATAGATCTCTCAGTCACATAATTAAGCTCTACTAAGCAGGAATGGTGGCCTTCCACTCTTACCCCCACCCTATCTAAGACATCTGTTTTCCTTCAAAAACATTCTCAGCAGATGGAAAGAAAGATAAGGTGTTGCTTGATTCAATCTGACCTTGATTTAGGAGAAAGATCGGCTCATCAAACTTCCTCGGTGTAGTGTTCCTTTTTTCTATGCACTGGAATGTTTATCAGATGAAAGAGAAGTTATGATTACGGGGAGGGAAGGAGGGTGGGAAAATGATTTTGTGCTAGCTGAAGCACGTATGCAGCAGAGAGGTATTTTTTCTGTTTAAGTTGTATTGTCCTGTGGAATTTATCAGATGACCTGTAGGTCATCAAGGACTGGTTGAGCCAGACCTTAATTTGCTCCATTACATCTATGGGCTTATCGTTCCTGTGGTCTTCATGGGGGTAATTGTATAAGGTGCTGCGGAAAATTATGCATCATTTACAGACATAAATCACATCATTGCGATGACTTGTGCATGTGAATGGGCACTTATTCCCTATTCTGTAAGTATGGGCATTGGGCCCATCATGTGCTCTTTCAATGTAGATGCGCTCATGGACGAAGCTTGGGTGGAGCCCAAATTTATGAATGGAGTAGAATGGGTAAATTTAAATCAGTTGTTTACTCCATCAAAAAGTAGAAAGACTAGGGGAAAGGCAATGAAGCTATAATGTAACCAATTTAAGACTAATAAGAGAAAATAGTTTTCATTCAACATGTAATCAAACTCTGGAATTTATTACCGGAGGATGTAGTAAAAGCTGTTAGTGTAGCTGGGTTTAAGAAAGGTTTAGACAAGTTCCTGGAGGAAAAGTCCATAAACTATTATTAAAGAGAACCCGGGAAATCCACTGCTTACTCCAGGATAAACATTGTGGAATCTGTGTACCTTTTTGGGAACCTTCCAGGTACTTGTGACTTGGATTGGCCACTGTTGGAAACAGGATACTGGATTTGATGGACCTTGGTCTGACCCAGTGCGGTATTCCTTATGTTCTTGTACGCGTAAATTATAAAATACTATACTTTACGTGTGTTTTTGAAAAATCTAGGCACAGGCATTTACATCAGCCATAGTGCTAATGTAAGGGCTCACACCTAGATTTAATGCTCATATCTGACTGCTTACACCCCTATTTAATTTATAGGTGAAGAATGTGCGTACATGACTTAATAAAATAGGCACTACTGAACTAGTAACATGCAGTCTGGCCATTGCCCATCTCACTCCTTCTAATAACCATGTTTGGAAAATAAGAACATAAGATATGCCATAATGGGTCAGACCAAAGTCCATCAAGCCCAGAATCCTTTTTCCAACATTGGCCAATCTAGGTCACAAGTACCTAGCAGTTTTCTCAAAAGACACAGGTTCCACAATGTTTATATTGGGGCAAGCAGTGGATATTCTGGGTCCACTTTAATAATGGTTTATGGACCTTTCCTCCAGGAACTTGTCCAAACCTTTTTTAAACCCGGCTACACTAACAGCTTTTAGTACATCCTCCGGTAGCAAATTCCAGAGTTTGATTATACCTTGAGTGAAAAATATTTTCTCTTATTAGTTTTAAATAGGTTACCCTGTAGCTTCATTGCATGCCTCCTAGTCTTTCTATATTTTGATGGCGTAAACAATCGATCTACGTTTACCCGTTCCACACCATTCATTAATTTATAGACCTCTATCTCCCCTCAGCCGTCTCTTTTCCAGGTTGCCCTAACATTTTTAGCCTCTCTTCATAGGGGTATCCTTCCATCTCCTTTACCATTTTGGTGGCTCTTCTCTATACCTTTTCTAATAACTCTATATCCTTTTTAAGATACGGTGACCAGAACTGCACACAATATTCAAGGTGCGGTTGCACCATGGAACGATACAGAGGCATTATAATATCCTTTGTTTTATTCTCCATTCCTTTCCTTATGATACCTAGCTTTCTATTTGCTCTCGTGGCCGCTGCTGCACACTGGGTGGAGGGTTTTAACATGTTATTCACGATGACGCCTAAATCGTTTTCCTGGGTGGTGGTTCCTAACGTGAAACCTGCATTGTGTAACCATAGTTTGGGTTGTTCTTTCCTAGGTGCATAACTTTGCACTTGTCCACATTAAATTTTATCTGCCATTTGGATGCCCAGTCTTCCAATTTATTAAGATCCTCTTGCAATTTTACACAATCCCATCTTGTGGACATAAACTAACTTTTCATATATTTTAGTTAATATTTATAGAACAGTGTCCCTCTGGAATGTTGTCTTGACGAATAAAGTTATTCAGCCTTCATCAAGAAATTGTAGGCTTTGTTGTTCACGCAGGCTTTCCCAGGATAATCAGCATCTTGTATTCAGTCATTTATGTTTTGTTGTTTAATTAATTATTTGTTTTATTTTTTCTTATTTTTCTTTATATTGTTTTTATCTTTTGCATTATTTAGCCTGCCAGTTCATATTTTAATCTGTTTTGGGGGTTTTAATGTGATGCGGAATATCAAATTTGATATTAAAATAAAGTTAAAGGCCAGAATCAAACCAGGAATAGTCACCCAGGCTTGCACTGGAGTGCCAGGTGACTTGGTAGGCTTGCGAAGGGGAATTTTAGAAGGGATGTCCAAGTGCAATCTGCAACATCTAAGCAAGAACGTTTGAAAAAAAAGCAGGCACGTCCAGGTGCTGACACAATTTCACAAACATAGACATAACCAATATGGATGTCTGCGGGTGGTATCTACATAGGCATCTTCAGAACCATACTTCAGAACCTAGATGCCTAGGATAGCCTAATGGTTATAGTACTGAGCTAGGCACAGGGAAGCCAAAGTTCAAATCCCCCTACTGTATTACTGAAATTGTGCTGAGTACTGGGGATGAGGGATTGCTTTCTTCTCTCCACCCTCTGGATGTTTTTCAGCCAAAATGAGCACTTTTCAGATGTGGGCATACTTGATTTTGATTTGATTTATTGGTGCTTTATCTACAGCTTTTCTTGTGTAGAGGCAAGCGGTTTACAAATATAATTACAAAAAGAATAATGAAAAGAATACCATAAATTTGACAGGAAAGAGGAAGTGAGAAATAAGTAGTAAGAAAGATTTCAGTAAAAGGGGGAGAGTGAGATTAGCTTGTACTCTGGGCAGCCTAGGTTCCAAAAGCCCAGGAGAAGAGAGAGTTTTTAAGTTGAGCTTTAAAGAAGGCAGAGGAGGGTTCAAGGTGAAGGAACCGAGGCAAGGAGTTCCATAGCGTGGGTATATAAAAATAGAACGCTGAACGATGGGTAGACTCTAAATGTGCCAGATTTGGGTAAGGAATGTGTAACCTATTATCGTGACGTGAGCGAAGGACATGGGGAGAGGTGTAAAATGTTAGCGAGGAGGACAGATATGCAGGAGAAACGGCAGAGAGAACTCTGTGAGTGAGGATCAGTAATTTATATTGAATCTGAGCTGATATCGGGAGCCAGTGATGACGTTGCCTCAATTCGGTCTCAGAGTGGCTCCAATCACAAAACCTTCGCATTCAACATAAAAAAACAGAGGTGCTCTTCATCTCCAAAGACCCCAACTTCACCCCTCCAGCCCACGTCAGTGTCAAGGAAGCTGACCTACAAGCTAAAGAAACAATAAGATACCTTGGAGTTACATTGGACCAACGTCTGGATATGAAACATCACATAAATAACATAGTCAAAGCTGTATACTTCAAAATACGCTCGCTTAGGCATATGCGCTCCCTGTTGGACCCGGATGACTTCCGAACCATATACCAAGCGCTAATCCTGCCACACTTCGACTTTGCAAATGCCATATTACAAGGTCTCCCTCAATCCACTCTTAGCCCATTACAGATGGCCATGAATGCCGCAGCAAGAGTCCTCTACGGAGCCTCCAGAAGCGATCACGTAACTCCCATTCTTAAACAGCTTCACTGGCTCCCCATCCATGGGAGGATCATCTTTAAAACCCTAGTCCTATCATTCAAGGCAATCAAGGGTATCTCATCCTCCTCACTCACAGATCTGATTCACACTGTACCCCCCAACAGATCCAGAAGAACAACAGCCGTAAACCTACTGACAACCTCAAAGGCGTTGACAAAGTGCAACATGACAACCTCAAACAGAGCCTTCAGTTTCTATGTACCCAAATGCTGGAACGCTCTACCCTCCGACATAAGGGCCATTACTGACCTACTCCAGTTCAGGAAGGCACTCAAATACCACCTCTTCCTTCAATACTACCCTACCAGCAATTGAACCAGAGGAAGTGACCCACTCATGAACACACCATGCCGTTCTTGATATTATTAAGACTCTATTCTGTTCTATGTAATTATCTCATGTATATAGTTTACCCCGGTTCTCCAAGTTTGTACTCCTGTTCGATGTAAACCAAACAGCTTGTTGTTATGGTCTTTATGTTATAATGTAAACCGCGCTGATGCCGAATAGTGCGGTATATAAGAACTTGTAATAAATAAATAAATAAAATGATCGTATTTACCAGCAAAAGAGAGTATACGAATGGCTGTATTCTGGACTGCCTGTAGATGTTTCAGGGACAAGATTGGTATACCAGCATAGACAGGATTACAGTAGTCCAGGCGGTTTATGACACAGACAAATAGCAAGGAAGCTAAAGCGGATGAGTCAAGAAAGGGACGGATGGAACAACACTGACACAATGCAAAGAATGACTTTTTGGCTACGGACTTGATGTGCTGCGAGAACGATAAATCTGAATCCAAAATGATACTGAGATATTTCATGGTGGATGTGAGTTGAACAGGTGAGCTGTCAATAGCAGGCATGAAGGGTGAGGGTGAGGAGCCTCCAGTGAACCAAATAGCAGATGTTTTCTTGGGGTTCAATTTGAGTCGATTAATGCGAGGCCATGAGGCGAAATGGTTACGTGTATAACTGACAAAAGAGAAATCAGGCCTGAGAGAATCCAGATGATAGAAAAGCAGGATATCATCGGCATAGTAGTAGGCACTGATGTTTGTCCTGAACCAAGGTGGCGAGGGGACTAAGAAAGATATTAAAAAGCATTGGGGCTAGAACAGAATCCTGTGGGACTCCACCGGGGAGAGGAAAAGAATCAGAAAAGTATGGTCTGAGAGAAGTGAAGTAAACCAGTCAAGTGCCGAACTGAAGACGCCGATGTCTACCAACCGATTGAGAATGATGGAATGATCAACCATATCGACTTTATAAAACAGGGGCGTCAATGGTGGTATACACACAGCAAATCTAGGTGTGATCACTGACACCAACGCTGGGAATGGTGTAAAAGCCTGTGCCTAGATTTCTCAAGAACACACATAAATTATAATATTTTATAACTGACGTGCGTAAATTCGCACTCTGCTCACCGTTTGTGCATGTGCATACCAACAGTAAAATATGTGCCATTGGTCTGAGTACTTATAGAATAGTGACCAGCTAAAGTACGCACGTAAAAGCCCATTCACGTAGGTAATCATTGAAAATAGGTTATTTATGCATATTTTTGGTGTTTTTCATGGCTCCTTAAAATTGTTCTCTGAAATGGGTTGAATTAGGGCAAGTTTGAAATTCATAAGCAGTACCACTAACTGTCAAGGCTTCAAGTAGATGACACCAAAAAGAACAATCGGTCTATCCACTCTGCCAAGTTACTCCTATCCACACTATTAAGGATATATCCCAGTTGCTAACTGAACAGTGTGACTTCCTGCTCCTTGTCCAAGACAGTATTTTTTGTCTTCTTCATTTGTACCCTCATTTTGGTTAGATGAGCATACAGAATCCCCTGTTTAGTTTACACAGAGCTCCTCTCACTTCCCTTTCTAACCACAAGGCTTTGGATTAAGCTAAATGGCTACCAATATTAGTGTGGCTGCTGTCCAATCATCTGGTCCCCTAGATGTCTGTGGCCTTTCTGGATGACACATCACCAACCCAGGCCCAGCCTATTGCATCGATCCAGCTGGTCTTTGGGGAATTGTAGCCTGTTCAGATGATAGCAAACCATAATGGACAACCCTACCTGGTCCTGGTTCTGTCCAACACAGGTATGAGCTTGTATTTCTTAACTGGCAGCCTTAACAGGCCAGGGGGGTCTGTCTCTTCTCAGTTGCTCTATGCCAGTGCTGTTTACAATCTGAACTTCAGGTAAGGGAAATACTCAGCTATTTAACACATAACTCATTTTAGTTGCTGTTTGGAGGCCTTCAGGCTCGATCATTTCCATCTCATTAGCTACAGCATGTTCCACCTCTTGACCTGTTTTGCACTAGCCTGATTTTAGTAGCTTGCCACTCTTTTGGCATCTTGCCGCTGTCCAGGAGGGCGAGATTCATGCCATCCAAAGAGGCAGCTGACAAATGGCAGCTTTGCAGATTGGTCAATGAGGTGTGTCATCGATCCCTCCACCCCACTCCATCCCCCATGGAGCCGAAATCTCTCACTTGCATGGATCAAAAAGTGTCAAGGTCACTCATAAACAAAGTCAATGACAGATTTAAGCTTTTGCCATCTCAGGTCTTCCAAGAGCAGACGGTCTGAAGTACAACCCCCCGTTTCTTGCAGAACCTCATGATTGATTCTGTGACAAGAATTAGCCACTGCAACCTCCTCTTCCTGCTGGCCCAGATCAGTAGCTAATCTAAAGTTTTCAGCGCAGACGACTTCAATATATGGAGGATGGAGTAGCACTGGCTTCTGCCTCTGTTGACCATATCAGAGGGGCAACATCAGCAACACATCTGGGAGGTGGCAAATTTTCGGTCTGCCAGCCATTCCCAGATATTTGTCGACCACATACAGCCCTCATCTGCCTACTGGCAATTCCAGGACTGAGCAGAGAGTATCAAGTCAGCCATAAATATGAGACAAATACAAATCCTTTCATTCTCATTCCACCAACCAGGACCAGTGTTAGACCTGCTGAGACCCAGGGCAGACACTGGGAAGGAGACCCCAAAGCTTTCCTTCAGGTTGTCTCTTTCAGACTGAGGCAGGCTTGGGTCCCCCTCTGACATGGAGGCCCAGGGCAATTTCCCTGCTACCAACCGGTGTTCACGCACACACTTGATCTCCGTCATCCCATATCCACAATAGTGTTCCCTGAGGAATACTGTTGCTTTCCTTGTCTTTTCCCAATTGTATGTTCCTCTCTTCTGTTTTCAACTACTAGCCAAATCAGACTGTCCTATTGGAAATCACTTCTTGTAACCCATGTCACTTGGACAGATTGAGCCATGAAATCAGCCAATAATCTGAATTTTAGAAAAGGTTTAAAAGCATTCTTGTTTTCTAATTTATGACCTGTTATTTGTAGGTAAGTATTACTCTTTGTGTTCTGTACTTAATCTCTGTCCTTAATTTTTGTATTTTCATGCTGAAATTGTTTTATTATAATTGTAAACCATTTTGAATGATGTAAATCACTAAAATGGTATATAAAACCTTTTATACAATAATAATAAATCCTGATTTTTAGTCCATTGTATCAATGGAATCATGGTTTCAATGTTTCATAGAAACATAGAAATATGATGACAGAAAAAGACCACATGGCCTATCTAGTCTGTCCTGCCATATCAACAACTACAACAGTCCCCTTTTTACCTTTAGAGATTCTCTGTGTTTGTCCCATGCTTTTTTGAATTCAGTTACTGTCCTCATCTCTACCACCTCCACTATAGAAACATAGAAATATGATGACAGAAAAGTATGTTTCAGATGAACATAGGACTAGGGGATTGAGGGGTTAAGTGAGTGGGTGCTAAAACTAGGACTGGCTCAGTCTGTCTGGATGATGTGAAGTCCACTGATACCCCTTAACTCCCCCATACAGGATTTTTTCAGTATCTGGAAATCCACTGAGTGCACAAATTTCCTGCAAAATCAGAAACAGACCTTTAGCCAACAATCTGCATACCCACGGACACGCTTGGAGTGAATGGGCTCTGCGCTATGGCTGGACAGATCTTCTGGAAGGCAGCAATTAAAGAAATCATTCCCATGACCACCTAGCCATGGGGCAAGGGATGCTAATTTTCAAATTATTCAATTTGCAGCTCAGATCTGGTTTATTTATTTATTTTTAATTCACAGCCCCCGTGACCTTACATTTCTGCTCCAGTGCTCCTGAGCCTGGAAAAAGCAGGCTCGGCATCCATGCTGAAATCAGTGACTAGCTGCAAGTTTTGTAAGAGGTAAAGATGGGTATAGAAATCCTCCTTTTCCCCCTTGTCCCCTCTGTAGTGGCCTACTCATTTAACTCTTCCTCTACACAGAATTACCAATTTGCTCAATGTGTTCAGGGAAATGCTGAGTCAGTCCTTATTTTACTCCCAGTGCACCTAGAGACTTGTAGTTCCATTTTCTTTAAGAGAAACACAAAAATAAGAAACTCTAAGTCCCTAGGTGCACTGAAGTAAGACCAGGACTGGCTTAGCCTGTCCGGATGACTTGGAGTCTAATAGTAATCTGATGCTAAACAGAAAGCAGCTTGGATGTCTGGAACTTTTTTTTAATAATGTTAGTCCTTTTTTAATCTGAAAACTGCTGTTTTAAAGCAGCATTTATTTTTTGGATGGAAACACCCTTTGTATTAATGCATAGCTTCTAAGTTACCCAATTCCAGGAGGAAGATTTTATGACAGTTTTGGATTTCTGACAACCCATCCTTTTGCATTATGGGAGTAGCAGCTCTGATTTTCATGAATAGCATCAGGGACTACAAATACCACGCTGTCTGGGATGTAAATTCAGACCCAGGACAAAAGACTCCTTCTTGGAAGTGGGTAACTTGGCAACTTTGTTAATACTAACAAATTATCCAGGAGTGAAGGAACGACTCAGTTAGCCATACAAAAGCTCCATCCTGTGATTTCATTTTAACATCCCTTGTTTGATTCAGAGAATGAACAAAAGTGCAGTGGAGGAGTAGCCTGGTAACCAGAGAGACCAGGGTTCAAATCTCACTGGTACTCTTTGTGGCCTTGGGCAAGTCTCTCAACTCTCTACTGCCTCAGGTACAAACTTAGATTGTGGGCCCTCTGGGGACAGGGAAATACTTAGGTACCTGAATGTAACTTGGCTTGAACTACCATTGGAAAGTCGTGAGCTAAATGCTACTAATAAAAGGCAAAATGCAATGCTGACTCCTGGGTTTTCTTGGCAGTGAGACCGGAAGTAGATTGCCAGGCCTTTCTTCCATGGCAATGGAGGGTTAAGTGACTTGTTCAAAGTCACAAGTAGTGGGAAGCAAATGCTGATCTCTTGGTTACCAAGCCAGTGCTCTAACCACTAAGCTACTCCTCCTCTCTCAATAAGAAAAGATAATCCTTGGTAATATTAAATGTCCCTGTTTAATGTACATTACCAAATTTAAAGTAAACCGCTTTGACTGAAATGATAAAGTGGTATAAAAAAAACTCTGTTAAATAAATAAATAAAGTGTTTCTGTATGAGTGCTGGTAGAACAAACCTACTATGGAAATTCTGTAAACGGGAATCATACAGGGTTGCCAACTGGTTCCGGATTTGCCTGACAGGTTGGATCCAGTTCTGGATTTACCCCATTGCATGCAGGGACTTGTAGTTCTGATTTCTCTATTACACACCACAAGACTACAAAGTGGTGAGGTAAACCCAGGATTGGATCCAACCTGTTGAGCGAATCGGGAGCCAGTTAGCAACCTTAGCAGGAATTAAAATAAAAATCAAGTGGAAGTTATACACACATACACACAACAGGTACAGCATGGGCAGCAGCAGCAGTGCAAGACCCTCCCATCCGCCACATCATATTTCCCTTTCTTGTTGCCCTAACAATGTACCTCAACCCTTTTCTGAAGAGGCCACATTTTGGATGAGCAGAGTTGCCAAGCTACCCATTTCCAGAAGTGAGATTTTAAGCAAGTCCTGGATTTCCGACAATCTCTTTTTGATGCATTATGGGATCTGCAGCATTGATTCTAGTGGGTAAAATCAGGAACTATAAATATAAACACCGCTGCCTGTATCATCACTTTTGCCCGCCGTTTCGATCATATCACCCCTATCCTCTTCCGCCTGCACTGGCTGCCCCTGCATGTTCGTTTTCATTATAAAATTCTCATCCTCACCCACCGTGCTATCCACACCAATAACCCTCTGTATTTGGCTGATTTGGTTTCTCTGCACACGCCCTATCGCCAGCTCCATGCTCTCCACGCTAATCGTCTGTCCTTGCCTTCCCCTTCCCACGCACATCTTGAAAAGACCCGTCACTCTGCCTTTTTTTTCCTTGGCCCGTGGTTATGGAATGCCTTACCCTCGTCCCTTCGTCTCGAAATCTCTCATTCTCAATTCAAAACCTCCCTTAAAACCTATCTATTCCGAAAAGCATTTGACCTTCCCTTAGACTCCCCTCCCTGATGCAGCAGTCCATTGTTGTCTTGTCCCAGCTGAGTCTTGGTCCTGTTCTTCCCCTGTTTGTCAGTGTTGGCTGAGTCTGTCTGTGCTTGGTTGTGATTATTGTTTTCTGTCTTTTGCTTTGCGCTATCCTTTCTCTTTCTTTCCTGTTAATTTTTGGCGTTCTTTTCCGTAGTTTGCAGTGTTGACCTTTTATTTCCTTTGTACACCGCTTTAATGTTTCGGCCTAAGCGGTTTATCAAATTTTAAATAAAGATAAAGATACCATATTACATGCAATGAAAATTTAAAATCAGAACTGGAAAGATATCTCACTCCTGGAATTGGGTATTTTGGCAACTTTGGGAGACAGAATAATTGTATTTTTTCTCAACATCCCTTAAATCAGGGGATGGCCAGTTAGTACCAATCATAGTAGTGGATCTTAGGGATAGGCCTCGCCAGAGTGCCCTTAGGCATGGCCCTTCAGCGTGGACTAAAGCACTAACACACCAAAGGACACATCTGGCCACCGCCGAAGAATGCAAGGCTGGTCCGGACATAACACCAGCGTTCCTGAGCTCCACTCATCAGCCGGCTCATGCAAAACAGAGAGCTCCTCAGCTGCAACCTCTCTCCATCAGGCCACCACCAAGGAACTCATTGCCGCTTCAGATGCAGCACCAGTGACCCGGGCTACATCCAGATGGTAAGTCCTACCCACTGTCCCGACGTTCACACATTGAGCTGGCATGCCTCTTACAGCCCTCTGTCTCCAGACATGCCCGATCCAGAGACCTACACCAAGAAGCCCTTAGGTGCGAGCCACGGCAGCAGGAACACTGGTCTCCACTACCCCTTTAAGCAACTCAACAGGACCCTCCACCTCCCAGAGCCCTTGACTCCATTCCATGGACAATCTCTCCAACAGCCTCCACAACAAACATTCAACCTCATCATGCTTCAGCTATACGTACTACTATACTTCCTTCTCGCCCTCCTTATCCTAACCATCACCTCAAATGCCCTTCTGTTCCCAACCACAAGTCCCTTAACCCTCCTACCTTTCCCTACCCACTACACATACATCTACGACCCCACCACCTATGACAACATCTACCTCCCCCCGCCTCCCAGGTCATGCAACCCTCAACGCATCATCACCATCACACCAAGTAATTTATTTATTTATTTAACAGATTTTATATACTGTCTTTCTACAAATCAAGACGGTTTACATAGAACATTTAAAATAGAGTGTTTCCACTGTTTACATAGAACAAGTAACAAATATATATAAAATAACAATGAACTAATTATATGAATAAAATAAAATAAAAGAACAACTATTTACAAAGATATTTACCGAGGTATCAGTTGTCAGTATGAAGGTTTAGAAGGGGTAGGCGCTGGAGGGAAGCAGAAGAGGTTAGTACTAGGGTGGAAGGGAAAAATGTTCCTGAAAAAGGAGGGTTTTTAAGTTCTTTCGGAACTCAAGGTGAGTTCTAGAGTTCCACAGCTCATGGGGAAGGGAGTTCCATAGGGTAGGAGCATAAAGGGAAAAGGCCCTGTTACAAGTAAATTGTTTACTATATCTTATGGTTGTTGGGATAGAGATGAGGTTTTTGGTAATGGTATGGCGAGTTCTAGAGCTAGCAGAGAGAGGAAAGGCAAGGAGCTGATTCGTTGGAGATGATTTTATGTATAAGGGTAAGAACTTTGAACTTAATCCTACAGTAGATGGGGAGCCAGTGGAGGTCATGTAGGGCTGGGGTAATGTGCGATCGCCTGGGAGTGCTGGTTAAGAGTCGAGCAATCGTGTTCTGGGCAAGTTGGAGCGGTTGTATAGCATTCTTGGGAAGGCCATGATAGATTAGGTTGCAGTAATCAAGGGAGGGGGTTGTGAGGGCTTGACAGACAGATCGAAAGGAGGTGGGGCTTAAGAGGGGTTTGAGATTTCGGAGGGTACGTAGTTTGGCATATATTGTATTAGTAGTTCTTTTTATTTGATTAGTGAAGGAGAGGTTCTGATCGAGGATAATGCCAAGATACTTCACTTGGTTTTTTATAGTTAGGGTGAAATCTCCAATAGTGATGGTTGGAGGGGGGGGGGGTGTATGAGGTAGCGGAGAACACCTGTAGCACTAAGTAATAACCTCCCACGCTCTCAATCAAACCAACCAACTCTAATACCTTCAACTGTGCTCTCATAAACGCACACTCTGCAAAGAAGAAAATCACATTCATATGAGAACACCTCACAACCCAAACCTCGATCTCCTATGCATTACTGAATCCTGGCTCGCTGAAACAGACACAATACTCCTGAATCAAATCAAACACCCTAGCTACAGCCTATTCCACTGCCCGTGAGCACACCGCAAAGGAAGAGGAGTACTCATCCCTGTCAAATCCACCCTGAACCTTCACAAACTAGCTGCAGAAAGCACAGAAAACCTGGACACACTCACCATATCAAACTAGCAAAATAACAATCTGACTAGCATATCGTATGCCATCTACTACAACCAACGACCTCTTCAACTTACCACAACTCATCCTAGAGAACAACAAGGACCTCATTCTACTGATTGACCTCAACCTCCAATCCATCACAGTAAAACAAGCAACAGCCTTCATGGAAACCATGGATGCGATGAACTTCACACAAATCATAAAAACACCAACCCACAATAAAGGCAATACCTTGAACCTCATCTTCACGAACAAAACCTCGATCTACATCTATCCCTCCTCCCCAGTACAGATCCTCCTGGTACCCTGGTCTGACCACTACCTAATAATCTTTCACCTACCTTTCAATCAATCAATAAAGAAGCCACTCTTCAAACATCACATACGTTGCTACAAACAGTTTGACAATGAATCCTTCCTCTCTCAAATCTCTCCGCTTATCAATGCAAAAACACTTGACCTGAACTCTACCATGTTTGCTTGGAATCAAATCATCTCAGATGCAACTTCAACTTCGATTCACTCATACCCTACAAACCGCAAACGAACTCCATGTTACACCCCAGACCTCTGAAAACAAGAATGAAAATGGAGAAAATCACAACTAACCTCAGACCAAACCTACTACATGACACTACTAAAAGAATACAGTCACACCACAGACCACTCCAAGCAAGCCTACCATACCAAATTAATCCAAAAATCACTCAACCTAGCAAGAGAACTATTTGCCCTAGTGAAAGAACTCACAAAAACCCCTGCTGATGATATATCTGGCATCACTATCACACCACAACAGCTAGCTAAGTACTGCTCAGCACGACAAACTCAACTACCAACCCAAACACCCCAGACGACCCCAAGTACTCCTCCCACACACTCACGGACCACTTGACTATGAAACCAGTGAAACATAGAAACCATCATATCCTCCCTCAACACTATAACATCCCCGCTAGATTCCTGCCCAGTGAGCTGGATCGAAGCCACAAAGACTGAGCTCTCTCCATTCCTTGCAAAATTCACTCAAACCTCTCTGCAACAAAGCAATCTACCAGCATACCTAAATCCTCCTCAATTCACTCACTACTAAAGAAACCTCACCTAGGCCTATCTGACCCCATCTCTTAGAGGCCTATAGCAAGCTTGCCATTCATAGCCAAAATAATTGAAAAAAACGTTCAACGACAACTACAGGAATACCTCAACAAACACGACCTACTCAACCAACAACAACACGGATGCCAGCCACACGACGGAGTAGAAACTCTCTTAACCTCACTCATGAACAAGCCTATAAAAGGAATCCAAAACACTCAGCAAGGATTCATATTAATATTCCTCGAATCTCAGCAGCCTTCAACACCATCAACCACAACATCCTTTTAGATTGCCTACAAACAACAGAAATCCAGGGTGCTGTACTAAAGTGGTTCCAAGCCTACCTAAACAACAGACTCCAATAAGTAAAGATTGGAACACTGTCCTCAACCCCCTACCCCAGACTCAAGGAGTCCCACAAGGACTCTTCAACATCTATATGCACCTCATACAACATCCACTATTACGTCTACACTGATATCATGCCGTATGCGCCATTTGACCTAAACAAGCCATCCTACACCAGCCTACAAAAACGCTTCACCGATGTTTCCCAATGGCTTGCTAGAAACCACCTTTCCATAAACCTCAAGAAAACTGAAGCCATGTTCATCTCCAAGAATGACTCATTCACCCCTCCCCCACCCCCACAGCCATCACCCTAAATCACACAGAAATCAAAGTCCAATCCAAAGCAAAATATCTGGGAGTCACCCTAGATCACCACCTCACTCTGAAGACACAGATAAAGAACACAGCAAAGATAGTCTACTACAAGACCCGATCTCTACAGCATCTTTGCTCGCTACTTGATCCATCTGGCTTCTGCTCAGTTCTACAAGCCCTGATTATTAAACATATCGACTACTGCAACTCCATCTATCACAGACTATGCCACTCAACCCGTTTACTTCTACAAACAGCCCTCCACACAATAGCCCGGATCATCCAAAGAGTCTCTAGATACAATCATATCACTCCCATCCTCTACCAGCTTCACTGGCTCCCCCTACAGCGCAGAATACAATACAAAATCCTCTTGATAATATTCAAAACACTCAATAGCCTATCATCCCTGCAACTACAAACATTCATCAACCCACCCCAAACTAATGGACCCAGAAGGCTCTCCAACACGATCCTTCTAGTCACTCCCAACACAAAAACAAGAAGCACCCAACAAGCATGTGCCAGATCCTTTGATCTCTATGCACTGACCATATGGAACTCTCTCCCCAACCCTATAAGGAACACAAAAGACCTTCTCACATTCCACAAACTCCTCAAAACCCACCTGTTCATCTTACATTTTAGACCTCCAACCTAACCCTCTCCACCTCAGACATGTGCCCCTCAACTGATTCCCCCCTCCCCACTCCTCATCCAAGATAGCTCTGTAAATAAGTTAAGGACGGCATGTCATAGTTATTTGTTAATGTAAATAGTTTCAGTTCTCTGTAAACGTTATCTAAACTTGTTCCATGTACACCACTTTGACCTGGCGAAAAACAGTATAGAAGTGCAGCCAAATAAATAAATACATAAATAAATAAATATACTCTGAACCATGGCAAGAACACCCACTTAGAGGTGGTACAGACTTTAGGACACCAATGACCTTGATGAGCTTGGACTTAGCAGCCTAGAAGTCAATTAACATCAATCCACTGTGATTACAAATGCCCTTCTGTGTAATCTCGGTGCCTGCCCCTGAGATACACTGAGGTAATGGCGAGTTGTACTACATGCTTGCTATAAATAACCAAGGCATGTTGTAAATATTATAGTTTCAGCTACGCTAATCTATTTAACTAATGGCTTCCTGCTTCTGTTTCTTGCTGGTGTAGACGCTCATTTGAGAAGCCGAGTTTGCAGAAATGTAGCCAGAATCAGATGGCGCTGGCCCATGAGCTTCTAGAGATGGTGGTGCTACGTACCTTGTTCATTCCAGACTTAGGAAATCACCACCCAATAGCCCAGTGGTTTTGGCATATGGCCAACATTTCTGTTTCCAGCCTGATTCTGAGTTCTAACACATTTTTTTTTTTACTGCCAGACATCTTCTTTTCTGTTTGCATGAAATGATAACAAGAGGCGCTATAGAGCTCAGTCCCCCTGAGGGCACATATCTGATCAATCCTGGTTTTTGAAGGCATTGGTATTTGCAACCTCTGCCTCTTCCACTTGAAATCACCACTACAGGGCTCAAAATGCATGGGAAGAGGGGGAGGGGAGAGGCAGTGCAATATTAGCTATCTAAATTTACTTGAATGCCATTTTAAGCCAGGTTTTGCTTCCTATAATATTAAGTCTAATGCAGTGGTTCACACACACTGAACACTATAGTACGTGGAGAAACAAAGAGCCCAGATATCAAACTATTCTAAACAGAATTTACTTTAAATAAACTGCTACTGAAATCAAAGTTATTGCATTTTTTCTCACAAGAAATTTAACTTTGACTTACTTCGTCAATGAAGGTCCTGACCTGAAAGTTTTAACATTTGAAAGCTAGTTCAAGAATGTATGAAGTTAGTCCACTAAAAAGGTATCACCTTATTTTCCTTTTTAATTTCCTCTTTTATCTAACTTCATCGATGAGTAATCGGGACTGATGTGCTGCACACAGTTTGTGGATATCTGGCTGAAGGGTACGAGACAAATCCACACTGACCTTCCTGGAATTTATATAGAGGAGAGCCAGGATATTTCCCCTTACGGCTTGCTATACAAAAAATACACATAAAAAATTCCGGTATCCACTCAAAAACAGCAAACACAAAACCTCTCCACTGCCAGATACCTTGTGAAGTAAAACAAAACTCTGCTAATAAGCTCTTCAGAGCCTACCTGACGTATCACAACAGAACTAATTCTCAGGACACTAATAGTAAGACCTGTTCCTTGGATAAGGCAGCACTGCAGAATGATATACTGTAGAATACCAATATACCTTCCAATGGAAAAGCTGAACAAATCGGACTTCTATAAGATCGCCACACTGAAACGACATGCCAGCAGAATCCCTCACCTCGGTCACCCACGCACAGAACACAGACAGCCCTCACCAATTACCCAATTACAGAATTAAGGACCAATAGACATAGAAATCCTGAAAAGCTACAATTCCTGTGGGCAGTGCAACATAGCAGAAATAAAAATACAAATGCATTTCCTCCTGTAGTGAGCAAGATGTAAAGATGGAGGAAATGTATATTCCCAAAACAGATATATTTCCAGCCACCAAAAAAGGAAACATTTTCAAATTGGGGTGGCCTTGGTCTTTTTCTATTCTCCTTTTGTCGGTCTTCCCTTAAATCCTTTTTCAATTAACTTTTTTAAAAATGTCTTCTGTCTTCTCTATTCTTTCCCTGTATCCATCTCTGATATTGATATTTCCCTTTCATTTTTTCTCCATTTCTCTTCTGTCCCACTCTATCCACACATGGCTGGATTTCACCTCTTCTTTAACTCATTTGTCTATCCTCCAGTCCTCAATCTCCTCCCTTTTTTCACCTCTTACTTACCTATTAATTTTGTAGCATCTACTGTTACCCCTCCCCAGTCAACCCCTTTCCTCCTCTGTCTTTCATTCCTTCCCAAGCCCTCTGTTCCCCTTCTGTCTTTCACTTAATCTCTAGAACGCCATTTCCAACCTTCTGTAGTCAATCCCCTCCCCATCTCTCAAATATCCCCTCACCGGCCCAACTCCTTTCCTGCCAATCATCTCCTTTTCCTGGCCTCCACCTCTTTCTTTTATCTGTCATCCTCTAATTAGCTTCCACCTTTCACGTTTTCTCCAGGTCATCTATTTCTACCTTCTATTATCCCCTCACAGATCTGCCTCACTCTTCTCTCTAGCTCCTTCTCTAGTGCCTCCGTGTACTTCACAGTTTCACATTGTCTCTCCACCCAGGTTTCTATGCCCAGTCCAGTAGCAAACTATGCCACATACTTCCACCAGGTGCTTTGCCCTCACTGCCACACAATCCCTGAATTCCTACTTCCACCATCTTCAAGTCCCCATTTGGTCAAAAATTCCCCTGAGTCCCCATCTAATCCCAGAGCACATAATCTTAGTCCTGAAAGCCATCTTTTTTTGTGGTGGTGGGGACCTTGTCACCCCTAGGGCTTCCCTCCTATACCAATACCACTGCACCAGGCTCACCCTATGCCTCTCAACTCTTCATGCTCACCACCCCTATGCATATCCTCTTTTCCTTTACCCCTTTAACACCCTTCTCCGCACCAGTTCTCCTTCTGAAATGCTTCCTCTCCATCCAATGCTAAGAGCTGGTGCAGAAGGAGAAAGAGAGAGTGTGGGGGAGGAGGGCTCCCCAGGCCATTTCCTCCTTCTCTGCAGCCAGAAATGGCAGTGATCATGGCCATAGAGCAGGGAGCAGGACGCAGCATTGCCCGCCCAGCTGATGGCAGCAGCGATGGCGGTGAAAGTAATAAAATTCAAAAGACATGGGACAGACATTAGGTAGAAGATCCCTATAAAGCAAGATGATGGAATCAAAGTAAACTTGAAGAACTTTAACACTTCAAAAAATAGAGGGGGGTAACCTGCATGGAGCGGCAGGTACAACCTTAAATAAAGGCATGGAGGGGGTGGGGGAGGTTAACCTGCATAAAGCGGCAGGTACAACTCTTGCCACCTCATTGGACAGAGTAGATGGACTATGCTGGTCTTTATCTGCCATCATATACTGTTATTAATTATTGGTCCTGTTCTAACAATGCACCTCAAGAGAAGAGCAGTACCTTTCAAGAGTGTGAAGGCAGGGACTCAGCTACGTCATCATAGATGACTTCAGAGGACATGAGATCAGTAAAAGGATTGTATAATAAGACAGAGATTTGTTTTCCCAACACACCATGTACCAGTGACCGTGTAGCACTATATCACTAAGGACATATTGATCCCATACAGTTTTCATCACAAGGTCTGCTGGGAAATGTAGTGCCTGGCAGTGATTAATACTACCCCCATTTGGCGAAGATGATTAAGTATATATGTAGGGTTGCCAGTTGACCCACATCAGTCTGAAGAGGCTCACTAATCCCATTTTTCCCCATTTGTATGGGTGGAGATATAGTTCTGAATCCCTTAAGAAAAGTAGGCTATTACATCACCACAAATGTCATAGGACAAAAGTATGGCTTTGGTGTCCTGAATGAGCTTGATCTCAAAAGCTAAGCAAGGTTGGGCCTGCTTAGTACTTGGATGGGTGACTACCTTGGAATACCAGGTGCCATGGACTTACTGTGTGGAAGAAAGGCCTGGCAATCTACTTCCAGTTGCACCTTGCCAAGAAAACCCAAGGACTTGCTTTCCAAGAGTCAACAATGCCAAAGGTACTCACTTTCAATAGGACAAAACCAGGACAGGATCAACTTCTTTTGGATGATCCAGTTCATTTGGCAACTCCATGTACATCAGTTTTCTAGAACATAGAAGTCCACTCTTCAGACTACCATATGTGAAAAAGGTGCGTGCAGTGAGGCAGAAACTATAGGACAAGTTTATTCAGGGCAGCTGACACAGGCACACAGAATCAGTGCTGAGGCAGCACAGTGCTCAGTTGGATTGCTGCTGTTGCCACCTTGTGGCTGGAGCTAACATTTACAGCCTGGACTGACTGCACAGCAATTAGCAGCATAAGAGCCCCCAAGCACAGTATTGGAAAGGGTCCCCAGCGTATGAGGGACCCACCTCAGAAGATACAGGAACAGCTAGAAGTGGCCCTCTTCTTCGCTGGGCCCTGTGCATCACAGGGGCTGCTTGACTGGCACTGACACCACTGAGCACCCCCCTAATATACAGATGTGCTGCACTTGAATATTAGGAACGAAGAAATCCCATTTATTTTTTATCCAAGGTACACAATGGTGTAATTTATGAAAATAAAATAAAATGTAAAAAAAAAACTATAAAAAGAAAACCTAATCCTTGCTTGGCTTGGAGAAATATGACCTAACATTTTTAGGAAGTTTAGTTAATTAATCCACATAAATTTGTTTGCATAGGCTTTTCCCAGCACCATTTATTTATCCTAGGTATTTAATGGTTCTTGTCTGAAGATTACAGACTGATGGAGGCACAGAGAAATTTACTACTCAGTAACTCTTAATTTTCTGCATCCTGTTCTTCCTATAAGTCAGTGGTTTTCAACTCAGCACCCAGGACACCCCCAGCCAGTCAGCTTTTCAGGATATCCACATGAATATGCATGAGATAGGTTCGCATACACACTGCTTCCACTGGATACAAATCTATCTCATGCATATTCATTAGTGATATTCTCAGAAGCCAAACAGATCGGTGTCCACAGAAACCAGAGGCTATTCAGGTCCATTTCAAGGACACCCTAGGCACCTTCAGCCTTGCACCCCTCGCAGTTAACTTATACATCCCAAGCAGCCCCCCCCTCTTTAAGATTTTGATAATTAAACTCAACCATAATCATTTTAACACCTTCCCTCCCAAAACAATCCAATAAAAACACATATTTGGACATCAGAGATTTAAATATTCATTTTTTTTGTAAATATAGATATATAATGAGGGAGATTTCAAAAAGCCACTTACATAGATATATGGACTCTTTGTACATTTCCATTCTTCCTGCAGATAGAAAGTATGCACTGATGAGTCTTTGAGTTTATGTGGCTATTAGGATCCATTGTTTTGGTTTGGCTATAACTGCTCTTTGCGGCCCCCAAGAAACTCTTGCCCTAGGCAGCTGCCTAGTTTGCTTAGTGGTTGGGCCAGCCCTGAGGTTACCTATCAGGTTCAGGAATTGCTGATACAAGCGGAAGTAACACAGAATCCTCTCAAATAGCTACTAACAAAGGTTCAAAGTTCTGTTGCCACAGTAGACGGCCAGTTCTACTGAAGGACTGACGCATTAAAGTGCGCTAGGCTTTGTGCACAGCTTAGCTCGGCTTTAACTCAGTTTTGTGCATTACCATTGCAAGAATGAGTCTTGCGTGTACGCTAACTGTGCACAAAGCCTCATGCAGACAGCAGCACATAATACATTTAAATCCATTTATGCTGATCTCAATGAAGCAGTTAGCTATGCAGCACAGATAGATGCAGAGAAGTGCACAGAAGACCAAAAGGCAGAGGACAAGGCCAGTGTTTACACACAGGTTCTGAGGAGGCGTAAAGAGAGCTGCGGTCAGCGCCAATGAGGCGTTTATGCCTGTTTCTTCTGCGTGCATATGCTGACTGTTATTCTGTGCAGAACAATTTTTGTAATATCATTGTTTACATGCAGAATAGCAATCCATCCTATGTACGGACGTTAAGCACATGTAACTTTGTAGTGCTGCACTGTTTATGGTGCTTTAGAGTTGCATGCACATAACAACCATGCACATGCAGGAATTCTATAATGCGCATAACTGATACTATTGCAAATAATTGCTTTGTGTGGCATCACATCTCATCATATCGTTACGATACAAGGCTGCTACAGATGATCTGGCTGTCTTCAACTACCCGCTACTTATGCTCCTCTGCCTGCTCAACTGAGCGCATTTGGCTCAAATCCCGCTCTCTTTCTGGCTTTCTTCACTTCAAATTCATGCTTGCTTCCTTCCAGTCAGCCTTAACTCTCGCCGAATAAAACTACTATGTCCATCTGACTAACTCTCGCCTCTGATCCTCATTGTCTTTTCTCATCTCTCTCCTCAAGGTGCCTCCCCCTCCGACCCCTCCTTTTCTTTCTGCCCAAACCCTAACCGACTATTTCCATGACCAAATCCACAAGATTAATCTCCAATTCCCCACAAGATCAGCTTAATCCCTTCTTTCCCCTCTTCAATACCAACTTTTCCCTTCAATGTCTCTTACCCTTTCATTCTTTCCTAAAATCTCCAAAGAGGAAAGTTATCTTCTTTCCTCCTCAAACTTACTACCTGTTCCTCTGATCCTATCCCCACTCATCCCCTTAATTCCATCGCCTCCTCTGTCATTCCTTCCATTTCACATATTCTTAATTTATCGCTCTCCACTGCAACTTTCCCTACAGCCTTCAAGCATGTGATGGCCACACCCCTCCTCAAGAAATCTTCACTTAACCATACTTGTCCTTCTAATTATTGACCAATCTCCCTTCTTCCTTTAATTTCCATATTTCTTGAGCGTGCAATTCTCTGCCATTGCCTTGAATTTCTCTCTTCTCACGCCCTCCTAGATCCACTTCAATCTGGCTTTTGTCCCTTTCATTCTACTGAAACAGCTCTTGCCAAAGTCTCCAGTGACTTGTTCCTGGCTAAATCCAAAGGCCTTTGCTCAGTCCTCATTCTTCTTGACCTTTCTGCTGCTTTTGATACTGTTGACAACCACCTTCTCCTCGATACATTATCCCCACTTGGTTTCAGGGGCTCTGTACTGTCCTGGTTCTCTTCTTATCTCTTTCAGTGTTTATTCTGGTGGTTCCTCCTCTACTGCTATTCCACTCTCAGTTGGTGTACCCCAAGGCTCTGTTCTGGGCCCTCTCCTTTTCTCTCTTTACACCCAGTCCCTTGGTGCTCTCATCTCCTCCCATGGCTTTCAGTGTCAAATCTATCTATCTACACCTGATATCTCTCTGTCACTCCAAGCCCGTATATCTGCCTGCCTATCTGACATTGCTACTTGGATGTCTCACCATTATTAGAAATTAAACATGGCCAAAACCAAACCTCTGATTTTCCCCCTAAACCCTCCTCCCCCTTCCTCCTTTCTCTATCTCTTCTACTTCCAGTCTCCTCAGCCCACAACATTGGGGTCATCTTTGACTCCTCCCTCTCCTTCTCCACACATATCCAACAGATAGCTAAAACCTGTTGTTTATTTCTCTTTAACATTTCAAAATTCGCCCCTTCCTCTCCGAACACACTGCTAAAACCCTTAGCCACTCTTTAGTCACCTCCTGTCTCGACTATTGCAACCTTCTCCTTGCTGGTTTCCCTCTGAGTCATCTCTCTCCCCTTCAATCTATTTAGAATTCTGCTGCGTGCCTAATCTTCCGCCAGCCCCGATATTCTCATATAACCCCTCTTCTCAAGTCACTTCATTGGCTTCCCTTCCATTTCCGTATTCAATTCTAACTTCTCCTTCTTTTTTTTTTTCTTTTTTTTTTATTAAGTTTTCAATTGATACAACAACCAACCAAAGAAAAGGACAATCCTAGGACATGGAATAGGTATAACATTGTACAAAAAAAAAAAATACAAGAAATTAATACTGATTAAGCCCACATTACTGGGACCTGAGAAGTGATATATAAAAAGGAAAAGAAAAAAAGAAAACAAGGCTTTAAAGAAAACAGCCTACAATAAGGAGGCACAATTAATTACTCATTCCCTACTGCCTGCTCTAAGCCCTGCCTATCAACAATAAATTGCTCCAAGTGGGCAACATCTGAAAAAACATAAATTGCACCACTATAAGTCACAACACATTTGCAGGGAAATCGGAGGAAAAACGTAGCACCCAACTTAAGAACACGAGGCTTCAAAACTAAAAAAAGCCTCCGTCTAAGTTGGGTGCTGCGTGCCACATCGGGGAAAATATTCACTCTATGTCCACAAAAAACTGTTGACTTATATTTGAAAAAGGCTTTCAGGATTCTCTGTTTCAACTCCAAAGATTGCAGCACAACAATTAATGTGGACCGAGAGTTAATTACATCGGCAGAGTCTTCAAGAAAAGCTGTTAATTCTGAGATGGAGGGCTCAAGCACATCGAGCTCACCTTCAGAATTCACAGTACGTTTAAAGCGTGAAACATAATATAAATGAGACACCTCAACAGGATCCATTATGAGCAAAACTTCCTTCAGGTACTTCTCAAATAAAATTTTAGGAGAAAGAAGAGAAGTACAAGGAAAATCTAACTTCTCCTTCTAACCTATACATGCGTTCGTTCTACTGCCCCTCGTTATCTTTCCTGGTTCCTCTCTCCCTACACTCCTCCTTGTGAGCTCCGCTCTTCCTCTGACTTATTTCTCTCTGTGCCCTTCTCTTCCGCTGCAAACTTCAGACTTTCATCCTTTCACCTTGCTGCTCCTTATGCCTGGAACAAACTACCTGTATCTATACATCAGGTTTCTTCTCTCCCCCTTTTTAAAGCCATGTTAAAGGCTCACCTCTCTGAGGCTGCTTTTGGATCCTAATCCCTTGTGTCTCCTTACCTTTCCCAATGTGTACCCTTGTTCTCAGCCATTGTACTGTCTGTCTTGATTAGATTGTAAGCTCTGATGAGCAGGGACCGTCTTTTATATGTGTCTGTACAGCGCTGCGTACGCCTTGTAGCGCTATATAAATGTTTAATAGCAGTAATATTAGTAGTACGTGTGAGTCTATGCTTGCCTCCTCATCTTAGTGCATGTTCTTGCATACTCTTTGTATTTGCATACTCTTTGTTTACAGCATTGGGGAAGAAACTTCGGGCCGATACAGAAAAATGAACACGCCCTTTGCGCACATACGAGTTATAAGGCAACTTATACGCATAAGTTCTGACACGCCACGTGCAGAAAAGAGATCGACACACAAGTAAACAGCAAAGGAAAAGCAAGCACACACAGTAACGCCAAGGGCATTTAAATTATATGCAAATGACCTGTGCATATTAAAATGGCATGCTAACATGGGAGGGAGGGAGGAGTGGCCTAATGGTTGGGGCAAGTTACCCCCCAGACCAGAAGGTCAGGGGTTCAAATCCCACTAGAGGACAGCAATCTTTGCCAGAAGGACTGGGGTTTCTAGTCCCACAGGTGCCCCTTGTGGTCTTGGGCAAGCCACCTAACCCTCCAGTGCTCATATTCCCTGTAAAATAGTTATCTCCAAGTTATAATGCCCTGTTCAATGTAATTTCAGTTTGTTCAATGTAAACCACCTTGATATCATGAAAGGCAGTAAATAAGAAATGTTAAATAAATATTGTCTGCACCCAATGTAGGGAACTGTGTAGAGGATTATGTAACCAGCCAAAGCACCAATATCTCTATGCCTGGTCTGAGGTGGCTCAAATGTCTTGCATGTGCCCACAACAGTATTTTGATTGCATTGGGGGCTTTCCTCGAAGCCTGGATAATCTGAGGTGAAGTGTTAAACTTCACCTCAGACGATCCAGGCATCATGGAAAGCCCCCAATGCCATCAAAGTGCTGTTGGGTGGCCAGTGCCTCTGACACTGACCCCCCACAGCAACCAACTCCCTGGTGGCCCAGTGGCACTGATCCCTCCCACCCACCCAATAACAAGTCGCCTAGTGGACTCCCCTACCCCCCTCCTGATACCTTTAATATGGAGTAGGAGCATTGCCCATGTGCTTCCACCCCTGCCCTGCCATCTTAAAAAATGGCAGTGCCTGGTCCCACATGGTGCATCCTAGGATGCACTGGGCAAGGTCAAACTGCCATATAAGGTAGAAAATGCCTTATATGGCAGTCTGACTCCACCTTGAGTATCCCAGGATGCACCATGTGAGGCCAGGCACTGTCATTTTTCAATATGGCGGCACAAGGGTGGGAGTGTGTGAACAGTGCTCTCTTAAAAGTACCAGGAGGGGGTGGGGGATTCGAGGGTTGTTATTGGGTGGGATTGGGGCCACTGGGCCACCAGAGATTTTTTTTATTGGGTGGGTGGGTGGAGGGATTGGGGGCAGTGACCCACCAGGGATTTGGTTTCTGTTGGGGGGTTGGTGTCAGGGGTATCAGCCCCCTGACAGTATTTTGTTAGCATTGGGGGCTTACCCGATGCCTGGATCATCTAAGGGGGAAGTGTCAAACTTCCCCTCAGATGACCCTCTTTGTCTGGGACAGCATGTCAAACTTGCACCGACCTCTGTGCCCATGTGTTTGGCTTGCTCTCCCAGTTTAACAATGACATTTGCGCCATAGTTTAACAGGTGGATAAATTGCATATGCGCCCCTTTCTGCATGCTATGGGCGCTCTACCTAGATGCGTACTTAGCTAATAGTGCGTGACTTCAGCCCTGGATTTGTGCATTAGGCTTGTGCTTGAAAAACCATGCACAGCTTAAACACACGGCTCTAGCGCAAGGTACGTGCATTGGCCCTTGAGCTAGACGCCCAAAGGAACAAGATGCCCTGCGAGAATAAATAAACTCAGTCAAGCCTTGTATCAGTGTCTATCTTTTCTCCAGACAGACTGTTGACTACATGTTGGTTCAGCTGATGAAAGAAATCAGTTGGAGAAGAGATGCTCCTGCCTGTATTTTTGTTTTCAGATAATAAAACCAGCAGATGTATTGGCTTGTCCCCGCGATGTTACTCCAGAGGCTTAGAATGAAAGTATGCGCAGCTTTGGGAAATGCGTGCGATGTGGTAAGAACAGAGCAGAGGTGATAACATTGTATAAAGTAGATTGCTGGCAAGGGTGCGTGCCGCAGAGGACCAGAGGGTTTCCAGGTGACTCCAAGTCACCTTGGACCAGCATCCGGACCTCTCAGTATTCTCATTGCTGCTATGGGGGAAAGAGAGCAGCCACTTTGTGCGGCAACACCAGGACTGGATCAGCCTATTTGAGGTGACATGGAGTTATTTGTTAATCCTACTGCACAGTATTGACTATATTGGGTATCGCAACATTGGGAGAGAGGTTTGGAGGGCAGTAAATTGAAGGCAAAGTTAATTCTGCTTTGTGTTCTATATCTTGTGAGTGTTTAAGCCCATAATCATGTTCAGATGTTCCTGAAATACTTTCGAAATTTAAAGGCACGCGGTTTACTCATCTGTAAGACTAAAGTATGGAATAGGAACTAAGAACCTGAGGTTTAGGAGCTTAGATTCCTGCTCACTCTCCCCCCCCCCCCCCATTCCCCGCCTGATGTGTGTCACTTTGGGCCACTTTTGAAGCTATTTTATAGATCAGTTTTCAATAACTGGTCAGATTTTCATACACCCTATAGCTCATGGGGCACTTTGTGCGCTGGTGACTAGATTTAGAATTCCATTAGGGTACCAACTGTATGCCCTGAGCGTCTTTGGACCACAAGTGCCAGCTAAATCCTTTTGGAGGGATATCCCAAGAACAGGGGCCTTCTAAAGACAGTCAGCTTCTGTCCTAGCAAACCACCATACAGTAGCTTGAGCCACTGCCACTTTAAATTTACAAATCCCTCTCTAGAGTAATTAAGTCATGGTGAGAGAGCCAGCAAGACCTTTTAGGATCTATGCCAGACTTTATATCCAAGCCTCACTGGAGGTATTGTGTTCCTCTGGTATACTTCCAAGACGGTTCACCACAGACATCTGCAAACATTGGCACATGTGATTCTGGAGACCAGGGCAGCTCCACCCTGGAACATGGGCAGAGCAGTCCCGTAGGCTGGAAGAGATTGCTTGCATCATGCAGCGCTTGCTAGTCCAGCCTCCTGCTGCAGGGCAACCACTTGCCCTGGAATGGCAAGTGCAGGAATTATCAGAGACAGTGGTGGGCCGGGACAGTGCATGTGGGCATTGGTCGGGACTGGAGCAGTCAGGCAGTTTGTAGAGGGAAGAAGGACTAAGAAAGAGAGGGGGAGCTGAAGGCCGTAAAAGGAGATAACTTAAAAAGAGCAACAGGGAAAAACCGGGTAATGAGGAATACTGAAGTTCACGTGAAAACCTAACAAAACCCAAATACCACATTTTCTGGTGTTTCTAAGAGGAGAGTGGAAAATATATATTTTATCTGGGGAATTTCCATACAAATATATCTGAGTGAGGTTGCTCTGTTCACAAAAGGTCAGTGTAACTAGGACATTTTAAGTTTGCTCTCACTCCTGACAAAAGGGATGTCTGATGCTGCCATTGGCTGGACAGCACTCCCTGAAGGGACTCGGAAGGTAACTCTCCCAGTGCACTGTAGTCATGAAACTGTGGGAAACTGGCCTTCCAGAAAGACTGCTGAAAAAGCCCAGGCAAACTCATTTCCCATATGCCACTGTGGTGGCACTGAGGGACTGAAACCCAAGACGTGCCCTTTGCCCTGGCTTATTCGGGCCGCAGACGATTATTGCAACTGCAGATCCAAAACATGTCCTGCTATGTAGCACTCTGCAACCTCTCCCAGGAGAAGCAACTTAGTCACACTGTAAATGACGGCTGCCCCAGTCTGTCCAGTTGAGATTCTTACTACCTGGTTCTCTCCTATCACTTTGCGTTGGTGGCGAGATAAATTCCTGCTGTATGTAAACCAGCAGCAGCTCTTTCATCTCCACCATGGCTTTTATTCAACCTTTCTGCCTTTTCCCTCCCTTGCATGTCCTAAGACTTGTCCATATTCTGTTACAGTGCCAGAGTTGTCAAGTTACCTAGATCCAGGAGTGAGAGCTTTTGCCGTTTCTGGTTTTAAATTTGCATTGCCATGCAGTATGGTATTTATTGTCACTGATTTTACCCATTGGAATCAGTGCTGCAGGTCCCATGATGCAGAAGAATGAGATTGTCAGAAATCCTGGACTGGCTTAACATCTCATTCCTGGAACTGGGTAACTTGGCATCCTTCCAATGGTGGCCTTCACAAACTTCACTGTTAGTAGAGTTGTCACCTGACTCCATGCCATATGGAACAGGTCAATCCAGTTCTGGCTTTATCCTATTGCCTGCACGGACTTGTAGTTTTGATTTTCTTAGGAACTCGATAAGACCATCAGAGCTACAAGTCCATGCAGGCAATAGGATAAAACCAGGACTGGATTAGCCTGTTCCATATGGCATGGAGTCAGGAGGTAACATTAACTGCTGGGCTATTTCAGGCCTTTTATTCTTATCAGGCTCATATTCAGTTCAGTGCCCATGCCTTCTCCCATGTTTTACCAATAAAATTGTAATAATCCACACAGCCACCAGACTGTGGCCCAAATAGGGTTGCCAACTGGCTCCAGATACACCCGACAGGTTTGATCCAGTCCTGGGTTTACCCCATTGCATGCAGGGACTTGTAGTTATCCATTTCCTATGGCGTGCAATGGAGAAAGTAGAACTAAATGTCCCTGCATGCAATGGACTGGATCAAGCCTGTCGGGCGCATCTGGAGCCAGTTGGCAACCCTAGGCCCAAAAGATCCAGCTACCATATGCATTGAAATTTGATCATTGCTATGGTTGTTAACTGGCTCCAGAGTCACCTGACAGGTTGGATCCACTGCATGCAGGGACTTGTAGTCTTGCTTTTCTTGTGGAGTGTAATAGAGAAGTCAGAACTACAAGTCCCTGCATGCACTGGGGTAAATACAACACCAGCTCCAACCTGTTGGGCGAATAAGGAGCCAGTTGGCAACATTGTGAATGATATGGACCCTAATTCAACAGGGTGGCAAACCATAATGAACTATGAGCTAAGACTAGAAGGAGGAGAGGAATAGGGAAACAGTCACAAAGCATTACCTCCAAATATGTAGTTTTAATTTTTGTTTTCCAGCACAGTTATTGGAAATCATTTCAAAAGCAAACACTTAAGATATTTCCTGTATTGTAGAAACTACACATACAGGCACAGCCCATCACAAAAGTCTGGATTCATGTGATACATTTTACCCAAAACAGGATGACAGAAAACGTCATGGGCACAGCCTGGTCCAAAAGTGCATGCAGTCAGTCCTAACTAGGGTGCACACCCGTCAGGCTGCTCTTCAGACCTTGCACACTGGCTGCTGGTGTGGATTGAAGGGGGCTGGGGCATACGGAGACATTCCTATTCCCTTTGTGCAGTGATCAATGTTCCCGCCGAGCTGCGCGGGAGTCAAGTTCTGCCCATTCTCCTGACGGTTGGAGCAGGCGCTGCAGTTTCACCTTAATGGTGGCAGGACAGACAGAGGGCACCAACGTTGGCAGTGATGGAGTCTCTTACTATATGAGTGTCATTGTTAACACATTTAGCATGAGGCCTTTGAAATCAGAGAAGTTGGTGGGAAAGTGGTTCTGCACACAACAAGAACTGAGACACCGAAACATATGTCCTACGTCCACTTCATAAAAAGCCCTTAGGAGACACGCACAGGGAACTTGGCTGTTTTAATTCTAAAACAGATTGTGGTGAGGAAAGATGCTCCCAATCAGTGCCATATCGAGGGAAGATCGCGCCCTGTGCGACTTGCACATCGGGCGCGCGCCCCCCCCCCACCCCGCGGTGGGAGAGAAGAGGCACGCCCGATGTGCAAGTTGACGGCATGCTAAGAAGATCTGTCCCTCCCTGAAAAGGCTTAAGGGGCGCATTTTAGCTGTCCTGCCATTGCCTGCCGCTGCTGAGAGAACAAAAAGTGGTATTGGCAGGCAACGGAAGACAGCTAAAATGCGCCCCTTAAGCCTTTGCGCCCTGTGCAGCTGCACCGCTCTCACAGGACTAGGTACGGGCCTGCTCCCAATGAAACAATCCAATTCTTTTATACCACCGCCCCTGCCGAAATTGGTTCAGAATAAGAGATAGGGAGGGGAGGGAAGGTGACAGAGGATAGAGCTGAACTCTCTTTGCACATCATGGAATAATTAAAGATGGAAAGAGGAAAAAAAGATGGAGTGGTAACGTGACCTTGAAGTAGCGGCAGAGACAGACTTTTAGAGCCCCCCGACTCCTGATGGTTTCATCTGGGGCTCCAGCAGAGGCCATAATGCAGAGTTGCCAGTTATCCAGTTCCTGGAGTGAGATTTTAAGTCAGCCCTGGTTTTCTGACAATTTCATTCTAAGGCATTATGGGACCTGCAGCACTAAGTCCAATGGTTAAAACTAGGGGCTACAAATACCATAATGCATTGCAATGCAACTTAAAAAACAGAATGGGCAAAAACTCTCACTCCTGGAACTGGCAACTCTGATAATGTTGTTTTCTGTAACTTGAAAATACAGTAAACTTTGGCAATGGAAAACAAATGCTTCCACTGCTGGCTTGAAAAGTTTGAAACCTGTCTTGTTCCTCCAGCAATACAGCAATATATGCAAACCAGCTTTAAAAAAGAAGCAGCTAACTTGAAAACATGGGTTCAGTTCCAGAATTGCCAAGTTACACAGTTCCAAGGAGGAGACTTTTTGCCACGTCTGGTTTTAAATTGCATTGTAATGCAGTATGGGATTTGTAGTTCGTGATTCAGGACCGGCCCATCTACTAGGCGAGCTAGGCCTAGGGTAGCCGACTCAGGTGAGTAGCTTTGTGCCACCGCTTTGTTGCCCGCAGCAGGCCATGTGCTTTAGCACACATAACCTGCCGCTTCTGAGGCAACTTACTGGCGGGGGGCGGGGGGGGAGGGGGGGGGTCAGAAGCGGCAGGTCATGTGTGCTGAAGCACATGGCCTGCGGCAGGCTACAAAGCAGCAGCATAAAGCCACCCCTTATAAAATATTGCTGCTGTCTCCTCCTCCCCTCCCAAGAAGGAATCAGTGGCAGTGGGAGGCGGCGGTGGTGCAGCTCGTTGGGGGTGGCTTGGCACGGGGGGGGGGGGCAGCGTGGCTGGGGTTTCTGCCTGGGGTGGCAGAAACCCTTGGACTGGCCCTGCCCCGATTTTACCCATTGGAATCAATGCTGCAATTCCCATCATGAATCAGGAACAGATTGTAAGGAATTCTGGGCTGGCTTAAAATCTCCCTCCTGGAATCAGGTAACTTGGCGACTCTGTAATTCCCACCCCAGCTCCTAACCTTCAGAACAGTTGGGATGGACCAGAGGTCCGGTCTAGATTTAAGCAGATAACATAGGCAGCTGCCTAGGGAGACAAATACCATGGTTGAGGGAAAGCTTACTCTAAAAGCATATACTGGCACCACCTCTATAGGGATTCTGGCCTACAGTCCCTTAATTTTACAGTCTCTGGTGAACGACACCCCCCTCCCGCCCCGAGTTCTTCAACAAGGGACCCCTGTTCTTACCCTTTGGTCCTGCCTAGGGGTGCCAAGATTTTCAGTCCTGCCCTGGGAGTTAGCAACCACAGACTCTCAACTCTCCTGGAAAGCAGAGGGACGTACTAGGCATTGCACCATGGCGACCCCCAATGGCCAGGTTCAGGGTGCATAAATAGCAGGTTTCTGGAGGGAGCTGTGGTCTATGGTCCCTGATAGAGGAATATGGTTGCAGAAGTATAAAAATTAAAAGGGGAAAGGGTGCTACAAAATAAATGAAAAAAAAGATGTCCATGTAAATTTTGAGTGTTGTCTATTATACACAAGCAATTATCCCTAATCCCCTCTGGCACCCTCCCACCCAAATGTGCGTGTGTCATTCAGGACTTCTTAGTAAAGAGTTAAATATTCAGCACATGAATGTTTCTCCCACACGAAAGGGAAAAGACTTGAATGAAGTCTGGAAATGAGAGGCACGAGATTCTTTTATGAAGGTGGAGAGAAGGCTATACGCAGAAGTAGAGAAGGGGGCTTCTGACTGCTGAGTTTACAATTTGACAAATTCACTAATATTTTCCACTGTTAATATCTGTTATGTTTGTACAGTATTGGTGAGCATTGCATTAAAGGGAAATTGAACTTATTCACCACCCAATCCACAATTTAGTCAATTCAACTGTACAATGGCTTGTCATTGATGGTGAATGTCTTGGTAGCGTGCTCCTGGCTTTGGATGCCCATGAAAACTTTCAAAGACGACTGGGACAGTGCAACAGCGTTATGATAGCTTAGGGATTATCAGATGGCTCCATGTCATATAAGGCAGGCTGAACCAGTCCTGGTTTTACCTTCACTGCCTACATGGACCTATAGTCCCAAGAAAGATAGGGACTACATCTCCATGCAGGCAATGGGAGTGAAATCTAAGCTGGATCACTCTTAAGACATGGATTTGGTGACCTTGTGTTATCAGTCATTGATAGAGGAGTATTTGACCTTTATGTCCTATATCTTCTGCTGACTTTCAGCGCTCTAGAACACCTTCTGTCTGAAATGTGCAGTAGGACATGGGCAAAGTGAAGAAAAAAGGGACATTCAGCTCCAACACCGTAGCATCTGCAGAGGGTCTTCATTGTTTGTATTCCTCTACGAGATCCTGGTCCGTCTTGAAGTTCTGATTTATTTGGGAGGATAGTGAGCGAAAGGAGCCTCTTCATGCATGTTGTTCTGTAAAGTAAAAAATTATGTTGTTAAAAGTTAGGTATGGGCTGAGGATGGAGGCCTGGACACCACAGAGAAGAGACACTGAACCTCACTCCATTTCACCAGTGCCAGTGACCAAATGAGTTAGAAGCAAATCAAAAGACAAGCAATGATCGATTGCTGAGGTGAGCAAGACAGGTCCAGGGCCCAAGCTGCCAAACTTTTATCCTATTTGTCTCCAGCACATAGCATCCCAAATCAATATTTTTTTATCCAAAGGCAGGGCCCAGGTCCCATGATTTGGGATGTGCAGAATAATCAGGCCCCAGGGCATTCTCAGAATTGCTTTCCAAATAAAAGCTACAGGGCCTGATTACTATTTATTAAATATAACTTGTCTCTTCTAGGTGTTTGTTGTAGCCCTTCTGCCTGGTCTATCGAAAGGTTAAACAAGAGGACAAATTAAAGATATTAATCACTTACTTCTGACTTTTAAGGTTAATGCTTAAAGTTTATAAAACTTCTTTGCGCTTTAATTGCTTTTAGTATTATGAATCAAAATAAAACTAGGGGTGCTGCTGCACTGATCATCATCAGCACTCCCTCCTCCACCCCCAGAACCCCAGCCCTATCACCCAGTCTCCAACATGCAGGCAATACAGCTGAACAGGCTCTGGAAAACAGATTGCAGTCATACCAAAAGGTGCACAGCTTTTACTCCTAAAATGTACCACACCTAACAAAAAGGAAATAGTTTGAAGGCACAAGTGTGAGCCTGAACAATTTAGATTGCTGTTGCCTTTATGTTATTTTGGTCTTTGAAACCCCAAATCGCTTTCTTTTCCCCAAAATTCTCTCTCTTTGGATTGTCAGCAAAGTTTTCCAACGCAGACCTTGCTTCCTCTCAAGTGCATTTACTGAAGTGATTACCACAGAAGGCACATGAAGAGATTTAAAAATGAAGTTACCAGGAAATAAATTTCAGTTGATGGTTAAATTAGTCCCTTGTGCATTGTGTTACGGTGGCAGGCTTATAATCAAATTGACCATTCACTTACGCGGTGAACTCTTTAAAATAATTGCTTACTCTGTAAATGAGCTAATTACAAGGTGCACTTTCTGTATAATTAACAGTGGATCTTGGATTCACCTGTCAAAATACATAGTATATAGCATTTGGCACAGCATTAAAACTCTTTCCAGCAGACATACTTGCGCCTGTGAGAGGGATCATGGTAAGCTAGGTAAGAAGCTAGAGGAAGCAAAGCTTTCTCCTGGCAAAGCCCAGTGTGTCAGAACCTGCTAGTGCTCATGGGGTACTTTTTTTTCACTTGCTCAGAATAGATGGTAAAACATAGGAACAAAAAAAACACTGACAAAAGAAATCCGCTGGAGGAATGGCGGAGTAAATGTGAAGTTGCTTCCCCATGCAGGGTGTGTGAAATGTTGGCAAACGTTAGAGCTATAACTAGGCAGTTTCAGGCCCAGAGCAAACAGGCATCCTTGCACCCTCCCCCCCCTCTCTGCTCTGCTCTTACTCCTCTAGTCCTCTTTCCCATTCTCCCACCACTTACCTCTATGGTAGGCTAACAGCAGCTCTCTGCTTGGCTTTTAATCCACGGGCATTTCCATCACTCTTCTACCCCAAGGAGCTTTGTGCCCAACCAGCTGCCCCTTTTGTTTATCTCTAGTTATGGCCTTGACATAGTAACATAGTAAATGACGGCAGGTAAAGACCAGCATGGTCCATCTAGTCTGCCCAGCATGATGGCAAGAGTAGGTGCACCTGCCGCTCCATGCAGGCCACCCCTCCCCACATCCCTGTTTAGGGGTGAACCCACCACTCCATGCAGGACACCCCTATTTGTTGAGAAATTAGATGGTTCAGTTTATTTTGATTTTATCCTGTTGCTGACAGACTAGGGCTGGGGGGGAGGGGGGGGAGTGAGAAGATAGATGAGAATAGAATCTGTCTTTTACATGCATGCAGGACGAGTAGCAGCTTACACAGCCCAAGTACACACCATAGGTACTTCATCCAGTTTCTGGAACTCTGGCTCCCTCCTGTGGCAGAACTTGACAGCCAGAACCACCATAGCAATGACCAGGATGGATATGAAGATACAGAGTACAGCCACCAGCCCTGGGTTTTGAGCTAGGCCCTTTGATATTGGCTTGGCTAGAAAGAAATGAAAACAGCACATGATTCTGAACTTGAGAATGCAGGTAAGCTACTGAAAGGGTGTCCACTTTTGCCATTAGATTTCCAACTGGTTCCATTTGTTTTTTCCTAAACAGGCTGACCCGGTCCTGCTTCTACAGCCATGGCATGCAAGAAATTTGGTTTTGATGTCCTTAAGAGAAGAAGGAATTATGTTTCCACATGCAATAAGGGTGAACTGTGAGGGATGGAGCCAGCCACCAACTCCTGCTCATCATAAAACTGCACTCGGCTTCTGGTTTGCCTGTTTTTAAAGCTAGTTTTCTTTAGAACATTGGTTCTCAAACTTTGGGGACTTTAGCCTGCTGGGTTTTCATAGTATCCATAATGAATATGCATGAGAAAAGCTCACATGTACAGCCTTCAATGTATGCAAATTTATTTCATGCATATGCACTGTGGATCTCCTGAAACACTGGCTGACTGGGAAGGCCCAGGACAGGTTTGGGAACCATTGCTTTAGAGCAAGAGTGTCAAGCTGCAGTCCCGGAGGGCCACAAACCAGCCTGTTTTCAGGATGTCCCTACTTAATATTCCTGAGATATATTTGCTTACAATGGAGCCAGGCCCATACCAAGTTAGAAATACACCTTGTGCGACTCATGAATCCGGTACCCCCTCCCTCCACAGCTGCATGCAAGAAGTTGTTCTTAGTCAGCTTTCTGGAAGCCCAGTGATGACGTTATTGCGCCTTTCATACCTGCACCCTGTGCGGCCGCACAACTCACATAGCCCTTGGCCAGCAAATATATCTTATACATATTCGTTAATCCTACTCCCCACACTCACAGACCAAAAACCCTTCTCCCAACATATAATTCAAAAATAGATTTTTAATATATATAAATCACTTACCATGAACTTAATCCCAACTAAAAACAATCAGCAGAGCTCGGTTGTGAGTAGACAAACAGACTAAAGAATGAATGTTATGTTGAATGTACACTGCACTGATGTGAATAGCGTGGTATAGAAGAAAAGATAAATAAATAAATAATAAATAAATAAATAGGAGAAAAAGCCTCAGATAATTTAACCTCCCTCTATGTGGCTACTCAAAGCCATAGGAGAACAGACAGCTCCACATCATAGGCTGAAAAAACTCATCCCATTAACAAATTCAAAAATGTTTTTAATACAAAATACTTAAAAATCTCCAACATCTACAGCAGAAGGTACCCCAGGGCGCCCTGACAGTAAAAACCACGCAAATTATATTATTTTATTTTATTTATTTATTTAACATTTTTATATACCGCACTATTTATTATCAGCGCGGTTTACATAGAACTACAAAACATCAGATAAGATACATATATCTGTTTTTACATGGAACAGGAAGAAAAACTTGGAAAACCGGGGTAATTGTAACAAAGGATAATAGACATTGAACTATATACATATGATAGTAATATTACATGAAAAGGCATCTTGTTAGATAGGAACGGGATTAGAGCTATTTGGATGAACTTGTGTTATTGTGTTCTCTGGAAAGTATTTGATGAAAAGGTGATGCTTCAAGGCCTTTTTGAACTGGGGGATATCAGAGATGGCCCTAATGTGTGGTGGGAGGGTGTTCCACAGTTTTGGAGCACATAAGCTGAATGATCGGTTCACAGTTGCAGAGATGTATTTTAAGGATTCTTTTGGAACTTTAAGCATGTTTAGTTCCGAGGTTCTTCTAAGCCTGTTGGAGGGGATAGGTTGTATCAACTCTGATAGAGAGGAGGGAGCAGGTCCTTTGTGAGCTTTGAAGACTAGTAGCAGGGTCTTGAAGGTGATTCTCGCTTGGATAGGGAGCCAGTGTAATTGTTTCAGGAGAGGTGTTACATGTTCTCTTTTTGGTACCCCGAAGAGCACTCTTGCAGCACTGTTTAATGCTAGTTGAAGCGGGTTGAGGGTTGATTGGGGAGCCCCTGTAGTATACAATTTGCGAAGTCAAAGTGTGGGATAATTAAAGCCTGGTAGACAGTACGGAAATCATCTGGATCAATTAGTTGGCGAAGGTGTCTAAGGGAGCGAATCTTGAAATAAATTGCCTTTACAGTGTTGGCTATGTGGGTCTTCATGTCTAGATTCTGATCCAGGGTAACACCAAGATAACGGATGTGGGGTTTTACTTGCAACTTAGCATCATGGACTTCAAGGAATGTAGGTGGTGTGAACTTGGGGTTTCTTGAGATGAAAAGTACCTCTGTTTTCTTGTTCTGGATTCTGAGATTTTGAGTCAGTAGCCAGTCTGAGATGGCGTTAAAACAGTTGGATATGGTGGTGAGATTCATCTTATCAATGCAGAATGGCATATATAATAAGACATCATCAGCATAGATCATATAATTGACTTTGAAGGACCTGATAATGTTGCATAAGGGTTGCATGTAGATGTTGAATAATAATGATGACAAAGAGGAACCTTGTGGGACTCCTTGACCTTGGTGAAATGGATCTGATGTTTCACCATTTGAGCGAACTTGCTGCCATCTTTCTGAGAGGTAAGAGTTGCACCATTCAAGAGCATTTCCACAGAGGCCCTTCTCTCTTAGGCGGACAATAAGAATGTCGTGACAGACCGAGTCAAAAGCAGCCGCAATATCTAAAAAGATGAGGACAAAGCCCTGTTTGATGTTGTCGATGCCAGAGTTTAAGCTGTTGAGAAGTGAGGTGAGGAGCGTTTCGACCCCGTAAGATTCCCGGAATCCATGTTGACAGGTATCCAGAGGCGCTTCAGTGTCGATATGGTCTTGCAATTGTCTGTAGACTATCTTTTCGATTATTTTCGCAAGGGTGGGTATGCTGGAGATGGGTCGGTAAGAGTCTGTTTTTTGCGGATCTAATTTGAGGTTTTTTAGTAGAGGTCGGATGGAGGTCTGTTTGAGGGCAGAAGGGAAAGAGCCAGTGTCAAATGATAGACTTATGATTTTGGATATTGTTGGAGCAAGTTCTTTGCGGAGGTCCTTTATCCAAAAAGCTGGACACGGATCGGTGTGTGCTGTGGATAAGTTGAGAGATGAGATAATATCTTCAATTAGCTTCAAAGAAGGGGTGGAGAAAGAAGCTAAAGGAGCTGGGAGTGCATGAGCATTCAAGATAGTGGGTATTGTAATTTTATTTGTGCAGCATATCTTAGATTGTATGTGAAGGGCATAAGCTTGTGGGTTGATTTCACACTGGTGCTCCTGTGAGGGTTCTTTGGCTAATTTCTTAACGAGGGTAAATAGGTCGTGAGGTTTGTTTATAGCACGTTTAAGGATGTCTGTATGATATAGTCTCATTTTTTCAGAAATAGCTTTGCGGTGGGTTTCAAGATGTTGCATGTATGCAGACTGATTAGTATCGTTGCGTGATCTCCTCCATTTCTTCTCAAGTTTTCGCAAATGTTTTAGGGATTCTTTCAGATCTGATGTAAACCAAGGTGCCGTAGCTTTTCTTCTTAATGACTTATTTCTGGTCGGACGAGATGAGATGCGGTTGAGTCTGTTGTTCCAAGAAGTGATAATCTCTTCCAGGTTTAGGGTAGAATCATTAAAGAGAGCATCAGTTTCCTTGAGGATTTGTTCCCTGTTAAAAGGTTGGAAGCTTCTGGATGTGGTATTTGCATATTTGTTTAGGTTCTTGTCATCGGAATATTGCTTCTTTTGAATGGGAATCTGGAACATAATGAGGTTATGATCTGACCAAGGAACCTCTGTAATTGCTAGAATAATATTCTGAAGTTGGTTGAGAGCGGATAGTGGGGCAAATATGAGATCAAGGATGTTGCCTTTTATATGTGTGGATTGTTGTATGACTTGCTTGTAGCCTAGTGTTTCTAGGGCATCTATGAAGGCTTCAGATTGGTTGTCTTGTAGAGATGGTAGGTTAATGTCTCCTAAGATCCAATTGGGTCTGTTTGGATTCTGTGAATTGGAGGCAAGATTTATAATGGTTGAGAGATCATCTGGGGAAGGTGATGGCGTTCTGTAGACTAAGTTTATAGAGTAGAGGTTGTTAGAGATAGAGACTGTTTCGAGTAGATTGTTGCTAGAAGAGTCAACCATTTTAAGTTGGAGTCCGTTCTTAGCGATGATAAGAACTCCTCCACCTCTTTTGCCTTGTCTGCAGCTGGTGAAAACCTCATAGTTATTGGGAAGGAGCTGGTTGAGAATTATATTGTCTTCTGGAGAAAGCCATGTTTCGGTGACCATAAGTAAGTCGAGGTTATTGGATGTTATTATATCTGTGACAGCTGGCCATTTTTTACGAAGGGAGCGAGCATTAATGAGGGCACATTTGGGGGGGCATGGTTGATTGTAGTTTTCTGAGTTTGACTTTGTAGTGTGTTGAAGAGGTATGTATAATAAATAATGGTGATGAGAACGTTGGTCCCAGTTTACATTGTGGTAATTGGTGCGTGACCATTTTTGCCAGTTGTTATGTAAGATAGGTATGGAATTGCCTGAGGAAATTAGAGCCAGTATCTCTGGTATCAGACCTATGAGGAGGAGGTATAGGCCTAGAATAATTTTGCAGTGGAGGGCCATTGTGAGGCTGAGCTGAATGTCGTTTGAGAGGGAGAATTAAAGGATAGGGTTTGTACTTTATGTGGTGAAGTGTTTAGTCTTTGGCTAGGGGAAAAGAGTTTGCTGGGAATTAGTTGGATACAGGAAAATTGTTACAAAGCTTACCAAGTGATAGTTGCGATTTGATTAGGCAATGATCTTTACTAGAATTTAGAGAGGGAGAGATAATTGCTTACCAGATGTGCAAGTACTGAGAGGGAGAGATAATTGCTTACCAGATGTGCAAGTACTGAGAAGAGTGTCTACAGATTGATACAGTGTAACAATATGTGAAATGTATTAGTCATACTTGAGACAAACTGTTACTTGAGAGGATGCTAGCAACAATGAGTGGTAAGGTATTAGCAGACACAGTGGTGAGATAGCAACATTGCAATATTGGAAACATTGTGCACAAGATGTGAAACATAGATATGGCCTTAGCCGTAAGAAACAGCAAAACCTCCAGGTAAATTTACTATGTAGAGCATATGGTGGTTTAAATATTAAAACCTTTTAAGACTTAAATTTCAAGTTTCTTAAGAAAGTATAGTGCAATAACAGTTGGTAGTATACATTACAGATTATTTAGTAGAGAACTGTTCATGGTAGTGGCGGTTACTTTTCATTAGGTAACATTTTTCATCGAGGATTGTGCTCAGCTCCAACCGGGGGGATTGTAATGAAGGTTGTAATCGAGGAGAAGGGCTGTATCAGTTAGCGGCGGTTCTTTATGGGAGTCTTTGTGTCTTCCCGCGAAGTTGCTTCAAGCCCTGTGCTCAGGCCCAACCAGTGCCCCGCCTAAGGGCCACGCCAAAGGGCCCTCTGGCGAGGCCCTCAGGCGCGGGCCTGACCAGGCGCGGGCCCGCCTGGCGGCGGCTCCTTCTTGTAGCGGCCTGCTGCTCCTCCCCTCCCACAGCCCCGAATGGGCTGGAGTAGCTGCTTGGAGGGCAGACTGGCCGTGCAGTGGAGTCAGTCCCGATCAGGGACGAAGATGGTGCCCGCTGTGAGTTTCCCGCCGGCGGCGGCTCCTTCTTGTAGCGGCCTGCTGCTCCTCCCCTCCCACAGCCCCGAATGGGCTGGAGTAGCTGCTTGGAGGGCAGACTGGCCGTGCAGTGGAGTCAGTCCCGATCAGGGACGAAGATGGTGCCCGCTGTGAGTTTCCCGCCGGCGGCGGCTCCTTCTTGTAGCGGCCTGCTGCTCCTCCCCTCCCACAGCCCCGAATGGGCTGGAGTAGCTGCTTGGAGGGCAGACTGGCCGTGCAGTGGAGTCAGTCCCGATCAGGGACGAAGATGGTGCCCGCTGTGAGTTTCCCGCCGGCGGCGGCTCCTTCTTGTAGCGGCCTGCTGCTCCTCCCCTCCCACAGCCCCGAATGGGCTGGAGTAGCTGCTTGGAGGGCAGACTGGCCGTGCAGTGGAGTCAGTCCCGATCAGGGACGAAGATGGTGCCCGCTGTGAGTTTCCCGCCGGCGGCGGCTCCTTCTTGTAGCGGCCTGCTGCTCCTCCCCTCCCACAGCCCCGAATGGGCTGGAGTAGCTGCTTGGAGGGCAGACTGGCCGTGCAGTGGAGTCAGTCCCGATCAGGGACGAAGATGGTGCCCGCTGTGAGTTTCCCGCCGGCGGCGGCTCCTTCTTGTAGCGGCCTGCTGCTCCTCCCCTCCCACAGCCCCGAATGGGCTGGAGTAGCTGCTTGGAGGGCAGACTGGCCGTGCAGTGGAGTCAGTCCCGATCAGGGACGAAGATGGTGCCCGCTGTGAGTTTCCCGCTGGCGGCGGCTCCTTCTTGTAGCGGCCTGCTGCTCCTCCCCTCCCACAGCCCCGAATGGGCTGGAGTAGCTGCTTGGAGGGCAGACTGGCCGTGCAGTGGAGTCAGTCCCGATCAGGGACGAAGATGGTGCCCGCTGTGAGTTTCCCGCCGGCGGCGGCTCCTTCTTGTAGCGGCCTGCTGCTCCTCCCCTCCCACAGCCCCGAATGGGCTGGAGTAGCTGCTTGGAGGGCAGACTGGCCGTGCAGTGGAGTCAGTCCCGATCAGGGACGAAGATGGTGCCCGCTGTGAGTTTCCCGCCGGCGGCGGCTCCTTCTTGTAGCGGCCTGCTGCTCCTCCCCTCCCACAGCCCCGAATGGGCTGGAGTAGCTGCTTGGAGGGCAGACTGGCCGTGCAGTGGAGTCAGTCCCGATCAGGGACGAAGATGGTGCCCGCCACCGAAGATGGTGCCACACCAATTCTATAGGAGCTATTTAAACCGGAATCACAGATCAACACAATGGCCACCTATAAAGGAATAAAGAAAGGAGCAGTTAGAAATTGCTGAAGTGGTATTTAAAGATGCAGAAGAATTGAAGGAAATATCGATACATCGGAAGATGTATTACAACTATTAGATAAACTGAAGAGTAGCAAATCACCTGGGCTGGATGGTATACATCCAAGGGTGTTGAAAGAACTGAAAAATGAGATTGCAGACCTGCTATTAGTAATCTGTGAATTTTCATTAAAATCATCTTTAATACCTGAAGATTGGAGGATGGCCAATGTAATGCCAATTTTTAAAAAGGGTTCCAGGGGTGATCAGGGAAACTACAGACCGGTGAGCCCAATGTCAGTACCGGGAAAAATGGTAGAAACCATCATAAAGAACAAAATTACTCAGCATGTAGATAGTCATGGCCTAATGGGAGACAGCCAACATGGCTTAGGCAAGGAAGATCTTGTCTTACTAAGCCGTTGTTTTTTTGAAGGTGTGAATAAACAGGTGGACAAAGGTGAGTCCATTGATATAGTGTATATGGACTTTCAGAAAGCCTTTGACAAGGTCCCTCATCAGAGACATTTGGCAAAACTAGAGTCATGGGATAGGAGGCAGTGTACTATTGTGGATCAGGAACTGGTTAAAAGATAGAAAGCAGAGGATAGGGCTAAATGGCCAATTTTCCCAATGGAGAAAGGTGAATAGTGGAATACCACAGGGATCTGTGCTGGGTCCACTGCTTTTTGACATATTCATAAATGACCTAGAAAGGGAATAACGAGTGAGGTTATCAAATTTGCAGATGACACAAAACTATTTAAATATGTTAAAACTCAAGAGGATTGTGGAAAATTGCAAGAGGATCTTGATAAATTGGAAGACTGGGCATCAAAATGGCAGATGAAATTTAATGTGGACAAGTGAAAAGTTATGAAAAGTTAGAACAACCCAAACTATGGTTACACGATGCAAGGTTCCACATTAGGAACCACCACCCAGGAAATAGATTTAGGTGTCATTGTGGATAACATGTTAAAACCCTCGGCCCTGTGTGCAGCGGCGGCCAAGAAAGCAAATAGAATGCTAGGTATCATAAGGAAAGGAATGGAAAATAAAACAAAAGATATTATAATGCCTCTATACCATTCCATGGTGAGACCGCACCTTGAATATTGTGTGCAATTCTGGTCGCTGTATCTTAAAAAGGATATAGCGTTATTAGAAAAGGTTCAGAGAAGAGCCACCAAAATGGTAAAAGGGATGGAAGGATACTCCTATGAAGAAAGGCTAAAAAGGTTAGGGCTCTTTAACCTGGAAAAGAGACGGCTGAGGGGAGATATGATAGAAGTCTATAAATCAATGAACGGAGTGGAACGTGTAAACGTAGATCGATTTTTATGTTATCAGAATATAGAAAGACTAGGGGACATGCAATGAAGCTACAGGGTAAACTATTTAAGACTAATAAAAGAAAATATTTTTTCACTCAACGTGTAATCAAACTCTGGAATTTGTTACCGGAAGATGTAGTAAGAGCTGTTAGTGTAGCTGTGTTTAAAAAAGGTTTGGACAAGTTCCTGGAGGAAAGGTCCATAAACCATTATTAAGAAGGGACCCAGGATATCAATGCTTGACCCAGTACAAGCATTGTGGAACCTGTGTCTCTTGGGGAAACTGCTAGGTACGTATGACCTAGATTGGCCACTGTTGGAAACAGGATACTGGGCTTGATGGACCTTGGTCTGACCCAGTATGGCATATCTTATGTTCTTATGTTCTCAAACACAGTTCAAAACCTGTCCGCAGCCCCATACTTAGTTCAGGACCGCAGCTCTTCAAACTCTTCAGCAACTCTTAAAGCTTGCAGCACTCCAAGCTTAAAACACTCCTGCACAGGACGCCGAGAATCCAGGCACCGCTGCTACACTCACCACTGAATCCATCACCATACCATTCTCAGAATAACCCTACAAAGATCTTTGTTTTGCTAAAACCAGCTTCTTCAGGGGTTACACTACCAGCCAAAATTCTTCGTGCAAAGAAATGACAAAAAAAGCAAATGACAAAAAATACCCAGCTCCACCCAAGCAAATGACAAAAAATACCCAGCTCCACCCCATCAGAAGCTTGCTACCTTCTGATTGGATAAGCCCCATACATTCACTCTTCTACGTTTGGATCACACAGTAAACCCACAGCTAAAATCACAGAAACACACTCCAGTCAATTTTGTTATTAAGCCCTACTGACTCAAGACTATTCAATTTAAATATCCACTTTTGTTCACGCTGAACTAGCAATCTCCCACAATCGCCCCCATGGGGGTTATCAGGGACAGAGTCCAACACCAAACATCGTAGATCAGTAAACTGATGATTAAACTGTAGGCAATGTAATACCAGAGGAGCTTCTTCACGGGCTTTAAAAATGTTGTTCTTATGTTGAGAAAGCCTCATCTTTAATTGACGCACTGTCTTCCCCACATAATACTTATTACACAGACAGCGCAGGACATACACAACAAACTGAGAAGAACAGGCCGAACTCCCATGAATACGCACTGTGTAATGATTGATTTCATTAGGAATATCCTCAAATCAGCTTTGCAGCCCTCCAGGACTGCTCCTGCTTTAGGGATTAACTATGTTTATATGTGTGCCCTCTTAATAACCTTTCTATCCACACCAAATTTCCAGACTATGGTGGGGAGAGTGGCATGAAGATTCTGTAGGCGTGTGGGGAAGGTTTGGACCTGTATATATGAATGAGTTGTGCATATGCATTAATTCTTGCTTGGAAAGTCTTGGGTATCTATGGTCAAATCATTTTTATTGAAAACAGTAAAACAGGGACAAACAGGTAATAATTGCATTTAACAATCAAATCTGGTAGCCAATATCCGGACACCATAGCATTTTAGAACAAAAAGAAACAACATTTTTGTTTTCATAATCTGTTCCCGCCCCCCCCCCCCCCCCCACAAGCTGCCTATCCCCCCTCCCCCCTCCCTACTCTACCACCCTGTTGAGCATTCTAAACAAAAATACAATTGAGAGCCATACTTCAACCCCAGGGAGATAAGGATTGTATGTAGGGTTCCCAAATTCCCATGAACTTCACATGTCTCATTGCTGAAAACCGGGCAGCTATATTTTCCATCTGCATCAATCGATGCAACATGTTTCTCCAGACCCAAAAATCAGGAGAGTCTGTACAGGAGAATCCCGTTTAAACCCAACAAACAGAACATAAGATATGCCATACTGGGTCAGACCAAGGTCCATCAAGCCCAGTATCCTGTTTCCAACAGTGGCCAATTTAGGTCATAAGTACCTAGCAGTTTCCCCAAAAGACACAGGTTCCACAAAGCGTGTATTGGGTCAAGCAGTGATAACCTGGGTCCCTCATAATAATGGTTTATGGACTTTTCCTCCAGAAACTTGTCCTAACCTTTTTTCAACCCAGCTACACTAACAGCTTTTACTACATCCTCCGGTAACAAATTCCAGAGTTTGATTACACGTTGAGTGAAAAAATATTTTCTTTTATTAGTCTTAAATAGGTTACCCTACAGCTTCATTGCATGTCCCCTTGTCTTTCTAAATTCTGATGATATTAACAGTCGATGTATGTTTAACCCGTTCCACTCCATTCATTAATTTATAGACCTCTATCATATCTCCCCTCAGCCGTCTCTTTTCCAGGTTGAAGAGCCCTAACCTTTTTAGCCTCTCTTCATAGGGGTATCCTTCCACCCCCTTTACCATTTTGGTGGCTCTTCTCTGTACCTTTTCTAATAACACTATATCCTTTTTAAGATACGGTGACCAGAATTGCAAACAATATTCAAGGTGCGGTCGCACCAAGGAACAATACAGAGGCATTATAATATCCTTTGTTTTATTTTCCATTCCTTTCCTTATGATACCTAGCATTCTGTTTGCTCTCTTGGCCGCCGCTGCACACTGGGTGGAGAGTTTTAACATGTTATCCACGATGACGACTAAATCTTTTTCCTGGGTGGTGGTTCCTAATGTGGAACCTTGCATCGTGTGACCATAGTTTGGGTTGTTCTTTCCTAGGTGCATAACTATGGACTTGTCCACATTAAATTTCATCTGCCATTTGGATGCCCAGTCTTCCAATTTATCAAGACCCTCTTGCAATTTTCCATAATCCTCACGGATTTTAACAACTTTAAATAGTTTCGTGTCATCTGCAAATTTGATAACTTCACTCGTTATTCCCTTTTCCAGGTCATTTATGAATATCTCAAAAAGCAGCCTACCCAGCACAGATCACTTGGGTACTCCACTATTCACCTTTCTCCATTGGGAAAATTGGCCATTTAGCCCTACCGTCTGCTTTCTATCTTTTAAGCAGTTCTTGATCCACAATAGTACACTGCCTCCTATCCCATGACTTTTTAGTTTTGCCAAAAGTCTCTGATGAGGGTCCTTGTCAAAGGCTTTCTGAAAGTCCAGATACACTATATCAACGGACTCACCTTTGTCTACCTGTTTATTCACACCTTCAAAAAAACCATAACAGATTAGTAAGACAAGATCTTCCTTGTATAAAGCCATGTTGGCTGTCTCCTATTAAGCCATGACTATGTACATGTTCAGTAATTTTGTTCTTTATGATGATTTCTAACATTTTTCCCGGTACTGACATCAGACCCAATGGTCTGTAGTTTCCCAGATCACCCCTGGAACCCTTTTAAAAAATTGGCGTTACATTGGCCATCCTCCAATCTTCAGGTATTACAGATGATTTTAATGATAGTTCACAGATTACTAATAGCAGGTCTGCAATCTCATATTTCAGTTCTTTCAACACCTTGGATGTATACCATCTGGTCCAGGTGATTTGCTACTCTTCAGTTTATCAAATAGTTGTAATACATTTTCCCAGTGTATCGATATTTCTTTAAATTCTTCCGCAAGTATCACCTTTAAATACCACTTCAGTCATGGGTAATATCCCTACATTTTCCTCAATAAAGACTGAAGCAAAGAATTCGTTCAGTCTCTCCGCTATGGCCTTGTTCCCTCTTAGTGCCCCTTTTACTCATCTATCATCTAATGGTCCAACTGACTCTCTCACCGTTTTTTTGCAATGAATGTACTTGAGAAAGTCTTCATTACGCGTTTTTGCTTCCACAGCAACCTTCTTCTCAAATTCTTTCTTTGTCTGCCTTATCAATGTCTTGCATCTAACTTTCCAGTGCTTGTGCTGTTTCCAGTTTTCATCATTTGGCTCTTTTTTCCATTTCCTGAAAGATGCTTTTTTTGGCAACAACAGCCTCTCTAACCTTACCTTTAAACCATGCCGGCAGTTTTTGGACTTCCTTCCACTTTTTTTAAAGCGTGGAGTACAGGTGTTCTGGGCTTCCAAGATTGTATTTTTAAACAACACCCAAGCTTGATGTAAGTCTTTAACCTTTGCAACTGCTCCTTTTAGTTTTTTCTTAACTATTTTCCTCATTTTATCATAGTCTCCCTTTCGAAAGTTAGAAGGTAGCACTGTAGAGTTCCTTACCATCCCTCCTCCACTAATTAAATCAAACGCAATCATGCCATGATCACTATTGCCAAGTGGCCCCAACATCCTTATCTCTTGCACCAGATCTGGTGTTCCACTAAGGGCTAGGTCCAAAATGGCTTCTCCTCTGGTTGGTTCATGAACCAGCTTCTCCAAGAAGCAGTCATTTATTTAATCTAGAAACTTTAGCTCCCTAGTATGTCCTGCCGTGGCACTGACCCAGTCATTGCCAGGGTAATTGAAATCATCCATTATTATTACTATGCTGTAACTTTTGTTAGCTTCCCTGATTTCTTTGAGCATTTCATCATTCATTTGTTCATTCTGGCCAGGCCAGGCCGGGTCGATAGTACACCCCCACTGCCATCGCCTTCCCCTTTTTACATAGAATTTCAATCCATAGAGATTCTATAGCAAATTTTGTTTCCTGCAAAACTTTAATCCTTTGTGACTCAATGCCCTGTCTAAGACAGAGCACAACCCCTCCACCAATTTGATCAGCTCTATCATTACAATATAGTTTGTACCCAGGTATCACAGTGTCCCACTGGTTGTCCTCCTTCCACCATGTCTCTGAGATACCAATCATATCTAACCTCTCATTTAGTGGTATATATTCTAACTCTCCCACCTTATTTTTTAGGCTTCTAGCATTTGCATACAAGCATTTTAGAGACTGTATTTTATTCATATTAATCTGGCTATTGGTAGGCATGGGTAATTTGGAATCTTTAAGCTGTCTTTATTGGAACCTCTCTGCTGATATACCATAACTTCATTCTTTTGGTTGTATCCTTCAAGGATACATTGTTCCGAACCATGCGCTCTTGGGCAAGTTTCGGCTCTCCCCTATTATCTAGTTTAAAAGCTGCTCTATCTCCTTTTTAAAGGTTAATGCCAGCAGCCTGGTTCCATCCCGGTTAAGGTGAAGCCCATCCCTTCGGCAGAGCCTCTCCTTTCCCCAGGATGTTCCCCAGTTCCTAACAAATCCAAAACCCTCATCCTTGCATCATCGTCTCATCCACGCATTGAGACTTCGGAGCTCTGCCTGCCTTTTGGGTCCTGCGCGTTGAACGGAAGCATTTCGGAGAACGCTACCCTGGAAGTTCTGGATTTCAACTTCCTACCTAAAAGCCTAAATTTAGCCTCCAGAAACTCCCTACCACATTTTCCTATGTCACTGGTACTGACATGTACCAAGACAGCAGACTCCTCCTCAGCACCATCTAAGACCTTGTCTAGGTGGCGCATGAGGTCCGCTACCTTCACACCAGGCAGGCATGTTACCAGGCGATCCTCACGTCCACCAGTCATCCAGCTATCTACATGTCTAATGATCGAATCACCAACTATAACGGCTGTCTTAACCCTTCCCTCATGGGCACATGGCCCTGGAGAAACTTCCTTGGTGCGAGAGGGTTTTACATCACCTGGAGGAAAGGTCCTAGCTACAGGATCACTTCCTGGCACACCAGGGTGATGCTCTCCTGTCACGTGAACCCTCTCCTCCATGGCAACAGGGATGCTGCCAGACTGGAGGTGGGACTTCAGGACTATATCCCTGTAAGTCTTGTCTATGTACCTCTCTGTCTTCCTTATATCCTCCAAGTCTGCTACTCTAGTCTACAGAGTTTGGACTCATTCCCTGAGAGCAAAGAGCTCCTTGCACCTGGTGTACACATAATACCCCTCACCAACTGGGGAAAAATCATACATGTGACAGTCAATGGAAAAGACTGGAAAGCCCCCATCTTGCTGCTGGACTGCTGTTTGCATCTTAGTTTGAAGGTTGTGTTTAGATATTTAAGTTCTTTACTTACTAAGGATTGCTGGGGATACTTATACTAATAAAACTATACCTAGTTTATTTATTTATTTTATTTATTTATAGTCTCTTTTATACTGCGCTATTCAGCATCAGCGCGGTTTACAATAAATAATGAACACACACATTTCCAATAGTACTTTGTGTTTACATATGAACAGGAAATTCAACTTGGCTAACAGGGGAACTATATACAATAACAATATATACAATTCACAGACTGGTCATGCGCTCGTTTAATACGTTTAATGTACTTTGTTCACCTGAAGCTTAATTAATCTCAGGTCATTAAGGTATGCCTGATGAGGATAAACAGCTGCACCTGACAGTGAATATGGCACCTCCTTTCCTTTAAGAGGTTTAAGCACCTATAAAGCTATGATTATCCCAGGGGTGGGTGGGTGTCGGGGAGGGAGGGAGGGAGGGAGGGAAAGAAGACTTAGTAAAAGCTAGCTGCTACACAGTATCCTGCCCTGTGCTTCTAAGGTAATCTATGACCAATTTTCAGCGTGAGTCCCACAGCCCTTGCTTGGATATAGTGAGTCTTGGTTTCTAAATTTAACCAGAAAGCTCTTTGCTGTGTTTTAAATTTAAACTGAAAGCTCTTTGCTGCTACTAGGCCCTGACAGATTTAACAAATACACTGAGTTCACAGATTAATCAGCTTTAATCTAAAAAATTCCTTTTTCCCTAAGATTTAGAAAAATTCCCAGAAGTAAATACTTACAATTGCAGATCTCTCTCCAGAAGGAGCAATCCCCTTTTGTAGTTCTTCAAGACTTGCATACAAACAGTTTAGCATTACTGTCCTGAAACAGAAATCCTCTGGGATCTCCGAGCATACCCCCTTTGGGGAAAAGTCAAACAACCTGGTGATGCACCTCACTTAGATGCTCTTGCACCTCCCTCCAGAAAACCTGGATCCAAGGGAAGTGCCAAAACATGTGAACAGAAGTGCTCCTCGAAGTTTGACACTTACCATATTCGGCCCCATGAACTTGGCCCACTTTAAAAGCTCAAGACGGGAGAAAATACTCCCACAGAATAACTCTACATCATAGCTCATGCAAAGCTGTCTCAGGTACTACCAGAGGGACATGCGCCACACCACACAATATCCGCACTTATCCACATCAGGCCAAGCATCCCCAGCAGGAAAGTCAGGATTACTTTGAAGCAGTACAAAGCTAGAGGCCTTGGGGATTGATCAAATGCCTTACACAGTACTCGTCGCTCCCAACACAATGGTCCTACAATGTGGCTTTGCAATAGCTCTCTGGGAACTTTTTCTCTCTCTGCATGCAGAATATAAAGTTGGTGCGGGGGACCCAGCAACCCCCTGCTCCATTTCTAAGGGTGTACAGACGCGGCAAGCATAAAGCCATTCTTGTATGTGCCATAAAATACAACCCAAGTTGTATATTTCTAAATCCAAGACCCCCATCCCACCCTACAGATTCATAAAAAAAATGTGGGGTATCTGGACCCACTAAAGAAAATGCCCCACCTGTTGTCTCCACAATTTCAAATCTCATTTCAACAGCCGTTAAGGTAAACACTTGTAATAAATATAGCCATGTCAGCAATAGTGTCACCTTATAGAAGGCAATATGTTCCATAAAGGACAACAGTAAAGCCTCTCATTGCAGAAGATGTTCACATTGCCATCACAACATTGGCAAGACATTTAATCTATACAACTGGGACAAATTCGTGGGCAACTGGACCCCCAAATATTTAAAGGCACCCACGGTTCACTTGAGGGGAAAGGGGTCTTTCAACTCCGCCAGCACTGTGCACCAGTGCTTCCAACATCTCTATTCAATACAAGACCATAACGAGTCCCAAACTGCTGGAATTCCTCCATCAGGGATGTTAACGATTCCTGTGGCTTGGTCGGATGGACCAGGATGTCGTCCACAAAGACTGCAATTTTAAAAGTCGTTCTTCTCATAGTCACGCCCCTGATATTATCATTTGCTCTTACTGATCACAAGAAGGGTTCTAGAAACAGAAGGAACAAGAATGGGAAAGTGGACAGTCCTGTTTTGTTCTGCATGCCAAAGGACATTCCTCCAAAATAACTCCACTCACCACCACAGAGGCCTTAGGATCTGTGCATAATAGCCGGCCCCCCCAAATCCCATTTGTCCCATAACAGCAAACAAAAAACTCCCAATTAACCAAATCAGATGCCTTTTCAGCATCAAAACTAAGCAGCAGGGAGGCCTTACCCATGTGTTTACAAAACTCTAACAATGCCACTGTCTTGCATAAATTGAGAACAGGATGCCAGTCCCGAATGAACCCCACCTGGCTGTTTTGAATAGGCTCGGTGTAATCAATGCCAGGCAATCAGCAAGTACTTTGGACAACAGCTAATTATCACAGTTCAACAATGAATTTGGCCTATAAGAGGCCATAAGCAAAGAGTCCCTGCCTGGCTTAGAAATGACAGTAATATGAGTTTTATTGGAATTATAGGGAAAACTCTGCTCTGCAATAAGAGTTGTGAATAGTTGACATAAGGGAGCAGCTAATCCATCACGCAGGATTTTATACCATTCATTACTAAAGCCGCTGGGGCCTGGTGACTTACCTTATTTGGAATGAAGCCTCTTTCAGGCCTGTTCAAAGCCTCTTTCTGGTCTTCTGTAGGTTCTGGTAGCCGAACATGGTCCAAATAGTCCGCCTTCCACAAATCAGACCTATCCCTCCTATCATATAGGCCTTTATAATATTGATGAAATAGTGCCACTATGCTACTCTCATCGGCGATGGTATTCTTTTTGTCCTTCAATGCTGCTATGAACCGGCCTCCTTTCCAGTGCTTAATCAAGGAAGACAACTACTTACCCACCTACAGTACCCCTTCTAATCTCTTAACTGAAAATCACTCCCTTCAAGACCACCTTTGCTGTTTCCCAGTAAGGACAGGATGCTCCTGATGGGCAGCATTGTTTATAGAAAATTCTTCCCATTTATCCTGCAAACATTTCAAAAAGGTTTGAGCACCATATAGGTAAAGCAGGAAACACCAATCGCTTCCCCTCCAGTGTCCCCCATTTCAGGCAAGGTCAACCCAGACCAGTGCATGATCTGAGATAACTATTTTGCCAATGCAAACATCTTTCACTTGGGGCATGAGGTCTGCTGCCACTAGAAAAAAATCCAAGCGTGACAAGGACCTGTACACACAAGAAAAGTGGGTAAAGTCTTGCCCCTGAAGGAGAAGGATACACCAAACATCTACAAAATCAAAAAGATCACAAAGATGAAGAACTCCCTTGGTAGAATGGCCAGCCCTCTCAGCTCCACGGGAAGACTTATCTATCATAGGGTCCGATAAGCAATTCAAATCTCCTCTCAGAATCAGATTACCAACAGGAAAAAAATTGTAGCTTCTGCCCCCAGACATGTGAAAAATTCTTTACTAGGAATATTGAGTCCATATATATTACACAGGGTAATACTCTCCCTGGCTAAACCCCTTCCCCAATCAACTAATAACCCTGAGGGTCAGCTACTATATTATCTACATTGAAACTCAGCCCCTTTCATACCGGGAGCCAGAAGAGGCACCAAAGACCTGCCCTACCCACCAGTTCTGGAGCTTGTCATGCTCTTTAGAATCCATATGAGTCTCTTGCAACATAGCAATATCTGCTTTCATGTTCCATAGGGCTCTGAGAATTTTGTGCCTTTTAATTGGGGAACCCAGAATTAACTGTGTAATTAACCAAGGATAAGCCAGTCCATTCGGATCAAAGATGGACATCTAAGTCGAGAATGCTCCCTATCACTTGGCAGAACCAAGACCTTTCCTAGTCATGTCTGGATTTAATCGGAGCTGCTTTAGCTCATTCACTTACATGCTGTGGGTTCTTGCCCTGTGTTCAGCAGCCTTTGATCGAGCTGTAGAAACATGCAGGGAACCATGAACATGCACACTACATCCACCAGGCATTATACACACTTTATCCGTTACAGTACCTTGTGGACTGATGGTTCCATTCAACGACGTTCTTGTTTCTGTAGCTGAAAAACAAATTATTTTAGATAATTTTATGATGTTTTATATTGCAAAGATGTAGGCATGTGCATTCATAGTGTCTGTTCCTATCTAAACTAGGCTGTAATGATCCCAACCTTGTAGGAATTGTATGATGGGGTCAACTTTGATCCATGATAATTCCTCATTATTGACACCTAAAACATATCTAGAAAGATGAAATCATGGCAGGGAAAGGGGAGGGATGGTTTCTAACCTGCTGTTCAGTCAAAATGGGATTCAGATAGCTGTGAATAAGGTCAAGGTACTGCAGAGCTATATGAACTCTTGTGTGCTATAAGCTGCCTTACTCTAAAGAAAGGTCTTTATGCGCAATCATGCTGTTTCTATTGTGGGCCTCAGCTATGGACTTCTTTGCCATTAGAACTTAGATTAATAACTGATTCAAAAGATTATCATAAGAAAATTAAGGCTTGGCTGTTTGTAGACCCTCTCAGTATGACGGGTTATATATTAAGGTATTCTAGATCACTGGATAGCAGATGGGGGAGGATGTTTTTAAATGCATATGTAGTATGTTATTTGTGTTTAAATTGTCTATGTTTTATTGGAAACCACCTAGAACTGTGGGATTAATGGTATATAAAATTTAAAAAAAAAAACTTCCCTCAACTGGATGACTCTTTAAGGTAACCACTTCCTCTTTATCGATACATTGGGAAGATGTATTACAACTATTAGATAAACTGAAGAGTAGCAAATCACCTGGGCCGGATGGTATACATCCGAGGGTGTTGAAAGAACTGAAATATGAGATTGCAGACCTGCTATTAGTAATCTGTGAACTACCATTAAAATCATCTGTAATACCTGAAGATTGGAGGATGGCCACTGTAACGCCAATTTTTAAAAAGGGTTCCAGGGGTGATCCGGGAAACTACAGACCGGTGATCCTGACGTCAGTACCGGAAAAAATGGTAGAAACCATCATAAAGAACAAAATTACTCAGCATGTAGATAGTCATGGCCTAATGGGAGACAGCCAACATGGCTTTAGACAAGGAAGATCTTGTCTTACTAATCTGTTATGTTTTTTGAAGGTGTGAATAAACAGGTGGACAAAGGTGAGTCAGATGATATAGTGTATCTGGACTTTCAGAAAGCCTTTGACAAGGTCCCTCATCAGAGACTTTTGGCAAAACTAAAGAGTCATGGGATAGGAGGCAGTGTACTATTGTGGATCAGGAACTGGTTAAAAGATAGAAAGCAGAGGGTAGGGCTAAATGGCCAATTTTCCCAATGGAGAAAGGTGAATAGTGGTGTACCCCAGGGATCTGTGCTGGGTCCGCTGCTTTTTGACATATTCATAAATGACCTGGAAAGGGGAATAACGAGTGAGGTTATCAAATTTGCAGATGACACAAAACTATTTAAAGTTGTTAAAACTCAAGAGGATTGTGGAAAATTGCAAGAGGATCTTGATAAATTGGAAGACTGGGCATCAAAATGGCAGATGAAATTTAATGTGGACAAGTGCAAAGTTATGCACCTAGGGAAGAACAACCCAAACTATGGTTACACGATGCAGGGTTCCACATTAGGAACCACCACCCCGGAAAAAGATTTAGTCGTCATTGTGGATAAGATGTTAAAACCCTCGGCCCAGTGTGCAGCGGTGGCCAAGAGAGCAACTAGAATGCTAGGTATCATAAGGAAAGGAATGGAAAATAAAACAAAAGATATTATAATGCCTCTATATTGTTCCATGGTGAGGCCACACCTTGAATATTGTGTGCAATTCTGGTCGCCGTATCTTAAAAAGGATATAGCGTTATTAGAAAAGGTTCAGAGAGGAGCCACCAAAATGGTAAAGGGGATGAAAGGATACTCCTATGAAGAAAGGCTAAAAAGGTTAGGGCTCTTTAACCTGGAAAAGAGACGGCTGAGGGGAGATATGATAGAAGTCTATAAATTAATGAACGGAGTGGAACGTGTAAACATAGATCGATTGTTTACGTTATCAGAATATAGAAAGACTAGGGGACATGCAATGAAGCTACAGGGTAAACTATTTAAGACTAATAAAAGAAAATATTTTTTCACTCAACGTGTAATCAAACTCTGGAATTTGTTACCGGAGGATGTAGTAAAGGCTGTTAGTGTAGCTGGGTTTAAAAAAGGTTTGGATAAGTTCCTGGAGGGAAGGTCCATAAATCATTATTAAGAAGGGACCCAGGATATCAATGCTTGACCCAGTACAAGCATTGCGGAACCTGTGTCTTTTGGGGAAACTGCTAGGTACTGTGATGCAGTAGCCAGCACAGAACCTATGATAATAGGGGAAAAAGAAGATCTTACCTTGCAGTCACATAAGCAGCAAACACATTCAGGTTACAATGAGCCAAAGAATAGTAGAACAAACTTTCCCCACACCAGATATGACGCAGCAGAAAGTCAGAGAGCTAATCAGGTTCACCTGAGCAGGGAAGCACGTACGACATGCAAGAGACAAGAGGATAAAAGCAGTTGGGAAATCCCAGCAAGGGGAGGCAGAGAGTTGGAAGGAAGAGAAGAAGTGGGTGTGGCTGGAGGAGTCACAAATGCCGAGCCAGTGAGAGAGGAGACAGCTGAACCAGAGAGTGCTGGAAGAGCCAGTGCAGGAGTCTCCCAAGCCAGAGGGGGCATCGACCCGAGAAGAGTGACCAAGCAGGTAGAGGGCAGACATCACGAACAGGAGAGCTTGCTGGATCCAGGAAGCATTGGATATGCCCCGGTAGCAAGGAGCAGCAGGAGTAAAACCTTTCCAGAAAGTGGCTACAGCCCAGCTCAAACTACTGGTGTTTGGAACTCTTGGGGAAAGGCACGCTACAGCCCAGACAGAAAGGCCTGGTTAACAGAGGAAGGAGTGGAAGCTATATACCCCAGAGGAAAAGCTAAGTACACCATTTTCTCTAAAGGGCAAGAGGTGGGCCCGGCCAGGAGAACTAAAGCTAACAATGGGGAAGAGAATCATTATTGAAGAGAAAGAGGGAACCTAAGATAAGCCCCAAACACAGGTCCCCACGACCCTGTTTATGCAGAGCAACTTCCTGCTATAGGAACTGTTGCCTCCCAAAGAAAGAGTTGTGTCAATAGCAGCCCTGAAGAGTGTTATCCATTTACAGGTCTGGACTGTGAACAAATGCAGTGGGAAAGCACTAGCCAGGAGGTAGAATCCAGTCCCATGGATTGCGCGATATGTCTCTCGGATGAGATAGAATCTCTCTGTTAAAGAAGCAAGCAGAAGCAGTGTTATAATTGCTTGGAAAAGGTTCATCTTTATTTTTGCTGTGAAGAAACAGTTTATTTATGTTATTCTTTATTGCTGTATAAAAAAAGTGAATCCATAAGGGAAGGGGAATAAAGCCCAGTTATTGTTTTCTGTTTTTTTTTCCCAAAATCTGTTTATTATTTCACAGCAATTCAAACACTCATAAAAACAGAAAACAAACCATTCAATACAGATACATACATTCTACTCCCCCTCCCATCCTCCCAAAACCCAGACCTCGCTCCCACCGCCACTGCTACCCGTCCGGGTGGGGTTGTTCCTTATCCACCACCCGAGGGGTCCCATGTGGGGTAATACAAGAGAAAAAAGGAAGGGAGGATCCCACAGCAGGGCAATAAGACAACAATGAGGGCCCTGTGAAGCTCCCTACCAAACGAACAAATGCCTAACCCCTCCCTTCCCCTTCCCCCATAACTAAACCCCCCCTTGCCCTCCCCCATCCCCACAGCGTCATCTTAATGACCTTACCCAACACAGGAGCCAAACCCCACCAACATGAGACCACTCCCCGTACTCCCCATCCCCAAAGGGAAACTCCATAGTCCAGGGATCCAGGCAAAGATCACACTGCGCATTTTAGGGCCAAGGGTCTGAATATAGGGTAGCCAAATTAGCAAAAAGGAAGCCCAGCATTGCGGATTGCCCCTCGCTGCCCTACGTTCCATCAACATCAACTGATGAAAACTATTGTGCCACTCCCAAAAGGAAGGGGCTGTGGTCTCTCTCCATCGATGCAAAATAGGACCCTTCCCCACCAAACAGGCTTTATGTACTAGAATGCGGCCCCACCACCCTTTAACTTGCAACGCACCCAAAATATCCAAAGCCACCAATAGGCCAGACCACTGAAGGGTCTGCTGTAATAATCGGCTCAAATAGCGCTCGATCCGAGCCCAATAAGACCGAATGTGCGGACAGTTCCACCACATATGCCCCAAATCGGCCAGGACCGCTGCACATCTAGGACAGCCCCCATCCCCAGTCAGACAACTCCTCCAGGCTCGCCTTGGCGAGAAGTGGGCCCGAGTGACACATTTAAATTGAATCTCCCTCCACCGATTCCCTTCAACGAGCCGCGCAATCCTCTGCAACGCTGCCGCGTCAGAGCCTGGAGAGATCCCACTTCCCAACTCCCGCGCCCAGGCTTCCTCCACCGCTTGGTAATCCGGCGGGGGGCAATACTGTTCCACCCTGCGCTTCAACTCAGCTATACGCGACGGAATCTCCGCTCCGAGTGCAAAATAACTGATAATCTGTGCCGAATGGGTCTCCTGCAATCCCTGGGGCTGCAGCGACGCTACATAATGCTGCAGCTGATAAAAGGCAAACACTGATTTACCCCGCGGAAGCTCATATTCTGCACACAAATCTACCAAGGATTTACAACTTCCCTCCAAAGTAACCACATGCCCCAAGCATTGGATCCCCTGCCGCTGCCACTCCCGGAAAACCACAGACTCCGTGCCTGGGGTAAAATTAGCGCTACCCCGAAGGGGCAGCCAAATCGACACCTCCGAGGGACTACCCCACAAAGTGTTGAGCCTCCGCCAAGCACAAAGCGGGCGAACTAAAACACTACACCGAACTCGGGCTGGCAGTCGTGATCCCCCAAGATGAAGCACCGCGGCCGGAGCGTGTGGCGTTAAAAAGTCTCCTCAAGACTCTGAGGTGTATAATATGCCGTGTTCCCCAACCAATCTCCCATATGTCGCGCCTGACAGGCTAACATATACTGCGACAAATTGGGCAATCCCATCCCCCCCTCCCCCCCGTTTCCAACTGCCTTCCAGCCGTAGCAACGGGATCCGTGCCCTCCCCCCACTCCAAAGAAATTTCTTGATTTCCTTCTCTATTTTCTTTAAATCTCTACGCAATATCCATACCGGAAGAGTTTGTAACCAATACAATATTCTCGGAAAAATAACAATCCCAATAGCTGCCACCCGACCGGAGAGTGAGAGCGGCAGAGGAGCCCACGCCTGTAACTGCGCTTGTAAACGCGAGAACACTCTATCAAAATTCAACCTATATAGCAAGGAGGGGTCCCCAGATAACACAATACCTAAATATAAAAAGGACACCCCCGCCCAACGAAGGGGGAAGCCGCCCCGCCAGGTGCCTCTCAAAGAGCCCTCCACATCTACAGCCTCCGATTTAGCCATATTAATTTGCAATCCTGCAAAGCTTCCAAAGTGAGCAAACTCCCGGAGCAAGCAGGGGAGCACCCGCTGGGGGGAAGCCACGTGTACCAATATGTCGTCCGCAAATGCGGCCAGTTTAAACACATGGTTCCCCATCTGTACATCAGCGATGGCAGCAGAAGCTTCAACCTTACGGATGAGCGGGTCCAAAGTGAGGACAAAAAGCAAAGGGGAAAGAGGGCAACCCTGCCGTGTACCCCGCTCCAACGAAAAAGACTCCGAGATCACCCCATTACACAGAATAGCCGCCGTCAGGCCCTTATAAAGAAAATCCACTAGTCGACAAAATGTGGGGCCTAACCCATATTTAGGGAGGAGAAATTTCAGATAATCCCAGTTGACCTGATCGAAAGCTTTTTCAGCATCGAAGCTAATTAACAGGGTACGCATGTCTCGTTCTCGAACCCATTCAAGCGAAGCTAGAATCTTCCGCAAGTTTCAGACGGCATGTCTCCCTTTTACAAAGCCAACTTGCGACTCATGCACCAACTCCCCCAACACCTCTGGATAGCCGCTCTGCCAACACTTTTGCCATAATTTTCGAGTCAAAATTCAGCAAAGAAATTGGCCTACAGGAGGCTGCCTGGGTAGGTTCCTTCCCTGGCTTAGGTATTAAGGTTATATGGGCATGGTTTGTTCCCCAACTATAGCGCCCCCGGTCGAAGCGGCACTGATACATTTCCACCAGTGCTGGTGATACCTGTTCCTCTAACAATTTATAGAATTCTGCCCCCATGCCATCAGGGCCTGGCGCCCGATAACAAGTGGCCCTCTGTATCACCCGTGCAACTTCTGCAACTGTCACCAGGGAATCAAGATGGGCTCTTTGTTCCGCTGACACCTGAGGCAACTGCAAATCTCGAACATATTCGTCCATCCGTTCTGCCGCTCCGTCCCGTTTTGCATAAAACGCCTGAAAGTATTGACGGAACACCCACGCTATCCCTGCACTATCCTTTTGGAGCTGGTCATGCTCGTCACGGAGCGCCACAATAGCATGGGTCCCCCTACTACCCTTGAGACACCGTGCTAATAATTTCCCGGGTTTGTCACCGAACCAATATAATTGATATCTATAGTACAAATACGATTTTTTTCCCCTCTGATGCAGCACCTCATTAAGCGAAGTCTGCACCTCCCACAAACGCTTCCTATTAGCCAACGTGGGGTCACTGGCAAAGCGTTGCCGCTCCTTCACGACCTGCCGCTCCAACTGAAGGACCTGGGCAGCAAGCATCTTTTGTCTCCTTGCCCTATACGCAATGATGTCGCCCCGCAGTACTACTTTCGCGGTTTCCCAAAGCAGCTCCGGGTCAACTGCGTGCCGTGCGTGGTTTTCCCGCAGCTCCACCCAACGCTGTTGAAGGTAATCCCGAAAATCCGGGTTCAGAAATAATTCAATGGGAAAGCGCCAAACCCGCGAATGCTGGGCCCCTGTGGCCCAAGACATAGTCATCCACACGGGCGCATGATCAGAGATTTCCAGCGGCCCAATGTGCGCTGCCTCCACCTGTGCAAACAGTCTCTCTGAAACAAATACATAATCTATTCGGGCACTGGAGCCATGAGCTCGTGACTGGTGGGTGAAATCCCTCTCCATCGGGTGTAACAAACGCCACGGATCCACCAGGCCCAGTCTACGGCAAAAGGTTCGCAACAACTCCATAGTCGGCTTCCGTGACTTCTCCCCAGTTCCAGCTACCGTATCCAACCCAACATCCAAGACCCCATTCAGATCCCCTGCCATTATTAAGGGGGCCTCAGGCCAGAGTTCAATCTTAGAGGCCAAACGAGCATAGAATGCCCTATCTGGTGTATTCGGACCATAGATAGTCCCTAAAATCACTGATCTCCCCTCCAACTTACCGAGCAGCAAACAATAGCGACCACCGGGGTCCACCACCTCTTGCTCCACATCCAAGCGCAAGCGCTTATGGACTAAGATCACTACTCCCCCTTTTTTCCCCAGAGGCCGGGGCACCCCAAACCTGCCCCACCCAGTCACGCCGCAGCTTAGCATGTTCTACTCCTGTTTGGTGGGTTTCCTGAAGCAAGGCCACATCGCAGCGGAGACGCGCCAATGCTCTCAAGACTTTATATCTCTTGACAGGAGTGCCTAGACCACACACATTCCAGGAAACAATCTTCACCACGAGATAGACCACAGGGCTTCCATTTGCAGAAACTTACCTAACCAGGAGAAGACAGTCGCCCCAGCCTGCGACCGCCTCTGCGTAAGCCAACAAATCCAGGTCTTGAGTGGCTCCTGTGCTGAGCTAATATACAAATCGTCTAACCAACTAACCCCTCCCCCCCCACCCAACCCCCCATTCCTCCCCACCTGTGTCAGCCACCTCTCCCACTTCCCCACAACCCTCTAACCCCCCTTCACCATCCCCCCTCCTCACCCGTGGCGAACCCGCCAGCCTACCGTGGGCTGGTGACTTCCTATGGCTATCGGGCCCACCCCTCTGGTTCTTCCCAACCCGCCCCCCAGCTGGCTATCTTCCTCCCCTCTCCCAGAGCACACCCCAACTCAAGCCATAGCCCCAGGCCCCTAGGCATCCGACCCCCCAGCATCTATGACCGGGGCCCTCTCCACGTCACCCCAGCCAGACTGCCGTGACCAGGAGTGGAGATAGAAAACACATAGTCCCTCCCCCCTATCCCAGCAGCCAAGCCACCCCTCCCCCGCCCTCAGAGTACCCAGGAGGGGGGGCTATGTACATACTCACCCAAGAGCAGGTGGGGGCAAGCAGAAAGCAAACCCAATCAAACCAAAAGGCAAAGATGGAGGTGTTCAAGCCTCCCTCACCTGTCCCCCCACCCACTAGCCCTACACTAACCCAGGCTACATATAGCTATGTTTCTCTTGTCCACGTTCGGTTCTCTTTCTTCTACACTGGGGCCAACAAAAGCACTAAGAGGGAATGACATGCCCACAATAACCAAAACTTGCCTGCAAAGAATATCATCAGAAAAATTGGCACAGCACTTATCACACAGCAATGTAAAGCATTCTGCAGAGAGAGATGGACAAGAGGCATAAGAAATTATTCCAAATTGATTCCTGTGAATGAGTCCTGTGCCTTTAGTGTCATATACTTGTAATGATTTGTGAAAGAACTTCTATTTGTCTACGAGTTTATCGCAAAAGGTATCCTCTAATGTATCCCAGGCCAGGCCAATAGAAACTTCCATCCTGACTCCCTTCCCCCAACGTGATCCGTCCTCCCCCACCCCCCCCCAGCAGCCATCCCCCAGTTAGAAGAACCACTCCCTCCCCGACAATCCACCTCGGCTCCCAGAACCATGGGGGGGAATTAGAAAGGACACCTGGGAGTCCCCAGTGGCTCGATACAAGGCCTTGCCCCTGAAATCCCCTGGCCGCAAGACCCTCCCTCCCCTCCCTCCCATCCCCCCATCTCTAGTCTATCCCACCCAGACTCCCCAACCCCCCCACCCCGCAGGAGGCGGGGACAAGAGAGCCCCTTCACAAAAAATCAGGTAACAGGGAAGAAAATAAAAAAGGAGAGAAATGAGAGAGAGGGCAAACACTTAATACAGCACATATTCAATATCCCAAAACAATGGCAACAAAGAGAACAAGGGGGGGGGGGGCTTCACTCCAAATTAGCGCACCCCCTGGACCCCATTGCTATCACACAAGTACCCAAGCACATAGCACAGATATCTCTAGATACAGAGAGCCCAGAGCGCAGTATCCACACTCCCGCTCTCCAGGGTCAGGGGGATCAGTTCACCGACCTCTGGCCTGTAAAACATAGGCAAAGTCACAGTCCCGAAGCTTGCACCAACATCTTTAGGGCACTGCCGCGGAAGGCTCACCCAGCTGCTCCAACCACGTGCGCGCCTCCTCCGGGTCCCCAAGTACTTCGTTTGTCCACGATGTTCCACCCGGAGTTTTGCAGGGTAAAGCAATGAAAAACGTATGTCCTTATTTGCCAACTGAGCACATGTCGCAGAGAAGGCTCGGCGTTGTTGACTCACGAGCTGTGAGTAATCCTGGAATACCAGGAGCTGCGCTTCGCCGTCCGCGTGTCTCCGCTTAGACCGAGCCACCCGTGGCACTGCTTCCTTCTGGCGATAGTCCAGGAAGCGAGCTATCACTACACGTGGCCTCTGCGCCGCCTCCCGCCTCGGGCCCAACCGATGCACGCGTTCAAGGCTAATAGGGAGCCCCGCTGCCCCATCCAACAGCTTTTCCATCCACAGAGAGATACTTATTGAGCGCACTGTCCGCCACTGATTCGGGGACCCCGACAAATCGCAAGTTTTTTCTGCGCCCCCTGTTCTCCAAGTCTTCCAATTTATCCCCTTGCTGCTTAACCAAGGTTTCAAGGGCTTTCACTTTGGCGGTTAGGGAGTGTTGGGCGTCCTCCATGCCGGAGATCCTTTCTTCTGCATGTTCCATTCGTCCAGTGAAGTCGGCGATTTTTTGAGCTACCGCATTCAACTGGCCCCCAAGTTCACAGAAGCGCTCATCCAACGCTTTCACAACCACCGCACTCACCTCTGCCACCATGCTGTGCTCGCCATCCGAGGAGGGGCTTCTAGGCGCTTCCCCCGCCATTTTTGAGTCAGGGCCCCGGGTCCGCTCTTTCTTGGTTAGTTTCGTGGCCATCAGGCTTCTCCCAGAAAACGGAGACGGCGCAACACTATTCCCACTGCTCTCTCCACTATGTTTCAAACCAGCCAGGGGCATTCGGCGTCAAGTCGTTGAATTAGATTGCAGGTTTGCAGGGTGGGTGCCCGGAGCTGATCTACACATGTCCGATCAGCTCAGCGCCATACCGGAAGTCTCCCCAGTTATTGTTTTTTGCCTGACCACACGGCTACAGACTATTCTTTCAGAAGGCAAACCTGCATCGCATGCCCTAGGCGGGCGCCTAATAGGGGCGGTGTAGAGTCACAGTACGTATGACCTAGATTGGCCACTGTTGGAAACAGGATACTGGGCTTGATGGACCTTGGTCTGACCCAGTATGGCATATCTTATCTTCTTATGGTCTTATGTTTATAGCTACCACTATTTGCTTAAGATAAAACAGCTGGTATTTGTAGGTCTGTAGGAGGTTCTAAGTGTGGCACAAAACATGATTCATTTATTGGTCTCTCTCATTCAGCCTGCGTCTTTTTCTCTGTCCTTTATTCTTGTCACCTTCAAGGGAAATCACCAGAACTGAAGATTCCAGTTTTACCTTCCTTAAGAAGAGAGGAGGACTCCCTCTTCTGGCCCCAAAGCTTCACTGCTTCTCTTACCAACAGGATCTGTTCTAGGTGAGTTCTCTATTTATTTATTTATTTAACATCTTTTATATACCGCACTATTTGTTTTCAGTGCGGTTTACAAGTAACAGAAGCTGCACAATCAGAAAACACTGGTGTACTTACATTATAACAGGAAACTTAAACTTGGAACAGAGGGTAATAAAACTATAACTATGTACACACAGTGTAATTATGTACAAACAACAGTGTAAACTCTAAACCTCTCTGGACTCACACTAGAAGGACCACAGAAAAGTGTTTAAAAAGGTCATTAAAACTGTGCAGCATAAAGGGGTCAAAAGAAGGTGCAGATTAGAAACATAGAAACATGATGGCAGAAAAAGACCACATGGCCTATTTAGTCTGCCCTTCCATATCAACTTACAACAGTCCCCTATTTCTCTTTAGAGGTCCTCTGTGTTTGTCCCATGCTTTTTTGAATTTAAATACTGTCATTCCTCTCCCTATGCACCCAAGCATCCTTCTAGCTTTTGCCATCGCCTTTTCTACCTGTTTAGCTACTTTGAGATCGTCAGACACAGTCACGCCTAGGTCCCTTTTGTGGACAGAATTACATCACCCCCTATACTGTACTGCTCCCTTGGATTGTTGCAGCCCAAATGCATGACCCTACATTTTTTAGAATTAAATCTCAGCTGCCAAGTTCTAGGCTATTCTTCAAGCTTAGCTAGATCCCTCATGTTATCAACACCTTCCTGGGTGACTATTCTGTTACAGATATTTGTATCATCCGCAAAGAGGCAAACCTTACCCAACAGCCCTTCCCCAATATCACTAACAAAGGTGTTAAAAAGAATCGGACCAAGGACAGATCCCTGCGGCATTCTACTGGTAACCTCCTTCTCCTCAGAGTGAACTCCATTTACCCGTATCCTTTGTCGCTTCCCACTCAACCAATTTCTAACCCAAGCAGTAACTTTAGCATCCATCCCTAGGGTGCTCAGTTTGTTTATAAGTCGCCTGTGCGGAACGGTGTCAAAGGCTTTACTGAAATCTAAATGCACCACATCTAGGGGTCTCCCTCGGTCTAACTCCCTGGTACACACTCAAAGAAATCAATCAGATTTGTCTGACAAGTCCTGCCCCTGGTGAATCCATGCTGCCTCGGATTCAGTAATCCATTGGACTCCAGAAACCTCACTATTTTCTCTTTCAGCAGCATTTCAAATAATTTACTCACTACCGAGATTAAACTAACCAGACTGTAGTTTTCAACCACTTTCTTACTTCCGCTTTTGTGTAAAGAGACCACATGTGCCTCTCTCCAGTCCTCTGGCACCACCCCCAACTCCAATGAGCCATTGAAAAGGTCAGTCAGTGGAGCTGCTAGAACGTCCCCAAGTTCCCTCAGTATTCTAGGGTGTATCCCATCTGATCTCACCGCTTTGTCCACTTTTAGTTTAGCTAGTTCCTCATGAACACAGTCTTCTGAAAATCATTTGAGATGCCCTTTGCTTTTGTTCCTGTTTGTGGGTGTTGTCTGAGGTCCTGCTTCACTTTCCAAGTTATGAATACCCAAGGAAGGGGCAACGGAATAACTTTTTGGTTGAAGGGGCTGAACAAATCAGTCCTTGGCCCTACCCAAGCTTCCTAGACGCTGATGCTGTGTGTTTGGGCTGCGTTCGTGGTCCACCCCATTCCGCTGCCTATGCAAGACCTGAGAAAGAGCTCTTCATGCAGACTCTGAAGCTGGTTAAATTGGGATAAGGGAAATGTTTTTACATGCTGATTTATGTTAGCACAAACAGATAGACACACAGGTGTTGCATTTGTAGGTTGATCATATCCAAGTCAAACATCAACAGCATCAAGGAACATAAAAGCAATCAGCAAACCTGGTGGATGCTCAGAACTGGATATGTGATCCAGCACTTTTCCAAGCAGGGAGTTCCTGCTGAGGTCAGAATTGTGCTTCTACAACCCAGAAGTACCATTTCCTCTTCCAAAATACTCCTTTTTAGAATAGTTTCCCACATGGAGTCTGACCTCATAAGATCATTGTGTCTAAGTGTCTGTCTGCTCCTAAAAGCTTTTGAACCATTCATTCAATTTCATTTAAATTTCAGACACATCGGCTAGATCTCTCAGTGAAACCCCCTCTTACCCCCCCCCCAACTCACACTTCTCTTGTATACTCCAAGCCCAGGCCACTTAGAATCACTTTGTCTTCTCTATGGTAGGGGTCCTCAACCCAGTCCCTGAGTCACACCTAGCCCTCATGCATACCATATTTATTGTGGTTATCCTGAAAGTTTGACTGACTAGGTGTGTCCTGAGGACTGGGTTGAGAACTCTATAAGGAAATAGGTCAAACTGCACTGTGATGTCATTGAGCATTTGAAAGCTGCCCTGCCATTGGTTGGCCCTGAGAGTTTTGAAAACTAGCTTGCCATAGGACGGTGATTGTCTGTGACACCGAATGACTTCTATGGGGAAAAATAGTCTCTCGGGGCATGTTTTTTATGCTACCATGTGTTAAGCGCCACCACAGCCATAGGAATAAAAAGGTCGTGGCAGCACTTAACACACGTTAACATCTGTTACTGTGGCAGGTGAAGGCCTGTGATCCACAGTGTCTGACATAAGCAAGCAGGCCTAACTAGCTTGACCTGTAAATGAAGTCTGTGGAGAGGCCCATAGGAATTGCACATCCCCCAATATGCTGCTATAGAATTAGAACTCAGTAAAGTATTGAATTTAGCTTAGACAAGCAGAACAGATGGAAAGATACAGAAAAATATGTTTAAAACTGCTGACAGAGAAATTACAGAGCCCTGCTTCCCTACACGTACAAACTAGCTCAATGGCCTTGAAAGAAGGAAAGTAACAAGTTGGTGAACTGGCCATTGTAATTGGGACTAGAAGGGGGGTGAGCAGGTGCTGAGCCCACTAAAAGAACATAATTGGGTAATCTTATCAGTACCGGGACCAATAGAAGGGGTACGGGAGGTACGGGAGGTTACTGGGACCAATGAAATGTTTTTCTATACCTAGAATGGAGTAAAAGTCTATAAAAGTTGTTGTATTACCAGAGAACATCGCTCAGTCATTTTGAATTTGACTTTGCTTGAGACTTGTGCACAAATAAATGATTTGGACCTTCTGAACAGACTCCTGGTATTATTGGTTTGTCTGCGCTCTGCTGCTACATATTCTTGGTGCGTTGGCCGGGAAGGTGTGGTAATAGAGGGTATATAGGGCAATATACCACGACTTTCCGCCTCTACAGGTTTGGTCCTGCCGGGATCGCGCCCTTCCGACGGGGGCTCGCTCCCTGGCGCCACCGGTCCCTTGTATCGGAGGGAGCTAGTCGGACCTCGGCGGGTGCCGGGCCCGGCTGGAGCCAACATCTCGAACCCGAGTGAGGGGAGTCCGAGGTCCAACTCATGCGCTTGCTTGGGGAGCTTGAGGACCGGATCCGGTGAGTAGAGTTTTGATTTTAGCATGTGTCTAGACAGATAAGTAAGAACAGTACTGCCAATCTAGCATGAACTTGCATGAATTTAGCATGAATTTAGCACTAGCATTCGCATGAAAGAGAGCTTGATCAACTCTCAAAGACGGGCCGAATACCCCTGCGTAAGTAAAGCAGGGCGAAACCCCCGTCTTCTAGCATTCGCATTTGCATGAGACTAGTCAGAATAGATAGGAATAAATGCATTTTGGGATACGTTGCTAGCATGATTGTGTGAATGAAGTGTGAATGAGAGGTCTGGCAGCACGGACGAAGCGAAGGCGGACCCCTGAGTAACGCAGTTCCTGACCGGGCGACCGCGTTCAGGTCGTAAAAAGGGGGAAGCGATTGTCGTCTTGTCTTGTTATTTGTTTCCCTTATATGTTTCTAGGGCCGTGAGGACTCCTTACCCACGGTCCGCCCTCCTTTTCCCTTTTGTCTGTTGTTGCGCGCACACATCGAAATGGGAGGGGCGGGGTCTACTAGGAACACTCCATTAGAATGTATGATCGCACATTTTAAAGAAGGATATTCCGGAGATTATGGTATTAAAATGACTGCAGCCCGTTTACAGATTTTGTGTACTAGGGAGTGGCCCGATCTAGACCCTACCTGGTCCCGAGAGGGAACCTTTAATGTAGGAATTATTCAGTTAGTACACCATAGAGTGCGAGTAGCGCACCCCGATCAGTACCCTTATATAGATTCCTTGTTAAGTATTTGTGAAAATCCGCCCCCTTGGGCAAAGCGCTGTTATGAAGAGCAGTGCAGAATAATGTTAGCAAAGATAGATCATAGTCAGAAAATAGAACAGCCAAGAAAGAAAGGGAAAGGTGAGAAGTCCAGAAAGAAACCCATCCTGGTAGATCCTGATTCCCCAGAAGTAATTACCCGACAGCCTCAGGCCCAACGCCCCAGGAGGGTAGTCCCGCGTCCTCGTCCTGCCCAAGAGCCCCGGAGACAGCGAGAACAGGACCCTACCCCTGAGCCACCCGAAGAGCAGATAGATGAGCTCCCTTTAGATGAAGAAGGTAATTCTACTGAGACTGAAGAAAAAGGAGAATCAGATACAGAAACAGAAAAGGAAGAAACTGAAAATTCCCCAAGTGATACTGATAGTGTAAAAGCGGCTGCTAGTGTTAGCATGCCAGCAAAAAGTAAATCTAAAGTAAAGCACGTAGAGAAGAAGAAAATAACCCCTGACAAGAAAGTTACGAAAATATCTCTTAGATCCCAAAAGACATCTACTGCCAAGATGATGCCTTTACGGCAAGTCCCGGGAATACCCGTAAGAAATGAGGACAATGAGGTGGTACCGGGGCCCCTAAACTATGTGTATGTCCCCTTCTCCACTACTGATTTGTTGAATTGGAGGACACATTATGCCTCCTATACCAATAAGCCCCAAGAACTTACAGAATTAGTGAATACTATTATGGAAACTCACCAACCAACATGGGCAGATTGCCGCCAGCTCCTGTCCACCTTATTTACTACAGAGGAGCGGACACGAATTAGAAAAGCAGCTATTGACTGGTTGGCAGATAACCCTGTAGCGCCAGGGGAAGGGGAAGAAAGAATAGATAATCGGGAAGCGGCCCAGAGAGAATTCCCGAATGAAGACCCCTGATGGGATCCAAATACAGAAAGAGGATCTAGAGCCCTAGCCCGTTTTCGCCAAGGCTTTATACAAGGCCTGAAAAGGGGGGGCCAGAAAGCTATGAAACTTTCCAAAGTTACTGGAGTTATTCAAGGTATAGACGAGAGCCCAGCAGTGTTTTATGAAAGATTAACTGAAGCATATAGAATGTATACTCCCTATGATCCCGATGCACCAGGAAGCTTGTGCATGGTAAATTCTGCTTTTGTAAATCAATCACAACCAGATATTAGACGTAAATTACAGAAATTAGAGGGGTTTGCGGGCATGAATGCAACTCAGTTACTGGAAGTAGCTCATAAAGTGTATGTGAATCGTGATAATGAAAGAGAGAAAGAATGTGATAAAAAGATGAAGAAGAAAGCTGATTTTTTGGCTGCGGCCATAGTTGAACAGAAACGGGGAGGTTTCCCTAGTCGACGGAGCAGAGGAAGGGGGCGGGGCCGAGGTGGAAGCCAGCCCCATCTAGGCATAAACCAATGTGCCTACTGCAAGGAGGAAGGACATTGGAGAAATGCATGCCCTCAACTCGAAGACGCCCACCAAGATGACGAAAACAATCATCAATGGAGAGAAGAAAGACGAGGCCATCCCCGAAATCGCGGAGGAACCAATCGGGAGCAATACCAGCGAGAAAGAGGAGAAGCCGTACAAGCATTGGCTACGACAGCCCATGATGAAGATGACGTGGATTAGGACAGACCGGGCTCCGAATTTGCTTTAGGTCTCCAGGAGCCTATGGTCGGAATACAAATAGGAGACCAAGTTATGAACTTTATGGTTGATACTGGAGCAGAACATTCAGTAGTAGACAAGAAAATAGCCCCATTCTCCACAAAAGCAGTCACCATTGTAGGAGCAACTGGTGCTAAAGCTACAAAACCTTTTCTTCAGAATCGCATATGCAGTCTAGGAGGACAGCAAATAACTCATCAATTCCTTTACATGCCTGAATGTCCAGTGCCATTACTGGGACGAGATATGTTAGCCAAGCTGCAAGCCCAAATATCCTTTACCGAAAGAGGAGAAATGCAAATGACCGTGAATTCTCAAGCCAAGCCAGCAGGAATAATGCTGCTTACAGTTCCCCGAGAAGAAGAATGGAGATATTACAGTGATGAATCTGCCCAAGATACCTATTTTGAACAAACTTTGAAAAGCATTGATGCCCCACCTGGAGTATGGGCAGAAGGCAGTCCTCCAGGCCTAGCCAAACATATAGCTCCAGTAATTGTAACTCTCAAACCTAGTGCAACACCAGTACACGTCAAGCAGTACCCTCTCCCAAGAGCTGCAATTGAAGGCATCCACCGCCACTTGCAAAGATTACTAGAGCATGGCCTACTAAAAGTATGTCAATCCCCATGGAACACTCCACTTCTGCCAGTGAAAAAGCCTGGAACAGATGACTACCGCCCAGTGCAAGATCTAAGAAGAGTGAATGAAGCAGTTGAGACCATACATCCAGTTGTACCCAATCCTTACACTCTTCTAGGACTGATACCTGCTGAAGCTACCCACTTTACTGTTCTGGATTTAAAAGATGCATTCTTTTGCATAAGATTAGCCCCTGTAAGTCAGATATTATTTGCATTTGAATGGCAGGACCCTATCTCTGGAAGAGGGGGCCAACTTACTTGGACACGATTACCACAAGGATTCAAGAATTCGCCTACCATCTTTAGTGCTGCACTAAATCAAGACCTTTCAAGTTATCCAGTGGCCCCGGGAAAGAGAGTGCTTCTCCAATATGTGGATGATCTGTTGATAGCTGCTGTATCAGAAAGTGAGTGTATACAAGCCACCAAAGACCTCTTGCAACTATTAGATGAAGCTGGATACAAAGTTTCTAGAGCAAAAGCACAATTATGTCAAAAAGAAGTGAAATACTTGGGCTTTCGTATAACCCAAGGAAGCCGAAGATTAGGCAGGGAGAGAAAAGAAGCAGTATGCAGAATCCCAACCCCAACTACTAGAAAGCAAGTCAGAGCTTTTCTGGGAGCAGCAGGATACTGCCGAATCTGGATTCCCAACTTTGCCCAAATTGCCAAACCATTGTATGAAGCCACAAAAGGAGAAGAAAAATCGCCACTAGAATGGGGACCTGAGCAGGATACAGCCTTCAAGACGTTAAAGGAAGAATTGATGTCATCACCAGCTCTTGGATTACCAGATGTCCACAAACCTTTCCATTTGTTTGTACATGAAGCACAAGGAAATGCCTTAGGCATGTTGACTCAGAAATTGGGAAATTGGGAGCGACCTGTAGCATACCTATCGAAGCAATTAGACACTGTGGCCAAAGGATGGCCACCTTGCCTGAGAGCAGTCGCAGCTACAGCATTGTTAGTGAGTGAAGCAGACAAGCTCACATTAGGACAGAATCTACGAGTCACTGTGCCACATGCAGTCCTTGCTCTTATGGAACAAAAAGCAAATCATTGGCTCACCAATTCCCGAATGTTGAAATATCAGAGTATGCTATGTGAGAATCCGCAAATCCAATTGGAAGTGAGCCATGCCTTGAACCCAGCCACCTTGATACCCATTAGTGAAGAACTCCCAGAACATGACTGTATAGAAGTCATGGAAACTGTATTCTCAAGCCGACCTGACCTGACAGATGTGCCCATAGACAATCCTGATCAAATCTATTACGTAGATGGGAGCAGTCTCATCATCGATGGACGACGCTGCGCCGGATATGCAGTAGTCACCCAACATGAAGTCGTTGAATCATCAGCCCTGGCATCAGGCACAGCAGCCCAGAAAGCAGAATTAATAGCACTTACTCGAGCATTACTGCTAGGTGCAAAACTTGTGTTAGATATATATACAGACTCTAAGTATACCTTCACCACCCTACATGCTCATGGAGCTCTCTATAAAGAACGAGGGCTCATCACATCCGGAGGAAAATCAGTCAAGTACGGCCCAGAGATACTGGATGTTACTTGATGCAGTATGGGCCCCAACTCGTGTAGCAGTCATGCACTGTAAAGGACATCAAGCAGGAAAAGGAGAAGTTGCTCGAGGAAATAGATTTGCAGACGCTTCAGCATGACAAGCAGCCATGACAGGACAAATTTCGCCACAAGTCATGCCATTGCAGGCAGCATTGTTTCCAGTACCTTTGAACCTATGGACACCACGATATACCACCAAAGAGTTAGATTACTACTGTAACAAGGAAGATGGAATACTGAAAGATGGGTGGATTGAGCTGCCACCAACAGAAGGCAGTCAACCCCCAGGACGAATAGTAATCCCTGAATTGTTATGCCCAGCTTTTGTCAAAGCCTTCCATGAAGCCACACACTATGGAAAAAGTGCTATGGAAAAAGCACTCAGACCGCACTTCTGCATCACCATGTTAGCAGCCCTATCAGCTTCAGTAGCACGCCAGTGTCTAATTTGTGCCAAAAATAATGCCAAGCAAGGTCCCACACCAGCACCCCGAGTTCAGTCAGGAGGTGTAACCCCCATGCATCACCTGCAAATTGATTTTACTGAAATGCCAAAAGCCAATGGATATCACTACTTGTTAGTATTAGTTTGTACTTTCTCTGGGTGGGTAGAAGCCTTCCCAACCAGAACTGAAAAAGCTTGAGAAGTCACCAAAGTTTTGTTGAGAGAGATCATCCCTAGATTTGGAATTCCAGCAGTAATAGGGTCAGACAATGGGCCCTCATTTGTTTCTCAGATTACTCAGCAAATAGCAAAAGCTCTACAGATACAGTGGAAACTTCACACTGCATACAGACCCCAGAGTTCAGGGAAAGATGAACGAATGAATCGTACCTTGAAAGTCCAAATGTCTAAACTTTGTCAGGAGACACACCTGAAGTGGCCCCAAGTACTCCCAATAGCTTTACTCAGAATACGCTCAGCTCCTGTAAAGTCAACAGGATTTTCCCCTTTTGAAGTTCTGTATGGTAAACCCCCACCAATAGTGCAGGGAATTAAAGGAAGTCTAGCCCAAATTGGTTCAGAAATAACCAGGCAAGAACTCCTAGCTCTTAGTTTTGTTCTGCAGACTCTCCATACGTGGATCCAAGACCAGTTGCCTATCAACTTGACGGAACCCTTACATCCCTACCAGCCTGGCACCTCGGTGTGGGTCAAAGACTGGAAGAAGACACCGCTGGAACCTCATTGGAAGGGACCATATACCGTCATCCTGTCTACCCCAACTGCAGTAAAGGTAGCGGAGATCGATTCCTGGATCCACCATAGCAGAGTCAAGCCCGCAGCTGATCCAGAACCTGAACCTGAGCAGTGGACAGCAGAGCAGCATCCTGATGCACCTTTGTGAGTTACTCTGAGACGGCAACCAGCAGCTTAGACACTTTATCACAGTGCCCTGCAGCAGCCAAGTCTTTCGAAGAGGATTGCTGTTTTCCATACAGCAAGAGTTTGTTTAAACGAACCTCATATGTGTGATTTTACACATTACTTAGATGCTACATTCATTGACCATATTTCGGAGCCAACTAAGATTGATCAGTTGGTTAATCTGTGATGGACAATTTGAGGATCTTCAATCAACACTCAGCACCCGTTGAATTGCTTCATTAGCAAACGGGACGAAGAAAAGAACGTCGTGGTCAAGATCTGCAAGCTGAGGATTCAGAAGAACTCCAATCATCATGTATCCTTATCTCTGCTTTGCCCTGGTTGCCTGTTTTGGAGGCTTTGAACTGACTCATGCCTTGCCTCCATGCACTGCTTGCATTACTTCCACTCGAACTGGAATGAAAATAACTCAGACTTTGCTTTATCATTCCTACTATACCTGCACTGGTAAAGTGACTCGGTGTATATATAACACCACTGAACTAAATGTTTGTACCAAAAGGTAAATCTAAAGTATGCTTCAATCCACATCAGAATCCATCCTATTATACCTTAGAAATGCGATGGAAAAATGCAGATGGACCTTTAATTAACGCCACACGCCAACTAACAGATCCTAGTAAAGATGCTATTTTGTATTTTGATGCTTGTGAAGTAATCAACAGAGATAGTCGTTCTAAGTGTGGTAATTGGGAAAAAACATACTCACAGAGTGGCAAATATATGTGTCCGGAAGGGTCCACTGAATGGGAAGCATGTACAGGAAAGAAAGTTTCAGCCAATGTATATAGTAAAGTTCCAGAATCAGATTACTTCTGCCCAAAGTGGGAATGTGTTTTTTATGCCACCTGGATTGGTATGGTATGGAATAAAGATAATCGAATGGCTACATTACGGAAACCATTACATGTCAAAGACCTAGACAAATGTAAGAAGAATGCTTGCAATCCTTTAGAGTTAGTCATACAAAGACCTGAAAATTGGAAACAAGGATTCCGATTTGGTTTACGAATTGATGGAACTGGATCAGATCCAGGAACCATAGTATATATAAAATTAAATACACAAGCCCATAGATCATCCAAGTATCAAATCCACGACACATTCTATGAAACCATGCATGTAAATAAGTTTGACATGCCCCATCCTTCCCAGAATTTATTTTTGGAATTAGCTGGAGCAGTAGTATCCAGTCTAAACATCTCAGATTGTTATTTTTGTGGGGGGACACAAATGGGTGACCAATGGCCATGGGAAGCCCAAGAATTAAATTACTCAATGACTTACAATCAGACTGAAATACACAAGACTACCAGCGAATGGGTGTTAGCGCACACAATAGTTGGACGTCTTTGCTATGCCAGAACTGGACCCCAGTTCAAACAACAGGTAGGACAGCTGGTCTGTCTTAGCCAAAAGTTCTATAATGACACCACCAAAAAGACATCTTGGTGGTCAGGAATTAAAGAACCTGAACTCCCTAATCCATTAGCCCGATTCCCTGAACTTGCTCACTTATGGACTAATCTTGCCAAACCTCATGCCTGGCAAGCCCCACCTGGCCTATATTGGATCTGTGGAAACCGAGCATATGCCCGACTCCCTACATACTGGGGAGGAGCATGTGTCTTAGGAACTATCAGACTTTCCTTCTTCCTTCTAAACACAGAACATGGAGAACAGTTAGGATACCCAGTGTACACTACTAATCACAGACATAAAAGAGCATTGAGACAGAAGAGAGCACCCCTCCAGATAGGCAAGTGGGAGAAGTGGAAGGGTGATGATTGGCCACCAGAAAGAATCATTGATTATTATGGGCCTGCCACTTGGAATGATGATGGTATGTGGGGTTATCGGACCCCAGTCTATATGATTAATCGTATTATCCGCTTACAAGCAGTAGTTGAAATAATAACCAATGAAACTAGCCAAGCTCTCACACTTTTAGCTAGACAAAGTACCCAAATGCGCATTGCTATATATCAGAATCGTTTAGCACTTGATTATTTGTTAGCAGCTGAAGGAGGAGTATGACCTGTTGCTTAAAAATAGATGATAAAGGTCAAGTAGTTGAAGAAATTGCTGAAACTATGCGAAAACAAGCTTATGTGCCAGTACAGACTTGGCATTCACTAAAGTTTCCTAACTGGTTTGATAATCTTTTCTCATGGATAGGAGGACTTAAGACTTTCCTTATACTAATACTAATAGTTGTTGTTGTAATTTTCTTATTGCCATGCATAATCCCATGTTGTATGCGTTCTATTCATAGTGCTATTGAAAATACAGTTGAGCGGAAGACCGCAACTAAGATTATGGCCTTATACCAACCCAAACCTCCTATATATAGTCGAAATCCTCTGACCATAGTATAACTATTTTGAAGTGATTTAATTCTCACACCTTATTAAGTAATAGGGTGAGATTAATCAAAGGGGGGAATGTGGCAGGTGAAGACCTGTGATCCACAGTGTCTGACATAAGCAAGCAGGCCTAAATAGCTTGACCTGTAAATGAAGTCTGTGGAGAGGCCCATAGGAATTGCACATCCCCCAATATGCTGCTATAGAATTAGAACTCAGTAAAGTATTGAATTTAGCTTAGACAAGCAGAACAGATGGAAAAATACAGAAAAATATGTTTAAAACTGCTGACAGAGAAATTACAGAGCCCTGCTTCCCTACACGTACAAACTAGCTCAATGGCCTTGAAAGAAGGAAAGTAACAAGTTGGTGAACTAGCCATTGTAATTGGGACTAGAAGGGGGGTGAGCAGGTGCTGAGCCCACTAAAAGAACATAATTGGGTAATCTTATCAGTACCGGGACCAATAGAAGGGGTACGGGAGGTACAGGAGGTTACCGGGACCAATGAAATGTTTTTCTATACCTAGAATGGAGTAAAAGTCTATAAAAGTTGTTGTATTACCAGAGAACATCGCTCAGCCATTTTGAATTTGACTTTGCTTTAGACTTGTGCACAAATAAATGATTTGGACCTTCTGAACAGACTCCTGGTATTATTGGTTTGTCTGCGCTCTGCTGCTACATTACCATGAGGTAGCATTTAGTAAAGATACCCTTTCATGTTTAAATAGCTGAAAAGTGTACACTATCAGTGTGACACAATGGCATATTTCCTCCATTGCCAGATTCAGGCAAGCTGGGGGTTCATATGTCTGTCTCATAGCAAGTGACAGGGGGAGGGGAGTGCAGCGGGAGTGTGTGTGGAGTGCTCTCAATGGGTGTGTGCATGGGCGATGATGAGTGTTGGAGTTGCATACATGTGTGTGTGTGTGTGTGTATGCCATGGGGAGTGTCATGGACAGTGCATGCATGTGTGTGTCATGAGGGGTGCTGGGGGCTGCAGGCATGTGGCTTGTCTTTAGGAGTGTCAAGGGCTTCGTTTATTTATTTATTTTTATTTACTAGTATTTAGCTCACGTCTTTCCAGTAGTAGATCAAGGTGAGTTACATTCAGGTACACTAGTAATTTCCCTGTCCCCTGAGGGCCTATAATCTAAGTTTCTACCGGAGGCAGTGGAGGGTTAAGCAATTTACCCAAGCCACAAGGAATACCGGTGGGATTTGAACTCTGGTCTTTCTGGTCCCAGGCTGCTGCCTTAACATGTGTGTATTCATGTGTGTGTTTATGTCACGAGGACTGTCAGAGACTGCATGTGTGCAGGTGTGTGTCATGGGGAATTTCAAGGGCTTCATGTGTGTGTTTGTGTTATGGGGAGTGCCAGGGGCTGCAGGCATTTGGTGTGTGTATATGTCAGAGACTATGTAAGTGTGTGTGTCTGCCTCTCCCTCATGACCCCCTCCCAGCCTTCCCCCAGTCTGTTTCTCTCTCTCATGACCTCCCTCCCCTCAGGCTTCACCCTCTCTCTCTTTCTCATACCCCCTCCCCTACTTCATCCAGTTCCCCTTTCACTCACCCATTCTCATCCTTGGCTGCAGCCCCTCAAAAACTCTGCAGTTCAGGCTTCCCTCGCTGCAATCGGTTCCCTGAGTGCTGGAACCACGCTGGGCAGGAAGTTCAGGCTGATCTCCCAGTTTCAAGTCTCATGAGGCTTCAAATCATTAGATAAGGCTGAACTCCCTGCACTGTGTGGTTCCACCATTCAGAGAGCCGATCGCAGTGAAGGAAGGCTGAACCATGGCGTTGGCTCACATATACATGTTTGTTTGCAGATGCTGCCTCAATCATAGGTGCTATGCCTTAGCGAAACACGTCTAGAAATGTATTTATTCCACGAACATTCACATAACCATGTGCAAATTTTTTGCAGTGGAGAAGGAAAACTGGGCACCTTGAAATGTTCCCTCATCTTCTTGTTATAATGAATATAGTATAAGAAGGACCCTCTGCATCTTACCCCTACCATCCTAAATCTTTCTATTATGAACGTACTTAAGAACATAAGATAAACCGTGTTGAGTCAGACCAAGATCTATTAAGCCCAGCATCCTGTCTTCAAAAGTAACCAGCCCAGGTAACGAGTAAGCAGCAGATCCCGAAAAGCAGATCTAGTTCCCATAGTTCATTTCCAGGGATGAGCAATGGCTCTCCTAAGTCTACCTGACCAATAATATTTTCTGGGCTTTTCCTCCAGGCACTTGTCTGAATCTCTTTGGAATGCTACTGTACTATTTGCCTCACCCAGATCCTCCAGCAACATATTCCACAGCGTAATTATGCACTGCATGAAGATACATTTTACAAATTGTTTTCGATCTGCTGGTCACTAGTTTCATAGAATGTCTTCTTGTTTTTGTGTTTGACTGGTTAAACCACAATTTCCTGTTTAACTGTTCCACCCCACTCATGGTTTTATAAATTTCTCTCATATTTCCTCTGTTACCTTTTTCACAAGCCAGAGCTGATGCAAGAACATGAGGTGCCCTAGGTGAACCCTCATTCTGGGCCTAATTTTTGCCGCCGAGGGATAACCGGGCGGCGGCCGAATATCCCCAGGTGCTGCCCATGGAACGCCCCGATGGTCACCGGTTAGCATCGAGGTGTGAGTGGCGGCATCCACAGATATTCAGCGCACTGTGTTAGTGCCGCTGAATATCCTGCTTAGTGCCATTTACATGGTTTGCAGGTCTGCAAACTGTGGAAATGCCTTTGAATATCAGGCCTCAAATATATAATGTGATACCTTTTTCTATTGCATTAACTTAATTCATTTCTTGGCTGTCTTTAGGGAGCTAACACTTTGTTTCTGTCCTGATCCATGGACAGGGGGGTTTTAGCTCCTAAAAACTAGTCAAGAATATTAAGCTAGCCCTTATATTGTTTGTTTTTATGTATTCATGTAACTGCTAGTAAGTAGTACGGTGCCCTCTTGTGGTCAGAGGAATAAGACACAGCTCTCCTAGCACTACAGGTTGGGAGCAGTTTCTAGTCCTGCCCAGCTGCCCCTGCAGGCTTGGATTTAGGCAAGGAAACATAGACAACTGCCTAGGGTCCCAAATTTCAAAGACAACAGACACATGGGTTAAGCTCCTCTCCTCACTGCTCTCTGGTCTTGCTTACTGGTATTAGTATCTTAAAACTGGCCTGGTGCCCCTGCCTATTGTCACTTCGGAGAGTGATCTGACTGATTCCCTCACCCTTTCTGCTCCCCTGTATATTTGTTCCAAGGATGCTTGAATTCTGTCATCGCCTGTGCACTCCCACTTCTTTCAGTAAAGTACTCCCCCTGGGTGGCTCTCCAACTTTCCACTTCATATCATGACCCGATATGACCATCTGAGACCCCTCCTCCATTATTGTCAGGAATTACTTTTGTTTGGGTACCAAAACCTGCTTTGTGGATTTATAAAGTCTTGATCAGAAAATCCAAATGAAGATGAATGCCCTGCTTTCAGCTGTGCCTCAGGGGTTTAGGGAGGTAAACTTAACTTCCCTCAAGGTCATGCAGGCAAACAATGGAAGAGGGAAACTTGTGTCCTGTCTCATGATGTCTCTGGAATGCACAACCTTCTGAATCATTGCCTCTCTCCTTCCCAGTCCTTCTGCCTTCATTTGGATGCCCCATCCTATGACAGGTCACACGGAAGGCAATTTTGAAAATTTCCACATTGGGAAATGGTCTGTGGGCACGTCTTACCAGTGGCGTAACTATGACTGATTGTTCGGTGGGGCCTGGGATTAACATGGGCAGGCACAAGGCAGTGAAAATGTTGACACCGCCTCCAGTTCACCTTTCATTTATTCTGTTGCCGCTGACTTAGTGGGTCTGATGCCAAAGTGGAGGGACTGTGGCCCACCCAGGCCCACCCATTGCTATGTCCCTCCTTCTTACACATGTACTTTTCGTTTTGAAACTGGTCGCTGGTACAACGTCATTTCTACCTGCTTCTTCTGCAGACACTCCCTGATGTGAAATACTGCATCTAGATTTCCAAATGCGATCTATGTGATTTACCCTCAAACATTGTTCTGTTACACTGAGAGAGGGTAATGTCCAGCTGGCTGAATTACACAGGTAAAATGCTTTTCAACTTCATAAAAGTTTTGGAAACTCATCTCAAAGTGAATTGAATGTAATCATTTGTATTTTTGCAAGGCTAAACTCAAGGCGAGTTAGAATTCATGTAGGGTAATTGTCTCCCTTGCCCTAGGGATCCTACAATCTAAATTTGCACCTGAGTCCATAGAGGGTAAGAACATAAGAAATGCTGTACTGGGTCAAAGCAAGGTCCATCAAGCCCAGTATCCTGTTTCCAACAGTGGCCAAAACAGGTAAAATGACCTGCTGAGTGAGCATCAGTGGGGGTTAAACCCTGGTATCCCCTATTCTCAGTCCACGATTCTAACCACTAGGCTAATCTACTGAGGACAGTATGTTAGGATTGTAAGGGATGGATGAACAGAGCACTGAAACAGTCTTAATAACTGTGGTCTCAGCATGAATAGTAGAGAAGGGTGGACAGGCCATTCTAACGCAATTTGATTTATCATCGGCTTTTGATATGTTGGATCATGATATTTTGTTAGAATGATTGGTTGAGATTGGTATTTCGGGTAAGGTAGGGGACTGGAAGAGGGTATTTTTGAAAAACCGATATATCATGGAGGTTCAAATGTGGATACCAGAGGGCTCTCTATTATCACCAATTCTATTTAACGTGAATGTGTACTGTGGGGATAAATCTGCAAGAATTGGGTCTGCCTATATTTATTTATGCCAATGATATTATTGTGATTATTCCTATTCAGGGGGACCTTAGAATTGCTTATGAGAGTTTAGCAGATTGGTTTTGAGTTATTGAATCTTGGATGATTAAACATGTGATGAAATGAAATACAATAAAAACAAAATTACTTTGGGTAAGGCATACTATGGCCCTTTTATCAACATTTTTTTTCTCAGATCTGCGGTATAGAAATCATGCTGTTAAAATCAGTAAATTTATTGGGCTTTGTATTGGATTCAACACGTCCACGGAGGAACAGATAAAAGCCTTTACGAAGAAAGTATTTTTTAAATTACGAGAGATTCATTTAATTAGATCTAACTTTGATTCTGTCCTAAAGCTTTTGGTACATGCATTTGTTGTGTTGCAATTGGATTATTGCAACATTGCTTATTTAGATATTGCTAAGAAACTTTTATTGTGTCTGCAAGTGATACACAATACGTATAGCAGCTAAGCTCATTTTTAATGGGAAAAGATATGTTAGGGCTACACTCTATCTTAAGAAATTGCATTGGCTACCGATATCAACCAGGATTACTTTTAAACTGCTATACTTTGTACTTAAAAGATTACATGGTTATATCTTTTCCTATATGGGAGACATTATGTTGTTTAGTACAACCTTCCGAATGTCCTGATTAGGGAAAGGTTTGTCTTTGGCCATTCTGGCAATGAAAAATATTAAGTTTAAGGCGTCACTGGATAAACTGTTGGCTTATGCTGCGGTCATGGAATGGAAAGGGTTGTCTGCAGAGATCAGAGAACTTTCACATTGTTTGGGGGTTTCAACAACCATTGATAACAAATTTATTCAGGAGCTTTTTTTGATTAATTACGAATCCGGATTGGGAATAAAATGGAACTGTAAGGATTATATTGTATTCTAAATTCCCTCTTAACTATTGTAACCCACCTAGAACCTGGAGGTATAGGCAGCATATAAATGGATGTATTAAATTAAATTAAATTAAATTAAACAAAGCCCCCCAGGTAAGTAAAAGCTCTCAGGTAAGTAAAACATTAAAATGTAGTATAGAAAAGGGAAAAAAGGGCAATATCTGGAGAGCTGCATGTACTAATGGCCATAGTATACAAAATAAAGTTTCAGATTTAGAAGATGTAATGGAAGAGGCTGACTTGGAACAGTGGCAGTCACAGAGACATGGTACATGGAAAACAATGACTGAGTCGTAGTTATACCAGACTATAATCTGTTCGGGAGAGACATTTAAATGGTATCAATGCGCAGGAGATGGCCCTCTTCTGTTTGAAAGGAAGCACTGGAATGAGGGGTCATAAAATGAAGGTGAAAGAGGATAGACTCAGGAGTAATCTGAGGAAATATTTCTTTACAGAAAGGGTAGTGGATAGGTGGAACAGCTTCCACCTGAAGTGGTAGTGATAAGAACTGTATTTGAATTCAAGAATGCATGAGACAAGTACAGAGGATCTCTGAGGGAAATAAAGGGATTGGAGAACTTAATAGTTCTTATGAATGGGCAGACTGAATAAGCCATATGGTCTTTATCTGCTGTCATTTTCTATGTTTCTACGTTTTCACTACTCCACTCCAGTGATGGGGCTCCAGTCTAGGATTTCTGGCTTCAGAGTACAAGGCTGTATCCACCAGGCTTCAGCAGTTAGCCTCTGACTCCTGGGCCCCTGTTTTTTGTGACCTGAATAGAAAGGGTGGTGGCTCACACCCATCAACATTCTGCACGGTTTCCCTTTAAGTGTAAAGCTCAGGGGTGTGTCTGTGTGTCTAAGGTGGTGGTTACAAGTGTTCAAAGTCCTGCAGTCCCAATCCAGGCACAGGGAAATTTCCTACCCCTCTATCACTCACAGCTCATTCCTTGTCCAGCGACAGTTCCAGGCTATCCCTCCGCCCATACAACTCTAATCTTCAGCTACATTATCGCCCGACTTGATTATGGTAACTCTATCTACTGTATGCCAGACTCCATACTTCAGAGTTCAAACACCTGCAAACCATTCAAAATACTGAAGAGTTCAGATCTTATCTCATACCTGCAGGCATGACTACGTCACCCATCTCCTCGCATTCTGATACACCACTGGCTTCCAGTCTCCTTTCGGGATTCGTTTCAAAATTCTGACACTAATATACAAAGGATTGCTTATTGGAACACCAGCGTACCTCTCCTCGCTCCTCACCTTACACACCCCAGCATGGGCCCTTTGATCTACCCACAGAAACCAACCGCACATTCCTCCCCCTTCCAGAACCAAGCTGAAATCCATTTGTTCAATCCACATTTCTTTTCAATGCCTCTATCCTATGAACCAGTCTAGTTCCACAGCTGTGTCTTGCACCATCTTACAAAAAATTCAAAGCTTGTCTAAAAACCTCTCACTTTGAACTGGCCTTCGACAGCCTCTGAGGAGTCGGGTCTGCAGACACTGCACCTGAGAGACGTCCTCTTCTCCGTGCCCTCTTTCCTTCCTATTGTAATTACTGGAGTTTCTTTCCTTTCTTGTGCTATTTTATTGTGAGCCACTTTGCCTTTGTTTGAAAGGCAGTATAACAAGCAGAAATAAATCATAAACCACAGCTGGAAAGCAATGGCCCTGAAGAAGGCTAAATTATCACCTTTCCCAATGACAGTGACATGCATCTTTCAACCATAATACTTAATATGGATTTTTCAATGTATATGTTAATGAATCCTAATGAGTCACCTTTACAATCCTTCTAAGAATAAGAAGCAAGATGTTTAGCACAAGACAAATATTATTACCTCACACTGGTTGGAGCAGATAGGTCCCACACCTTCAGTTACCATCACATCCCATTGTTCGGGGTTAGCAGATGGCACTGGGTCACAAGGCAAGTCCTGGATTTGTTTCCATAGCTTCTCTTACCAAAATTAGGATCTGCTCCAGACTTGTAATTCTGCACAGCAAGGCTATAAATACAATATGGCAAAACTAGGCACAGATGAGCCTGTCCTGATGAACTGGAGCACCTGATGACCTTTCCACTTCCCCACTTCTCTGGTCTACCACTGCCCCAGTTCTACACCTGCTTCTGGCTTCACCTCTCTGTGGAGCCCTTTTACTAAAGTGCTCTAGCTGTTAGCATGGGTCTGACGTGCGTTGGACACACATGGATAGCTAGCGTGGGGTCATGACAGTGCCACTGGATTTTGGCGCTGTCCATGGCGAGACAGGCCTACAAATAGGAGGATTAGAAGTGGAGAGAGGGAAGGGTGAGCGCCGTACAGTCCGCGTACTCGCCCTAACTGCATGGCAGGCAAGTAGTGTGGGTGCACTCACTGCCATCTCCATAGATGGCATCGAGTGCACCCATGCTATTGTTGTGCCGCGACAGAGCCGTGTGCACCGCAATAACTGCTGGGAACATGCTTTCCACGATCCCGACAGGTAATGCTGTGGTATTACCCTAACACACCATGGATTGGAGGGTTCACGGAGCATTAGGTGCAACTCCCCAGCATCTTTTAGTAAAAGGGCCCCTGTGTATCTCCTTTTTAGGATTGTTGCAAGAAGTGCAGATCCCCTGAGCAGCAAGCTGGGACAGGGGTGGAGGGACCAAAAGGTAAGGGGAACACCAAAATCAACCCTTCCCCAGGGTGCCATTTTGTCTAGCAACTGACCAGTTCCCCTTATTTCCCCTTTACACAGTAAGCTCTTTGGAGTCGATTCTCTCTTGCCTATTGCTACTGTGCTGCTGATATTAACCATGTGCTGTCCCTTACAGTGATATGGCTCTGTTTTCCTGTAGAGCTCTGTGCACAGGATTCCCTTTCTCTCCCTCTCTCTCTCTCTCAAAGCAGGTTGTACGTTTTAAATTAAATGTAATAAATCTATTCCTACCTGAGCTGATGGTTGTGATTGCACTGCTATAAGTGAGTGACTGTATTGTAGTATTTGTCCCACCAGGACTGGATGCTGAATAACTTGTTGTCACCCCACTTTCGTTGTGTCCCGGTGAGACGTGAGTGTTGGCGTTAGTTGAACTTCCTGTCACATTAACTGCTGGCTCTCTCGTTGTTGCAGTGGTCGTGTGATTTAGCGTTGTGCTACTTTCATTGGATGCTCTGGTAGACTTGTCTTCTGTGGTTAGATGAGTCGTGTTATGGGTAAACCCAGTGGTCGGGATCGCTGTGCTGGGTTCAACAGAAGTCGATGGTGAAGCACCTGTGGACAGAACCACACATTTCATAGACAGAATACAGAATAGGGCCAGTCCCAGAATTGGTTCAAGGTGTTGGCGCCCTAGGCAAACCTTAAGCATTATTTATTTATTTAGCAACATTTCCATACCACTGTATCTACTAGTCACAGCAGTGCACAAGGAACAAGAATGTGTGTGGCCTTACTTGGAACGTAGTTAATAACAGGTTAAACAAGTTTAACAAGAACATAACTTGTGAATTTTAACATTGAATTAAACAGGTGGTGGGGAAGACTATTATACATAGTGTGAGACAAACATATGTAGAGCTGGGGTGGTAGGAGTTCCTGGCTGTCAGAATCCATTGTTTAGCTTTGAATACACTGTTCTTTGCCTCCCCCTAGGAGCTGCCGTCCTAAGCAACTGCCTAGTTTGCCTAATGGTTGGGTCTGTAGCAACTCGATCCCATATTAAATCTTATTCATCGACATTCTACATCACAATTGAGTAATCCTTAAATATTTAAAAAGTTGCCAAGTGGGATCTACCACATACAGCCTTGCTAGAGAGAAAACGGCTTATCATAATTGCTTTAATAATAAGATTAACTAGGTTTTTCCTCAGATCAACTTAAATTAAATTCCCCTCTAAGTAGAATCAAATGACATTGTCTTGTCTTTCCCGTCTACCTTCTTGTCTCCTACTCTTTATAGAATTCAAACTTCCAGGGCTAGCAAAGCTCCTTTGAGGTTCTCAGCACTTAAGAAATGCAGTTGAGGGTTCCCAAAATCCTACAGTTTTAAATATTCATGAAAGAATTAGCTCTACCCTAACTGCTTTGCTGGGAATTGTATTTTAACCAGCTTGATTCTCAATTTCAGAAGAATGTCTCAGACTCGTGAAATATATTCTCATGCCACAATTAAGTTACATTTTGCCATACATCACAACAACTGGCTATAGAACTGCTGCTTTAAAATGCTGGCAGTAGTGGATTTACCTAGCCCTGGTCAACTGCTCTCTAGCTCACAGCTGGTAGAATTTCAAAGACATGTGGTGTGCAAGCTTTGTCCCAGCTAAGCAAATGGTGCCAATGCTGTGGAATAAAACCAGCAGGAGGTACCAGCCATCACAACAGGAAACACATTAAAGATCTGCCTTTCTGATCATCATAAGGGTTCTCCATAGTTCTTTGATGGCTGCCTTTATTGCTAGAAATGTTTGTGAATATTGGCAGCTCAGGTTGGTGATCATGATGTTGCATCGTTCTCCGAGCTTAATAGTTTGATTGCAGATGTTTCATCACCATTCGAGGGGACATCATCAGTGCGGGGTTCTAGATGGTAATGTGCTTGAATGCTTGCATTTGTACTCATATTGGGAGTGGTGGTGACTCAGCTCATTAGTTTGCAGGGATTGATTGGTTGGTTTCCCTGAGGGTTGCTGGGATGTGGTTTCTGTTTGTCAACCTTGTTGGTGATGACTCAGTTCTTTGGTCCACAGGGAGTGATTGAGTGGTTTCCCTGAGGGTTGCTGGGGTGTGATTGCTGTTTTTGAGCCTTGTTGGTGGTGCCTCAGCTCCTTGGTCCACAGGGATTGTGTCAAATCTGTGCAGTCCGTCCTTTTCTCTTCACTCCCTCCCTGACCACACTTCTTTTATCTATGGACACCTTGAGGCTTGATTACTGCAATGTTGTCCTGGCTGGTATTCCCCAATATCAATTACAAAGACTTCAACTTTTACAGAACATAGCTACAGGTGGTGTTCTCTTCAATCCTCCCTGTTGAGGGTAAAGGCCAAGGCAGAGAGGCTCGCATCCTGGAGATGAATGCATGACTGCATGGATGGTATCATCGAGAGCGTTTTGGTTTCCTAGACCATGGGATGCTGTTCCAAGGGTTGCAGAGCAGAGATGGCATCCATCTGTCCAAGAAAGGGCAACGCGTCTTCAGTAGTAGACTGGCTAATCTACTGAAGAGGGCGTTAAACTAAATTTGTTGGGGATGGGTGAAGAAAGCCCCCAGGCAAATGAAAGCCCCCAGTTAAGTGATACATTAAATACCTTTATGGAAATGGGTAACAGGGGTAACATATGGAAAGCACTGTGTATAAATGCCCATAGCATGGGAAATAAGATCCCTGATATTGAAGCTTTGGTGGGAGTGGCCGACTTGGATTTAGTGGCAGTTACAGAAACTTGGTTCACAGAAAACCATGACTGGGATGTAACTATACCTGGCTATACTTTATTCAGAAAGGACAGGGTAGGAAGAAGGGGAGGAGGAGTGACACTATATGTAAAAAATACTATAAAAGCTTTGGAATTACAGAGCTTAAAAGGGAGAGAGGAGGTATTGTGTGTTAAACTAGAAAGAGGGAAAGAGAAATCTATTTGCATTGGCGTGATATACAGACCTCCATCACAAGAGGAAGAGGTGGATAGAGAGTTAATTGAAGACATACACAGCATTGCTAGGAAAGGGGAAATGCTACTGATAGGGGATTTCAATATGCCAGATGTTTTATTGGCATATTCCTGCTGCAGTATCATCTAGAAGTAAAGAGATCCTGGATTCTCTACAGGGAGAACTATTCAAGCAATTGGTAACAGACCCCACACGTGAAGGGGCCATACTGGACTTGGTGCTTACCAATGGTGAAAGTGTTTCTGATGTTGTAGTGGGAGATCATTTTGCATCCAGTGATCACCAGATGGTGTGGTTCAGTATTAGGACTAGGGCTGTTAGAATCCATTCAAAGGTGAGGGTCTTAGACTTTAGGAAGACTAACTTTGCCAAGATGGGCCAATACCTCAGGGAGTCGTTAGCGGGATGGGAACAGCTGAGGGATGTAGAAAAACAGTGGGCAAAACTGAAAGGGGATATTTTGAGGGCAACGAACCTTTTTGTTAAAATGGTAAATAAAGGTAAAAGGAAAAGGAGACCGCTATGGCTTTCGAAAGAAGTAGCTGAAAAATTGAAGAAAATGAGGGAGGCCTTCATGAAATACAAGAGATTACAGAGAGAGGAAGACAGGCATCTATATTTGGAAAAACATAGAGAAGCTAGCAAAGTAGTCAGGAAAGCAAAGATTGAAAAAGAGGAGGAAATAGCCAATGCAATAAAATGGGGGGATAAGACATTTTTCAGATATGTTAGTGAGAAGAGGAAGGGCAAAAGTGGTATTGTCAGACTCAAGGGTGAAGGGGAGGAATATGTAGAAGCTGATGAGGATAAAGCGGAATTGCTTAACAAATATTTCTGTTCTGTGTTCACAGATGAAGAACCAGGAACAGGACCTCAAAAAACACCCACAAACAGGAACAGAAGCGAGGGACATCTTGAAGAATTTTCAGAAGACTGTTTGTGAGAAACTAGCTCAACTTAAAGTAGACAAAGCGATGGGACTGGAGAGGATACACCCTAGAATACTGAGGGAACATGGGGACGTTCTAGCAGCTCCACTGACTGACCTATTCAATGCCTCATTGGAGTCAGGAGTGGTGCCAAAGGACTGGAAAGAGGCTCATGTGGTGCCTTTACACAAAAGCGGAAGTAAGGATGTGGTTGAAAACTACAGTCCGGTTAGTTTAACTTCGGTGGTGAGTAAATTATTGGAAACGCTTCTGAAAGAGAAAATAGTGAGGTTTCTGGAGTCCAGCGGATTACAGGATCTGAGGCAGCATGGATTCACCAGAGGTAGGTCTTGTCAGACAAATCTGATTGATTTCTTTGACTGGGTGACCAGGGAGTTGGACCAAGGGAGAGCCCTAGATGTGGTGTATTTAGATTTCAGTAAAGCCTTTGACACTGTTCCTCACAGGCGACTTATAGACAAACTGAGCACCCTAGGGTTGGACCCTAAAGTTACTGCTTAGGTTAGAAACTGGTTGGGTGGGAGGCAACAAAGAGTACAGGTAAATGGAGCTCACTCTGAGGAGAAGGATGTTACCAGTGGTGTGCCCCAGGGATCTGTCCTTGGTCCGATTATTTTTAACATCTTTGTTAGTGGTATAGCGGAAGGGCTGTCGGGTAAGGTTTCCCTCTTTGCGGATGATACCAAAATCTGCAATAGAGTAGACACCCAGGAAGGTGTAGATAACATGAGGAGGGATCTAGCTAAGCTTGAAGAATGGTCTAGAATTTGGCAGCTGGGATTTAATGTTAAAAAATGTAAGGTCATGCATTTGGGCTGCGGCAATCCAAGGGAGCAATATAGTATAGGGGGTGAAGTACTTTTGTCCACTAAAGAAGAGCGGGACCTAGGCGTGGTTGTGTCTGATGATCTTATAGTAGCTAAACAGGTAGAAAAGGCGACGGCAAAAGCTAGAAGGATGCTTGGGTGCATAAGGAGAGGAAAGGCTAGCAGAAAAAAGGAGGTGATAGTGCCTCTGTATAAGTCTTTGATGCAACCTCATTTGGAGTATAGTATGCAATTCTGGAGACCGCACCTTCAAAAGGATGTGAACAAAATGGAGTCGGTGCAGAGGGTGGCTACTAAAATGGTTAGTGGTCTTCACTATAAAGCATATGAGAACAGACTTAAGGATCTTAATATGTACACCTTAAAGGAAAGGCGGGATAGAGGTGATATGATTGAGATGTTTAAATACCTCCATGGCATAAATGTTCAGGGGGAGAGCCTCTTTCAATTGAAAGCAAGTTCTGCTATGAGGGGACATGGGATGAGAGTGATGAGGGATATATTCAGGAGTGATATGCGGAAATATTTCTTTATGGAAAGAGTGGTGGATCTGTGGAATAGTCTCCCAGTGGAGGTGGTAGAGATGAGGACAGTAACTGAATTCAAAAAAGCATGGGACAAACGAGGGAGGAGTAGCCTAGTGGTTGGGGCAAGGTACTTCAGGCCGGAAGGTCGGGGGTTCAAATCCCACTAGAGGACAGCAACCTTGGGACGGAAGGACTGGGGTTTCTAGTCCCACAGGTGCTCCTTGTGGTCTTGGGCAAGCCACTTAACCCTCCATTGCCCATGTTCCCTGTAAGTATTAGTGTGTGTGTCTCATATCCCCGCATGTTAAATGTATCCCCCACTTGTGTTGTGACCGCTTTGATTGAAGGATAAGGCGGTATACAAAACTGTCTAAATAAAAAAATAAAAATAAAATAAACACAGAGGATCTCTAAAGGAAAAAAGGGGACTGTTGTAGTTGTTGATATGGAAGGACAGACTAGTTAGGCCATGTGGTCTTTTTCTGTCGTCATATTTCTATGTTTCTATGTATCCTTACACACTCTACTAGGTTTGATCATATTACCCCGCTGCTTATCCATCTTCACCGGTTGCCCGTCTGTTTTAGAATCCAGTATAAGATATTGATCATCGTCCATAAAACTATCCACACTGGGGTTCCACAATATCTGGCGAATCTACTCCACTTCCACCCCCCCTGCCTCTTAGTCTCCATTCATAATCATCACTTATTCCTTCCATCTGCCTCCCAGGTGTGTCTTCAGTGCACTAGGCACTCTGCTTTCTTTTTCTTAGGCCCCGCACTGTGGAATTCACTTCCCCACACTCTCCATTCAGAGCTTTCTTTTAACAACTTCAAAGCTGCCCTAAAAACTCATCTCTTCCAATTAGCCTTTGGCCTTCCCTCTCCCTCTCCTTGAGTGTTCTAATCTCTCGGTCCTTTTCTGTCCCTGTCCTGTGATTTGATGGCATTCCATTTCCTTTCCTTTCATACTTTGCAGTTCCTGTATTTTGTTAACCACTCTGATGCGTTAATCTGAACAATCAAGCAAGCAATTAAATAAATATAAAGATAAAGATGTCGGTATGTCTGTTTATTGCGTTTGTGGTGGAGAGAGACCGAGTCCAACATCTCACAGTTTTATGGCCTTCCAAAAGTGCACAAAGGCGGCGCACCACTTTGGCCGGTTGTCTCACTCCCAGGCACACCTACTTACAATCCAGCCAAAGACATGTGGAGACACCTCAAACACCTGACCTATGGGTCACAACACTCTATAAACAATACCCAACAGTTTCTGAGCCAACTAAAAGACCATTGGATTGACGAAGAAGAGATGATATTGTTCAATGTCACAACACTGTTTACATCCATCGACCAAAAACTGGCAGTCAGTATAATTGCAGACCTACTCGATGACCAAACGATGTGAAAAGGGTTGCTCACAACACAAAGCATATGTAAACTCCTCGAGGTTTGCTATCGACTTATTTTGAATTCGAAGGCCTAGGAACAGCAACCACACCCCAGAAGCCCTCAGGGAAACCAACCAATCAATCCCTGTGAACCAAAATGCTGAGTTACCACCAACCCCAATATATGGAACACCGCACTGATGATGTCCCCTCGAATGGTGATGAAACGTCTGCAATCAAACTATCAAGCTCAGAGAACAATCCAACCTGATGCTTTTATTGCCCTTTCTTTTTCCTGGCTTACTGGATCTCATGGTTGGCTTTGCATACGGTGCAGTAATTTTGAAGGAAAACAGGGCCAGTAGCAAACCTTTTAAGGGGTCCATGAAAACTTGACTACAAAATCATTTGATTTAGTTTTCACAGGCTGCTTTTCCTACACTACCCTTACACCTCTAAGGGAAACCAACTTGCAAGACATGCACTAATGACATCATATAACAGGTAACATCTGATTGGTTCAAATGATGTGTATGAGGAATGCCATTTGTGACATCATTGTTAGTATGGACCTATCAGATCAAAAGTATTGTAAGATTTTTTTGAAACAGGTTCATTGACATAGACACAGGGGATTGCAGAGAAGCAATTTAAAGATGTAACCATCGGCCACCATCAACCTAAACACCATCATACCGGTAAGACAAGAAATAAAATACCTGGGAGTAATGCTCGACAAGGACCTCAACCTCCAGTCCCACATTGCAAAAATAACAAAGAGCGCTTACATCAAAATGAGGACAGTCAGAAGGCTCAAACCCATCCTCGCCCATGAATACTTCCAAACAGTTTGTCAAGCCATCAGCACTCCAACCCTAGACTATTGTAATCACATCTACCAAGGACTACCTAAAAAGACAATAAAACCACTACAGCTAGCACAAAACACAGCCGCACGACTCACGACAGATCACACAATTCACGATCACATCACCCCCATACTGTACCACCTACACTGGCTCCCAATCAGCTCCAGAATCCAATTCAAAGTACTTCTACACATATTTAAAATAATACACAACCTATCAGCAGACAGCCTACGCCCTCTCATAAAAACCGATGACAACAGGAGACCAAGAAGAAAAGGAACCTCAGACACCATCAGAACACCAAAAGAATTTGCTAAAACAAGGCTGGCCACATCAAGGAGGGCACTCTCCCTGGCAGCACCCGCTATATGGAACTCTCTCCCAGACCACATAAGATCAACCAAGAACCTCAAGGACTTCAGAAAACTTCTTAAGACTGATCTATTTACAGTACATTTCAAGGACCTCACATAAATTTTCTACCTCAAGACATTACAGGATCACGATCCTACCTCCAAGACATTACAGAATCTCAATCCTAGCCCGCCTCTCAAACAGCCCCATTTTGTATAAATGTATATAGCTCATTATGTGAATAGTTCACTGATATAATCTAACGCACTGCCCCACACACTACACTTCTCAGTTCTCACACTGCATGCTACAAACCACACTTTATTATTGATTTTGATTGATGTGCCACACCGCCTTGATTTAACGATAAGGCGGTATACTAAATCCTTCTAAATAAATAAACATATCAATGAGTACTATTTTGAATTGATAGCAAGAACCCTCTCATCATGCACTCTGTGCAAATTCAAAATAAAAGGCACAGAATACAGAGGCTGAACTTTCTTTTAAAGTTGCTTTGATCTTGCTATTACTATTGGTATAGTCTTGTCTTCATCTCACTGTACCTACATCTAAGCTTGCCTTTCCCCTATATGTTTATGTTTAATTAAAACTTTCTATACTGCCCTCTGCATGAAGAAAGCGAACTGTAATACTCATGTAAATATATTTATTTGCTGGAGCTCAGAGTGAAGCCAGAACGATTCAGTACCATGAGATGGACATGAATGAACTATTAGAAGACATAGGGCCCGATATTCAGCACCGGCGCTGAACTTAAAACCAGGATATTTAATGCCATGCTCCGGCATTGAATATCCAGACTCCCCAGATTGCTGTGAGGCTAAGCAGGCAGCAGCGATATTCAGCTGCTGCCCGGTTAGCTTCTGTGGTGAAAGGTAGTCCGGGGTTTCCTGCACCTGACTTTTGCTGTGTATCACTAACCGGGCAGCTGCTCAATATCGCTGTTACCCGGTTATTGATGGCAGAAGGCCCCCAGCCTGCCCTGATGCTAATCACTCAGCACAGGGGTGTGTAGCGACGGCACCGCTACTGCTATTAATCATTTAACCATGTCCGTGCCGCTGAATATCCCACAGTCTGCAGGTCTGCAAGCTATGTAAATGCCTTTGAATACCACCCCCCCTTTCTTTTTTCTGTGGGTAGCTGATGTTGTAGAAGGAACAACCATCAATATCCCATTCTGGGGTACTGGGACGGTAAATAGTTTGGAACAGAAGAATCCATTCTCTAAAGGCCAGAACATGGCTTCATGTTATTCTCCCATGAAAAAGACGTGAGCTAAATTAAAAGAAAAAAATCCTCTGTATAAATCCCCCCAAAAAACCCTCGTGTGCTAATCTAGAGTCCCGCCCACTCCCAACCCCTGGACACAATCAGGTTTCAGTTTCAAGCGGAGTTCCCTGGCACATCGGAGAAATCAGATAACAAGTGATGGAAAATGCCCTCCTCCCGTATACCATGCACACACCCTATTTGATCTTAGAAATAGGATTTCCTAGGATGACCCCTCCTTGGTTAGGATTTATGCCAGAAATTTAGGCAGTCTTGTACACAGGGCCGGCTTAACTCTTAGGTAAACTACAGTCACCTAGGGCAACACCTTCTGGAGCAGCTGCAGTCAAAGGAGCATAGATCTCGACAGCCACACAATTCAAAGAATCAACAAGCTGTGTTTTTAACTGCTTAAAATTTTAAATGATGTTATTCAATTATGGAGATCATTCATGAACGTGGGTCCCCCCTGGCTCTCCCTGAACATCCTGTGCATCAGGACAGGGAGAGCCGGTGGGAGGCGAGAGCAGGCAGGAACGGGGTGGAGCGGGGGCGGGCCTGCCCGGCAGCATGTACAGGGCTGATTCAGGTCACAGCTGTCTACGTGCTGCCAGGCCCGTGGGGACATGCTGCTTATACCACCTCAAAGGTGGTATAAGCAGCACTTTTGGCCCGATTGGGCCTGAGGTACCCCCCCTCCCCCCGGGGCCAGGTGTGGGGAGGTCCCTGCCACCCGATACAGGCTGCGGCAGGCCATCTGTGTGTTGGGTGGCGGGGAAATGGGGGGCTGGAGCCACAGATGTCAGGGGCGCCTGCGGGGAGGACATCCCCACAGGCGGAAGGGCACGCGGGGCTGTCCTCAGGCTCGATTCTGACTACCGCGGGAACGTTTTGTTCCCATGGACCAGAATATGGTCCACACAGCCCTGACTTTATCAGGGATATCCAGGTGGCCCAGACGTCCCCCTCCATGATCGGGCTCCACGTGATTTTACAGGATCATTTTTGGAGGGATGATATTGGCTACGCATTCAAGCACGCATAAAATACAAGTCAATCATGAATACATACAAGACCATACACAATATAACCACGGTCTGCCTACACTCTCATACAGACCATACCAGATAATAGGCAGAGAAAACCTCAAAACCAGAACCTACTTAAATTCCCAACACAAAAAACATCCAGTACACCAGAAAGATATCAGCAATCATTCTCTATCTATGGTCCAACCTTGTGGAATTCCCTCCCAAACCAAATAAGAGCAATAAAAGACATAAAAGATTTCAGAAAAAAAAAACGTAAAACTCACATCTTCCAGGAATTCTTTGGGAATGATACATAAGGTCTCACAATACAGCTACCAATTAACAGCCAACATGTACCCAAAAGACTACCAAGAGCAATATGGCATCGTAAATAAGTTACTTAAACCTTTACAGGACCACAAATAGTTCCCCACCCTTTTATCCACCTGTTAGATAAAACTATTGTTCTCCTGTTAGCACTGAGTGCTATTTCACTAATTTTGTTTTATGTAAGTTCAGTTGTGTCAATGTAAACCGCCTTGATAATCTTGAAAGGTGATATAGAAGAAATGTTAAATAAATAAATTGGAGTAATCATGACTGTAGAGTTTAATTATTAAAAGCTCATGGGGGGAGGGGGGGCTACGAGACTGAAATGTTATTGGAGGGGGCACAAGACTGAACGTTCACCTATGATGCCTAATGCCCTTGAACCGGCTCTGTATGTACATGTATGAATTAGAAATAATTGTTATTTTGACAAAGGACTTCTAAGAAGTGTTTTTGGTATAGCATGCATTTTAATTTGGCAAAATTGTTCATCTAATTTCAGTGGTATATTTTCCCAGCTGCAACTATCTATCTAGAGAGAAAGAGAGAGATGGTATAAATCACATGGTCACAAGATTTGTATCCTTAAGAGCTTCCAATCTGAAGCTGGTGCAGAGTGAGAGCTATCTTCCATTTCACATTTCAGGACCTTGAACAGATGGAGCAGTAGCTGCGACCAAAACGTTAGGATTTAAATCCCATATCTCTCACTGACAGTCCTTCAGACCTGGACAGGCCACTTCACCCTTGTACCCGATTTTCAGCCGGAATGGTCAGCAGATTAAGTTACGAGCTGGCTGCAGTTAATATGTATAATCGATGCCATTTTCCAGATAATTAGCAGTGCTGAATATATGTGCTGAGCAATGACTGAGCCGGCACTATCCAATTAGATTTAAGCCTACTATTGGGCAGACATAATATATCAAATATTAGCTGAATATCACTGCTATCCAGATAAGTCCTGGTGCCACCTTCTCCACTCCCTTAACTCAGGCCCTTTTTATTTGGATAATATTGAATAATTCAGATAATTTAAGCAGCCAGATTTCATCCAGACCACTTTTAAAAAATATTTGATTGCAGAGTTAAATGTTGGCTACCTGTGGCCAATACATAACTCTCTTTGACTATAGGCCCATGATATTGTTTATAAGCTGCTTTAGATCCTAGTCATAAGTGGAAGATCAAATGTAAATATATTACCTTGGGTATCTACGTAGATTATAAGCCCGTTGGGCCAGTGGTTAAGGATTAGGATTATGTTTTGGAGTTGAGAGCTAGTAGGTATTTTATGTTTAACCAAAAGAAAAAAAGGGGAAACTGCATTCTCAAATGCAGGAGAGGTGAGCGCTTGAAGACTATAAAATGTGAACAGACGTCAGAAGTGTAGGATAGATGTACCCTGTGACAGCTCATCTGGACCCATTTTTCAGCTCTATCATTCCTAATTTTTTCCACAGTTTATTACATAGTACACTAATTTAATTTAATGTAATTTAATTGCTGTTGTTGTTGTTGTTAAGTGCCATCGAATCGGTGATGATTTATGGCGACCCTCTAGATAGTTGTCCTACACTGTGTTTGGTCTTCAGTCAGGCGGCTCATTGTTGATAGAGTGGCATCCATAGCTGCTGGTATTGTATTGATCCATCTCATTGCTGGCCTTCCTCTCTTGTGTGTTGACCTTCTACTTTGCAAAGCATGATGTCTTTCTCGAACGGTCTTTCTTTTCGCATGATGTGTCCAAAGTCGAAGTCTTGTCATCTGAGCTTCCAAGGAAAGCTTAGGTTTGATCTCCTCTAGTGCTGACTGGTTTGTTCTTTGGGCAGTCCATGTTATACACAGTATTCATTGCCAGCACCATAATTCAAAGACATCAATTTTCTTCCTGTCTGTCTTTATATAATTTAATGACATTGCTTATTTTTTACTATCAACAGATTTACAAAACGAAGTATAAAAGTAATAACAATATTGAGAGGGGGTTTTTTCAAGATGGCGGCAGCTGCCGTTCCTGTGTGAGAGCGTTTTTGTTTCCTACCTGAATGGGACGGAAGCGCAAAGGCAAGGGGGGGACTTTGCCTTCTCAATCCCCTTCTGCCTCAACGCCGATTGCCTCTGGTACGATGGATTCTTTTGTTCGACGCTCTAGCCGGGCTGTGACAGAAACAGGGGAGGAATTCCCGAGCTGTGATTCGCCGGAGTCTGGAGGCTCGGCGGTTACTTCGGGTCTATCTCTCTCCCCTGTGAGTCCTGCACCGAAGGTCTCGCGTGCCCTGTCCCTTCCGGAAGGGTTCCTGGAGCTTGGCTCCCCCACCCAAAGTTGGAGGCAAGCCGGGGGCTCGAGTGGGGCCAGGAAAAGAGGCATGGTTGTCCCGTGGGAATGTTACTCCTGCGGCGTCTTCATCGTTTATTCCAATGGTGCCTAGTAAGGGGGATTTCTACAGGTTTTTGCCTGCGGAGGATCGAGAGCCTATGGCAGGAATAGCTGCTGGTGAGATGAAATCTGATCCGGGCTTACCGTTCTCTCTGCCGAGACCGGAGAATTTTACATTAGAATCGATTTGGAGGCGATTCTTCTTCTTGGGGAGGCCCTGGTACCCGCGGGGTAACATCTTTGGAGCAGAAAGTGAATAATGACTTTTGATTGTTGAGGGTTTGGATCAACGATAGTGAATATTCTGCAAACCAGAAGTGGCTGAGATGCATCAGAAGTTGGAGGGATTGGAAGTGCAGTCAGATGCCTTTCGGAAGAACTTTTCATCTATTCAAGCTAAGTTGGGGCAACTTGGATAATCTTGCAAGAATAAATAACTTGCGGTTAATTAATTTTCCTAGAATTTCCTCTGTATCGCCTTGTGAAATGTTTAACGATATTTTAAATGAGGTGTTGGGGGTTTCAGCTGAATTATTTCCCCCCTTGTGAGGGCTTATTATCTACCGAAAGGTAATTTTTAAAAAAAAGTGTCCCCTGTGGCGTAGCTCAGGTGGGAACTGATTTGGCACAATGTAATATCTTAAATGTAACTGATTTATTGGAGAAATCTATGGATGAGACTCCTGTTCCCTCTACGTTTGGTAACCTTTGCATTGGTATCTGATAGAGAGTGGGTGTGAGGCTTTTCTTAAGAAGAGGAATGTATCCTTTAAAGGGGTTAATGGTGAGAATATATCCGGATTTGGGCTAGGGATACACAGAGGCGTAGGAGAGAGTTTCTCATTGTTACGCCCTGGTATCCTTCAGTTGGGGGGGGCCTGTTTTCTTAAATTTCCATGTAAGTGTTTTGGTAAAATTTAAAGGGGTTTCCTATATTTTTTATGATCCCTCCCAACTTACAGCGTTCATTAATGCTAGGCGGCTGGAATCCTCTGGTAACCCCTCACTAGTTCTCACATAATTATTATTGTCACGGTTGGTTAGCTTGCTTAAAATTGGTTATATTGTTTTTGAATATAGAAATACCCCTTGTTTGGATAATATAGTGGCTGGTGTGGAAGATATTCTCTTTCTTTATCTCTCTTGTTTGAGGGTTGTTTCTGAATGTTTATGAATTATTGTTTAATTTCCGATTTATCTTCCTTTTTCTTCAAGGAATGCCGTTGTTGGCTTTCTTGTTTCTTTTTTTAGTAAAAATTTGTATAAATAATAAATTAAAAAAAAAAAGTAATAACAATATTAAAACAAGTCAAATCAATTACAGTTAAAAAAATGTCCTCCATAACCATGTCTTTAGAGCTTTATGAAATTGGGAATAGTGCACAAGATCCATAATCTCTGAAAGTAAATTATTCCACAATTTTGGTACTGCACTGGAGAAACATCTATCTCTAACCCTCTTCTGCTGAAAAGAGGAGGCAGAGGGTAATACCAATGTACAATGAGTCATGAAACACAAAGACCTTACTGAGGACCAGAATAGCTCAACCTAGTTAATAGATAAGTCGGGCCTATTTTGGCCGTGGGCAAATCAACTTTACCCTCCATTGCCTCAGAAGAAAAGACTTAGCAATCTGCTTCCGGTCATACCTTGCCAAGAAAACCCAGGGACCAGGAGTCAGCATTGACTTGAAGGTACTTAAAAAATAAAATCTTATGAATAGCTTTAAAAGTAAAACATAAGACCTTAAACAACACTTGTGTTTCTATTGGTAACCAATGAAGGTTTAACAATAAAGAGGTAATCCTCTCTCTATAACTACTATGTGTAATCAACTTAGCAGAACTGTTTTGGATCTGTTGCAATTTATGCAATGACTGTTCAGACATTCCCAAAAATACAGAGTTAAAATAATCCAAATGGCTCAGGATAAAACCACAAGACTTCCGGATATGGTTCAAACACTGATTTCAATTGCCTCAACAACTTCAATTTATACCATGTCTTATTTTGTACATGTTGTACATACAATTCAAGAATCAAATTAGAATCTATGATAACTCCCAAACTACATATCTCAGAAAATAGATCAACTTTTTGTCCCAGCAATTGAACAACTTTACATAGAAACATAACGACAGAAAAAGACCACATGGCCTATCTAGTCTGTCCTTCCCTATCAACTACAACAGTCCCCTTTTTTCCTTTAGAGATCCTCTGTGTTTGTCACATGATTTTTTGAATTCAGTTACTATCCTCATCTCTACCACCTCCAATGGGAGACTACTCCACGGATCCACCACTCTTTCCGTAAAGAAATACTTCCGCATATCACTCCTAAATCTGTCCCCTTTCACTCTCATTCCATGTCCCCTCGTAGCAGAGCTTGCTTTCAGTCAAAACAGGCTCTCCTCCTATGCATTTATGCCATGGAGGTATTTAAACATCTCATATCACCTCCATCCCACCTTTCCTCTAAGTTTACATATTAAGCTCCTTAAGTCTGTCCTCATATGCTTTATAGTGAAGACCACTAACTATTTTAGTAGCCACCCTCTATACTGACTCCAGCCTGTTTATATCCTTCTGAAGGTGTGGTCTCCAGAATTGAACACAATACTCCAAATGAGATCACACCTAAGACTTATACAGAGGCACTATCACCTCCTTTCTTCTGCTGGCCATCCCTCTCCCTATGTACCCAAGCATCATTCTAGCTTTTGCTGTTGCCTCTTCTACCTTTTTAGCTACTTTAAGATCATCAGACACAATCATGCCTAGGTCCCTCTATTCTTTAGTGGACAAAAGTACCTCACCCCCTATACTATATCGCTCCCTTGGATTGCTGCAGCCCGAAAGCATGACCTTGCATTTTTTAACATTAAATCTCAACTGCCAAATTCTAGACCATTATTCAAGCTTAGCTAGATCCCTCCTCATGTTATCTACACCTTCCTGGGTGCCTTCTCAATTGAAGATTTTGGTATCATCCGCAAAGAGGCAAACATTACCCAACAGCCCTTCCGCTATATCACTAACAAAGATGTTAAAAAGAATCAGACCAAGGACAGATCCCTGGGGCATACCACTGGTAACATCCTTCTCCTCAGAGTGAGCTCCATTTACCTGTACCCTTTGTCGCATCCCACTCAACCAATTTCCAATCCAAGAAGTAACTTTAAGGTCCATCCCTGAAGGTGCTAAGTTTGTTTATAAGTTGTCTGTGAGGAACAGTGTCAAAGGCTTTACTGAAATCTAAATACACCACATCTAAGGCTCTCCCTTGGTCCAACTCCCTGGTTACCCAGTCATAGAAATCAATCAGATTTGTCTGACAAGACCTGCCCCCGGTGAATCCAAGCTGCCTCGGATCCTATAATCTGCTGGATTCCAGAAAACTCACTATTTACTCTTTCAGCAGCGTTTACAATAATTTACTCACCACCGAAGTTAAACTAACCAGCCTGTAGTTTTCAACCACATCCTTACTTCCGCTTTTGTGTAAAGGCACCACATGAGCATCTCTCCAGTCCTTTGGCACCACTTCCGACTCCAATGAGGCATTGAAAAGGTCAGTCAGTGGAGCTGCTAGAACGTCCCCAAGTTCCCTCAGTATTCTAGGGTGTATCCCATCCGGTCCCATCGCTTTGTCTACTTTAAGTTGAGCTAGTTTCTCATGAACACAGTCTTCTGAAAATTGTTCAAGATGTCCTTCACTTCTGTTCCTGTTTGTGGGTGTTTTCTGAGGTCCTGCTCCTGGTTTTTCATCTGTAAACACACAACAGAAATATTTGTTAAGCAATTCCGCTTTATCCTCATCAGCTTCTACATATTTCTCCCCTTCACCCTTGAGTCTAACAATACTGCCTTTGCCCTTCCTCTTCTCACTAGCATATCTGAAAAATGTCTTATCCCCCCATTTTATTGCATTGGCTATTTCCTCCTCTTTTTGAATCTTTGCTTTTCTGACTACTTTGCTAGCTTTTCTCTCTTCCTCTCTCTGTGATCTCTTGTATTTCATGAAGACCTCCCTCTTTTTCTTCACCTTTTCAGCTACTTCTTTCGAAAACCATAGCACTCCTTTTCCTTTTACATTTATTTACCATTTTAACAAAAAAGTTGGTTGCCCTAAAAATTTCCCCTTTCAGTTTTGCCCACTGTTTTTCTACATCCCCCAGCTGTTCCCATTCCGCTAAGGACCCCCTGAGGTATTGGCCCATCTTGGCAAAGTTAGTTTTCCTAAAGTCTAAGACCCTTGCTTTTGAATGGATTCTAACATCCCTAGTACTAATATTGAACCATACCATCTGGTGTTCACTGGATGCAAAATGATCTCCCACTATAACATCAGAAACACTTTCACCATTGGTAAGCACGAAGTCCAGTATGGCCCCTTCACATGTGGGTTCTGTTACCAATATTCTGAATAGTTCTCCCTGTACAGAATCCAGGATCTCCTTACTTCTAGATGATACTGCAGCCGGAATGTGCCAATCAACATCTGGCATATTGAAATCCCCTATCAGTATCACTTACCCTTTCCTAGCAATGCTGTGTATGTCTTCTGTTAAATCTCCATCCACCTCTTCCTCATGTGAGGGAGGTCTGTATATCATTCTAATGCAAATAGATTTCTTGTTCCCTCTTTCTAGTTTAACCCACAGTGCCTCCTCTCTCCCTTTTAAGCTCTGTAGTTCCAAAGCTTTAATATTATTTTTTACATATAGTGACACTCCTCCTCCCCTTCTTTCTACCCTGTCCTTTCTGAATAAAGTATAGCCTGGTATAGTTACATCCCAGTCATGGTTTTCTGTGAACCATGTTTCTGTAACTGCCACTAAATCCAAGTCAGCCTCCCCCATTAAAGCTTCAACATCTGGGATCTTATTTCCCGTGCTATGGGCATTTATACACACTGCTTTCCATGTGTTGCCCCTTTTACCCATTTCCATAAAGGTATTTAATGTTTCACTTACCTGGGGGCTTTCACTTACCTGGAGGCTTTCTTCACCCATCCCCAACAAATCTAGTTTAAAGCCTTCTTCAGTAGATTAGCCAGTCTGCTACTGAAGACATGTCAACCGTTCTTGGACAGATGAACGCCATTTCTGCTCTGCAACCCTAGTATCATCTGGAATCTTAGCCTTCCCCACCCAGAGAATTTCCATTTTTCCTAAATTCAGCTTTAATTTATTTTCATATAACCAATCCTTTAGAACACAAACTATATCCCAATTGATTCAGCAGATCTTGAAAATATTTCTTCATTGGTATAAAGAACTGAACATCATCAGTATATATATGGAGAAAACCCTAATTTCCTAATATACTGTGCTAAGTGACTAAAATAAATGTTAAACATTAATGGGGATAATGGAGACCTTGTGGCACACCTGTGGTACAGGAAAAATCCTTCAAAGCTTTACCATTAAACTGAATTTTAAAAGATCTATTTGTTAAAAAGGAGTCACACCATTTTAAAGCTAAAGCATCCATGCCTAATGAACGCAGCCTAGCCAGAAGTAAATTGTGTGAAATTATGTCGAAGGCTGAGGATAAATCTAATAAAACCAAAAAGTCACAACCTCTAGAATTCTTCCATCTCTGCATTTCAAACATTAAGGCCACTACCACTGTTTCAGTACTGAAAGCAGCCCTAAATCCAGACTGACAACCTCTTATATATACGCCTGTAATTGGGATGTCACAATAGATTCCAAAATCTTAGAAATACAAGGCAAGTTGGACACCGGCCTATAACTATTTACATCATCTACTGCCAAGTAAGGGTTTTAAAAATGGGCTGGATTAAGGCCTGCTTCAATACCGAAGGAAAAACGCTCTTCTGCAAGGACTGAGCTATCACTGATTGTAAATATAAGAAACAGTTCTCTGGTAGGGAACGCAAAAACTGTGCTGGACAGGGATCAACGGAACTAAATCCCACCATAAAATGACTAACGTCTGCAAATAATCATCAGATGGAACAAAAAAATGTGATAAATTCTTATCTTTTGAAATAGTCACATTCTCTTTGTCTAAAACTTGTACTTTCCGAAAGTCTTTTGGAATAGTCTCAATTTTATCCACAAAAAAATTGAGCTAAATCTTCACTATTTAATTTCAATTGGATTTTATCTTGTGTACTCACTCTTGACAGTTTTCTAACCATGGAGAACAATTCCCTACTTGTATCTTTTGAATCCAAAATTCTATTAGTAAAATAATCTCTCTTTAATTTCCACAATAATTACCTATAGATCTTAAACTTATCTTTTCATAACTGTTTTACCTCATCCCTTTGCTTCCTTCACCATTTCCTTTCTAACCATCGAACCTCCAATCTTAACTGTTTAGTCACCGCAGAGAAAGGAAAATACAATCTCTTGCCTTTCCTCCTCTTCTTCCTGGTCTTTAGAGTGACTGCTTCCAAAGCATTAGCTAATACCTCATTCCAAGTTTCTAACTTCTGTTCTAAACTACTATTCGCTTGTAAAATCAGGACTTTTTCCAATTGACTCCATAACAAGATCCAAAGCATGTCCCTTCATATGTGTTGGAAAATCTATGAAAACTTTCCAATCTGGGTGCTGCCCTCGCAGAGATGGAGGAGAAAGGGCTCTGACATCAGCCTCTTGAACTGACCCTATTGCTGCGGTGGCTTTGTGTCAGGCGGGTTGGAGGACACCCTATCTGCTAGTGGAAAGCCCCCAGCCTTACAAGATCTGTGGTAGTTATATGCGGCCGCGTGTTGTGAACCAAAGGGGAGTGACCAAAGGGGTAGGACAAACCTCTTTGGTGCACTTTTGGCACACCAGCAGCTGGGTAGAAACTATTCCTGGTATGTTGTCTGCGCTGCCTAGAGATGGGAAAGTGGAAGAACAATGGAGCTGTTAAAGTGGACCCTGTTGTCTCTTCTGTTAAAACTGCTGGACCTATGGATAAACATTTAGGGCCCGATATTAAGCTAGGCTCATGTTCAAAGGGCTACGCACCATGTTGGCGCATAGCCCTCACCGCCAAACTCTAAGCTAGATATTCAATGCCGCAGCGACAGCAGTGAATATCCAGCGATCGCCGCACACACCGGAAACTGCCAAAGCTAACTGGGCAGCAGCGATATTACATACTGCCCAGTTAGCTCCTGCGCCTTAAAGATAGGCAAGAGTTTTCCTCACTTATCATTTTGGTGCAGATCGCTAACTGGGCAGCATGTAATATCGCCACTGACCCGGTTATCATTTGTCACTGCCTCTGCTCCACCCTGGAATGCTCCCAACATGCCCTGATTCTAACTGGATAGCATCGGGGCACGAAGGGGCGTTAGAAGGAGTTATTCAATGGCATTAACCATGTAAGTGCCATTGAAAATCCTGATTTAAGGCATTTACATGGTTTACTGGGCTGTAAATTGTGTAAATGCCTTTCGGAAATCGGACCCTTAGCTCCCCTGCGGGGTGGCCAGTCCTCACCGGAACGAGCATCGCTTAACTTTGGAGGCTGGACACTGCTACCTCACCCGATACCTCCGCTATCCTCTACAGTTCTTGAGGGAGTTTCTCCAATTTCAGAAAGGGAAGATGGCCCTAATGTACTAGTGCCTAAACCCGTGGCTCTGTGCGACTCTGTGGATGCTTCAGCGTTTCCGGATGTGCCTCCTGACAGGAAAGTTACTTTCAAGGACTTGTGGGGGGTAATTAGAAAAACTGATGTTAGGTTGTCTTCCACTGTGCTTCATTATGCTATTTTACTCATGTAACTGTTGAGAAATTGACTGATATTGATACTAAGATTCAGGGCCGTATCGAGTGTAAATCGTGCCCTGTGCGACTTGCACATTGGGCGCACGCCCCCTCCCCTGCGGCGGGAGAGAAGAGGCGCGCCCAATGTGTAAGTTGCCAGCATGCTGCTGCCGCTGAGAGAAGAAAAGGTGGCGGCGGCAGGCAACGGCAGACAGCTAAAATGCGCCCCTTAAGCCTTTGCGCCCTGTGCGGCTGCACCGCTCGCACAGGGCTAGGTATGGTCCTGCTAAGATTATTTGGTTAGACAAATCACTGGCATGATTAGACACAAGTATATGCACAGTTGGAAACACTTGAAAATGTCTTACATGCCAGGAATTTACATTTTTAAAATTTGCCATTCCCACATCTACTTTCTACTGAAATTCTTCTTAAAAAAATATTTTATTGAAGTTCTAAGTTTAACGGATTCAAGTTTAGTTCAAGCTTTCTATATTCCCATTAAGTCTTGTGTTGCTGACCCAAGCGAGGGGAACTTTGATTCTCTTTGTCCTTCGGTTAGCCAAAATTTGACAGAGTTTCTAAAGGATTCTGTTGATATAATCTTGATGCAAAATATGTTGTTGGTAACTTTTATTTCTGAATCTGTTAAAATTAGGGTACTTAAAGGGTATGTTTACTAAACGGCGCTAACATCGCAGCTGCGATGTTATCGTGTGATACGTGATGTTATTGCGCGGTAATGGCACATTACCTTGCGAGAACATCACATATCACGTGATATGTGCCCGGTGGCGTTAAGGTGCGCAGAGGATGGAGTAAGGCTTCCCAGAGGGCGGAGTATGGCTCCCCAGGGGTGGAGATAAGGTGTCAATGGGCGGAGAGTGGAAGGGGAGAGGCTTCAGGCACACTAACGCCGTGAAATGAAGGTCTGAAAAGTAGGATGCATGTGCACAGGGCATAGGGCAATGGCTGGGACATTGTATTGCCCGGCCACCACCTGCAAGGACAGGGTGGCCACAGCATGTCATGCTGGGGGGTCACTCTCACCCTGATTGAGCAGTGACCACAGCATGGCTAGATTTCCCCATAGTGCTATAAAGTATTTCTTTCAAGTGATATTTATGGGTTCCCTCTTCTGGGGCCCAATCACTGACATACCTGCTTGGTGTGTGCGCTCACATCCCATTGTTGGGTGCACACAGTTCCTCCAGGAACATGCACTATGTACTAGCTAGCAAACTGTCTGCAGTTAGCATGAGTATGGCTGGAACACCTTGCAGAGTGCAGTGGGTGGAGACTGACTGTGCCCTCTGCTGGTGAATGTCAGATATTGGTGGGGGCAGCTAAGCTTTTCCAGGCCTAGTGCCTGTCTGCCAGTGCCTTATGTGATGCGTACATATCTGCATTGACTGCCCTGTAGGGTGCCTATTCCCCAGCAGGACTGGAGTTGATGGTCCCCTCTACTGCCACCATTGCAGAGATGTAGAATGTGGATCTGTTGGTAGGAGATCCTGTCCCCACCCTGACCCACAGAGGGTGGGTTGGGTGGGGCTACATAATCCGCTTTTAGGTCCAACCACCACCCTTCTCTTATAACATGTGACCATGGCAACCACACAGGATATGCACTATTCTGGGTGCATCACAGTTCACAAGGGCTAGACATGACTGGGAAATATAAATGGACACAGGTGTATCCTAGGTGTGTCTGCAAGGGCTACCTATCACACACTGGCACTGATGGGGACCTGCAGCACAGCCTATCTCAGCCAAGCCAGGTGCTGCGGATCTGGTGCTGGGCGACCAACCACGCCCTCGGGTGAGCACAGGAACCGCACAATGTCATGGTCTGTAGCTACTCTGTGCCAGTAACACACACGGTCAGTTCCCCCTACCAGGCAGGGGTGCTATAGAGGCGCATACCCCATCTTGTGATCAGATGTAGGCTGCTGATCTGCATGTGCAGTGCATCATGGGTATGGGTGGGTTTACCCTATCCTGGTAACAACAGCAGACAGTTTGTGTGGTGACCTGCAGTCTTTCTGTAGCCAGCCAGCAGTGTGTTAGATGTTATAGAGATGTAGCCTACTGGTTACTTCAATGACTGTAGAGACAGAGGTCATGGGTTTGATCCCACAGTGCTGTTATTTAATACAGCTGTCTGAGGCATTTCCTTTGAATTTAAATCAGTGCTGCCAGCAAAAACACCCTCACAGTGCCGTAGCCTATGGTGCCTCATAAGGCACGTTATAAGGTGCCTTGGCAGACAGGGCACTTTATAATGTGCCCTTTGGAGTGCCTTATAGGGCGCCTTATGCGGCACCTTAGGTTACGGCACTGTGAGGGTGTTTTTGCTGGCAGCACTGATTTAAATTAAAAAAAGGAAATGCCTCAGACAGCCTTCTTACATAACACCACTGTGGAATTGAACCCATGACCTCTGTCTCCGCAGTCATTGCAGTAACCAGTGGGCTACATCTTTATTGCTTCTACACTGCACTGGCATGAACTTAGGGTTAACGCGCGTTAACGTGCCATGGCGCCCACTATCGCGCGATACAGATTCTTGCTACCTTGCCGCCGGAACGCCCACTCCTTATATGGCATTCTTCACATTAACGCTGCAACTAGCGCCGGTAACATTAAGACGGTTTAGTAAACATACCCCTAAGTCTTTTTTAAGTACAAGGATGCTTTGTTTTGTGATCAAAAACTAAATAACTTCCCTGATGTTACAGGGACAATGCAGAACTGTTGAAAACTCTTTTGGAGATTAAATCCAAGGTACTGGCATTGGGAGCCACTCTCTATCCGAGATTGCATTGCCACTTGGCAGGGAAAGACTCTTGTTTGTCTGGATGTTTCCCATCTTGAAAACTTTTTGTTGGATAGACAGAAGTAATGGTGTGTAGAATTTGTTCTAGTTAGATGGTAATCCTCCTATGATGGCAAATTTTGCCTTTTTTCCTATTTTTATTTTCTAATGCTGTTTCTGACACTGCCCTTATGATGTGGGCTTGACCTCTTGTGATTATTATATTTGTAATTTATGTATGGTGCATATCTATTTCTTGTATTGTTTGGTTTTCTGTATTTAAGTGGAATGTATGTATCAAATGTTATAAATTTAAAAAAAAAATCCAATCTAGGGAACTAATAAAAGTAGCAAAGTCCTGTGCATGGGGTTCATCAGCATGATCCATATGATAATTAAAATCTCGAACAGCCATAATACTCTTATATTTCACTGAAAGGATAAATAGCCAATCTAAAAACCTTTCATAAACCATATCAATTCTCTCTAGTGGGAAATAAACCAATAAAAAATACTAAATTCTTATCAACACCAGGACCCAACAACAAAGCCTTGACTACCTAAAAAAAACAGATATCAACTTTCTGCAGTTTTAACTCCTTATTAAAATTAATTGCAACCCCACCTCCCCTCTTCCCTCCCAACTCGGGTTGGTGCAACAAATCATAACCCACAGGGACAAAATTCTTGAAGTGGGTCGGGAAGCTGTGTTCATCCAATGAAATCTTTCAGCTACTGCCAAAGATTTTGTGGGCGGTTGTAGTGAGTCCATTTCCAAAGGCTAGCCACTGAAGTCAAACAATCCCTGTACTCTTAAGAGAATAAAATCAGGCATGCCTATTCTGGTTAACTGGGACATGTCCAAAGCTCCACAGGACAAATCTGGATAGTCTCTGTCATGCAGTCCAAGCTACGTCAAAATCTGTTTTTCTTTTCTTTTTGCAGTGCGGAAAAAACAAATTCTCACACGTCCAAACATCTCCAGTCACTTGTATCATCAGAAGGCATAGAAATGACACAAAGCCGAAGCCTTAAAGTCTGTGTGTGCAAATTAGAATGAATGCAGAAAGCAGGTCAAAACTCACCTGACCTGTTTCTGCAGAAACTCTTTTGCTTGATCTCTTGCCTATGGCTATATTTGAGTTGTATTAATGTGACCTTCAAGGAATTTTAACACTTTGGATACTTTTCTCAAGTGAAACTCGGTTCCCCAACTCATCTTCAAAGCAGAGGGAAAACACCACTGGTTACTGGCGATACTCTTTTGTGAACTCAGTCCAAAGATGGGAGTAGACACCATTTTATCTAGAAGATGAAGGGGGATTATGCCCCGTCAGTTAGAGAATAGGCTCAGAGCCAGGAGACCAGCATCCAGTTCTGTTTCTCCCACTTATGCACCCCAACCCCAACGTTTGATACTCCCCCAGTAAGCCACTTTATCCAACATAGATTGAATGTTCTGTAGGGGAGGAACTTCTTGTATCTGTATTTAATATGCTGAAAAAAAGGAAACCACCTAAGGAGCAGTATAAGACTTGAAATGCAGAGCAGATTTTGCCATTTCATTTGTTATTATGAGCCTCCTTGTCATATATCTTGGTTTCTTGCGCTGTCTACAGAGTCATTTAAGAAGCTCTAGTCGAGCTTTGGATGTCCAAATTGGGCATTCAGACGTCCAAAGCACGTGGATGTCCCCGGAGCCATTTTACAAACTGTTTCTAGAGATTCCCCAGTGTGGGGACGTCCATGTAGGATGGGGGTGTGGTGAAGGCTTGTCCGGGGTGTTCCTCTGAACTTAGACGTGCGTGCCCAATTTCAGAAACACCCGCCACATCTCTGCCCTCATCCCTGCTCCAGAGCACAAACAGGCATCTGAAAAGTGCTCTTTTTACTCGTAAAACATCTGGAGGGCGGACAGTACTAGAGATGATATTCTAAGATCTCCAGTACTGTCCACAACCGTAAAGACAAATAATAAGAGATGAGGAAACATGTTTTGTGGTGTTGTGCTGCTGAACATCTCAGTTTGCAGACTGGCAGGCTGGGATTGGTCCCCTGTATAAAATACCATTGCGGGGATGTCTATGTAGCCGTCCCTGAGGACATCCATATCATACGCATACTGCAGATATTGTAAAACTGTGCCCAAACTAGCACATGCTTGGCCTTTTTCAGTATGTTTTGACCTAGACGTCCCAAATTGCACCTGGACGTCTTTTCTAAAATGTGCCTTCACATGACTAGATGACTCTGGGCACTAGAGGGCAAGTTGAGCTGCACTTAGTGTGGCCACATGGCATACTGAAATTTGTAGTTCTGATCATTCAATTGCAAAAGGCCTAAAACTAGCATTGGATCAGCTAGGTGAGAGAGTGACAGGAAATAGAGGCATGTTGCAAACCTACACAGAAGGCATAAGGGGGTATATCCTGTACAGAACAGACCTACCTCCCTAAACCTTACTAGATGGACTGAAAGGGCTTTATCTGCCATTTTTTACAATATTGCTATAAAATTCTAATGGATGTTTAGTGAAATACCCACTTGTCCTTGAAAGCTCTTGCCTCAGTAAATTGGTTAGTCTATTATGCACCACCAGCCAGGCCTGGATTTAGGAACAGGCAACATAGATAACTGCCCCCAGTGGCAAATTCTGTATCGAAACATCGCTAACATGGCTAAGTCTTCATCCATAGATGTGACTATGATGCTGCTTTGCTGAAGTAATTTTAGAGCTGGGCCTGCCAGCCCTCCAGTACCCTACCCCTCACACAGGTTTCCATGAAGACTGGAAGTCCGTGCGGAAAGAGGGGACAAGGAGCTGGCAGGCCCTGCGCTACAGTTTCTTCTCCAGCAGAGTGGCGCTGCAGAGCTAAGGGGGCAATGGGAGTAGAGAGGAGTTTGGCAGGAGTGATCGTTGCATATAGGCGTCCTTAATGTGAATTTGACTCTGCTACCAAATTCTTTGGCATTTTAACCTTGTAAAAATCTTTCTTCCAGTATACTGGTTTTTGGACGGTTTTGTGACATGTCAGAACGGAGGAGTGGCCTAATGGTTAGAGCACTGGCTTGATAACAAAGAGACCAGGGTTTGATTTCCACTGGTACTCCCTGTGGCCTTGGGCAAGTCACTTAACTCTCCATTGCTTCAGAAGAAAGGCCTGGCAATCTACTTCTGGTCACATTGCCAAGAAAACCCAGGCGTCAGCATTGACTCGCAGGCACACATTGCATTAGTGTGACACGTCAGCCTCTTAAAACATTATTAGGCTATGACTTATTTCTGCGTCCTGCTGGGGATGAATTTAAAGCTTTGTAGACTAGAGATGAGACAGAGAGAAAATAGGGAATCAGCACATTGTTTGGCTGTTTCCCTTGTCTCTAATCATGAGTTCCATGTCAAGGATGACCCAAAATCTCCCATTCTGAACTTGGTCTTCTAACCACAGGCAGTAGTGTCAGTTCCATAGACCTGCATAATCCTGCATGCTCTCAAAAATCATGTTAGAAACATAGCTCGTGCCTGCTACATTATTGCAGGCTTTACCCTCATGCCCTTACCCATAAGGATCCTCTGCACATATCCCATATATTATATATCATTTTTGCCCACATTATTTCCACTAAGAAGATATTGAAGCATCTATCACTCTTTCTGTAAAGAAACACTTCTTACGTTACGCTTGAATAGACCTCGATGACTCTGATCCTGACCCAATGTTCTAGAACTTCCTTTCAACTGAAAGATGGCCCCAATGGGACAAGAATCAAAACTCGAGATGGGTGGGTTAGGGGTGAGTAAGTTCGGTAGGTGAAATTAGAATGTTGCTTTTCTTTTAAACCAAATGAAAAACCCAAAAAAGGGGGTAGGAGCACTCAGATACTAAAATACTATTACCTCCCCACCAACTACACACTAGCAAGCCAAAACCTTAAAAGGTCATAAGTAAAACATCTCCCTAAGAACAATTCCCACTGTCAAAGAGAAGAGCTGTCAGAATAGGGCTGGGGACTACGCTCACTAACAATAACCGTTTATGAGCCAAAGTGACATCCAATATTACCAAAAAATATATCTTATAAAACACTTGTTTTATAAGATATATTTATTGGTAATATTGGTGCATTAAGTATTATTTAGGATGAATATATAACTAAGAGGATTGAGCCACTGGTTGATTTAGTGGGTAGTTTGAACGACACGTTGGCTTATAAGATTTGTCATATTAGGTCAGACCAAAGGTCCATCAAGCCCAGTAACCCATTTCCAGCAGTGGTCAATCCAGGTAACAAGTACCTGTCAGATTCCCAAAAGGTAGACAGATTCCATACCGTTTAACCTAGGTATAAGCAGCGGATTTCCCCCACTTTAATATTAGCTTATGGACTTTTCCTCCAGGAACTTGTCCAAACCTTTTTTAAATCCAGATATATTAACAGCTTTTATTACATTCTCTGGCGACTAATTCCAAAGCTTAATTACACATTGAATGAAAAAATATTTTCTTTGATTAGTCTTAAATGCATTATTTTGTAGTTTCAATACACGTCTGCTAATCTTTGTACGTTTTGTCAAACAACTGATTCAAGTTCACTCATTCTACTCCACTCATTATTTTATAGATCCCCTTATCATATCTCCCCTCAGCCATCTCTTCTTTAAGCTGAAGAGCCCTAACCTTTTAAGTCTTTCCTTTAATCCCCTTTAATCAGTTTGGTCGCCCTTCTCTGTACCTTTTCCGATTGTGCTGTTTTTTTAGATGTAGAGACCAGAGCTCTACTGAATACTCAAGGTGTGGTTGCACTATGGAATGATACAGAGGCATTATGATATCCTTTGTTTTATTCTCCATGCCTTTCCTTCTAATTCCTAGCATTCTGTTAGCTTTCTTGGCTGCTACTGCACAACGTATTATTCATGGTGACACCTAGATCCTTTTCCTGGGTGACTCCTAATGTGAAACCCTGCATCGTATAAATATAGCTTATGTTGCACTACTCTAAGGGGGGTCATTCTGGCCTGCGAATAGCGGGATGTATGTCCGGGTTGGACATGCAACCCCCGCTATTCGCAGGGAGCGTATTCTGTCCTCCTGGCTCCCCATACGCACAGAGCCGCTGTGCGGGGAGTGCTAGATGGGTGCAGGAGGGAGATAGCCAGAGGTGGAGGTTGGGCAGAGTGGGGGCAGGTCGCAGCATCCAGACATACAGGGTCTATTCAGATCATGGCTCTGTATGTCCAATGGTGGTAAGATGGACATGGGACTTATTACACCTTGGTGGTGGAATAAGTTCCATTGATAAGAACATAAGAACATAAGATATGCCATACTGGGTCAGACCAAGGTCCATCAAGCCCAGTATTCTGTTTCCAACAGTGGCCAATCTAGGTCATAAGTACCTAGCAGTTTCCCCAAAAGACACAGGTTCCACAAAGCTTGTATTGGGTCAAGCAGTGATAACCTGGGTCCCTCATAATAATGGTTTATGGACTTTTCCTCCAGAAACTTGTCCTAACCTTTTTTCAACCCAGCTACACTAACAGCTTTTACTACATCCTCCGGTAACAAATTCCAGAGTTTGATTACACGTTGAGTGAAAAAATATTTTCTTTTATTAGTCTTAAATAGGTTACCCTACAGCTTCATTGCATGTCCCCTTGTCTTTCTAAATTCTGATGATATTAACAGTCGATGTATGTTTAACCCGTTCCACTCCATTCATTAATTTATAGACCTCTATCATATCTCCCCTCAGCCGTCTCTTTTCCAGGTTGAAGAGCCCTAACCTTTTTAGACTCTCTTCATAGGAGTATCCTTCCACCCCCTTTACCATTTTTGTGGCTCTTCTCTGTACCTTTTCTAATAACACTATATGCTTTTTAAGATACGGTGACCAGAATTGCAAACAATATTCAAGGTGCGGTCGCACCAAGGAACAATACAGAGGCATTATAATATCCTTTGTTTTATTTTCCATTCCTTTCCTTATGATACCTAGCATTCTGTTTGCTCCCTTGGCCGCCGCTGCACACTGGGTGGAGAGTTTTAACATGTTATCCACGATGACGACTAAATCTTTTTCCTGGGTGGTGGTTCCTAATGTGGAACCTTGCATCGTGTGACCATAGTTTGGGTTGTTCTTTCCTAGGTGCATAACTATGGACTTGTCCACATTAAATTTCATCTGCCATTTGGATGCCCAGTCTTCCAATTTATCAAGACCCTCTTGCAATTTTCCATAATCCTCACGGATTTTAACAACTTTAAATAGTTTCGTGTCATCTGCAAATTTGATAACTTCACTCGTTATTCCCTTTTCCAGGTCATTTATGAATATCTCAAAAAGCAGCCTACCCAGCACAGATCACTTGGGTACTCCACTATTCACCTTTCTCCATTGGGAAAATTGGCCATTTAGCCCTACCGTCTGCTTTCTATCTTTTAAGCAGTTCTTGATCCACAATAGTACACTGCCTCCTATCCCATGACTTTTTAGTTTTGCCAAAAGTCTCTGATGAGGGTCCTTGTTAGAGGCTTTCTGAAAGTCCAGATACACTATATCAATGGACTCACCTTTGTCTACCTGTTTATTCTCACCTTCAAAAAAACCATAACAGATTAGTAAGACAAGATCTTCCTTGTCTAAAGCCATGTTGGCTGTCTCCTATTAAGCCATGACTATGTACATGTTCAGTAATTTTGTTCTTTATGATGATTTCTAACATTTTTCCCGGTACTGACATCAGACCCAATGGTCTGTAGTTTCCCAGATCACCCCTGGAACCCTTTTAAAAAATTGGCGTTACATTGGCCATCCTCCAATCTTCAGGTATTACAGATGATTTTAATGATAGTTCACAGATACTAATAGCAGGTCTGCAATCTCATATTTCAGTTCTTTCAACACCTTGGATGTATACCATCTGGTCCAGGTGATTTGCTACTCTTCAGTTTATCAAATAGTTGTAATACATTTTCCCAGTGTATCGATATTTCTTTAAATTCTTCCGCAAGTATCACCTTTAAATACCACTTCAGTCATGGGTAATATCCCTACATTTTCCTCAGTAAAGACTGAAGCAAAGAATTCGTTCAGTCTCTCCGCTATGGCCTTGTTCCCTCTTAGTGCCCCTTTTACTCATCTATCATCTAATGGTCCAACTGACTCTCTCACCGTTTTTTTGCAATGAATGTACTTGAGAAAGTCTTCATTACGCGTTTTTGCTTCCACAGCAACCTTCTTCTCAAATTCTTTCTTTGTCTGCCTTATCAATGTCTTGCATCTAACTTTCCAGTGCTTGTGCTGTTTCCAGTTTTCATCATTTGGCTCTTTTTTCCATTTCCTGAAAGATGCTTTTTTTGGCAACAACAGCCTCTCTAACCTTACCTTTAAACCATGCCGGCAGTTTTTGGACTTCCTTCCACTTTTTTTAAAGCGTGGAGTACAGGTGTTCTGGGCTTCCAAGATTGTATTTTTAAACAACACCCAAGCTTGATGTAAGTCTTTAAGCTTTGCAACTGCTCCTTTTAGTTTTTTCTTTAACTATTTTCCTCATTTTATCATATTTTATTTATTTATTTGCAGTCTCTTTTATACCGCGCTATTCGACATCAGTGCGGTTTACAATGAACATAAGAGTTGCACATCTCAATTTCGTGATTTGTGCTTACAGTGAAACAGGTATAATAACTTGGGTATACATTAAACAGGAAAATTAAACTTGGGTATGCATTAAGCAGGTATAACAGGTAAAATAGGGTATAAATAACCAGTCCCTTAACAAGGAGACATGATGAATAAATACAGTCTACTTTATGCAACAATATAATGAGTTATGCGGCACTGCATAAGTTTCTCATGGTGGTTGGAGGGGAAGGTGTGATTGCAAGTGATCAGTCTGGGAATGTGACGTGCATGAGTCTGAGGTGCTGCATTGAGATGTGAGAGTGGGTGGGTATGGGGGGAAGACTGCAACATCGTAGTGATGAAGAAAGAGGTGACGTTTCAGTGCTTTCCTAAATTGGGAGAGTTCACTGATGGTTCTGATAGTTGCTGGTAGTGCGTTCCAGCAGGATGGAGCAAAGAAGGAGAAGGCTCTGGATCTAGTGAATTGAGAACACTTCGTGCTTGCCTTAGGTAATATGAGAGTATTTGCGGCATTCGATCTCCTTGCTCGATTGGGAGGTGTGATTGAAATTAGGTCAGTAATGGCAGTAGCAGGGTATTTCTTGTTGGCTTTATAGGTCATAATTAGGATCTTGAATGAGATCCTGGCTTGTATGGGTAGCCAGTGCAATTGTTTTAGTATTGGGGTAATATGAGAACTTCTTGAGGCTCCATGAAGGATTCTTGCAGCTGAATTCATTGCAAGTTGTAAGGGGTTAGTTGTGCACTTAGGTAGACCATACAAGATCGCATTGGCATAGGCAAAGTGAGGCATTATTAGGGCCTGAAAGACAGTTCGGAAGTCATCAGGCTCTAATCAGGCTCTAACAGTTGACACAGATTGCGGAGGGTCCGGATTTTATGGTAGACCGACTTTGTTATGTTTTTGATATGAGCCTTCATATTAAGTTGCTGATCAAGCGTTACACCTAGGTATCTTACTGTAGTCTTGCATATGATCTCTGCGTCGCGAACCTTGATAGACAGGGGTGGAGTAAAAGCCGGATTCCTGGTGACGAAGAGGGCTTCTGTCTTTTTGAAATTTAACTTAAGCATTTGTGCATTTAGCCAGTCTGTGATAGCGTCAAAGCAGCTGATAAGTGGGGATAGTTCAAGATGTTCTGTCAAAATTGGCATGTACATCAAGACGTCGTCAGCATAGACCAGGCAGTTGATATTAAATGATTGGATGAGATCACAAATGGGTTGCATATAGAAATTGAATAGCAAGGCGGATAGAGATGAGCCCTGTGGAACACCTTTAGTTTGGGGGAAGGAATCGGAGTTGGAGGGGCCAGAACGGACATGTTGCCAGTGATCAGTGAGGTATGAAGCGCACCATGACAAAGCTGAAGCATGAACTCCCTTCTCTCTGAGGCGTAGCAGGAGAACTTCGTGGTCTACGGTGTCGAATGCGGCGGCAAAGTCCATGAAGATTAGTGCAAAGCCTTGTCTGATGTTATCGAGACCTAAGGTTATGGTGTTGAATAAGGTTGTGAGTAATGTTTCAACACCATGTGCTTCGCGAAATCCATGCTGGCAGGGATGCAGGGGTGCATTAGTATCTATGTGATCTTGTAATTGGCGTTGGGTAATCTTTTCAATGATTTTCGATAGGAGAGGTATGCTGGAGATAGGCCTGTAGGATTCCATCATCGAAGGGTCCAACTTACTGTTTTTTAGGAGTGGTCTGATAGCTGTCTGTTTCAGGCTTCGAGGGAATGTTCCAGTAGAGAACGATACATAAATCAATTTGGATAGGAATGGGCTGAGCTTGGCACGCAGGGCCTTTATCCAGGGAGCTGGACACGGATCGGAGGGTGCTGTTGTAGTGTTTATGTTTAGGATAGTGTCTTGAATGACTCTGTCAGATGGAGTAGAAAATGATGTGATAGTGTGTTGGGACCCACTCAAGAAATGACCAAGAGGAGGTTGTGGGATGAAGAAAGGTAGGCTGGCTGGTATGGCGGGCTTAGCAGGTTGGGCAAGCTGATTACTTTTCTTACGCAAGTAATAAGCATATTCTTGTGAGTCTGGGTACGGTAAGTTCTCTTGAGATGGCTCCTTTGCTAGAGATTTCACAATTTGGAAAAGCTTGTGGGGTTTGTTCAAGGAGCATTGTAGTCTTTTTGCATGATATTGTTTCATACTTGATGCTACAGATAACCGATGTTTTCCTAATTGTGCTGTGAATGCCTCATGGCTCTCAGCTGTTCTTGATCGTCGCCAGCGTCTCTCAAGTCGTCTGAGTTGAAGGAGCGAATTACGTAGTTTTTGGGAGTACCACGGGGCATTCTTTTTCTTATGTGGTGCTTTGTTCATGGTAGGTGAGTGGATCACGGCATCTAGGCTTGAGTTCCAAGCGGCGACCATGTCATCGAGGCTTTGAAGAGGAGGGTCAAATAGATTCTGTGTCCTCTTTAGAATATCTTCTCTGTTAAAAGGGTGGAAGCGCTTTAAATGTTCTGATATGGGTTTATCTTCAGGTATGGATTTGGAGGAGTTGGTGCAAATTGGAATCTGGAATCTTATCAGGAAGTGATCCGACCAAGGAACTGCACTTACGTTTAGGTGAGACTGGTGCAAATGTGTGAGGGCTGTTTGTGGTGCAAAGATAAGATCAAGTGAGTTGCCTTTTATATGGGTAGGGGTATCAACAAGTTGAACATAGCCTAGATCACAGAGCATCAATAAAGGCATTGGTGTGGCTGTCCTGAATGACTGGGAGGTTGAGATCACCTAATATCCAGTTTAGAGTATGCGAATTCGTGGTGTTGCAAGCAAGATCAATTATTGTTGCTAAGTCATCTGGAGATGATGATGGAGTTCTATATCCTTTTTAAGATACGGCGACCAGAATTGCACACAATATTCAAGGTGCAGTCTCACCATGGAACGATATAGAGGCATTATAATATCTTTTGTTTTATTTTCCATTCCTTTCCTTATCATACCTAGCATTCCATTTGCTCTCTTGGCCGCAGCTGCACACTGGGCCGAGGGTTTTAACATGGTATTCACAATGATGCCTAAATCTTTTTCCTGGGTGGTGGTTCCTAATGTGGAACCTTGCATCGTGTAACCATAGTTTGGGTTGTTCTTCCCTAGGTGCATAACCTTGCACTTGTCCACATTAAATTTCATTTGCCATTTTGATGCCCAGTCTTCCAATTTATCAAGAGCCTCTTGCAATTTTCCACAATCCTCTTGGGTTTTAACAACTTTAAATAGTTTTGTGTCATCTGCAAATTTGATAACCTCACTCGTTATTCCACTTTCCAGGTCACTTATGAATATGTCAAAAAGCAGCGGACCCAGCACAGATCCCTGGGGTACACCACTATTCACCTTTCTCCATTGGGAAAATTGGCCATTTAGCCCTACCCTCTGCTTTCTATCTTTTAACCAGTTCCTGATCCACAATAGTACACTGCCTCCTATCCCATGGCTCTTTAGTTTTGCCAAAAGTCTCTCATGAGGGACCTTGTCAAAGGCTTTCTGAAAGTCCAGATACACAATATCAACCGACTCACCTTTGTCCACCTGATTATTCACTCCTTCAAAAAAACATAACAGATTAGTAAGACAAGATCTTCCTTGTCTAAAGCCATGTTGGCTGTCTCCCATTAGGTCATGACTATCTACATGGTGAGTAATTTTATTCTTTATGATGGTTTCTACCATTTTTCCCGGTACTGACGTCAGGCTCACCGGTCTGTAGTTTCCCGGATCACCCCTGGAACCCTTTTTAAAAATTGGCGTTACATTGGCGATCCTCCAGTCTTCAGGTATTAGAGATGATTTTAATGATAGTTCACAGATTACTAATAGCAGGTCTGCTATCTCATATTTCAGTTCTTTCAACACCCTTGGATGTATACCATCCGGCCCAGGTGATTTGCTACTCTTCAGTTTATCTAATAGTTGTAATACATCTTCCCGATGTATCGATATTTCCTTCAATTCTTCCGCACCTTTAAATACCACTTCAGATGGGTAACATCCCTACATCTTCCTCAGTAAAGACTGAAGCAAAGAATTCATTCAGTCTCTCCGCTATCGCCTTGTCGCCTCTTAGTGCTCCTTTAACTCCTTTATCATCTAATGGACCAACTGACTCTCTCACAGGATTTTGCTACAAATGTACTTGAAAAGGTCTTTACTTCGCGTTTTTGCGTCCGCAGCAAGCTTCTTCTCAAATTCTCCCTTTGCCTGCCTTATGCTGTTTCAAGGTTTCGTCGTTTGGCTCTTTTTTCCATTTCCTGAAAGATGCTTTTTTGGCAACAACAGCCTCTCTGACCTCACCTTTAAACCATGCTGGCAGTTTTTTGGACTTCCTTCCACTTTTCTTAAAGCGTGGAATACAGCTGGTCTGGGCTTCCAAGATAGTATTTTTCAACAACAGCCAAGCCTGATGTACGTCTTTAACCTTTGCAACTGCTCCTTTTAGTTTTTTCTTAACTGTTTTCCTCATTTTATCATAGTCTCCCTTTCGAAAGTTAAAAGGTAGTACTGTGGATTTCCTTACTATCCCTCCTCCACTAATTAAATCAAAGGTGATCATGCTATTATCACTATTGCCAAGTGGCCCCAACAACCTTATCTCTTGCACTAGATCTGGTTTTCCACTAAGGACTAGGTCTAATATGGCTTCCCCTCTGGCCGGTTCATGAACCAGCTGCTCCAAGAAGCAGTCATTTATTTCATCTAGGAACTTTATCTCCCTAGCATGTCCTGACATGACACTGACCCAGTCGATACCGGGGTAGTTGAAATCACCCATTATTATTACTGCGCTGTAACTTTTGTTAGCTTCCTTGATTTCTTTGAGCATTTCATCATCCATTTGGTCATTCTGGCCAGGCGCTCGATAGTACACCCCCACTGCCATTGCCTTCCCCCTTTTACATGGAATTTCAATCCATATAGATTCTACAGCAGATTTTGTTTCCTGCAAAACTTTAATCCTTTCTGACTCAATGCCCTCTCTAACATAGAGAGCAACCCCTCCACCAATTTGATCAGCTCTATCATTACGATATAGTTTGTACCAAGGTATCACAGTGTCCCACTGGTTGTCCTCCTTCTACCATGTCTCTGATATTCCAATCATATCTAACCTTTCATTTAGTGCTATATATTCTAACTCTCCCATCTTATTTTTTAGACTTCTAGCATTTGCATACAAGCATTTTAGAGAATGTATTTTATTCATATTAATTTGGCTATTGTTAGACATGGGTAATTTGAGATCTTTAAGCTCTGTCTGTTCCATACTTGAGGGCATTTGGGCTACTTTACTCTTTTGTGGAACCTCTCTGCTTTTGGTAGTATCCTTCAAAGATACATTCTTCCGAACCATCCGCTCTTGGGCGACTGTCGGCTTTCCCCTAATATCTAGTTTAAAAGCTGCTCTATCTCCTTTTTAAAGGTTAATGCCAGCAGCCTGGTTCCATCAACCTTTAAAAAGGAGATAGAGGTTGATGGAACCAGGCTGCTGGTTGATGGAGGGGATCAGGCCAGGCAGCATCACTGAAACGGCAGAACAGCTACAGGTAGGCCCAGGCTGCTGCCTGATCCCGGCCCTGGCTGACCTCGCTGAGGGTCGGGCGGTGGGGAAATGGGGCTTTGAGCAGCATCAGGCTGTCAGTGCTCCTGCTGAGCATCCCAGTGCCATGGCATTGGCACACCAGCAGGAGCATAGGGTGGGCTGGCCAGGCAGGAGGGTGGACATCCTGTGCTGCAGAATCGGGGCCAGTCTGGGTTGTCTAGGTGCCTGCTTCTGCAACCACGGGAATGTCTAACTCCCATGGTTGCAGAATTGGGTACAAATTGGGGCCATCCATTTTTCGGCCATCCAGACAGCCCGGACTTGCCCCTATCAGAATTGGCCTCCACGTGCATAAATTTGCACTTGTCCACATTAAATTTCATCTGCCTTTTGATTGCCCAACCTCCCAGTTTCTCAAGGTCCTCTTACAATTTCTTACAATTTTCTTGTGATGTGAAAGCACTTTTTATAAAGGCCGTTTAGGTGAAATCTAAGATGTCCATGTCAAAATGTCTGAAATTCTGTGGGATGGGCAGCAGAGAGAGAAAGTGGACACATGTAAGTGCATTGTAAATAGACACACTTCCACCCCAAACAGATAGGAGGTTATTGTGTGCTACGAATAGCCAGGATGGATGGCCTGACGGGATGTCCATCCCCACTATTCGTACCTTAACCCGGCCGCGACTATCTTCCCTGCCAGTTGTGTGGGGAAGATAGACAGGGGCGGGAAGAGGCTGCTCGGGGGTGGAGTCTGGGCAGAATCTGGGCGGTCGCTGGCTCTGGATGTACAGGGCCGATTCTAATGTCAGCCCTGTATGTCAGGGGCTGGCAATATGTACAGGAAGTTATTCCACCTCCGAGGTGGAATAACTTCCCTGGGCAAATTTAAATTGTGTGCCTGGGATGCAGATGGGATGCAGATGGGGCAGATGGGGCAGGGGACATTCACCGCAGCCCAACCCTGGTCTTAGGAGGCTAGATCGGGGGTCGGGTTGTGTGGAATAGGCAGCTTTTGCTGGCGGCTGGCATCGTGGCTTTTAAATGGAGCTGTGATGCCATGGCAACCAGACGCCATGGCTCCATTTAATAGTCCTGACTGAGTTAGCCAGGCTTTTCATGTACATACAGGCCAGACTGAATCACAGTCCCAGCCTGCATGTACATGACTTTTCATGATTCTGATCCTGTGGGGCTAGACGTGCCCCATGGAATCAGAATTGCGATCCCCTCTGTGCGTCCGGTTCAGACCGGACACACAGAGAGGATCTACGTGCGGGACGGAATTGGGCCCATAGTGTCTGTTGCGGTATAAAGAGAGTAGGCATGTGCAGATTAAGGGTCCAGATGCATGTCAAAAACCTGCCAATTTTAGAAACGTGGACATGCAAGATCTGAACGTGCACAGCACCAACCACAAAGACATGCCAGCATCGATATTTCAGAACGTGCACATATAGGTCACCACATACAGGCCACCACATACAGGCCACCCTGCCTGTCATTTGGGAAATGGAGAAGTGCAGTGGTGCAGCAGTAGACAATAAGGCCTCAGTATTTACCTGCTTTATTTTTTTGAGTTGATGAAAAATATTGAACAAACGAGAAGGCTTTCTTCCCTTCTTTGTACTGTTGTTAGCTGGCTGAAAAGAGTACCTTTGAAAGGTCTATTTGTGAGTAGCGGCAGGTATATACATGGATATGTCTGTTGGTGGATTTAAACAAGCAGCAAGGGTGGCAATAATCTAAAATCATTGCACAAGTTTATCCTTTGCCTCCTATCCCATGACTTTTTAATTTCCTGTAGAGTCTCTCATGAGGGACCTTGTCAAAGTCTTTCTGAAAATCCAGATACACTATGAGGGTCATTTTAAAAGGCTTAGTTGTGATTTGGACATCTGAAAATGTACATGTGGACATCTCCATAGCCATTCCACAAATGACATTCGCAGACATCTCCAGTGCAGGGACGTCCAAGTAGGCATGGGGGAGGGGTGTGGCATGGCATAGTTATAGGCATGTCCAGGGAGGGGCAATGCAATTACACATCCCTGTTCAATCTCAGAAATATCTGCAGGTACATCCGTGTTTATACCTGCTCCAGGCATCAAGAAAGTGCTTGTCTTCATCTTAAAACATACAGAGTGTAGAATTAAGTAACTAGCTTTAGATCACAAAGGATCACAGTGGGATTTGAGCCCAGACCATCCTGTTTTTAAGCCACTAACTCTAACCATTATGCTATTAGACATTGTGGTCTTAAATGTTATCCTGGGGACATCTATATAGATGTTTGATAAACGTGAATCTTGGACACATCCACATTTCTGAAATCGTGCCTGAACTTGCATGTGCCTGCTTTTTTTTCAGACAGACATTCTGGCTTTGACGTCCCAGATTGCACTTGGACACCCCATTGTGAAATGTGCCTCCAAATCAACCAGCTATTTACCTGTTTTTTGCACCTTAGCAGATTGGTGAGACAAGATTTCTCTTGGCTAAATCCATGTCGGCTTTGTCCCATTAAACCATGACTATCTACATGTTTAGTAATTTTTTTCTTTATAATGGTTTCTACCATTTTGTCCAGCACTGAAGTTAGGCTCACTGATATATAGTTGCCCGGATGACACCTGAAACGTTTTTAAATATTGGCATTATGTTGACCACTCTCCAATTTTTAGGTACTATAGATGACTAATGATAGTTTACAGATTACCTATAGTAAGTCTGAAATTTCATTTCTGAGTTCTTTCAGCACACTGGGATGTATACTATCTGGTCCAGATGATTGGCTACTCTTTAGTTTGTCAAACTGCCCTGTTACATATTCCAGATTCACCAAGATTTATTGCAAATCCTCTGGTTTATCACCTTTAAATATAATTTCTGACATGCATTTCTCCCCTACATCTTCTTCAGTAAAGACCAAAGAATTTATTTAGTTTCTCTTCTATGTCCTTGTCCTCCCTTAATCATCTAATGGCCCAACTGACTGCCTTACAGGACTTTTGTTTCAAATGTACCTGAAAGGGTTTTCTTTTGAGGTTTTGCTTCACAGGCAAGTTTCTTTTCAAATTTACTCTTTCCTTGCTTTATCAATGCTTTACATCTAACTTGCCTGTGCTTATGCTGTTTCCTGTTTTCTTCATTTGGATCCTTTTTGCATTTTTTGAAATATTTTTTTTTTGTCTGTAACAGCCTTTCTCACCTCACCTTAAAATCATACCAGCAATCATTTGGCGTTCCTTCCAACTATTTTAAAAGCCTGAAATACATCTGGTTTTGGCTTCCGAGATACCATTTTTAATTTAAACAATGTCCAGGCTTGATGTAAACTCTTAATCTTTGCAGTTTCTCCTTTTATTTTTTTTCTAACCATTTTCCTAATTTTATCAGTTTCCTTTTTGAAAGTTAAATGCTAGTGCATTAGATTTCCTTGAGGTCCACCCTCTATTTACTGAATCAAATTTGATCATGTTAGGTTCACTATTGCCAAGTGGCCCCAACACTGTCATCTCTCATATCAGGTCCTGCATTTCACTAAGGACTAGGTCCAAAATAGTTCCTCCTTTTTTCAGATCCTGAACTAGCTGCTCCACAAAGCAGTCATTTATTTGTCTAGAAACTTTATTTCCCTAGCATGTTCTGATGTGAAAAAAACTAATTCGATACCAGAGTAATTTAATTCAGACATTATTATTGTGTTGTCAATTTTGTTAGCTTCCCTACTACTAATCATGTATAAAGTGCAAAAAAGACAGACAAAACAAAGGATAAGAATAAGGGGGAGAGGAGGGCAAGGAAAAAGGGGGTCAGGATCCAACAGCAGCTTTAAAGAGGTGAGCCTTTAACATAAACTTGAAAAGGGACAGAGATGAAGCCGGACGTACAGACTCAGGGAGTTTTTTCTAGGCATAAGGAGCAGCAAGGTGAAAGGACCGAAGTCTGGAGTTGGCAGTGGAAGAAAAGGGCATTTGTATATAGTATATATAAATGTATATAGTTACACTGTTCTGTGTTATTTTATTTTATTTATTTACATTCTCTTCTATACCGCGCTATTCTGCATCAGTGCGGTTTACATTGAACAAACTGAAATTACATTGAACAGGGGTCATACTTTTGTATATCTGTTCCATGTAAAACTGTTCACCGTTGCGTGCAAATTGTTTTATGCAATGTTGAGTTGTGTCCTCTGTAAACCACATTGATTCTCAGAAATGCAGTACATAAGAATAAATAAATAAAGAAACAAATAAATAAAAGGGCAATGAGAGAAGCAAGCCAGAAGACGAGTGGAGTTCACGAGGAGAGGTTTATTTATTTATTTTATTTATTTTATTTAACATTTCTTATATACCGCGCTATTCGTCATCAGTCCGGTTTACATTACAACATTATAACACTTGGTCAGATACATTTGGCCGTCGTTTACATAGAACAGGGATTTAGCATGGAGTTAAACTTGGGGAAACTATATACATTCAAGTCCATATACATAAACTTGGGGAAACTATATACAATTCAGATACATTACATGTTCGAGATGAATACACAGTATAGTTTTGCATCATATAGCGGTTGTTTGATGTAGTGAGGGTGTGGGTGAAATACGGGAAGGAATATCGGGATGAGTATAATGCAAGAGAAAAAGGTGGTGTTTGAGAGCTTTTCTGAAGGTCCCTAATTGCTCTAATGCTAGGGGGGAGTTTGTTCCAGCACGCAGGGGCATAGTTTGAGAATGCCCTATTAATGGTGATCTGGTTGAGCTTTGTGGTTTCAATTGGTATTAGTAGCATGTCAGCGGCCAGTGATCTCCTGGATCTTTTGTTTGGAGAGTGTGTGATGAGGTCAGAGATGGAAGCTGGAGATATCTTGTTGAAGGCTTTGTAGGTAATGAGGAGGGTTTTGTATAGGATCCTACAGCTTATGGGAAGCCAGTGGAGTTCCTTTAGAATGGGGGAGATGTGTTCGGTCCTTGCGGCTCCGTAGAGCACACGGGCTGCTGCATTCATGGCTAGCTGCAGAGGGTTGAGGGTACTCTTTGGGAGACCATGTAGAACTATGTTGGCATAATCGAAGTGCGGTGTGATTAGTGCTTGGAAGATGGTGCGGAAATCGCCAGGTTCCATCATGGGTCTAAGATGCCATAGGGTTTTGATCTTGAAGTAGATGGTTTTGACCGTTTGTTTGATATGTTCCTTGAAGTCCAGTTGTTGATCGAGTATTACCCCAAGATATCGTATATTGGGTTTGATTGGGAGTTCCGCGTCTCTGACTTTGAGCGTTGGTGGGGGAGAGTAGCATTTATTCCTTGTGATTATTAGGACTTCGGTTTTTTTGAAGTTTATCCGGAGGTTCTGAGTGAGTAGTCAGTCCATTATTGCGTTGAAGCAGTTGACTAGCACTGTGTAGTCAGGACAAGGATGGTTATGGGTGTAAATAGTAGTACATCATCGGCGTACATAAGGCAAGATATGCCAGATGAACGGGCGATGTCGCAAATTGGCTGCATATAGATGTTGAAGAGCAGCGCAGAAAGTGAGGAGCCTTGGGGTATGCCTTGTGTCTGTCGGAAAGGTTCGGAAGTGGCATTTCCAATACGGACTTGTTGCCATCTGTTTTCGAGGTAGGATTTATGTTTATGTTTATTGAGCTTACTATACCGCCCTTCGTTAAACATCAGAGTGGTTCACATGATTTGCACCAGTTCCAAGCTTGGTCACAAATTCCCTTCTCATGTAGCCGCGTAAGAAGCTGTGGATGGTCTACGGAGTCAAACGCTGCTGCTATATTGAGGAAGATTAGTGCAAAGCCCTTCTTTATGCTGTCTATTCCATTGATCAATGAACTGGTTAATGTTGTTAGCAGAGTTTCAATACTGTGGGCTTCTCTGAATCCATGTTGAGCGGGATCTAATGGTGAGGATGAGTCAACATGCTGCTGGATCTGTCTCAGGGTTAATTTCTTGAGAATTTTAGCTAGTAGTGGGATACTAGAGATTGGTCTGTACGAATCTTCTTTCTTTGGATCAAGTTGATTGTTTTTTAGTAGAGGGCGAATGGATGTGTGCTTGAGTGCATCTGGGAAGACTCCCGTTTCAAAGGACAACTTGGTAATGTTGGCTATGAAAGGGCTGAGTTCCGTGCGCATCATCTTGATCCAGTGTGCTGGGCAGGGATCAGTTGGTGCAGTCGTGGCGTTGATTGAGGCAATTACTTCTTCAATGGTCTTTGATGATGGAGGTGAAAGTTTGGTGATTGTAGGCTGAATATGAGTAGTTTTGGAGTTTGAGGTATGGTTGAGATGTGGTGGTGGTGTAGTTGTAGTTATCTTTATTGCCTTGGATTGGATGTAGTTTGCATATGCCTGAGGCTGAATACCTTCTTGTTGAGGTGGGGAGGGTTGGTTGGTAAGGGATTTCACCAGGTGGAAAAGGTCTCTTGGTTTATTTAGTGAGCGGTTGAGGATTTCTGCATGGAATTGCTTCCTTTTGGCCCAGGTTGATTCGCGGTGGGTCTTCAGGTGTTGTAAATAGATGGATTGGTCTGAGGTATTATGAGTAGCTCTTCATTTTCTTTCGAGTTTTCTAAGCTTAAGTAGGGAGGCTCGTAGTTCCGAGGAAAACCATGGTGCGGTCTGCTTCTTAGCGGCTCTTGTGTCAGGTGTGGCTTTTCTGTTGTTGGCAGGCTGTTGAGCGTATTGAGATAGGGTCCCATTCCAGTTGGACAGCATTTCATTAAGGTTGGTTGTTGGTTGAGCAAGTTTTGGGAGAATATCGCTAATGGCTATTTCCCTGTCAAGTTGTTTGAAGTGTGCAACTCTTGATGTAGCCGTTGTATTTAAGTGGTGGCTTGTAGTTTGTTGCGTTGGTATCTGGAATGTTATTAGATTGTGGTCTGACCAGGGGACTGGTGAGATGGTAAGGTCAAATTGATTTAACGTACTCATAACTGTATGGGGGACGAAGATTAGATCAAGGAGGTTCCTCCTTGATGGGTGGGATCAGCTATAACTTGCTTGTAGTTTAGGTTAGACATTGCTTCTAAGAAGGTTTTGGTTAGGGTGGGTTGCGTAGAAGCAAGATTGAGGTCGCCCAGCAACCAGTTAGGTTTGGAGGGGTCTTCTGGATTACATGCTAGGTCAATGATGTCCGAGAGCTCATCTGATCCGGTACCTGGTGCTCTGTAAATGAGGTTAATAGAATTGAATTTACTGGTGATAGTTAGTGTGTTCAGATGTTGTGTGCTCTTGGTAAGGCTAGTCCGGTATTGTAACGCTGATTTTGCAAGAATCAGTACACCTCCACCTCTTTTGTTTTCCCTGTTACAGGTGTAGATCGAAAAGTTAGGAGGTGTAAGGTGGTTCAGTATGACATTGTCAGATTCAGAGATCCATGTTTCTGTGACCATTAGTATGTCTAGATTGTGGGTAGTGATTAGGTCAGTGATTACAGGCCATTTATTATGAACCGAGCACACACTGATAAGGGCGCACCTAAGTTCTTGCTGATGTTTTGCATCTATATGTTTTGTGGGGTTTGAGGTCTCTATAGATACATAAAGTAGGTGTGACTGTCTTCGGTGGTAGGGGTTTGGCTGTCGGTAGTATTGGTTGTTGTATTGTTTACCGTTTGTGCTCTTTAGTGGTTGTATAGGGTTGCAGCCCTCTGCAGATACAACCAAATCGTAGAGTGTGCTGGCTAGAGTATAGATTAGGGCGAGAGTAAATAACGGGTATGCCATTTGTGCTTCCGATGTAGGGTCTCACTACATTAATGGGTGTTGCCTTATGATGTTGTATGTGTTTTCTGGTGATGTTTTGTTGGCTTTGTCTCGTGGTAGTAGGAGTGTTTAGTAATTCAGTATAGTATGGTGTGGTAGTAGTGGTGTTTAGCAATTCAGTATAGCGAATCAGTATAGCAATTCAATGTAGCAATTCAGTATAGCAATTCAGTTACTTAGTTGCAGTTACTTACATAGGTACTAGTATGCATAGGGTTAGTGTGTAAATTCAGTTACTTGGTTGTATCTACTTATACAGGTACATTGTAGTCAACTTAATGCATACTTAGTGATAAAGCTCAGTTACTTAGTGGCAGGTACTTATTTTATTTATTAACATCTTTTATATACCGCACTATTCATTATCAGCGCGGTTTACAGAGAACAAGAAAACTTCAGGCAAGTTACATTTATCTGGTTTTACATATAACAGGAACAATAACTTGGATAACCGGGGCAATTATTTACAACAAAAGCAGTCAAAGTAATTATTTACATTAGGAAGACATATTGTTTGAAAAGAGCCTTGTAATATGGGAAAGTGGTGTAATGTGTTGTTGGGTCAGCAGAGATTACGTGGTCAGAAAGGGAATGTTGCTATTTGCGTGTGCCTGTGTTTCTATGTCCTCTGGGAAGTAATTGATGAAAAGGTGATGTTTCAAGGCCTTCTTGAACTGGCTGAGATCAGAGATGGCCCTAATGTGTGATGGAAGGGTATTCCAAAGTTTTGGAGCGCATAAACTGAAGGATCGGCTTACTGTTGTAGAGTTGTATCTTAGAGTCTCTTTTGGTACCATTAGCATATTTAATTCCGTGGTTCTTCTTAGTCTGTTGGGGGTGATTGGTTGGATCATCTCTGATAATGAGGCGGGAGCGAGTCCTTTGTGAGCTTTAAAGGTCAGGAGCAGAGTCTTGAAGTAACTTATAACAGTTACTTGTACAGGTGATTGATTAGATACTTTGTGTCAGATACTTTGTATAGTAGTCAGGTAGGTGAATGAGTCAGATAAAGTTCTCTATGAAGATTTTCAGTATAAGGCAATTCTTGTTGTTAGCGATAGAGCAAACTTACACTGTCCCATTGGATGGCTCACGTGGCTGTCAGCTGCGGTGGGCTCGGTGTTGCTCAATCCCTCTAGGGTGAGCCTGGGCATCTGCGGTGGTATTAAGGGGTGGGTAGGCTGTTCAGTCGTTGTAACAAGGTGGTTTTGTCGATGGATTGTGGACTCTGTGGATCCAATGCGTGCCACTGCCTAAGGGCCACGCCAAAGGGCCCTCTGGCGAGTTTATATTTATTCGTTTTTGATTGACCGCTCTTCGTGGGAGCAACAGAGTGATGTACAAAGGCAAAAAACAAGATTAAAAAAAGAAAGGAAAAAGAATGTCAATAAAAACAGGAAAGGGGGCATTAAAGCCGTTCATACTTAGGGGGGCAAGCACAAGAGAGGGGTGGGAAAGGGAAGCAGCAGACAATGAGGTAGGGTAGAACTAGGAAGATAGGAGATTGTGAGCTATTTTGAAAAGGTGAGTTTTCAATAGCGATTTGAATTAGGGATATGATTGTTCCAGGAGGAGGGCAGGGGGAAGTGTGTTCCAGGAAACCGCTGCAAGAAAAGAGAAGGCAGCAGAGCGGGTGGTTTCAAGGCGAGCCTGGGTTACTGTAGGGAGATGAAGATGGTTGGCATGGATTCTACGGAGGGAACAGTGTGGATAATGAAGAAGAAGAAGATCAGAGAGATAGTGAGGATAGCCTATGCGAAGTGTACAAAAAAACAGCGTTAGAAGATTATATTGCAAGCAATGTTCTATGGGAAGCCAATGATACTGGATTAGAAGCAGAGAAACACGATCATAATGGGAAGCATGTGCAAGAATATGGACAGTGGTATTTGAATAAGTTGAAGTCAACGTAGCTGGTACTGGGGAACGCCAAGAAAGATGATGTTACAATAGTCTAATTTAGAAATGACGAGAGAGAGGAGAAGAGTAGCAAGGGAAGAAAGAGCCAGAAAGGGACAAATGGCGCGGATTTGACGTAATGAAAAAAAGGAACGGCGGATTAGAGAAGAAAGATGAACATGAAATAAAAGAGAGGAGTTAAGAGTGGCTCCCAAATAATGGATTGTATGAACCACAGGGATAGAAGTGCCAGGTAACGAAAGGGCCAAAGTAGGAGAGGAACCAAATTGCAGCAGAATTTTGAGAATTTAGATGAAGAAAATTGTCAGAGAACCAAGTCAACATAGCAGTGAGTCAACTGTTAACAGGTGAGAGGACAGGAGATGATGAACTGACATGATTTATTTATTTTATTTTATTTATTTAGACAGTTTTTTGTATATCACCTCATCCTTCAATCAAAGTGGTCACAACACAATTGGGGGATAAATTTAACACAAGGGGATATGAGACACATACACTAATACTTACAGGGAACATGGGCAATGGTGAGGAAGTAGTACGTCGTCGGCATAGTAATGAGCAGTAATACCATGTTGTTGGACCAGAAGAGTGAGAGGAGTGAGAAAGATGTTAAATAGAAGTGGAGTCAGGACCGAACCTTGGGGGACACCGCAGAGAAGTGATCGAGAGGAGGAAGAGCAGGTACCAAAAGAAACAGAGAAAAAATATAGTGTAGGGAGAGAGAAGAGAGGAAAGGTAGAAAGGAGCAAAAGCGTGAATGAACTTATAGGTCAGAAGGAGAAGCTTGAACTGGATATGGAAATGTAAGGGAAACCAATGAAGTAATCTGAGAAGAGTGATTTCTGTTAGCATTCCATCAGCTGTCTGTTCATTCTGGCCAGGTGGAAATTAGTACACCCCCATTGCTAGTTCCTTTACCATTTTACATGGAATTTCCATCCATAAAGATTCTACAGTGCATTTTGTTTCCTGCCAAACGTTCATCCTGTTGGACTCAGTGCTCTCTTTAACATGCAGCACTACCCTTCCACCAATTTGTTCTACCCTATTATTGTGATATAATTTGTATCTTGGCAGATATATTTGGTATCACAGTGTGCAATTGGTTATCCTCCTTCCACCTGGTCTTTGCAATGCCAAATATATCTGCCTCCTAATTCAGTGCTATATATTGTAACTCTCCCATTTTATATTTTAGACTTCTAGCATTTGCATACAGGCATTTCAAAGTATGTTTCTTGTTCATATTGAACTAAATTATAGCCTCTTGATTGACAACCCCATGTTCTAACCCAGTAGTTCTCGACAAAGTCCTTGGGGTACATCCAGCCAGCTAAGTTTTCAGGCAGTCCACAATGAAATATGCATGAGATAGGTCTGCATAAAACAAAGGCCAAACAGGGACATCTGTTTCAGGCATATTCATTGTGGACAGCCTGAAAACCCAAATAGCTGGATTTGCCCCAAGGACTGGGTTGAAACCCACTGTTATTCTAGCTACTTCACTTTTCTGCAAAATATGGCTTAATTACTGGTTACCGGATAACTCCCTCACTTGGTTTGCAGCTTACCATGCTGTGAGGGCTTGTGTGTATCACTGATGCTGAGGGCTAAGATACTGGTAGATTAACTACTAACAGGGTCTCCCAAGATGGCGAGCCTCAGCTGAGGTGTCAGTCCAAGACAAACCACCCATCTGGGCAGCAGCAGAATGGGACGGTGTTGGCAGTGGAGGATCAGATTTCTGTGACAACAGCAATAACACTAGAATTACCTGCGCAGAAGAAAGTACTGGCAATCTACTTCCACACCTTGCCACGAAAACCCAGTGGATAGTCACAACAAAACAAATTGCACAATAGTGCTGGAAGATGAGACCCCCAGGTCGGAAGGCACTCAACTGACATTGGGAAGGAGCTGAAGACTTTTCAGAGTAAAGCCAGCATTTATGATGTGGTTGGATCAAAGCCCTTGGGACGTCTGACTGCTGATGTAGCTGCGCATGAAATGAGAGTCGGAACCTGCAATGATTGTCTTACATATTGAGACCTACAAATACCCCAACTCCCCACACTCACAGATCTACACGCTTCGCAAACAAAACTACTTCACAATTACTTCTTAATAAAAATATACATCACCTTTACCATAAACTTAATTCAAATTCCTCACAATCCAATAAGGAAACACACAATTAAATGGATAAATAGTAACAAAAGTATCTTGGGTAGGAGAAAAAGCATGGGGTTAACTTAGCATTTCTCTATGTGGCTACTCAAAGCCATAGGGGAAAACACAGCTCCACATCACGGGCTTAAAAAAACTCCTCCCAAAAAAGATACCAAATATTTCAAAAACTATTTATTTCAAAGAATCAATTCAATAAAAATAAACAACGGAGAGTACCCCAAGGCGGCTTGGCAGCAACAACTGCTCAGCGTATCAATCTTAAAATCATATTCAAAATATAACACCAGCAACACTATGAGAACAGTCAATTGGAGCTGTTTCAGAAGAAAGCACAACCAATCCAGTAACCAGCTAGGAAGGAAAAAAGGGGGGAAACAGTTACAAAGACTCAGAAAGGCGGTTCAAAAACCTGTTCTCCGGTGTTGCTTGGTGTTCTATTTTGAATATGATTTTAAGATTGATACGCTGAGCCCACAGTGTTGCTGCCAAGGCGCCTTGGGGTACTCTCTGTTGCTTATTTTTATTGAATTGATTCTTTGAAATAAATAGTTTTTGAAATATTTGGTATCTTTTTTTGGGAGAAGTTTTTTTAAGCCCGTGATGTGGAGCTGTGTTTTCCCTTATGGCTTTGAGTAGCCACATAGAGAAATGCTAAGTTAACCCCATGCTTTTTCTCCTACCCAAGATACTTTTGTTACCATTTATCCATTTAATTATGTGTTTCCTTATTGGATTGTGAGTAATTTGAATTAAGTTTATGGTAAAGGTGATGTATATTTTTGTTAAGAAATAATTGTGAAGTGGTTTTGTTTGGGAAGCGTGTAGGTCTGTGAGTGTGAGGAGTTGGTTGTATTTGTTTGTTTTTCTCCAGGCTATTAGGTGTTTGTAGCTCTTTTTACATAAGAGCATAAGATATGCCATAATGGCTCAGACCAAGGACCATCAAGCTCAGTATTCTGTTTCCAACAGTGGCCAATCTAGGTCATACGTACCTAGCAGTTTCCCCAAGGGACACAGGTTCCACAATGCTTGTATTGGTTCAAGCATTGATATCCTGGGTCCCTTCTTAATAATGGTTTATGGACCTTTCCTCCAGGAACTTGTCCAAACCTTTTTTAAACCCAGCTACACTAACAGCCTTTACTACATCCTCCGGTAACAAATTCCAGAGTTTGATTACACGTTGAGTGAAAAAATATTTTCTTTTATTAGTCTTAAATAGTTTACCCTGTAGCTTCATTGCATGTCCCCTAGTCTTTCTATATTCTGATAAGGTAAACAATTGATTTACGTTTACCCGTTCCACTCCGTTCATTAAATTTATAGACTTCTATCATATCTCCCCTCAGCCGTCTCTTTTCCAGGTTAAAGAGCCCCAACCTTTTTAGCCTTTCTTCATAGGAGTATCCTTCCATCCCCTTTACCATTTTGGTGGCTCTTCTCTGAACCTTTTCTAAAATCACTATATCCTTTTTAAGATACGGCGACCAGAATTGCACACAATATTCAAGGTGCGGTCTCACCATGGAACGATATAGAGGCATTATAATATCGTTTGTTTTATTTTCCATTCCTTTCCTTATCATACCTAGCATTCTATTTGCTCTCTTGGCCGCCGCTGCACACTGGGCCGAGGGTTTTAACATGGTATCCACAATGACGCCTAAATCTTTTTCCTGGGTGGTGGTTCCTAATGTGGAACCTTGCATCGTGTAACCATAGTTTGGGTTGTTCTTCCCTAGGTGCATAACCTTGCACTTGTCCACATTAAATTTCATCTGCCATTTTGATGCCCAGTCTTCCAATTTATCAAGATCCTCTTGCAATTTTCCACAATCCTCTTGGGTTTTAACAACTTTAAATAGTTTTGTGTCATCTGCAAATTTGATAACCTCACTCGTTATTCCACTTTCCAGGTCATTTATGAATATGTCAAAAAGCAGCGGACCCAGCACAGATCCCTGGGGTACACCACTATTCACCTTTCTCCATTGGGAAAATTGGCCATTTAGCCCTACCCTCTGCTTTCTATCTTTTAACCAGTTCCTGATCCACAATAGTACACTGCCTCCTATCCCATGACTCTTTAGTTTTGCCAAAAGTCTCTGATGAGGGACCTTGTCAAAGGCTTTTTGGTGGGTTTTAACATATTGTGACATGGAACATATGAAGCATGAACCAAGGAAAGTTGGAGGTGGTCAAGAATGAAATGGAACGTGTACAACTTAATCTGTTGGGTGTCAGCGAACTGAAATGGACTGGCATCAGGCACTTTGCATCTGATGATCACATGGTCTACTATGTTGGAAATAAAAGACAAAGAAATTGTGTTGCATTGATAATTAAGAAGAAACTTGCAAAAACTGTAATGAAACACAATGCAATCAGTGAGTGCATAATTTCTATTCGTCTATGAGGAATGTCCATCAACACAACTATAATTCAAGTATATGCCCAACAACAGTTGCAGAAGAGGATGAAGTTGATGAGTACTAAGAACAAATACAAGCTAAAATTGACAGAACATGCAAACAGGATATCCTGATAGTTATGGGTGACTGGAACACAAAATTTGGCAACAAAGAAGAAAGCAAAGTGGTTAGAAAATATGGACTTAGCAACAGAAATGAAGCTGGAGAAAGACTAATAGAATTCTGCAAGACCAACAAGCTATTTATCTCAAACATCTTTGTCCAGCAGCACAAGCGGCGACTGTACACATGGACTTCACCCAATGGATTGTACAAAAAATGAAATTGACTACATCTGTGGAAGTCAATGATGGAAAAGCTCTATAATATCAACAAAGACAAAACCTGGAGCTGACTGTGGTACAGATCACCAGCAACTAGTAGGCAAACTCAAATTAAAGTTGAAAAAGAGCAAGCCACTCATGAATCTAGCAAAATATGACCTTGAGAATATGCCACTGGAATTTAAAGACTGCCTGCAAAATTGATTTGTTGCTTTAGATACAATTGACAGAGCTCCAGAAGAGTTATGGGATGACATCAAGAAGGTTATATTGGAAGAAAGTGTGAAGTCTCTACAAAAGATGAAAAAGCAAAAACTGCCAAAATGAATGACTGAAGAAACTCTGGAAATTGCCCAGAAATGCAGAGCAGCTAAAGCCAGAGGAGAAAGAGAGGCAATCACAGAACTCAACAAAGATTTCCAACGTACAGCAGGACAAGACAAGGAGAAGTATTTCAATGATGCATGCAAGGAAATAGAATCAGAAACTATTAGAGGAAAAAAAAAGATTGGCTTAAAAAAAATTCCAGCCTCGAAGTGGAATGTTACAGGATACTCAAGGATTCATGTTGAATGATGCTGAGAAGAATCAAGAAAAGGTGGAAAGAATATTATTATACCATAAAGATCAAGTGGACCAACAGCGTTCAACCTGTAACCTATGATCAGGAACCACCGGTGATGAAAGAACAAATCGAAGCACCATTGAAAGCCTTATCAAAGAACAACTATCTAGAGGGTGGCCATGAGTCGACACCGACTTGATGGCATTTAACAACTGGATAACTGCAGGTCATCAGGGATTGGCTGGACCATTCCTGGTTTTGCCCATGCTATGTTATGCAAGGACTGTAGTTTCAATCCCTCTAAAACCAAGGTTCCTAAACCCGCCCTAGGGAACTTCTGGCAGATATCTGCAGTGAATGAGATTCATTTGCATGTAATGGAGGTGGAGGCAGTACATGCAGATCTCTCTTATACATATTCACTTCTCATAGAGTTGCCATGGAATAGCCTAGTGGTTAGAGCACTAACTTGAAAGCCAAGAGACCAGAGTTAAATTCCCACTAGCATTCCTTTTGGTCTTGGGGCAAGTCATTTAACTCTCCATTGCCTCAGAAAAGTCCAAGTTATCAATGTACATTGCCAAGTTTACGTTACAATGTAAATTGCTTTGACTGAAATGATAAAGTAGTATAAAAAACCTGATAAATAAATAAGTCACCCAATTCCAAGAAGATAAATTTAGTCCCATGTTAGATTTCAGGCAACCCTAGACTGATGCATTATGGATCCTGTAGCACTGACTTCAGTGGGTAGAATAAAAAACTACAAATACCACACTGCCTTTAGGATGCAAGTTCAAAACTAGAATTGCCCAAAAAAAATCTCCCTCCTGGAAATGGATGACTTGGCAACTCTGTATTCATTACAGCTATCCTGAAATCCCACCTGGCTAGGGGGTCCACCAAGACAGATTTGGGCACTGCTGCTCTAAAACAGTCTTCATTTCATAGATGCCTTGGTCAAGGGAAAATCGAGACTGGCTAAGCCTCTAACTGGTGACCTGGAGTCACCTGGCTACCCCCTTTTTTCTATGCATTGTTTTATAGTGCTCATGAGGCGTGCAATTACCGTTCACCTGAATGAGGTGGTGATTCACAGCACAATAACTGTGTTTCTTTCTCACTAAAATAACAAATTAACATTTTCCTCCCACCTCCTGTTAACAGCCTCTCTTTTTACCATTCTGATTGCCTGTTATTATTTCAGCTCTCAGGGATCTGCCCCTCTTCCCTAACCCAGTTTGTCAATACACTATCAGATTTTGCGCTCCGGCATCAAAGTTTGGTTTTTGAGAGCCATCGAAGATTAGGGAATCTCTTCCAAGAAAGGAGGGGTATAGAGCTATCGTTAATGGACTGAACCAGGTGACAGACAGGGCGAACTGCCTTGCTTAAAAGCTTTTCATCAACTAGACTGTAAGCTCTGATCAGCAGGGACTGTCTTATACATGTGTCTATACAGCACTGCGTACGTCTTGTACATGATAAGTAGTAGTAGTAATAATAGTCTTTCACATAAATAAAAAATGGTGAGTTTTCTCATAAGCCCAAATGGGCTGGTACTGCTGTTTGGAGGGGTTTATTTTTGCTGCAGCAGTTACCTCCGCCCAGCCAAGCTGAAAATTAAAGCACTGGGTAACCTGCATTGAGTGGCAGTTACTACTCTAACCACCTTACTGGGCAGATGGGATGAGCGTTTTTGGTCTTTATCTGCAGTCACCTACTATGTTACTATGCCACATTTTCTAAAGCGTGTACAGTCATACACTGCAGCACTATATAAACCCTTGAAAGCTGGCAAATTTCATTTTAACTCAACCTTATTTTCTCTGGGGATCTTGAGGGTTTGGTACCTTCCAAGGAGAGGTCCCAGCACGTCAGAACTTTGAAAAAGTTAATTTAAAAAAAATAAATGCATCCAAGTGCTGTGTTTTTTTTCCTGGTTAAACTGCATTCTTCTCATGGGTTTAAAAAACACAAAAAGCCTACTATATTGAATTCACAAAATGTAAAGATCCCAGCAAAACCTTGGATATTTGAAAGGACTAATAGCTTTCTGCTTCAAATACAGAACAGAAAATCATAGGCATGCTGTAGAATTGTAGGGCCTGATATTCAAAGCAATTAACGTGGTTCACACAGCTGCTAACCGCTTTAATTGCCATGAACGGGATATTCAGTGGCACTAATATTCTCCCGCCAATGTACGCCCTGATGATGACCGCTTAACATCGTGGACAGCACCTGGGGATAACTGGGCCTGTTATCCCTTGGCAGCTAAAGTTAGGTACAGAAAAGGCTATCCTAACTTTTACAGCTGAAGCTAACCGGGCAGGGGCTCAATATCGCCACTGTCTGGTTAGCTTACAGTTCTGCAGCCAATCCAGATAGTCAATGCCAGTGGCCAGATATGGCCCTGCCATTAAATATCTGGGTCAAAGGCTGCTCTAGGAGTGCTAGCCCCCACCGCTGAATATTGGGCCCATAGACTTAGGGTGTCATATTTAAGGGTTTAAGGTAATAAAAAGCCCATAGGTCATCATTTTAGCACACCTTTCAACATCTCCAAAGCCCTAATGCTTGTAGCTTCTAGGAGGGACAACAATTCTTCCATTAAAGCCTTGCAGGGTTTTTGCCCTATTTCATAAACTGAATCTTATTTTTATATCTTTTTTATTTTAATGAGCAAGAGATTTTGCTGTGCTTTCTTACTAAGCTTTTCCACCTGGTTTAGGGTTGCCAACTGGCTCCAGATGCGTCCGACAGGCTTGATCCAGTCCTGAGTTTACCTCATTGCATGCAGGGATATGTAGTTCTGATTTCTTCATTGCACTCCATAAGAAAAGGAAAACTACAAGTAACTGCAGGCAATGGGGTAAACCTGGGACTGGAGCAAGCCTGTCGGGCGCATCTGGAGCCAGTTGGCAACCCTACCCTGGTTAGAAGCAGTGGGAATTGAAATCCCTGGGTCTAAGCTGGGCTGTTTCATAACCTGGGTGAGCACCTGGAACAGAGGAACCAAAGTGCCTGTCTTTTCAGAACTACAAACAGGGTTTGCCAAGCCTGGCACTTTCCATTGCATTCCTGTAACAACACTGTGGCCCTTTGTGTGACAAGGACAGTCATCTGTACTCAGCACCCCTGAAGAATCATACATATCTTGGACTTGATGTAAGTCGCTTTAGGCAGACCTTTTTGGAATAGCTATACGTCTAATGATAGCAATCTAACTTTAACAATTCATTGTTCTGGTCTACAAAGACCCATCTGTTTCAGACAGTCATTCTCCAGCACTGCTGGCTTAACGTAGAGTTGTTTTCAAATTTAACTAGCACATGCTAGGAGTAAGATATGATGCCTGCTTCCTTTTAGTCTGTTTTATCACTCGGGTTTAATATATATTGCAGAAATAAAGTTCTCTTTCTTTGTAGTATGCTTCAGAAGCCCACCATCTGGGCTGCAGAACTGTATGGTATCAACTTTTCAGTTGCTTTCCCGTATCATTCACTAACAAGCTGTTCCTACTCCCCTCCTCTTTCTTTCCACAACCACCCCAAATAATGAATAAGTGTGATCTGCTCTTTAGGCAGCTTACCTGTGCAAATCGCTATTAAGCAGTAGCCTGAAAGGAGCAGCCCCACATGAATCCTTTCTATAGCCATGTTGAGAAGTGAGATCAGCTGTTTTCAGTGAGAGCTAAATAAGATCTTAAGCAAACAGTGAAAAAAAAGCACTTCTTCATATCCTTGTAGGAAGGATGTACAGGTAGGTGGAGGATTCAGTGTGCATGCAAACTAGATATGCCTTCCTTCTTTTGATGGACAGTGCCACCTACTGGTACATAATGGGGAAATCACTCTCCCAAAAATCCTCACATTGCACTGAACAGTTACCGCGCAGGACTGTAGGACTGGTGCAGTCACACTGATTGAGCCATGTCCACGTGCAGTAGCTATGCCATCGCTCGGAGTGCAGAGAGAGAGTGACTTGTTTCTTTTTATGACCACCAGTTGCTCCCTCTGTTTGGTTGCAGACTTGCAGAGTGACTGAGTGCTGGGGATGGGTAAATAAATCTCTCTTTCAGGTTTCAACTCAGGCTCAGCCACTGTCTTATCGGGACTAGTCTAAGGCCATCAGTTGCTCACTGCCCTACTCTGGATACCTAAATAGTCTGCATTTCATAGTCTCTCTCTCCACAGCAGAACTGGCAGCAGTGAACAATCAACGGCTGTAGCTAGCAGCATCATGGTGGGGAAATCTGCATGCAAAGAGTAAAATGTTGCCGTTTGCTGTTGCAGCCAAGAACAACAATGGCGGCTGCTGCTGCTGCACTCGGTAAGAGAGACTGGGGGGAAGCAGGGCAGGAATGCTGGTGTATGAGAGACTGGGAAAGCAGATGGTTCACCCTGATGAGAGAGACTAGGGGAAGCAGGGAGCTCATAAAGATATCAGAAAGAGGTTGGGGGGAAACGGGGTGATCGAGAGTGGCCAAGGTGATATGGGAAGGAAAAAGGGGAGCTGCCTCAGATGCAGCTATCAAGGGTGACTGGGAAAAGCTGATGGGAAAAGTGTGGCCACTGCCTCTTGTTGGCACTGTGCAGGAGAATGTTAAGGGCCTGACTTTATTAAACGTTCGTTCCCATGGAAAATATGAAAACAGTTTTAGTAAATCAGACCCTAAAAAAGGAACTCTTATACCTGATTTTTTGGGATGGGGCACATATTGTGATCTAGGTCTTTACAGCTAGCTTGGAGAGGCTGGAGTGCGCAGTAGGGTGGTCAAAAAAAGATATCAAACTAACATACTTATGTTCTCCACAAGGCTAGTTTAGTTCTGTATGATATTTATAACAAATACCCAAAATTTTAATGAAAATAAACGACAATTAGAGGTCACCCCATTTGGCAATGTTTGTCATCTGAACTAAAAAGCAGATAATTGGAGTGTCTGGTACCGGTGGCCTCTGAAGGTTCTGCACCATCTTTTTCTTGGCTAAGCTTGTCAAATGTTCAGACAAAAACCAGAGGTGCCTTGAAAATGCAACAGCCTGGTTTGGGAAAGTCTTAAGAACTGATAAAAATTTGATGTCCTTGAGAGGAACTTGGATTGCAAATGGTGTTTCATTCACTGACTGACGTAAAAAAGACTGACAAACAGAACCAAATCAGTGATATTCCTGGACTGACATGCACTCATCCTGAACTGAGCCTTAAAAAGGGATATTTGAATGCCTTTTCCCATCCATAAAATGTTCAGAATTTAGCGACCTCTAAATATTTTGCAATCAAGCTGAAATTTCACAGGTAAGCAAGCTATCCCTAATGGACAAAACTAAGCATTGTGGAGAAATGAGTCTACAAACATGAACTTTTTGCATTGGTTTATGAAACATTCTAGTGCACAGGTCAATTATCCAGTTCCAGGAGGGAGATTTAAGGCCAGTCCTGAATTTCTAATTACCTTATCCTAATGCATTATGGGACTTGAAGACAGATTTCCAGGGGCAGAATTTGGGACCACAAATCCATATTGCTTTGGGATGTAAGTTCAGAACCAGCACTGGCCTAAAAGTCATCCTCCTGGAACATGGTAATTTGCAGTTCTGGGTAAGATGGCTGAGCTTTTATCACGGGGACATGTTGAGGCTTCGGAGTCCTGTGCATTATTCTTGGGGGGAGGGGGGTTGCTACAGTATGTAACATAACAGCCCCACTCCCCCCACAAGAGCAATGACTGGGGCTTGGCTTAGCATAGAAGGAAATGCATTTCTGTTTCTAGTTCTTAATTTTTGTACAGCGTACAGAGTGGTTTCTTTCAGGTTTCATTTCAGTTGTTTTCTGCACATCGGTAATTTGTGATATTTGGTGAAAGTCTGCCTTGGTTCTTTGTGTAACTGAAGTGAGATATTCTGCAAGTTCAGGTTTGGGGAACCTCCAGCTCTGCACTCCATCTGCCCCCCAGCAGCTCTCTGGAGCTCTCGCTGCTGCACTCATCCCCCTGTTTCCCCCAGGATTGTACAGTTTTCTTTTCTGCTCATTCTTTTGTGTGAGGTCTTTGATGTTTCCTTCTCAGTTTTCGGCAATGTCTCTCTCAGATCTCTTGTGTATTTTGTATAGTATAGGAGGAAGTGCATGTCTATTTTCCTCTTTCTTTGGGATGCACTTCAGATTTCCAGTACAGTGTTTGCCAGCGTTTCTATTTGTGTGTTCCCTGTTTTTGTATTTGATGAAGGTGTGTGACCTAGGTGTGGTAGTTTGCTAGTCTGTAGTTTGTGAGGATGTGCTGCACTTCAGCTTAAACATAAGAACGTAAGATATGCCATGTTTGATCAGACCAAAGTCCATCAAGCCTAGTATCCTGTTTCCAACAGTGGCCAATCCAGATCACAAATACCTAGCAGGTTCCACAATGCATTGGGGCAAGCAGTGGATTTCTCGGGTCCTCTTTAGTAATGGATTACGGATCTTTCTCTCAGGAACTTTGTCCAAACCTTTTTAAACCCAGCTACACTAACAGTTTTTACTACATCCCCCGGTAACAAATTCTAGAGTTCAATTATGCACTGAGTGAAAAAATATTTCTCTTATTAGCCTTAAATGGGTTACATTGCAGCTTCATTGCATGTCCCCTAGTCTTTCTACTTTTTGATGGTGTAAACAATCGATGTACGTTTATCTGGTCTACTTGATTCATTAATTTATAGACCGCTATTATATCTCCCCTCAGCCATCTCTTTTCCAGGTTGAAGAGCCCTAACCTTTTAAACTTCTCCTCATAGCAGTATCCTTCCATTCTCTTTACCATTTTGGTGGCTCTTTCTGTCCCTTTTCTAATTCAGCTATATCCTTTTTAAGATACGACAACCAGAATAGCACACAATATTCAAGTCACACCATGGAACGATACAGGGGTATTATAATATCCTTTGTCTTATTCTCCATTCCTTTCCTTATGATTCCTAGCATTCTATTTTCCTTCTTGGCTACTGCTGTACGCTGGACGGAGGGTTACAACATGATATCTTCGATGACGCCTAAATCTTTGTCCTGGGTGGTGGTTCGTAATGTGGAACCTTGCATTGCGAAACCATAGTTTGGGTTGTTCTTTCCTAGGTGCAAAACTTTGCACCTGTCCACATTAAATTTCATCTGCCATTTCAACGTCCAGTCTTCCAATTTATCAAGGTCCTCTTGCAATTGTTCACAATCCTCTTGGGTTTTAACAACTTTGAATAATTTTGTGTCATCTGCATATTTGATTACCTCACTTGTTATTCCTATTTCCAGGCCATTTACAAATATGTTAAAAAGCAGCAGACCCAGCACAGATCCCTGGGGTACTCCACTATTCACCTTTTTCAATCAGGAAAATTGGCCATTTAGACCTACCCTCTGCTTTCTATCTTTTAACCAGTCCTTAATCCGCAATAGTACACTGCCTCCTATCCCATGACTTTTTAATTTCGCCAAGAGTCTCTCATGAGGGACCTTGTCAAAGGCTTTCTGTAAATCTAGATACACTATATCGACCGTCTCACCTTGGTCTACCTGTTTATTCAAACCTTCAAAAAAATATAAGAGATTAGTAAGACAAGACCTTCTTTGGCTAAAGCCATGTTGGCTTTCTCCCAATAAACCATGGCTATCGACATGTTCAGTAATTTTGTCCTTTATAATGGTTTCTACCATTTTGCCTGGTACTGACGTCAGGCTCACCGGTCTGTTGTTTCCCAGATCACTCCTGGAACCCCTTTGACAATTCGCCAATCTTCAGGTATTACTGATGATTTTAATGATAGTTCACAGATTACAAATAGTTAGGTCTGAAATCTCATATTTCAGTTTTTTCAACACCCTCGCAAATATATCATCTGGTTCAGGTGATTTGCTACTCTTTAATTTATGAAATAGTTGTAATACATCTTTCTGGTTTATCGATATTTCTTTCACTTCTTAGAATGCATCACCTTTAAATACCATTTCAGTCATGGGTAACTTTCCTACATCTTCATATTGTATTTTCCCTGTAGTATTACAGGTAAAAGTTGTTGCTGTGAGAGTCCTGGGAGTTAGTATTGTTTTGGAATGGCAGGGTAACCTTACAGAAGCTGAGTGCTTTTTAGAGTAGTTTGTTACTTCAGGGTGAAGAGTTTGTCATTAAACTGAAATGACATCAAACTTTTTTGCATTATTAGTAGTAAGTGGAAGTATCCTAGCAGCACAAGATGACATGAAAACAAAATGTGCCATGCTGGGTCAGACCAAAAATCTACTGAGCCCAGCCAACAGACTAGTGTGTTAGAACTTGACATTTTTCAGTTTGTTTTTTATTTATTTTGTAAATTATAATGCGCATATTGTGGACGATGCTTCCTAAATATTAGCATGCGCAATCTTCTGCAGCACCCATGTTATCCTATGGGCACGGTGGCAGACAGAAGGCAGTACTATATGTATTTATATGTTGTGCAATTGATTTAATGTTGCAGACTGTTTACCTGAAAATCTCTCAACAGCTGCACTCTAAAGCATTAGAGTGTAACTAGCACGGCTCAGACTCATGTATGCCAAGTGCCCACTCATATTTCCTCTGGAACCCCTCAAAAACTTTGTCACTAGTGATGATATTCAAAAATTGGTCAAGATCTAGAAACAGTGAAAAAAAGAGGAAAACTGAGGATGGAAAGAGTTGATTCACTCTAATCATCAATCTTTGTCTAAAGGATGTTACCTGTTTATGAGGTGTATGAACAGTGTGTCCAAAGGAGGGACCTAGTTGCTCTGGAAAGCTATTTATAACATCATTCTCTGTATAATTCTTAAGTTGGTTTAATACTTGGCATTACAACTCGCATATAATCCAGCTTTCTATAGGAATAATAATGACTTCTTAGAACTGCTCTTCTATGTTAAGAGTGAAAAAAAACAGTTGATGGTTGTCATTAAGAACATAAGATATGCCATACTGGGTCAGACCAAGGTCCATCAAGCCCAGTATTCTGTTTCCAACAGTGGCCAATCTAGGTCATATGTACCTAGCAGTTTCCCCAAGGGGCACAAGTTCCACAATGCTTGTACTGGGTCAAGCATTGATATCTTCGGTCACTTCTTAATAACGGTTTATGGACCTTTCCTCCAGGAACTTGTTCAAACCTTTTTTAAACCCAGCTACACTAACAGCCTTTACTACATCCTCCGGTAACAAATTCCAGAGTTTGCTACAATTCAGCACCCACTTCATCCCCCACTGCTTCAGGACCCTCTCTATAACGTTTGCATGGGATCTAGATCTTGAAATTACATTACTTATCCAAAAAACTGGAACCAATACCATTTTAACCTGTCTTTGAGCAGTCCCCTCTGACATGAATAGAGGAGCGATGGAGGAGGAGAAGGGCTGGTCTTGGCTTTGGTGACACCTTGTACAGAATGGGTTCTTCCTTTGGGAGATCTGAAGAGCATGAGAATCCCCTTGAAGATCTAAAGAGGAGTGAGGTGATCAGAGGCACCAACATACCCCACTCCAGAAATCTGAGCACTGGCATCAGCATAAACAGAAAGTATTATGGGGTCTGTGAGCCCTCATATTTCCCCCCCCCCCCCACCCAGGGTCTCTCTCATTTGACCAGTCTACCCCATTCTCCCATTCAACACCACAGTATTGGTTTACTCCCCTTCTACCTGATCCCTCACCCCCAATTTTCCCTCCACAGGCCTCTCTCTCTCGTCTAGTATCTCTCCAATACCTGAGTTGCCATTCTTTCACTCAAACCCCCAAAACCTGCTCTCTTTTTCCAATGTCTCTCTCCCCTCCACTCCCTCACTCATCTCCTTCAGTCACAGGCATAGTTTGACTGCTTCATTTTGTGTGGTGGGGGGGGGGCAGAGAGGAAGGGGGACATATTTGCATATTCAGTATGGTTATCTTAAGAAAACACTAGATGGATAGGAAGCCAGTATATCAAACAGGCAAGGGATGAGCTGGCAGCCCCAAGATACTCAAAGAGGGAGCAGAGGTTCTCATTCAGTGGCTTTGCCAAAAAGAAGGAAAGGAACATATTCCCAGGCTACGGAATTAAAATGCAGCAAAAACTGCATTTTCTAGCCTGGTACGCTTAAAGCCTGCAAATTTTCTAGCCTGGCACTCTTAAGATTAAAAAATACTAACACCTCTAAATATATATTCCACAAAACACAATGGAGATGTAAGGTGCTCACACGCCAAGGAACAAAAAAAAAGAGAACCACAGCGCAGTTTCTAATACCAAAATAAGGTATAACTAATTTTATTTTGGCATTAGAAACTGCACTATGGTTCTCTTTTTCTTTCTGAACATCTATTTTGCGTCCAACGAAACCCCTCCTTCAACAGTAGGTGCAGAGCAGAACTAGAACTAGGGTAAACATAGATCGATTGTTTACGTTATCAGAATATAGAAAGACTAGGGGACATGCAATGAAGCTACAGGGTAAACTATTTAAGACTAATAAAAGAAAATATTTTTTCACTCAACGTGTAATCAAACTCTGGAATTTGTTACCGGAGGATGTAGTAAAGGCTGTTAGTGTAGCTGGGTTTAAAAAAGGTTTGGACAAGTTCCTGGAGTAAAGGTCCATAAACCATTATTAAGAAGGGACCCAGGATATCAATGCTTGACCCAGTACAAGGATTGTGGAACCTGTGTCTTTTGGGGAAACTGCTAGGTACGTATGACCTAGATTGGCCACTGTTGGAAACAGGATACTGGGCTTGATGGACCTTGGTCTGACCCAGTATGGCATATCTTATGTTCTTATGACATTTCACCATAGAAACCAACATACAAGAAAAAAAATCTGATTCTGGTTCATCTCATTAATAGCCTCTCCAGCACCAGGCAGATTGTGAACTCACACAAGGTCCTACAAAAGTCACTGAAAACCTAAAATGCAAATCTACCATATCATAGCGACACCAGCTTCTAAAATTAACACAATAAGGAGCCTACCCAGAAAAGAACAGCACCATAAATATTGCAGTGGGCCTTAGAACATCCTTATACCTATTTGGAAAACTGAACAAGCCATATTACTGCAGTTCCTACATAGAAACACCATGATAACAAAACACTTGGTCTCAGTCACACAGTTAGACCCTAACCAAGTACAGAATAAATTATAACAAACTCAAAGTAGAAATATGTAGACAAAATTAAATTGAAACCCTAATAAGTTGGCCCTGTATACAGTGCAACACACGAAATAGAGGAGGCGGGAGGCACTTTACCTCACTTTTGCTGAGCAGTTGCACAAGACACTCAAGTCTCTCTGATTCCACATGCAGGCGGCACAGCCTCTCCCCACAGTCTTCCCCCCTCCATCGATCTTATTGCCTCTTGCTCAGAGGTGGCCGTGCCTGCATTTGGGATCAGAGAGAACTGTGCCTCATCTTACTGCTCAGCAAATGAAAAGCAGCAACTAGCAGAAAGATGCACTTAGTGGCAGGACTTTATTTGTGCAACTGTGCAATCTATAGCTGGCGCTAAAATTCCAAATGTGCTGTGTCTCTATTGTAGGCCTCAACAAATTTTGTGTGGATTTAGGAGCCAGGCCAAAATTTTAGGAATCAGTGCATGTGACCTCCTCGTGCCACCCCCTCCTCCCCAGCATTGTCTCTCACACTGGTCTCATGTTCTCAAGTCTCACGAGACCAGCACCAGTGTTTCTATACAGACAGAAATACAGATAACAATTATAGCCTCAGCAAAGCCAGTTCAAGGAGATGAGGTGCTCTAGGTGAACCTTATCCCTTGCGCCCCCCCCCCCCTCCTTGGCACCAATTGCAACCACTGCTGTCCCTTTCCGGGACCGACAGCAGGGGCAATAGCTACAAACAGCCCTGCAGAACTTACTTTCAAGCTTCAGCGCTGTGGGGCTGTTTGCTTCTGCCACTTTCCAATGCCCAAAGCCGACTTCCCTTGCAAACAGGAAGTTGGCATTGAGAGTCGGAGAGGGGCAGAAGCAAACAGCCCCGTGGCGCTGCAAATTGAAGGTAAGTGCCACAGGGCTGTTTGCAGCTGTTGCTGTCTCTGTTGGTTCTGAAGAGGAGGAACAGTGGTGGCATGGGGTGTCCCTGGAGGGCTGGCGCTCTAGGCGACCACCTAGTTCACCTAATGGTAGTGTCTGCCCTGAGCCTCAGATATTAAGTGTCTGTACATGTGTGTGGTGCAAGGGTGGTATGCCTATCTATGCTAGGGATGTGGCGGTGAGTGCCTATGTGTGGGTGTGGTGCAGAGCTGAAGTATATGCATGTGTGTACTGCAGCGCTGGGTATGTGCATGTGCATGTGTGTTGTGGTATGGAGATGAGCTGCCTGTATATGTGTGTGTGGTGCAGAGGCGAGGTGCTTGTATGTGTGTGCTGTGCAGAAGTGAGGTGCCTATATATGTGTGTGTGTGTGTGGTGTAGAGGTGAAGTACTTGTATATGCATCGTTCAGAGGTAAGGTGCCTGCGTGTGTTTGCGTATATTGTTCAGAGGCGAGGTGCCTGTGTCTGTAGTGTGGATGTGAGGTGCCTGTCCGTGTCTGTCTTGCGGAAGTGGGGTGCCTATGTCTGTGAATGTGTGGTAGGGGGCTGGGGTGCTTGTGATTGTGTTCGGGGGGAGGGGAGAATGTACCTTTTGGTAATACCTTGCACTCTTCCCTCCCTCTCCAACCCCTGTCCTGCTGGCTCCTCTCCTCTTACCCTCCAGATTCTCCCCCCTCCACCAACCCCCCTAGCACTCCCATCCCCTGCTCCAAAATCCCCCCAATCCTCCTTTTTTAATAGGCCCACTGCCCCTTTAAATTTTCTCTGCCCTCTCTATCTCATTTCTTCACTCCCACCCCTCCACAAACAAAAAAAAACGTTTTTTTCTTGTGGGCTGCTTTCGCAGCTTCCCCATTCCCTGTCTGCCCGTGGGATCCCATCCCCCACAGGCAGAAAAGATGAGGATGGCCCCAATTGCGCCAAATTCCTCTTTGATCTGCTCGTGGGAGATGGGATCCCCATGGGCAGAGACAAGGGGGGAGGCCGCTATTGTGGCCTTGATGCAGCCTGTCTGCATGTGGGGATCCGATCTCCCGCTGGCAGACAGAAGAGACCTTTTGCCGCGATCGCAGCAGTGTGGTTCTTTTCTGCCCGTGGGACATCAGATCCCCGAGGGCAGACAAGGGATTGCAGCCATCCAGGCATCTCATTTGGGGGGGTGTCAGTGCCCCCTCACCTCCCCAAACTATGCCCATGCCTTCAGCCCGTGCTCGTCACCTCCCTGAGTTCTCCCTCTTTTCCTCCCCGTCCCACTCTCTCATTCATGCCTGTAGCCTCTATTCTTCTTTCCATTCCCAAGGCCTTTCTTCCGCTCCCTTCCCCACGAGCAGGACAGCAGCATCTGTGATCAGAGACACCCCAAGTCTGTTCTTCCTCCCCCGTGATTCAGAGAGCAGTATTTTGAAATGCAGAATGCTATACAGCTTTCTAGTAAGCATAATGCCTTTCAAAGCATTGATCCACTTGGGAAGGACAAGTGCAGGCAGCATGACAGAGCAGCAGGTTAGATGTGCAACTGCAAGCGGCACTATCTTGCAGGCTGGTGCCAAGCTGCAGAGGGGTGAGATGAGGGAGGGTGGGGGCGGAGATTGGCTGATATAGTGCAGTAAGCTGTGAATCATAACTCTGCTCTCAGCCCTCCAATGATTCACAACTTACTTGATGTTGTCAGTGCGGACCCCACTGCCCCTGAAAAGCTGATTGGTTCTGCTCGCTAGCACTATGAAGTTCTCAGACAAATGTTAAGCTGTACATTGCTCAAACTACCGTGTTGTTCTCAAACTACCTGGATGCTACAGGTAGTGTGAGAACCTGGGGAGCAGAGGGAATCAGCTTTTTGTGGGCAGTGGGGGTCTGCACCAGAAGGGAAGGTAGCTCAGCAACTTTCAGGCAACGAAGGGGGAAGATAATCTGGCTGAGGCTCTTGGCCTATAGTCAGTCCTGATTAGAACTATTTGAACCATACGGTAGCTCTAAATGGAATCATTACAGTCAGTTGTAGCTAGTCCTGGGTTATGCTGACTGCATCTTTGGACTTGTCTTTTCAATTTCTCTAAGGATAACTGGAACTCCAAGTCTCTAAATGGCAATATTGGAAGAAAGTGGGACAACTGAACCCAGGCACAGCTCAGCTAGTCCTTGATGGCATGCAGCATCTGGTCAGTTTACCTTAACCCTGTGCAGCAAGCCTTTAATTAGTGTATCCCAGTGGCTTATCATTTTTCTTGGTCTAGTCATATTAGTAACTGGAATGCTCCTGCTTTCAGAAGTGGGCCAAAATATTGTGAACAGAAAATCTTCGCTTAAGGACCAGCCCCAGGCATTAATAAATGACCCATGAAAGTTGCAGAGAAAATAAAGTCGCAGCGAATAATGAGCACTTTAAGATTGCTGAGGTTTCAAAGACATCTGAAGTTGGGATCCAGAATAGCCTCCCATTAACACTCAGACTGTGGGAGTTGATATTCTTGCCTGTCTCTTCCAGTTTCCCCACTGCATAACCTTCAGAGAAAGCTCGGAGATAAGACAGCTTGACTGGCCATTGAAATCTGCTGTCTTAAAGAAGGTTTATTTAAATGATCCACACTGCAGACACAAGAGGATGGAACCATCTCCAGGAAAGCATGACTTTTTCACTCTCTGGTTTCATCTTTTCTATGGGTTTCGAACATTAAGGAGTATGTAACTTTTTGGTTCAAGTTACCAGCACCACTTGGGCTCTTTCGCTGAAGGCTGTTCTCCGGGTATTTCCTGAACGTCCCTGAGTCATCCAGTACTTCCTCATTCTCACAAATCATTTCTTTTGCTTCCCAACTATCATTGTCCAGCACCCCAGAATCTACTAGCTCTTTTCTTGTTTTGTAGCCATGAAAGATGGCATGGAATTTGCTGACTGCCTCATGTTGGTTTCTCAGGTCCATTCTTGTCTGGTATGCTTTCCAGGCTGCCTGAATGATGGCAGCAGCTCTGTTCACTTGCTGGTAATACTTTTTGATCATGAAAAGTCTTCTTTCAATTGGGTCAATGACTTGGCAAGAAGAAATATATCTTACGACTTTCTGATTAACAGAGGGAGCTGCCTTGTTTTCCCTCTGGGAGACTTGTATTGGAATACAGGACTGCTCAAAAACAGCCTTTGGACTATCGTTCAGCCACTGACTTGTAGGTGACTTAGAGTAAGAGTTTCTTGTATATTTCACAGTGCATCTGTTTGGAGGTTTCTCCTGAGTAGGAAAGACGGAAGAGTCAACCACACCTTGCCTTGGATTGTGCCAAACACTATTGTTCAAAACTCCTGTTGGTCCATTGCTTGATTCCATTGACCTCCGTCTAGAGAAGTTAACATCATGGGATGAACTAGCATTCTGCTCTTTCATTAGTTGGGAGTCTATCCTTGGTTCCCCATACGAAACATATGATGCTAGGCTTACTGATTCCGCCTGAAAGGAATTGGAAGGCTTTGTTTGCTCAGAGTATTCACATTCCTCACCAGTGTGTAATATCTCCCTTACTTTGTCCTGTTTTCCTTTGGGACAGTTACTGTTTAGGGTGAATTTCCTTTTGCTCCTTTGATGAGTTGCAGGAGTAGCAGGGTTTACAGGCTTCTGAGTTCTCAACTTTTGGTCACTAGTTCCTGCTATAGGGGATTGTGATTTGAAAACAATAGGATAAATATAGACTAGCTGGCTTGATGAGTTATCGAGTGGCATAGGATCATTTTCTTCTTTCATAAATTCTTGTGGGGAATAGTCTAGGCCAGGTGCATATTGCTGAAAAACAGGGCCCATTCCAATTCCCTCAAGAATGCGGATTTCTTTGGTTCTTGGAGGTTGATCCTGAATCTCATCCCATGCACGTTTCACTTTAAACCGACCTGCTCCTCTTGATCTTTGCCATTGAGGTATCCCACGTGTCTCATTTTCTTCTCTAAATACAGGGGGTCTCGGGCTTGTGCTGCTCTTTTGTTGTCCATTTGTCCGAGGCATAGGTGAGTTTACATTAAAGGAAGACGGTATGAAAAGTAATAAAGGCTTGTATGAATATTCGCATGATTCCAAGAATGGAAGGGCTTTGAATATAGGGCTGTGATAAAAAGCACTTGCCTGTGTTTCCTGGCTTGTTTTCCAGCCTAAGTGGATGACAGTGGCTTCCTGCTCTATTTCTCGGAAAATCTTCCTCACTTTGTAGCTTCTATAGTAAGCTTGAATGATAGTGGCTGCATAATCCAGAATTAACAAGTCCATCCTTACCCTGTAACCTCTGTAGAAGGACTGAATTAACACAGCAGCGTTGTGCTGAGCTTGGTTTATCTTACTCAGGGCATTCCCCCTTGCTGCCTTGAGAAAAGAGGTGGGCTTCTGCTGATTCTGCATATTTTGCACGTCTTCAGCCTCGTGAAATTTATCTTTAATTAGAGCCACATCATAGTCTAACAGTCCATACCTCCTTTTGTTTTTGAAAGTTTCCCAGTTGGTTGGTTCATGGGTAGCATCATGCTGGAGATCAAGTTGTTTCTTGATGCTGTAGCGTCTCCAGGCAGACTGTATGGTAGAAGCTGCATTGTCTTTTATCCTCAGAATTTCATCAGAAAAATTTCTTCTGGACAATTTTGCCTTTCCATGTCTTGACACGTTGGACCAGCTTGGTGAGCCATTTGCTTTTTGATTTCCCTGACTTTGCATAATGTATGGTGCCGGAAGATCTATTTTATCATTTCTAACTTCCGATGCCTGCCCTCCATGTGACTGCATCCTGCAAAAGTGGACATAAGGTAGCTATCAGTTAAGGAAACAGCTCTATCGACTTTTACAGACAATCCATTCATGCTGCCAGTACAGGCACAGACAGCCAACTTTTATTAACTTTTTTTGTGGAAATCAACTTAACTTACACATTCTTTCCCACTTATACACAAATTCCCAGTAGGCCATTTCTATTGCGCAATGACGTTTGTAATCTTTCCTCTTCTACATTTCATTTCAAGCCAATTCCGAACTTGTCCCAGCCCCACTCAATACCACTGAGAATGGATGAGGAGAAGGGTCTGAGGTTAAGCATCACGAGACTTCATTTAGAATTTTCACCCCCTTTCAATTCTTCTCATTTTTCTCTAAAACGTCATCACAATGACAGTCCTCTGATTGAGCGAACATGGACCATAGGTCTGTCCCACAGCTGCCACAAGTGCACCCTTGATGGCTGATACTCCCTCCCTCCTAGGGGGCTCCACTGTGCTTCTAGCCCCTGTCAGTCATAGGTATAGGAGCTGGGCCCAGCCTATGCACAAAAACCTGATTGTATGTATAACATCTGTTCACATGTTCTCTGCAGTATTTAGATAATTCTCTACTAATCATTAATGCATCTTTGCTAATACTTGAGAGGGAGAGTAGAGGAAGCTTGATTAATGGGTAGGATTAATTTTACACCAAAAGCCCCTCAAAAAAGGGAGTTCAGCAGTGCCGCTCTCAAAAACATTGTCACTACAGTGAGAAAGCAAGCTCAGGGTTGATTTCTTCAAGACCTGACATCCGTGGATAATATGATAATCACTATGGGGGTCATTTTAGAAGCCCTATCCTTGCTTTTGGACATCCAAAAATGGGTATAGAGATGTCCAAAGCACAGAGGCGGCTCCACAGCCGTTTTAGAAGCTGGCTCTGGGTCATGGACATCTGGCGTCATGTCTAAGTTTAGACGTGCACCTGAAAAGCGCTCGTTTTGGCTTTTTAAGAAGTTACTTTTTATTTATTTATTATACATACACTCCAGTATAAACAGCTTGATTAATATCCCACTTAGTCATCCCTTCAGGATACTTCTCGCTCTGTTTTGTGAAGCTGCACACTGTTATGAAGTTACCCATATGCTTTCTAAGCCCTGCCTATCTATCACACTGTAAGAGGCATAGTCTGAGAATGTATGCAAAGTGCAAATTCATGCTGCATGCTGCATGCATGGCGTCTGTCTGTTTGACACTAGTTGTGTGGTTGTGCAATTGTAAGTATGTATTTGCTTTTATGCTTTGTCCAGATGTGTTTTCATTGATAATGGTCTCCATTTTCAGAGCTTTATTTGTCAATGATACATTTCTGCATTATCCCGATGTGCTATATCTTCGGTTACATATGCCGATTCATGCAGTACCCAGATAACCCACGTCTCCGATGTGTTGCTGTGATATGCTGTTATTTGTGGAACCCAGATGATGTATCAATGTTATATAGACATAGGGATTTAATATAATTAATGCATATAAAATTAATATATATATGTTTCTTATTAGAGTATTAGTATGAAAATAGTCTTTCTACAAATGCACGGTAAATAGATAGATATATTTTGAGGGTACAATTATCCTGTTAATATATACTGTGTAGAACTTTAATGACTGTCTTTGTATTCCTTGTCAGGAGCGCTACGTCTAATTTTATTGGGCAGTGTTTTTGTCAAAAGCCCCAATTTTATATTACTATTTTAGTTTTGTATTATATTTGCTATACATTTTTATATCAGCCAATCATACAAAGATTGTTTATATATATACAGGGTGGCCCAAAAAAAGTGAGAACATCTCGTAAATTAAAAGCTTAAATAGTTTACTTTTTTACCCTTTTTAGCTATATAACGTCTTTATTTCAACAATTTCCGGTTGCCATCTTTTTTTTTTAATTTGTCAATTGTTTACATCTGTCTTTTTGAATTTTTAAATAACTTATATGCTACGAGATGTTCTCACTTTTTTGGGCCACCCTGAATACATAATTTTTAAACTTTGCAAAACTGCTATCATTTAACTGTATATATCTCTTTTTTCTTATTTTTTTAGCAATTTCTGCTTTGTTGCACTTTTAAGTCTGGTATGAATTCTTATTTATGCTTGAGAACATCTTTTATATATTATTTTTCTATATATATTTGTAGTATTTGCATAACCATTTATTCTTTTAATGATTATATTTTTATGTATTTCTGTGTGTAGTTTTTATGTTTATATTTTTATTTTTAATCTTACTGGATTATTTGTAAACATCTGAAGAAGGTGTTTGCCGCCGAAACTTGGCCAAGTCAGGCCAAGTCTCTAATAAAATAATTTATATTATAAGACCTGGTCATCCTCCACTCTTTGTGTGTTTTACATGATATATCTGCAGAAGATGTCTTTCTTCTGAGAGGAAAAACATCCATAGAAGAAGGCACTTTGCTATTCCCACTACTCAGTACAATGTCAATGATAGCAGCAGTGGAATTTGAACCCTGAGCTGTACTTTTTTAAATCCACAACTCTAACCATTAGACTATCCTAGATGTCTAGGTGCTGGAATACAGTTCTGGGAATGTCTGTGTGGATGCCCCCATAGATGTCCTGATTGGGCACCTCCACATTTGTAAAGTCATGTCTGCACCTGGATGTGCCTGCATTAATTTTAGACTTTCTGGCTTAGGCGTCCCAAATTACACTTGGAGGTTCCTTCTAAAATTCGTTCATGCTTCAGAGCTTCATGAAGCAAATGTTGATGGCTTGTAATTTTCTTTTAGTTTGTAGTCACTTTATAAAAGAATTGTCCTAAAAGAAGGTCATGTTTAAAAAAAGAAAATTTCTGGAAATGAGTATTCATTCCAATCATTGACAGTGTGGTAGGCTATGGCCTAGCATGGCCTGCTATTATGAAAGGCCTGTAAGTTAGGCCTGGATCCTAACTCCCATTATAGCTAGAAAAGAACCAAAAATCTGTGAAAAAATGAGAAAACTGTTTTAAAATGCTTAATAAGAAGTTTTTATGAATTCATAAGTCTTCCATTATTCTCTTGTGTGTGAAAGAAAAGAAATGTTTCAATACATGCATTCCTGAAGCTAGGGATAACCTTGCAGTAGAGAAGTAACAAAATCAAGAACTGCACCATTGTTAGAGCAATCCTAAGGGAGGGGGCTGGTTGCTAGGCTCCAGAGGGATTTCTAATTGGACAGGTGCAGGGAATGTAAAACCAATGAGAAGTTTGCATGTATCGAGTTGGAACCAATAGAAAGTTCTCATGTATCAAACTGAAAAAGAGGTATAAATGGTTATGTCTCTGTAGAAACTTTTGCTCAGTTCCTTTTGAAGCTTTGACTGACTGGGCCTGTGCACAATAAACTGGCTTGGACCCTGTCAATTGACTCCTGGATTTATTCATTGATTGCACTTTGCTACAGCATATTCTTGGTGCGTTGGCTGGGAAGTGCGAGTGGTAAATGGTATTCAAGTGAATAATCCATGCAATTCGCCTTGAGGTTTGGCCCGGTTGGAACCGTGTCTGTCCGACCGCGGGGGAAACCTCAGGCGCCGCCGGCCCCTTTGTGCCAGAGAGGGTTCCGCCTGCCTCGGCGGGCCATCGGGTCCAGCTGGCCAACACCTCCGACCCGGGGGAGTCCAGGTTCCAACTCAGAAGCTGGTGTGGTATCGGGGACCGGATCCTGTGAGTAGACATTTTTGTGATTCGATAGTCAGAAAGAACAGCCTGGGACAACGTCTTGCGTGCGCAGGACTAATTTGGTATATTTGGTATAGACTAACTGGGAAATCTCGCATGAGTGTGTGCGAGACAAGGGAACCTGATCACCTCCCATAAGGGCGGTCCTGGTAAGCTCCGCGTAAGGGAAAGCGGAAGCCAAAGCCATCGATCCTTCTTGTTTGAAATAGTCAGTTAGTCAGAAAACCTGGGCACTTGAAATATGATTTCCTGTTGAAATATGCTTGCTTGTGTGAGTGAGAGGTCTTGAAATACAGACCGAGCGAGAGCGGACTCCTAAGTAGCGCAGTTCCTGGCCGGGCGACCGCGCCCAGGTCACAAAAAGGAGGAAGCGAGTGGTGTTTGTCCCCCCCCAGTGTTCTGTGGGCTGTACGGACCCCTTACCTACAGCCATACTACCCATCCTTATTGTTCGTTGTCTTGTACGTCATTACATGTACGTAGAGTACGTAGCGTACATAGTTAGTAGAGTACGTAGGTAGTGTAAGTAGGTACGTTCAGATTATGGGAGGGACGGAGTCCACGCAAACTCCGTTGGCATGTATGATCAAGAATTTCCGTAAAGGATTTTCGGGTGATTATGGTATGAAAATGACTCCATCCAGATTAAAAATGTTATGTGAATGGGAGTGGCCCGCGTTAGCTGCTTCATAGCCCCGAGGGGGCACCTTTGATTTAGAAACAGTTTTACGAATTCATCAGCTTATACTATCCTGACCAGTTCCCCTATATAGATTCCTGGTTAAGTGTGTGTGAACAGCAGCCCTCATGGATGAAGCACTGTTATGAGGAGCGCTGTAAAATATTTGTAGCTACTACTAGGGGAACCAGAAAAGTCAAGGAAGAGAAGCCGCCTGTGTATTCTGCCCCAGAGTCCCCAGATATTCTGGCTAAGTTACCCCAGCACCCACAGAAGTTAGTTCCCACAGCACCACGACCTGAAGTAGAGCCAGATGAGGAGCCCCAGAAAATACCGCTGCAGCAGCCTAAGAAGCACCCTACCCCGAGTGATAGTCCCGAGTCAGGCCCAAGCACGTCGGGGGGACTCAAGTCCTCTGACGAGATAGAAAGCGGAGGCTCTCCTGCCAGTTCAGGATCACCCACCAAGGAGATTTGTGTCCGGGAGCCTTATGATTTAAGAAGCGTAACTCCCAAGAAGAAGGAGAAAGCAGGCCACCTAATGCCATTACGCCAAGTGCCTGGAATACCTGTTTTAAATGATCAGGGTCAGATGGCACCAGGACCAACCAGCTTAGTTTATGTACCCTTTTCCACCACAGATTTATTGAACTGGAAAACGCATTATGCATCCTATACAGCCAAGCCTCAGGAATTAACAGAATTAATGTCTAGCATTATGCAAACCCATCAGCCTACCTAGGCCGATTGTCGCCAGCTCCTGTCTACCCTCTTTACTACTGAGGAGCGAGGGCGAATCGGGCAAGCAGCCCTCCGTTGGTTAGAAGAAAACCCTGTAGAAGGGAGAGGAATAAATCCCCCACAAGCAGCTGTTGCAGAATATCCCAATGAAGATCCCGGGTGGGACCCGAATGATGAAAGGGGGGCGGCAGCCCTAACCAGGTTTCACCAGGCCTTATTGCAGGGCCTGAAGAAGGGAGGCCAGAGGGCCATGAATATCGGGAAAGTATCGGAAGTTCTCCAGGGTCCAGATGAGAGCCCAGCGGCCTTTTATGAGCGGTTGTCTGAAGCTTATAGATTGTATACTCCATATGATCCCGCCGCTCAGGAAAATTTACGCATGGTAAATGCGGCCTTTGTTAGTCAGTCCCAGAGAGACATAAAGCGAAAATTGCAGAAATTGGATGGATTTGCGGGCATGAATACAGCACAGTTAATGGAAGTCGCTCAAAGTATTTGTGAATCGTGAAAATGAACGAGACAGAGAAAGTGAATGAAAGATGAAGAAGAAGGCAGATCTTCTTGCTGCCGCTATAACCGAACGACATGGAGGAGGTTTTCCTAATCAAAGGACCAGAGGATGTGGAAGAGGCCGCGGAAGCGAAAGGCCTCAATTGGGTGCAAATCAGTGCGCCTACTGCAAGGAAGAAGGACATTGGAGAAATGAGTGCCCGCATTTAGACTCCGCCCCTGCAAGGGGAGGAGGGAGTCCTTGGAGGCCAGGAGGACGATTTCGAAGGAGGGGAGGAATGAACCGAACACAGTTCCAGCAGGAGAGGGAGGAAGCCATTGAGGGAGTGGCAGTAGCAACGGGCTATGACCTGGATGACATAAATGAAGATTAGGCCAGACCGGGCTCCAAGTTCACCCTGGGTCCCCAGGAGCCTATGGTCAGTTTAAAGATAGGGGACCAATACATGGAATTTATGGTAGATACAGGAGCAGCTATTTTGGGAGACACCGATGGTGTCCTAAAATTTATATAAAAAACTTTGTTATGAGCGATATTAATGTAGTTCTGGTTTCTGATGAAGCCTGGTGGCGAACAAAAGCTTTTGTTAAAAGGACAACGAACGGCAATTAATGGGGCGGCTTACTGGTGGCTGCGGGAGCGCTGAAGTAGAGCTTACAACAGATAAGTAACAGATTGCTCTTTGAATGGATTTTGGTGATACTATTTAATTAAGAAGTTTATTTCTCTTCCTTTTTAGCTTATTGCTTATGGAGCCATGTGCTGATACGATTGAGTTTGCATTATATTGCAATTGGAGGACATAAACATCGCTATTTAAAGGGCACTTAATGTCTTTACTTTATGGAAATGTAGCAGGCACCTCTTGCAGTAATAAATGTTATGTGTTTGTTGGAGGGAAGTAGTTTGTATTGTTATTTATTAATGTGAGTTTATGTGAATCTCTGCAGAGATTGTTGGTAGAGTAAGGTGGCTTTTTAGATAAAGAATTTTTCTATTTCTTAGAATAAAATTAATGAGATTTTGAAGCTACGGACCTATGAAGTAAGTGTCCGCCATTTCCCTATGGTGATGAATTTCGCCAAATGGAGGGTGAGTAAAACCTGAGGTCCAGTGATAGCTTGATGTCTGAAGGTTTCAGTGATTGAATAAGATATTCTGTTGAGATAGTAAATTATAGTAAATAGTGGAGTTACTAAGGGGTTTTACTTTTGGTTGATGTAGATACAGGAGCAGAACATTCAGTAGTAGCCAAGCCAGTAGCTCCTTTGTCCTCACGATCTGTCACCATTGTGGGAGCCACTGGAAATAAAGCCACAAAGTCATTCTTACAGAACCGCATGTGTGAACTAGGGGGACAGAAGATAACGCACCAGTTCTTGTATATGCCTGAGTGCCCTATTCCACTACAGGGCCGAGACATGCTTGCTAAGCTCCAGGCACAAATATCTTTTGCTGAAGGGGGAGAAATGAAAATGACTGTGAACCCAAAGCCTGCTGGATTGATGGTGCTCACTGTTCCCCCGAGAAGAAGAGTGGCGGTTCTATAGTGCACCTCCAATAAAGTCAACTAGTCCCTGTATACCTACCGACCTTATAGCCCCATCTGAAGTATGGGCAGAAGATAATCCACCTGGCCTAGCGAAGAACATAGCCCCTGTCATTGTCACCCTCAAGCCAGGAGTGGAACCAGTGCATGTGAAGCAGTATCCTCTCCCTCGACCAGCCATTGAAGGAATCCACTGCCATTTGATGAAACTGCTGAAGTACGGACTTCTCAAGGAATGCCAGTCACCTTGGAACACCCCCCTTCTCCCAGTAAAGAAGCCTGGGACAGGGGACTACCACCTAGTACAAGACCTAAGGCGAGTAAATGATGCAGTTGAAACTATACACCCTGTAGTACCAAACCCTTATACTCTCTTGGGACTGATCCCCGCTGAAGCTACTCACTTCACCGACCTGGACCTGAAAGATGTCTTTTTCTGTGTGCGCCTAGCCCCCACCAGTCAACTTGTATTCGCTTTTGAATGGCAAAACCCCACAACAGGAAGGCGGGGCCAGCTCACCTGGACCAGATTACCCCAAGGATTCAAGAACTCACCTACCCTCTTCAGTGCTGCCCTGAATCAAGATCTCTCAAGTTACCCAGTGGACCCAGGAAAGAGGGTTCTTCTTCAGTATGAAGATGACTTGCTCATAGCCACCAACTCAGAAAGTGAATGCCTACAAGCTACTAGTGAACTCTTGTACCTTCTCAAAGAGGCTGGATACAAAGTCTCAAGAGCCAAAGCACAACTATGCCAAACTGAAGTCAAGTATCTAGGATTCCAGTTGTCTAGTGGGATCCGACGTCTAGGACCAGAATGCAAAGAAGCTGTATGCAGTATCCCTACTCCAACCACTAGGAGGCAAGTAAGAGCCTTCCTGGGGGCCGCGGGATACTGTCGCATATGGATCCCCAACTTCGCGCTGATTGCAAAACCACTATACCAAGTCACCAAAGGAATGGAAAATCTCCACTAGAATGGGGACCTGAGCAAGATGCAGTATTCCAGTCCCTGAAGAAGGCCCTGATGTCATCCCCAGCTTTAGGTCTTCCAGATGTTCAGAAGCCTTTCCATCTTTTCGTCCATGAGTCACAAGGAAACGCATTGGGAGTATTGACTCAATCTCTTGGATCTTGGCAACGACCAGTGGCCTATCTGTCAAAACAATTGGATGTAGTTGCAAAAGGATGGCCCCCTTGTTTGAGAGCTGTTGCAGCAACAGCCCTCCTAGTGGGAGAAACAGATAAACTCACACTGGGACAAACTCTTCAAGTCACCGTGCCACACTCTGTTCTGACTCTCATGGAACACAAAGGAAACTTCTGGCTAACCAATGCACGAATGCTGAAATATCAGAGCATGCTGTGCGAAAACCCCCGGATACAGTTGAAAGTCAGTCAAGCTCTGAACCCTGCTATGTTGTTTCCAATTGGCCCTGGGCCACCTGATCATAATTGCTTAGAAACCATGGACACTGTATTTTCAAGTCGCCCTGATTTGACCGATGTCCCTCTAGAGGACCCTGAACGGACTTTCTTCGTGGATGGAAGCAGTTTGGTCATCAATGGACATCATTGTGCTGGATATGCAGTGGTGACCCTTGATCTGGTAGTTGAGTCCTCAGCCTTGACCCCAGGAACCTCTGCACAGAAAGCTGAATTGATAGCCCTCACCAGAGCCTTGACGTTAGGAGAAGGACTCCGCATAAATGTGTACACAGATTCCAAATATGCTTTCACTACTTTGCATGCACATGGAGCCTTGTATAAAGAGCGAGGGTTGATCACCTCAGGGGTTAAGGCCATTAGGTATGGGCCCGAGATATTGATGTTATTAGATGCTGTGTGGGCCCCCAAACAAGTGGCAGGAGAAGTCACCCGAGGGAATAGATTTGCAGATGCCACAGCCCGAAAGGCAGCCACCACAGGACAAGTTAGGACCCAAGATACTGTAATGCAAGCAGCTCTATTCCCTGTGCCCCTCAGTTCCTGGGCACCCCGATACACTACACGAGAGTTAGACTATTATTGTGAAAAGGAGGGAGGAGTCTTGACAGAACAAGGTTGGATAGTGTTGCCACCCCCAGAAGGTAGTCCACCTCCAGGTCCTATAGTCATCCCTGAAGCATTAGGGCCAGCCTTTGTTCAAGCTTTTCACCAAGCCACACACTATGGAAAAACAGCCATGGAAAAAGCCCTGAGACCCCATTTTTGTATTTCACTGCTAGGATCCCTGACCGCCTCGGTGGCACAGCAATGCCTGATATGTGCCAAAAATAATGCCAAGCAAGGTCCTGTTCCACCCCCAAGAGTTCAGTCAGTAGGGGTGACCCCAATGAGTAATATACAGGTAGACTTTGCTGAAATGCCCCGTGCAAATGGATATCACTATATGTTAGTGTTAGTCTGCACATTTTCGGGGTGGGTGGAAGCCTACCCCATCTGAACTGAGAGCCCGAGAAGTCACTAGGGTATTGCTTCATGAGATCATTCCCCGATTCGAAATACCATCAACTATAGGGTCAGATAATGGTCCATCATTTGTATCCCAAGTGACCCAACAGTTAGCTCAAGCTCTGCAAATAAAATGGAAGTTACACACTGCTTACAGACCCCAGAGCTCAGGAAAAGTAGAACGTATGAATAGAACCTTGAAAACTCAGTTATCCAAGCTTTGCCAAGAAACACACCTGAAGTGGCTCCAAGTTCTCCCTATAGCCCTTCCTAGGATACGTTCAGCTCCCACCAGATCCTTAGGAGTCTCCCCTTTTGAGATTTTGTATGGGCGACCTCCACCCATAGTGCAGGGAATAAAGGGAGACATGAGACAGATAGGATCTGAAATAACTAGACAAGAACTATTAGCTTTAGGTTCTGTCTTGCAGAATCTCCAAACGTGGGTGCAAGATCGACTACCCATCAACCTGACCGAGCCTCTGCATCCCGTCAAGCCAGGAACGTCCGTGTGGGTGAAAGAGTGGAGAAAGACCCCGCTGGCGCCGCATTGGAAAGGACCATACGTCGTCATCCTGTCAACCCCTACCGCAGTGAAAGTTGCAGAATTTGAACCCTGGATCCACCACAGTCGAGTGAAGCCAGCAGCTGCTCCGGATCCTGGCCAATGGACGTCCGTGAATGATCCTGAGACTCCATTGCGACTCACCTTGAGGAGACAGCCAGCATTATAGAGAATCTTCAGAATCTACCTTCGTCATGCAAGAGTGACCATCACAGCAGAAACAGAAGAAAACTTAACAAGTTCATCATACCCAACTTTCCAGATTAACCTCCAAAGACTGTAATCATAATGTTCTTTCACTATTACCTTGTGGGAGTGGTGATCCTGGGAATCCTGGAAAAGACTTTTGCCCTACCCCCTTGTGCAGCTTGCATAACCACCACCCGAACAGGACAAAAGATTACTCAGACTTTGCTCTATCACTCCTACTATACTTGCACTGGTACAGTCAGCCGGTGTATTTATAATGGCACCAAACTGAATATTTGCACGAAGGGGAAAAGTAAGACTTGTTATAATCCTCGACAAAACCCTTCATATTATACATTTGAGATACGCTGGAATGATGAAGATGGAGCCATCCTAAATGCGACAAAACCCCTTGCAAACCCCACAAAACCAATTATCTTGAACTTTGATGCTTGTGATGTAATTAACAGAAATGCTTACCACAGATGTGGGTCATGGGAGCGAGCATACTACCATGATGATAAATATATGTGTCCAGAAGGAGCCTATGGATGGGGATGGTGTACAGGAAAAAGTTCTGCAGCCACCATTTACACCACTACATCTAAACATGATTACTTTTGCCCAAAATGGGACTGCGTATATTTTGCTACCTGGAAGAATGCACCTATGGGACGAGATGGTGATCACCGCAAAGGCAGCTTAACAAAGATCAGACTACCAGAGCCCAAGAAATGCCAGAAAGGTGCCTGTAAACCCCTGCAACTCCTCATAGTCAACCCCAGCCAATGGAAGCAAGGATACAAGTTTGGGTTGCGTATAGCAGGAGGAGGTATAGATCCTGGGACTATCTTATATCTGCAATTAAACGCCAAGACCCATGTATCCTCACCCTATCGTATACATCACTCCTTCTATGAAGCCATGAAAGCAGAGTTTGAAATTCCTCCTGCCTCCCAGAACTTGTTTCTTGAGTTAGCTGGAGCAGTTGCATCTAGTCTCCATGTTTCAGACTGTTTATTTTGTGGAGGAACAACGATGGGAGACCAATGGCCTTGGGAAGCACAAGAACTAAACTATTCTATTCCATATAATCAGACTAATATACACAATACCACAAGTGAATGGGTACTGGCCCACTCCATTGTGGATAACTTATGTTTTTCTCGCTATGGACCATTGTTTAATATGGAAGTGGGGCAGCTGGTCTGTCTCAATCAGAAGTTCTACAACAGTACCACTAAGAAGACGTCTTGGTGGTCAGGAGTCAACGCTACTGAACCTTCCAATCCTCTAGTTCAGTTTCCCAAACTTGCCAGTATCTGGACTAATTTAGCAGCATATAATTCCTGACAAACACCACCTGGACTGTACTGGATTTGCGGAACCCAAGCATATGCTAGGCTCCCTCACCACTGGGGAGGCGCATGTGTATTGGGAACCATACGACCTTCCTTTTTTCTTTTGCCTACGTCCCAGGGAGAACAACTGGGATATCCTGTGTACAGAAGTCGACAGCTGAAGGAGGCCTTGAAGATAGGCCAATGGGACAAATGGGATGCGACATCTGAAGAATGGCCGCCTGAGAGAATTATCTCATACTATGGACCTGCTACTTGGGAGCAGGATGGGACATGGGGATATCGTACTCCTGTTTATATGATTAATCGAATAATACGTTTGCAAGCTGTTGTTGAAATAATAACTAATGAAACTAGTAAAGCACTAACTCTGTTGGCTAAGCAAAGTACGCAAATGCGCACAGCCATTTATCAAAATCGTTTAGCTTTAGATTGTTAGCAGCTGAAGGTGGGGTATGTGGAAAGTTAAACTTAAGTAATTGCTGTTTACAGATTGATAATAATGGGCATGTAGTTGAAGATCTAGCCACCCAGATGAGAGAGCAGACATTTGTGCCTGTCCAGACCTGGCACAGTTTGAAGATGGATGGGTGGTTTGGTTCATTATTTTCATGGATTGGTGGTCTAAAAGCCCTTATGTTTATTGTACTGTTCATATTAGCCATGTGCTTATTGCTCCCTTGTCTCCTACCCCTTTGCTTGCGTATGATAACTTTAACAATTGATAACACTAGAGAACGGAAGGCAGCTGCGAAGGTATTAGCTATGTGGCAATATTACCCTATACCCCATGATGATGCTATTACACCAGTATAATGTGTTAATTGACTAATGAGTGATTTAATTCTCACCCTTTCTCACTTGCGGGTGAGAATAATCAAAGGGGGGAATGTGGTAGGCTATGGCCTAGCATGGCCTGCTATTATGAAAGGCCTGTAAGTTGGGCCTGGATCCTAACTCCCATTATAGCTAGAAAAGAACCAAAAATCTGTGAAAAATGAGAAAACTGTTTTAAAAATGCTTAATAAGAAGTTTTTATGAATTCATAAGTCTTCCATTATTCTCTTGTGTGTGAAAGAAAATAAATGTTTCAATACATGCATTCCTGAAGCTAGGGATAACCTTGCAGTAGAGAAGTAACAAAATCAAGAACTGCACCATTGTTAGAGCAATCCTAAGGGAGGGACTGGTTGCTAGGCTCCGGAGGGATTTCTAATTGGACAGGTGCAGGGAATGTAAAACCAATGAGAAGTTTGCATGTATCGAGTTGGAACCAATAGAAAGTTCTCATGTATCAAACTGAAAAAGAGGTATAAATGGTTATGTCTCTGTAGAAACTTTTGCTCAGTTCCTTTTGAAGCTTTGACTGACTGGGCCTGTGCACAATAAACTGGCTTGGACCCTGTCAATTGACTCCTGGATTTATTCATTGATTGCACTTTGCTACAGCAACAGAAGTACAGAAGTGGAATCTTTTCCAATATCATAATATTTCTCAGCTTGGCCAATTCCTCTATCCTTTACCACCCATCCCTAAGATTTCAAACTTTTCTCTCAGTTACTGTAGTAAATAAAATCTATGTCTAACACTCTCCATCTCTGTGCCTGACATTCATAGATGCTTCCTTCAGTTTTGTGCAGTGTAACATCACCATCTGCAATATTTTCTGGGAGCATAATGCAATGAGTGAAGTTGAGTCAAGGCTGACTCCTGGAGACTCAGCAGCCCCTTGGTTTTCTTGGCAAGGTGTGACCAGAAGTAGATTGCCAGTGTCTAGCTGCAAACTACAGGAAACATAACAAAGAATCTGTGTTTAGTCTACGAAACATCTGACTCCATTATAAAGTACTGTCTATTCAGATTCGCTGATGTTGAGATTGACTAGCAAATGACTAGTACTAGAAAAAATATGTTCTTATGTTCTTTCTTTTCTTTTTGATTGAACTTGCAGATTTTGAAGGTGCCCAACTAAATTCCACTGTTTATGGCAAAATAGATAACGCATAAGGTGCAGAAGCAGCTGGGAGAGTTCTTTCTATTGTTGAGAGGAAAGCAGGCAACTCTTAGTGAGATTTTGTTTATTACAGCTTCTGGATGGCGACTTAGGCAGCTGAGAGCGCTCCTCTGCTGATCAGAGACTGTGGGAGGAAGCACAAGCAGCTGAGAGAGAGGTTTTCTATTGGTCAGAGACTGGGGGAGGGATGACAAGCAGCTGAGAGAAAGGTCTTCTATTGGTCAGACTGGGAGGAAGCACAAGCAGCTGAGAGAGAGGTCTTCTATTGGTCAGAGACTGTGGGCAGGAGGACAAGCAGCTGAGAGAAAGGTCTTCTATTGGTCAGATGCTATGATAGAGAGGACAGGCAGCTCCAAGAGAGCTCTTCTATCAGGGTTGATGCAAGGATATTGGGTGTCCTAGGCAAACAGCCTTATGCTCCCCTCCCCCACCCTCATCATATAGTTTTCAGGCACCTAACACTCCCCTCCTCCTGTGATTCTGATACTTAAATTCAACAATCATGGTCATCCCAACACCACCTCTTCCACAACAATCCTATAAAAATGCATAACCGGACATAGGTATAGTTTGACTGTTTCCTGTGCATGGAGGGGGAAGCAAAGGGCTGGGTAGTCAGATGGGGAGGTGACATATTTGCATAAATACATACTCATAATGATTATTGAAAACAAACATAGGAAGCCAAATCTATCAGCAGTGTCAACTGCATCTCCTATTTTAAAAGAAAAAGCAACCTGCAGTGGAACCTCATCACGCTTAAACCTGCTGCGGCTGCAAGAGTCTGCCGGTCTCACCACCTCTGATGCACACTTCTTGTTGCCCTGGGGATGGGACCGGCAGAGACTCTTGCTGCCGCAGCGTGTTTGGGCATGACAAGGGTCAGCTGCAGTTTGCTTTTTCTTTTAAAATAGGAGATGCAGCTGATGCTGCTGAAGAGGTTTTAGGAGAGAAGGAGGGCGGGAAGGGATAGACCACCTGGGGGGGGGAGGGGGGGGAGCAGCAGGTGGCAAGAAGAAGAGATGTTGGAACACATGGGAGAGAGGGAGGGAGGCCCAGGAACTTAATCCTAGAGTGTTTGTGGTGCAATGCCCCCCTTGCCCCTCCAAACTATACCTATGCAATTGGACATCATACTGTTCAAAATTAAACTTTGCGGGCCCGATTTTCAAAAGGCCCTTACACAGTTTACAGCCCAGTAAACAGTGTAAATGCCTTAAATTGTGATATTCAATGGCACTTACATGGTTAGTGCCATTGACTATCCCCTTCTAACTCCCCTACGCACCCTGCTGTTATCTGGTTAGCATCAAGGCATGTCGAGGGTGTTCCGGGGCAGAGTGGAGGCAGCGATAACTGGGGAGCAACAATATTGCATACTGCCTGTTAGCAATATGCACCGAAAAGATAGGTGAGGAAAACCCTCGCCTATCCTTAAGGCACAGGAGCTAACCAGGCAGCATCCAATATCGCTGCTGTATGGTTACCTTGGCAGCTTCCTGTGTTTGCGGTGATCACCAGATTGCTTTGGCATTGACTATCCAGGTTAGAGGTCAGCGGGGAGGGCTATGCGCCGACAAGGCGCATAGCCCTTCGAAAATGAGCCAAGATCAATATCGAACCCTGTGTGTATATGTGTGTACAGGATGAAGGTAATTTACAGAAGTCATTAATCCAAATAAATGAGCTACTGTATGTGAAAATTGCCTGCAAGCAAAAGAACATGATCTGATGGCTCTTTGAGTATGTGTGGCTGTTAGAATGTACTGTTTTGTTTTGAAGGCTGCTGTCGCCCTAGGTGACTGTTTAGTCTTGCCTGATTGTTGGGCCAGCCCTATCTTCTGTTGGTCAGAGGCTCTGAAAGGGAGCACAGGCAGCTGAGAGAACTTTCCTGTTGCGTGAGATCAGAAGCAGCTGGAAGAGCTTTTCTATTTGTTAGTGGATATGGGGGGAGGAGCCAAGGTTTCTAGCACCCCAGGGGCGGATCTACTATGAAACTAATAAAGCTTAAGCTTCAGGGCCCCTAATCCCAGAGGGGCCCCAGAAGCAACTTTAGTCCACATTGCTTTAAAATTTGGGGTCTACTGTATGAGAAGGAGTTTTTAAAAAATAATAATATGAATAATATAGTGTAATGTAATACAAACTAATAGTTAAAATACAAATTAAAAGGTTATTAAAGTATCATGGGCTAGCCATAAACGAAAAAATGTTCTGAGACGTAGTGGTTACATTTTTTAAAAATTTGTGATGATCTGTCATGGAACAACCCCATTGAAGAAGATAACAGTGGTTATCCAGACCTCATTGCTGGTTGTGAAGGAGCCACCATAACAGTTCAAGCTTCAGGGCAGGGCCGTACCGAGCCAGAATTGCGCCCTATGCCCCCCCTCCTCCCTATACCTCCGTCTAACCGCTGCCTGCTTCTGCCCTCCTGCTGCCACCCTCTGTTTTCTCCATGGTGGGGCGGCAGCAGGGCAAGAGCAGGCAGAGGCTGGATGGAGGTATGGGGGGGGGGGCGGGGCGCATCCGATGTGCAAGTCACCAGCAGATCTGATCCCTCCCTGCTCTGATGTTGCGTCAGAGGAGGGAGGGACCAGACTTGCATAAAGACCCGAAAAGGCTTAGGGGGCGCATTTCAGCTGTGTGCTGTTGCCCTGCCGCCACTGAGAGAAAAGTAGTGGCGACAGGGCTACAGCAAGCAGCTGAAATGCGCCCCCTAAGCCTTTGCACCCTGTGCAGCTGCACTGCACACACAGGCTAGGTATGGTACTGCTTCAGGGCCCCAAAAATGTAGGGCCACCACTGCTGCCCCTACAGGCGCTGCCTATCCTGCTATGCTGCCATCCCCCCCCCCCCCCACTGCATGCAGCGTCTCACCTGGGAGAGGGGAGATGGCACAGCAATCGCTCCTTTTCTCAAGTGACAGCTGAACTGCTGCTTCAATGCGGCATTGGGCTTTAAAGCACCCACGCGCCTACACATTCACGGCCTGCTGCTCCTCTCCCTCCTCTGAGGCAACTTCCTGTTGGAGGGAGCAGGAGCAGGAGGAGTAGATAACATGAGGAGGGAACTAGTAAAGCTTGACGAACGGTCTCAAATTTGACAGCTAGGATTTAATGCTAAAAAAGGCAGGGTCGTGCATTTGGGCTGCAAAAATACAAAGGAACGGTACAGTATAGGGGATGAAATACTGTTTCTGATAATGTTAAAGCGGCTAGACAGGCAGAAACCCCAGCTGTGCTACCCTCCCCCCCATGCCAATCCGTCCCTGTTGAACCGCGCTGCCCCCTTGCTGCTGCCGATTCCGTCTTGGGAGGAAGTTGGGGGGGTGGCGGCAGCGGCAGTATTTTAAAAGCGGTGGCTTTGTGCTGCTATTTGGTTGCCCACAGTAGGCCATGTGCTTCAACACACATGGCCTGCTGCTTCTGATCCCCCTCTGACAGTAGGTTGCATCGGAGGTAGATCAGAAGCGGCAGGTATTGTGTGCCGAAGCACATTGCCTGCCACAGGCAACAAAGTGGTGGCACTAAGCCAGCCATCCTAGGCGGTTGCCTAGCTTGCCTAGTGGATGGACTGGCCCTGCATAGAGAGAGGAATGGTCAGCAGGAAAAATGAGAATAGTGCCTTTGTATAAATCTTTGGTGCGACCTCACTTGGAGTACTGTGTGTAATTCGGGAAACCACACCTTCAAAAGGATATAAACAGAATGGAGTCATGCAGAAGGTGGTCACTAAACTGGAGACAGACTTAAAGATCTCAACATGTATGCTTTGGAAGAAAGGCAGGAGAGGAGAGATATGATAAAGATGTTTAAATACACGTCGTGGTATAGAAGCACAGGTGGAGAGCCTCTTTGAATTGAAAGAAAGCTCTGCAACAAGCGGTCATAAGCTGAAAGTGAATGGAGTCATTTGAGAAAATATTTATGATTAATGGTTTATTACGAACTTTTTATATGGCCTCTATGTCTTCAAATCCACGCTAAAGGCTTACCTCTCTGAGGCCACATTTAGATCCTAATCCCTTGTTCTCCTTCCCTATTTGAACCCCTTGTTTCTCTTGTAGTATTCTGTCTGTCTTGATTAGATTGTAAGATCTACAAGCAGGGACTATCTTCTTTATATGTTTATACAGCACTACGTATGCCTTGTAGAACTATATAAATGATTAATAATAGTAGTACTAGTAGCAGTATTAAAATCAGAAGAGGTTTACAAACTAATTAATTCAGAAACACACATAGAAAAGAAAAGGAACGCCATTGTTCAATAGAAAAGGAGAGAGAAAAAGGTTCTGGTAGCAAATAAAGAGTGAGAAGCAGAGAAACAGGCCATGCGGATAGCAGGGCAACTCCCCTAAAGCTAACTGCCAAACGCCATAGAGAAAAGGTTGCTTTCAAGCTGCTCGCACATTTTTATGAATGGGTACTGAGCAGAGAGACAAAGGTAGATTATTCCATAAGAAAGCAGCTGTGAGGAAAAACACTGAGTGTCTGGTAGCTTCTAGACCAGCGGTTCTCAACCTTTTTTGCACCACGGCCCCTTTTACCATTGGTCAACTTGTGACGACTCCTAATGATAAAATCAAATGCGTCTCTCTTCCTTTACCATTAACACGTTGTCGCTGTAATCATTTGTTGAATTATTAATATATTATAGGCCTTTGCAATATGTTTTTATTTATAAAATTTACTTATTTAAACCACAATAATTAATCACAATAACAAGTAACAATATTTGATTTTGAAATTATTATGATTTTGTAGTCAACGGTTTTAGTATGCTTTATTCAAAAAGACTGACGAAGGGCAATGGTGTGTGCTTTCTTGGCTTTGGCGATTCTGAGAGCCACCATATATTTGAAGCTTCAACAGCGGCTATGTTTTGCTAGTGGAACTTTCCGCCAATATCAAGTCTGCTTTTCTTGATTTCCTGAATATCCTTGCCTACAAAGGTGGAATGCTTACTGTCAAAATGCCCTTTTAGTTTGTTTGGCTTCATGGATTCCGCTGATAGAACTTCATTACAAATAACGCATTGTGGTTTCTCAATCCCTGTTGAAAATATGGAGGTGAAACCATACCTTAAAAAGTCATCGCAATATTTTCTTTTCTTGGTATTCTTCTCTCTGTCATTCATTTTCAATGGAGTTGCTGGTGTTATATAATATTACATAGAAAATTTAATTTTAGTAGGACCCATGTCCGCCATTACAAAACCGGAAGTGATCTAAATAACGTCTCGAGGTGCATCATTTCTGGCGAACAGGTAAAAGTAAGTAAGGATAGCCTAAGTAATATATAAATTGATTAAATTCAAAGTATTTGGCATTTTAGGCTTTGCGATCAAATTAGAACAATAAATTAGAAAAGAAATAATAATTCCCGGGATTTCACAGGCGACCCCTGGTAAATCCTGAGGCGACCCCCGTGGGGGTCCCGACCCACAGGTTGAGAACCGCTGTTCTAGACATACACAGAATGCTGGTGGAAGAATGAGAGTGTTGCTATGTAGGGGTCTTGAAACCCACCCTGTGACAACATGAGGAATAGTCAAAGAGACGCGGTAGGGGGTATGTGTCAGTGTGCAATGCGTTGGGAGCAAGAACTAAGGAGGGATATTGAAAGGTGCTGGCACGGTTTGCAGACTTGCAAACTGCGTAAATGCTAGTTAGTGGGATATTTGGCGGCACTAACATGGGTAGTGCCGTTGGATATCTGTGGGTGCCGCTGCGACATGCCCCGATGCTATGCGGTTAACATCGGGGCATTCTGGGATGGAGCGGAGAGAGCACCTCTTGCTAACCAGGCAGCGGCGATATTTTTATTTGTTTATTTAACTGTTTTTTTGTTTTATACTGCTTTTCACCAGGTCAAAGCTGTGTACATTTAACAAAGATATATTTTGGTTACATTTAACAATTACTTATGTACAGAGGAGAGGGGAGAGAACAGAGTACATGAACGTGGAGATTAGATATTTACATTGATTGGGTAATTGCATAGCACATCGAATATGTACTAGTTAAACGTCAATGAGGGGGGGAGACCATGGGGAGGGGAGAACAGAGAAGAGGGGAGAGGGGGAGTTAAGTGGTGGGTCTGAAATGTTCTGTAAATAAGTGGGCTTTAGGTGTTTCCGGAAAGTGATCAGCTCAGTGATTTTCTGATGTTCTCAAGCAGGGTGTTCCAGAGGCTTGGTGCATAAAGTTCAAACAATCTTAAGCATGCGTTAAGCATGGTTGTTTTTTGTTTTTTCATTTGGTATGATCAGTGTATTTTTGGTACATTGTCTTCTTGGTCTTTTGGTTTGAAATGTGTGTAGTAATGTTTGCAGATGGGAGGAGGATTGATCATTGATGATTTTGAAGGTCAGGAGCAGAATTTTGTATTTGATTCAGCTTAGTAGTGGGAGCCAGTGAAGTTGTTTCAGGATGGGTGTTATGTAATCATATCTTGAAACGCCTTGTATGATGTGGGCTGCTGTGTGTAGTGGAAGAAGGGTGGATTGTGATAGGCTGTGATAAATTGAGTTACAGTAGTCAAAGTGTGGGGTAATTATAGTTTGGAATCAGAAGAGGCTCTATAATTAGGCGGAGTGAGGCGGTGGCCTCAGGTGACAAACTTTTGGGAGCAGCAGAAATGCCCCCAAAAGAGCCGCCTCACTCCGCCTTCAGTTTAAAAAAAATAAAACAAAAAAACCCGCAGACAAACTGCTGCAGCCGTGACAGCTTTAGAAGTGAGAGGAAACTGGTGGTATGGAACCTCTGCTGTTGCCGCATCCCGCCCCCAAAAGGAAGTGATCTTAGAGCGGGATGCGGCAACAGCAGAGGTTCCATACCGCTGGGAGGCTCCGCACTGGTTTCCTCTCACTTCTAAAGCTGTCGCAGGCAGCTGAAAGTGAACGAACAGAATGAGCTACATGGCGGAGGGTGGGGGGAGAGAAGAGGAACGAGCTATACGGCAGGGGGCAGGGGTAGAGAAAAGGAACTAGCTACACGGGAAGGGGGGAAGAGAGAAGAGGAACAAGCTACACAGGAAGGGGGGGGCTGGAAGAGAGCTGACAGGGGGAAGAGAGGGGTAAAGAGTGGCCTGAAAGAAAGCTGACGGGGAAGAGAGAACTGGAAGGGAACTGAGAGGGGCAAAGAGTGGGCTGGAAGAAAGCTAACACAGGGGGAAAAGAGGGTTGGAAGGGAGCTGACAGGGGAGGAAAGAGGTGGCTGGAAGGGAACTGACATGGGGGGAAGTTGGGGGCTGGAAGGGAACTGACATGGGGGGAAAGAGGGGGATGAAAGGGAGCTGACACCTGGGGGTGGGACTGGAGGGAGTTGACATTTGGGGATGGGACTGGAAGGTGGCTGCGTAATAAGGAGGAGGCTGGAAGGGAACGGCACTGGGACTGGAAGGGAGCTGACACGTGTGGAGGGTCATTGGGACTGGAAATAGGCTGATGGAAAGAAGTGAAGAAAACAAAAGAAAAGACAAGAAATGGCAGATAAGAGTGCTAAGAAGACAGGAAATCAGAAGCCTCAGATCTAGGGTTGCCAACTGGCTCCAGATGCGCCCGACAGGCTTGCTCCATTCCTGGGTTTACCCCACTGCTTGCAGTTACTTCTAGTTTTCCTTTTCTTATGGAGTCCAATGGAGAAATCAGAACCACATATCCCTGCATGCAATGAGGTAAACCCGGGACTGGATCGAACCTGTCGGGCGCATCTGGAGCCAGTTGGCAACCCTACTCAGATCAGGACCAGCATGACCAATGAATAAAATGGTCAGACAAAGGTAGAAAAAATAATTTTATTTTCAATTTAGTGATTGGACTTTGTGCTATTTTTATAATTTACACAGTATGGGATACTGCATCTCTTATCTGGTGTTGCACTGCATGCAGAGTCTGGCTTCTTGGGGTGTTGGTTTAATTTTTCTTTAAATATTTTATTTTTACTTTAGGCTGTGATCACTTATTCTGTACTTGGTGAGAGTCTGTGTTCCTAGTGTGTGACCAAGGCTGTGTGTTCTGTTATCATGTAATCTGTACACAGGGATCTGTACTGTAGCAATTTGCCTTTTCAGCTTTTTAAATAAGTGTTAGATGTTCTAGAGCCTGCTGCAGTATTGATAGTGCTGCTTTTTTTGTATGAGTTTTGGAAGTTTATGCTGGTAATGGTATGGTAGATTTGGCCTTGTAGATCTTTGGTGACTTTTGTAGGGTTTCATTTTCGTTTCCAATATTCCTGGTACTGGAGAATATTTGTTAGTGAGATGACCAGAATCAGATTTTTTTTTTTTAAGATATTGAGTTCTGTGGGTGAATGTTCTAGTTCTGCTCTGCACCCACTGTTGAGGGAGGGGGTTCTGTGGATGCAAAATATATGTTCAAAAAGAAAAAGCAAGAACCATAACTCAGTTTATAACAAAATAAAACATTGATTCACTCTACGGGGGAGGGGGGGGGAGGATGGGGGCGCCATCTCATCCTTCGCCTCAGGCCACAGATTGCCTTGAGCCGCCCCTGTTTGGAATGCTGTGCGGAAGTCAGTTGGATCCCGTAGTGGGCAGAGGTGTTGCAGAGTTCGGATCTTGTAGTAGATAGTTCTAGTTGTGTTATCTATTTGTGGCTTCAAGGTTAGGTGTTGGTCCAGGATGATGCCTAGATATTTGACCTTGAGAGGGTGAATTGAGGTGTGAATGAGTCGTCCTTGGTGATGAATAGTACTTCTGTTTTTTTGTAGTTTATTGTTAGGGAGTTCATTGTTAGCCAGTGGGTTACATCTGATATTGAATCACTGCCTGGTTAGTGATCCGTAGGTAAAGTTGGGCTTAGCAAAGACTGGCCTAACTTTACCCGCAGAAGCTAACTGGGCAGTGGCTCAATATCGCTGCTGCCCAGTTAGCTTCTGGCTTCTGTTGCGACCAGGATATTCTATGCTGGTTACTGGAAGCCAATGATTGTGCATTAAAAGGTGGTTCAACTTATGTGCAGGAGCTAGGATGCAAATAGCAGTGTTCAGTATCGTCTGAACATGTTTAATGAGGAATTGTGGAAGACCAGTATAGATAATATTGCAATAATTAAGGTGAGAGGTAATAAACATATGGATTAAGGTATGACGGGAAGGTATGTCTAGAACTGGGCATAAAGCATGAAGCTGGCAAAGTAGGGAAAGCAGGGAAAGTATTCTGTACCAGAGAAGAATTCATTTTCCAAGATTACCCTAAGGTAGTGGAAGGAGTCAATAAGAATAACTGGAGCGCCAGTGAGAATGGGAGAAATAACTGGTTGAGATGAAGCCCCTGGAAGCCAAATGCCTTTGGTCTTAATGGGATTCAGTTTGAGTTTGAAATCTAATAACCATTGCATTATTGCAAACAGACACAAATTTAGTTGGTCTGGTGAAGTATAACTAATAGGAACAGCAAGCAGTATGGCATCAGCATAACAGTAGACACGAATGCCATAATTTTGAATCAGCATTATGAGAGGACTGCTTTCAAGGTTGTGGGATAGTGCCACTACTGAGACTATAAGGATGAGCATGAGGGCAAAGGGAAGAAGATCAAAAGACTGCTCTGTGTACCATATACCGGTAGATGGAATATGGTCCAGCTTGCATGTTGTTTTGTGAATAGAGGCGTCTGTAAAAGCAAGAGAAGTGAGAGATGGCAGGGCAAACTCTGACCACTGATACTGTAGGGCCGGTCCAGTAGAAGAGTCCTCTAAGTCTGTTAAGCACTGACTATTCTGTGAATCGCGTTGAGAGGGAGAAAATATTCAAGTACCAAGAAATGCAGTCAGCAACCAGGAAAATGTGGCAGAAAGATACCGAGTTATTTCCCATTGTGTTGGGTGCCACAGGCCTAATTAAGAGGAATTTCTAAGCACACCTTGATAAATTACCCATTCATGTAACTTCTTACAAACTCCAGAGGGAGGCTGTCTTTGGCACGATGCAAGTATTATGCCGAGCATTAGCAGTAAATTTGAGAGACTGAGATCATTCTCTACATACCCCGGCTTAGCAGTGAGATTCATGACTGTCATGGTATGCGCAAGACTCACCCATTTGGACAAACTGCCCCATGAGAGCTACCTAGGAACGACCTTGAGTCAGATAAAGATTATTGCAAGTTGATGAGTTTCTCATCAAAAAGATTGGTTCTTTAGTCTACTGAGGGAACTATCAACAGATGAGAATTGACACATTTGATACGAGTTTGAGTAGGCATTATGGAGAAAAGCTCTTTCAGTTGGTTGGAAGCCTCACTAATCTTTTTGATAAAATATTCCTTCTTGCCAAGTTTATCTGTGTGTGATAAAATTGATGACATTCCTTAAAGGTTGTCAAAGCTTGTTGTGTTTTCTCCAAGTCATCTCTGCTTTCCTAGTTTGTTGTTTTAACAAGCGGAGACTTGAGTGATATCAGGGATGGTAGGGTCATGAAGATCTAACATGCCTATATGTAATAGTATCAGTAAGAAGATTCTCTAAGGCAGTGTTCCAGAGATTAGCTTGCTCAGAGAGTGGCGTGGAGTGGAAGCGAGAGAGAAAAAGAGTATCATATGGAGGCAAAATCCTGAGAAGTGGTAAGATTTGATGTATATGGGTGTTAGTAGTCTCAAAGAAGGATGATGTTTCTGTGCCTAAGGATAGAATAGTGAAATCAAAACATAAGAACATAAGAACTGCCATACTGGATCAGACCAAGGTCCATCAAACCCAGTATCCTGTTTCCAACAGTGGCCAATCCAGGGTACAAGTACCTTGGCAGGTTCCCAAAAAGGCACATGTTCCACAATGCTCGTCCTAGGGAAAGCAGTGGATTTCCAGGGTCCTCTTTAATAATGGTTTATAGACCTTTCCTCCAGAAACTCATCCAAACCGCTCTTTAAACCCAGCTACACTAACAGCTTTTACTATATCCTCTGGTAATGCATTGAGTGAAAAAATATTATTTTTATTAGTCTTAAATGGGTTACATTGTAGCTTCATTGCATGTCCCCTAGTCTTTCTACTTTTTGATGGCATAAACAACAGATTTACGTTTACCTGTTACATTCCATTCATTAATTTATAGATCTCTATCATCTCTGCTCAGAAGTCTCTTTTCCAAGTTGAAAAGCCCTAACCTTTTAAGCCTTCCCTCATAGAGGTATCCTTCCATCCCCTTTATCATTTTGGTGGCTCTTCTCTGTACCTTTTCTAATTCCACTATTTCCGCATTTTAAAATATGGAAAGAATTGCACACATAAGAACATAAAATAAGAACATAAGATATGCTATACTGGGTCAGATCAAGGTCGATCAAGCCCATTATCCTATTTCCAACAGTGGCCAATCTAGATCACAAGTACCTAGGAGTTTTTGCAAAAGACACACAGGTTCCACAATATTCAAGGTGCGATCGCATCATAGAACAATACAGAGGCATTATGATATTCTTTGTTTTATTCTCCATTACTTTCCTTATGGTTCCTAACATTCTATTTGCTTTCTTGGCCACTGCTGCACACTGGGCAGAGGGTTTCAACCGATTATCCACAATGACGCCTAAATCTTTTTCCTGGGTGGTGGTTCCTAATGTGGAGCGTTGCATTGTGTAACCATAGTTTAGGTTGTTCTTTCCTAGGTGCAAAATTTTGCACTTGTCCACATTAAATTTCATCTGCCATTTAAATGTCCAGTCTTCCAATTTATGAAGGTCCTCTTGCAATTTTTCACAATCCTCTTGGGTTTTAACAACTTTTAATAATTTTGCATCATCTGCAAATTTGATTAGCTCACTCGTTATTGCTATTTCCAGGTCATTTACGAATATGTTAAAAAGCAGCGGACGCAGCACAGATCCCTGGGGTACTCCACTATTCACCTTTCTCCATTGGGAAAATTGATCATTTAGTCCTACACTCTGCTTTCTATCTTTTAACCCGCTCCTGATCCACAATAGTACACTGCCTCCTATCCCATGACTTTTTAATTTTGCCAAGAGTCTCTCATGAGGGACCTTCCATATCGTCTCTCCGGGCCAGTCCAGGCAAGTGAGGGTTGTCAACCTTCTCTAGCAGCTGAGGACTGAAAAACTGAAGTTTTGCTGAAACAGTATCTGGCTCCCTCTGCTGGCCGAACATCAGTCTTTCAGTCCTCAGCAGCTGAAGACAACGTCTCTTGTCTGGCTCCCTGTAAATCATTCACTGTTTCAGCCTTAAGTTTTTTGTTTTCTTTGATTTTCGTCTGGTTTTGATTTATTTGGCTGTTAGGGGGAAGGAGTTCTAGCAGGGCTCTCCCCTTCGGCCTCGATCAGTTCAGGCTGCTCGATTGCCATCCTTCGGAGCGTTAGAGGCAGAGCCTGCCTCGTCTCCAGCTCCGGGCCCAGAGGGGGAAGCAGTAATAGGTTCTGGGAGACCCAGACACCATCAATCAGCCTCCGGAACCGCAGGCACGACGCCGCTAGCAGCGGGGGGTCAGCTGCCTTGCTCTACAGCTTCCATGGACGGCGGATCCCTCTCGGGCTCAGGTCAGTCAGATTTGTTGGCCTGAGGGAACTATTGGCGCGCTTTGCGCGGTGCGCTTTTTGCCAGTGTCTGGGTTTTTTCGTTTTGCCGCGGTTTCGCTCGGGTCAGTCTCGTCGGGCGGTTTCCTGTGTTTCTTTAGTCTTTTTGTTTTGCCGCATGTTTTCGCCGGCATGGATCCTAGGTCGGAGGCGCAGGAGCTCCTCGGCGGTTGTTCTTCGGCCTCAGAATTGGCGGGAAAAGCGGCCAAGTCATCGGCATCTGTTTCCTTGCCTTCTGCTCACAAAGGCTGCTCTAAGAAAAAGGCTAAGACCAAAAAGCCAGTAAATGTGGAGGAAGCTCCTTCACTATCTTTGCCTGCTGAGCAACAGGCTGTAGATAATACTGTAGGTAATGCTTTGGAAAATACTTTTTCTGCAGCTTTCATTCTAGCTATTGTCATGAGGCTGGAGCTAGGGAAGAAACAGCCTTGAAAAAATCTCCTGATTTGCATAAATCCCAGAAAAGCCAGAGAGCACAGTTCCAGTGTAGCTCAGCCAGAGGGCGCATGAACAGCTACACAGTGCCTGAACCCGCATGCTCAAGCTCTGAGCACCTTAATGATGAGTGTTTTCACCTGTCCTCAAACTCACAGCGTGCAAGCTGGAAATCCCTTTATAAGGGAAATCAGATGAGCAAAGAGGGAGAGTGATATGGAGACCGGGAATGAGACCAAGGGATCCAGTACAGAGACCAGAAAGGGGGCTCAAGAGACCCAGGTGTGCAGCAAGGACTGCAGCAAAGAGTCCAGCACAGAGACCGGGAAGACAGCTCAGGTACCAGCACAGGAGTGCAGCAGAGAGACCAAGGAATCCAGCAAAGAGAGGCACCCAGGAGGGTAGCCGACAGACCAACCGGAAGGGTACCAGCGAGGGTACCAGGAATAGTAACAGGAGAAGGAAGGAGAAGAACGGATACAGACAGAGGCAAGTCTCAGCCCTGGGATAAGGCACAGAGAAGTAGCCTGCCTGCTAGGAGAAGTTCTCCAAGTAAAGACTGGAAATCCACGTCTGGTTTTCCTAGCAGCCTTAATTGTGGAGCAGTGCACAGGACAGAGGATCAACAAGAAAAGCTACAGAGTAAGCTGAATCCTAGGCGTGGCACTCCACCGAAGATAAGGTATGAAAAGCCTTTTATATTAAAAGGAACTTTCAATGAAGACAGTTTTATGCAGGTAGATAAACCTCATTATCAGAGAAGAAGCAAAGTTAACTATTTAAAACCACTTTCCAAAAGGGTTCTACAGAAGTTATATGAGAAGCCAAGGAACTTCTATGAGGAACTAAGTAACACTGAGGATACTCTAAACATTGAAGGGTGTAGTGAGCCAGAATCAATGGACTTGGATTACAGCTCCAGTGTTCCCATGCCTCATACAGAACCTATGGAATGTAACTTGTGCTTAAGAGGTAATTGCCTGCCATGCTAATTGTACAGTGAAGAAACGAGTCTGAAAATAGTGAAGCTGATAACCATTCTGTTCTAATTGTGTTCTGTTGTTTGGAAAATCCCTTAACCCAGCTAAACAGTCAATTGTACAGCCTACAACATTTAACTGTTTAGTCCATGGTGGAACTTTATCATTATTTGAGGAAAGCCTTACCTCCACTTTAAGTTTGTTGTCTCATTTGAACCTAGAGCATTAAGCGGGGAAATAAAGCCTTATTTACCCTCCATTTGGCGTAGTTATTCATTTCAGGGAGCACTACACTACAAGGACCACAATCCTTTGGGTCCTGCAAATCAAACACTCCCTGATACATATTAAATGTCGGCAGATGCCCTTACTCTACTACGCCAGTAGGGGCGCCGTCCGACACTATGCATAAAGCCTGTTGTATGAAATGGCATCAGACTCAGGTTAAGGGCTCGGCCCCTCTCCTCTCCCAGGGTCTGGATACAGCACCTTCTTTTTTGGACCCGGGGGAAGGTTCCTCCGGCACTGTACAGGGCACTTAAGGGGCTCCCGATAGCTTCGGGTTACCCGGCCCAGAACTTCCCAGTCTGGATGAAGGGGAGCTTTGGCTGGACCCTGCCCTAGATCAGTGGGCTGATCTGGAGGAGGGAGAGTTGGGGAGCGCCGACGATCCAAGTCTTTTCAGAGTCTTTCGCAAGGAGGAATTGGGGGCCCTTATTTCTCAGACGCTGACAACTTTGAATATTGTGCAGCCTCCGGCTCAGGATCAGCCGTTGGAGGACCCGCTGCTCCAAGGGTTTAAAACGGAGCAGAAGTGTTTCCCGGTACACCGCGTCATGAAGCAAATGGTGGAATCCGAATGGGAATGCCCAGAAGCAACGCTGTGGGGGGCACAGGCTATTGCCCGCTTGTATCCCTTGCCACAGGAGGAGCTCGAGTTGCTTCGCTTGCCTAAGGTCGACGCCTTGGTATCGGCAGTTACCAAGAAAACCACCATTCCCGTAGAGGGCGGAGCGTCCCTCAAGGACTTGCAGGATAGGAAGCTAGAGGCTCTGCTTAAGCAGACCTTTGAAACTTGCGCCCTGTCACTCAGAGCGGCCTTCTGTGGGACGTACGTGTCCAGGGCGTCCATTAGATGAATTCAAGGGGCCCAGGGCAAAAGCGACGAGGAGGACGGTGCGAAGCTCGAATCGGCGGCGGCCTACCTCGCAGATACTTTCTATGACTTGGTTCGCATTTCCGCAAAGTATATGGCGTCGGTAATTGCAGCTCGGCGATTCCTCTGGTTACGCCATTGGTCAGCTGACGTTTCGTCAAAGACGCGTCTCACTAAGCTGCCCTACAAGGGCACCTTACTTTTTGGTGCGGCCTTAGATAAGATTGTGAAGGATTTGGGTGACTCCAAAGGGGGTCGCCTCCCAGAGGACAGGCCGAAGGGTCAACGACCGGCCGGAGGGCCCAGGTTTGCGGGGCGGGAGCCTCGCAAGTTTCGTGGTTCTCGTTTTGCCCCCTATCCGAGAGGACGCTCTGTGACTCGGGGTCAGTCCTTTCGAGGGGCTCGAGGATTCGGCAGAGGTTCTTTCCAAACCCAGCAGAACCCCAGCAAAAAGCCCCAATGAAGTGAGGTTGGCCCAGATGGAAGTTCCGGTGGGAGAACGTCTCCAGCGGTTCCTTTCTGTCTGGGCCACTATAACAACAGATCTCTGAGTGCTCGAAATTATATGCAACGGTTATGCCCTCGAGTTCGCGCGACCGTTGCGGGACGCTTTCGTGGTGTCTCCCTGTGGTTCTGCGGTAAAGGCAGCGGCGGTGTTCCAGACCCTTCAGCGCTTGTTGCGTCTGCGGGCCGTGGTGCCGGTTCCATCCGACCAGTTAGGGTCAGGTTGGTACTCCATTTATTTTGTGGTTCCCAAGAAGGAGGGGTCTTTTCGTCCTATCTTGGATCTCAAGCACGTGAACCGCTGCTTACGTATTCCGCATTTTCGCATGGAGACTCTCAGGTCCGTGATTTGCGCCGTGCAGCCCACGGAGGTCCTCACCTCCATCGACCTGACAGAAGCCTACCTCCATATTCCAGTGCGGCCAGAGCACCAGCGGTTCCTGCGGTTTGCAGTACCCATGGGTCACTTTCAGTTCCAGGCGTTGCCGTTTGGTCTGGCCACGGCGCCGCGGACCTTCACAAAGGTGATGGTGGTGGTTGTGGCGGCGTTGCGACGAGAGGGCATCCTAGTACACCCTTACCTCGACGATTGGTTGATCCGGGCGCCGTCGGTTGCGGAATCCGCGGTGGCCACAGCTCGAGTGGTAGCCCTGCTTGTGCGGTTGGGCTGGGTGATAAATCAGTCCAAGAGCCATTTACAACCGACTCAGCGGCTTCTGTATCTGGGGGCGCTGTTCGACACGAGCGTCGGAGCGGTCTCCTTGCCCGAGCCCCGGATAAAGAAACTGATGGGACAAGTGCGAGCGTTTCTGCGCCTGAAGGTGCCAACGGCTTGGCGTTACTTGCAACTGCTCGGGTCCATGGTGGCGACCCTGGACCTGGTGCCCTGGGCTCGGGCGCATATGAGACCATTGCAGCATGTGTTGCTCTCGAGGTGGTCTCCTCAGCGTCACCCTCTTTCCCGCAGATTGCCTCTCGCTCCGCCCGTGAGCGACAGCCTGCTCTGGTGGTTGGATCCCGCTCATCTCCGGGCGGGCATGCCCTTGCGGTCCCCGGAGTGGGTGCTGCTCACGACCGATGCCAATCTCGCGGGCTGGGGGGCCCACTGCCCGTCTCACATAGCTCAAGGGCTATGGTCCCTGGAAGAGTCGACCTCGTCCATAAACCTGCTGGAGCTTCGAATGGTGCGGTTAGCGCTGCAAGAGTTTCGCTTGCTCGTCAGGGGCAAGGCGGTGAGAGTTTTCTCCGACAACTCCGTGGCGGTTTCTTACATCAACAAACAGGGTGGTACCGGCAGCGCGCCTCTTTTGGAAAAGAGTCAACGGTTGATGGGCTGGGCGGAAGCCCACTTGGTAGCGTTTTCAGCGGCTCATGTGGCGGGCCGCAACAATGTCCAGGCAGATTACCTCAGCAGGCACGCCGTAGATCCAGGGGAGAGGGAGTGGAACGCAGCAGTGTTCCACGCCCTAGTTCTCCGTTGGGGGCAGCCGATGATGGATTTGATGGCTACCTTCGACAATGTGAAAGCCAGTCGGTTCCTCAGCAGGAGATGGGAATGTATGTCCGAGGGTCTAGACGCCCTGGCGCAGCCGTGGCCGTCGGTAGGGCTGCTCTATGTGTTCCCTCTGTGGCCCTTAATAGGTCGTGTCCTACGGTGGATAGAGGGTCACGCTGGACAAGTAGTCCTAGTGGCCCCGGATTGGCCGCGATGACCGTGGTACGCGGATTTGGTCCGCCTGCTGGTAGACCGTCCTTGGCGGCTTCCAGCGCAAGCGAATCTCTTGTCTCAGGGTCTGCTTCTCATGCCGGACGTGGACCGCTTCTCGCTTACGGCTTGGCTCTTGAGCGGGAAAGATTGAGGCTTAGAGGTTATGCGCCGTCAGTCATCGACACTCTCCTTCGCGCCAAACGTTCATCCACTTCTCTACGGTCTTCGGCCGGCCGGCTCTCTGGTGCCTGAGATCTTGTCTTTTCTGCAAGGTGGTTTTGAGAAGGGTTTAGCGCCCGCTACGCTCAAGGTTCAGGTCGCTGCGCTGGCGTGTTTTCGGGGTAGGATTAAGGGGATGCTCCTCTCTCGTCATCCCGATGTCTTGCGGTTCCTCCGAGCAGTCCAGAACTTGCGTCCTCCGGTTCGCCCCATCGTTCCCGCTTGGGATCTTAATCTGGTGTTGGAGGCTCTCGTGCGACCTCCCTTCGAACCGGCTGGGGAGGTGTCCTTTAAAGAACTTTCCTGGAAGACTGCCTTCTTGGTGACCCTCTGTTCGGCTAGGCAGGTGTCGGATCTTCAAGCTCTTTCTTGTAGAGAGCCATTTTTGCACTTCACACGTGAGAAGGTGATGTTGCGTCCTGTGCCCTCTTTTCTTCCGAAGGTGGTTTCCCGTTTCCATGTGAATTAGTCGATTTCCCTCCCGACTTTTCCGGATCGCGAGGGGGCGCCCATCGATTCGGTTCTCAGGAAGTTGGATTTAGGTAGAGTGCTTAAACGGTATCTTCGTCGGACACAACCTTTTCGCAAATCGGACAGGCTGTTCGTTTTGTTTGGGGAGCCTAGGAAGGGGGAAGCTGCCTCCAAGGCCTCCATTGCGCGTTGGGTTAAATGTGCAGTATCGGCGGCGTATCGGGCGAGCGGCCAGTCGCCCCCGGAGCTTTTCAGAGCTCATTCGACTCGTAGCCAGGCAACGTCCTGGGCTGAGCTGGCTCTTGTTCCACCAGTGGATATCTGTAGGGCGGCGACTTGGTCGTCGTTGCACACTTTTTCGAAGCATTATCGGTTGGACGTGCAGGCCGCGGGAGACGCCACAGTCGGGGCATCTGTGGTTATTGCGGGTCTCGCCGGTCCCTCCCAGGGATAGTTACTGCTTTGGTACTTCCCTCACTTGCCTGGAGAGACGATATGGAAGAAGAAATTAGGCCTTACCTGCTAATTGTCTTTCCTTGAGTTCTCTCCGGGCCAGTCCAGGCCCCACCCGGTGATTTCAGCGAGACTCCATCGAGCTCCAGGGCATTGTCAGGCGGTGCAGAGGTTTTCGAAGAGTCAGTATTGGCCTTCTGCGTCTTGTCACGGCTTGCTATGGTCTGTGGGGCTCCCTCGTTTTTTGGGGGGCTCTTTCCAGGAGTACCTTCATTTCTGTGTTCATTATGTTTGCCCTCCTTGGCGTATTATCCGCACGAGAAAAAAAAACAAAAAACAAAAAAAACAAGCAAAATAGGATGTAGGTCTTGGGAAGAGCCCTTCTTGGACTTTGTCTAGAGTGAGCATGAGGGGGGCTCGTAGTTTCCGAGGGTTCCTTTTGTTCTCTTTTCATTTTCATTCTGCTGCTTTGTAACTTTAGACTGAGGTTCGGCCAGCAGAGGGAGCCAGATACCGTTTCAGCAAAACTTCAGTTTTTCAGTCCTCAGCTGCTAGAGAAGGTTGACAACCTTCACTTGCCTGGACTGGCCCGGAGAGAACTCAAGGAAAGACAATTAGCAGGTAAGGCCTAATTTCTTCTTGTCAAAGGCTTTCTAAAAATCCAGATACACTATATCAACCAACTCATTTTTGTCTACCTGTTTGTTCACACCTTCAAAAAAACATAACAGATTAGTAAGACAAGATCTTCCTTGGCTAAAGCCATATTGGCTGTCTCCCATTAAGCCTAAACTATTGACATGTTCAGTAATTTTGTTCTTTATAATGGTTTCTACCATTTTTGTGGTACTGACCGTCAGGCTCACCGGTCTGTAGTTTTCCAGATCACCCCTGGAACCCTTTTTAAAAATTGGCATTACATAGGCCATCCTCAATCTTCAGGTATTACAGATGATTTTAATGGTAGTTCACAGATTACTAATAGCAGGTCTGCAATCTCATATTTCAGTTTTTTCAACATCCTTGGATGTATACTATCCAGTTCAGGTGATTTGCTAGTCTTTAGTTTATCAAATAGTTGTAATACATCTTCCCAGTTTATCGATATTTTTTTCAGTTCTTCTGTGGTATCACTTTTAAATACCATTTCAGTCATGGGTAGCATTCCTACATCTTCTTCAGTAAAGACCAAAGCAGATAATTCATTCAGTCTCTCCGTTATGGCCTCTTAGTGCCCATTTTACCCCTCTATCATCTAATGGTCCAACTGACTCTCTCACACGTTTTTTTGCCATGAATGTACTTGAAAAAGTTTTTATTATGTGTTTTTGCTTCTGCAGCAAGCTTTTTTCAAATTCTTTCTTTGCCTGCCTTATTACTGCTTTGCATCTACTGTAACTTGCCAGTGCTTATGTTGCTTCCAGTTTTCCTCATTTTGGCTCCTTTTTCCATTTCCTGAAAGAAACTTTTTTAGCAACAACAGCCTCTCTGACCTCACCTTTAAACCATACTGGCAGTTTTTTGGACTTCCTTCCACTTTTCTTAAAGCGTGGAATACAGCTGGTCTGGGCTTCCAAGATAGTATTTTTAAACAACACCCATGCCTGATGTAAATCTTTAATCTTTGCAACTGCTCCATTTAGTTTTTTCTTAACTATTTTCCTCATTTTATCATAGTCTCCCTTTTGAAAGTTAAAAGGTAGTACTGTGGATTTCACTGCTGTCCTTCCTCCATTTATTAAATCAAATGTGATCATGCTATGATCAATATTGCCAAGTGACCCCAACACCCTTATCTTTTGCACCAGATCTTGTGTTCCACTAAGGACTAGGTCCAAAATGACTTCACCTCTTGTAGGTTCATGAACCAGCTGTTCTAAGAAGCAGTCATTTATTTTATCTAGAAACCTTATCTCCCTAGCATGTCATGTCGTGACACTGACCCAATTGATACCGGGGTAATTGAAATCACCCATTATTACTGTGCTGTAATGTTTGTTAGCTTCCCTGATTTCTTTGAGCATTTCATCATCCATTTGTTCATTCTGGCCAGGCAGTCGATAGTACAACCCCACTGCCTTCACCTTCCCCTTTTTACATGGAATTTCAATCCATAGAGATTCTACAGTGTATTTTGTTTCCTGCAAAACTTTAATCATGTGTGATTCAATGCCCTCTCTAACATAGAATGCAACCCCTCTACCAATTTGATCTACTCTATCATTGCAATATAGTTTGTACCCAGGTATCACAGTGTCCCATTGGTTGTCCTCCTTCCACCATGTCTCTGAAATACCAATCATATCTAACCTCTCATTTAGTGCTATGTATTCTAACTCTCCCATCTTGTTTTTAAGACTTCTAGCATTTGCATACAAGCATTTTAGAGACTGTATGTTATTTATATGAATCTGGTTATTGGTAGGCAGGGGTAATTTGGAATCTTTAAGCTCTGTCTGTTCTGTACTTACAGGCATTTGGGTTTCTTTTGTCTTTATTGGAACCTCTCTGTTGATATGAGTTAACTTCAGTCTTTTGCTGATATCGTTCAAGGATACATCCTTTGGAACCATGTGCTCTTGGGCGCTGTCAGCTTTCTCCTATTATCTAGTTTAAAAACTGCTCTATCTGCTTTTTAAAAGTTAATGCCAGCAGCCTGATTCCATCCTGGTTAAAGTGGAGCCCATCCCTTCGGAAAAGCCCCTCCTTTCCCCAGAATGTTGCCCAGTTCCTAAGAAATACAAAACCCTCTTCCTTGCACCATTGTCTCATCCACCCATTGAGACTCTGGAGCTCTACCTGCCTTTTGGGTCCTACGCATGGAACAGGAAGCATTACAGAGAATGCTACCTGGAAGTTCTGGATTTCAACTTCCTACCTAAAAGCCTAAATATGGCCTCCAGAACCTCCCTATGACACTTTCCTATGTCATTGGTGCCAACATGTACCAAGAAAGCAGACTCCTCCCCAGCACTATCTAAGACCTTTTCTAGGTGGCGCGTGAGATCAGCTACCTTCGCACCAGGCAAGCATGTTATCAGGCAATCCTCACATCCACCAGCCACCCAGCTATCTACATGCCTAATGATCGAATCACCAACTTTAACAGTTGTCCTAACCGTTCCCTCATGGGCATATGGCCTTGGAGAAAACTCCTTGGGGCGAGAAGGTTTTACATCACCTGGAAGACAGGTCCTAGCTACAGGATCACTTCCTGCCACACCAGGGTGATGCTCTCCTGTCACGTGACCTCTCTCCTCCATGGCAACTGGGATGTTGCCAAACTGGAGGTGGGATTTCAGTACTATGTCCCTGTAGGTCTTGTTTATGTACCTCTCTGTCTTCCTTATGTTCTCCAAGTATGCTACTCTAGCCTCCAAAAATTGGACTCGTTCCCTGAGAGCAAAGAGCTCCTTGCGCCTAGTGCACACGTAAGACCCCTCACCAACTGGAAAAAAAATCATACATGTGACACTCAATGCAAAAGACTGGAAAGCCCCCATCTCGCTGCTGGACTGCTGTCTGCATCTTAATTTTAAGTTTGTGTTTAGGCATTTAAGTTGTTTACTTACCTAGGTTTGCTGGGGATATTTTTACTAATAAAAAGCTATACCTACTATGTTTAATGGACTTTGTTCACCTCAAGATTAATTAATCTCAGGTCTTTAATGTATGCATGATGAGGATAAACAGCTGCACCTGAGAATGAATATGGGCACCTCCTTCCTTTTAAGAGGTTTAAGCACTTATAAAGCTACAATTATCTCAGGGTGGGTGGGAGCTGGAGAGGGAGGGAGGGAAAGAAGACTTTCTAAACGTTTGCTGCTACACAGTGCCCTGTCCTGTATTTCTAAGGTAAAGGCTTACCAATTTCTTGGATGATTCACACAGTCCTTTGTTTTGATAGAAGGGGCCTTTTAAATTGCCCTTTAATCTGTTACTTACCTTTAACACCTATTTAAAACAACTTCACAGATCTTTTGCCTCCTAACTGGAAGGCCTCTTTGTAAAGGTCACTAGAAACAAGTTTAGTTTTTCTTTCTACTCAGATACTGTCCTACTTGTATGCTAAGCTGTACTCTGATTTGATTGAAATAAAAAAACTCTCTAGAAACAAAATTTATTCCAGTAACTATTTACTTTATTTTCTTTCTAAGTTAAGCTGTACTCTGATTTGATTTAAATGAAAAGCTCTCTAGAAACAAATTTATTTCAAAGTCTATTTACTTTTATTTTATATTATATGCTAAGTTATACTCTGCTTTGAATTAATAACACAACTCTCTGGTGGCACTAAGATCTGACTGACTCAGCAATCACTGAATTCTAAAATACACAGATTTGTCAGCTTTAACCCCAAGAAGTCCCTTTCCCAAGATTGAGAGTTTATTCCAGAAGACTATACTCACAAGTGTAGATCTACTTCCAGTTGTAACAGTCTCTTTTGGTAGTCTTTCAACACAATATTCAACGTGCAGTCGCACCATGGAATGATACCAAGACATTATAATATTCTTGGTTTTATTCTCCATTCCTTTCCTTATGATTCCTAGCATTCTATGTGCTTTCTTAGCCGCTGCTGCACATTGGGTGGAGGATTTCAACATATTATCCATGATGACACCTAAAGCTTTTTCTTGGGTGGTTATATAATAGTAACATAGTATATGGACCAGTATGGTCCATCTAGTCTGCCCAGCAAGGTGGCAAGAGTAGGTGCACCTGCCGCTCCGTGCAGGTCACCCCTCCCCATGCCTTTGTTTAGGGGTGTACCACGCTCCATGTAGGTCAATCCCTATTTATTGAGATATAAGAGATTGTTATGTTTATTTTTATTTTATCCTGTTGCTATAAAGGTATCCACTGTGTCTGTCCCATGCCATTTTGAATTATGGTTGTTCCTAATGTGGAACCTTGCATTGTGTAACTGTAGTTTGGTTTGTTCTTTCCTAGGTGTATAACTTTGTACTTGTCCACATTTAAATTTCATCTGCCATTTGAATGTCCAGTCTTCCAATTTATCAAGGTCCTCTTGCAATTTTTCACAATCCTTTTTACATTTTAACAGCTTTGAATAATTTTGTGTCATTTGCAAATTTGATTACCTCAGTTGTTGTTCTCATTTTCAGATCATTTATGAACATGTTAAAAAACAGCGGACCCAGCACAGATCCCTGGGATATTCCACTATTCACTTTTCTCCATTGAGAAAATTGGCCATTTAGCCCTACTCACAGCTTTCTATCTTTTAACAAGGTTCCTGATCCACAATAGTACACTGCCTTCAATCCCATGACTTTTTAATTTGGCCAAAAGTCTCTCATGAGACTGTGAAAATCTAGGTACACTATATCAACCGGTTCACCTTGGTTTACCTGTTTATTCACACCTTCAAAAAATATAGTAGATTAGTAAGGCAAGACTTTCCTTGGCTAAATCCATGTTGGCTGTCTCCCATTAAGCTATAACTATCTACATGTTCAGTAATTTTGTTCTTTATAATGATTTCTACCATTTTTCCCAGTACTGACATCAGGCTCACCAGTTTGTGGTTTCCTGGATCAACCCTGGAACCCTTTTTAAAAATTGGCATTACATTGGCCATTCTCCAATCTTCAGGTACTACAGATGTTTTTAATGATAGCTCACGAATTATTAATAGTAGGTCTGAAATCCCATATTTCAGTTCTTTCAATACCCTTGGATGTATACCTGTTGGTCCAGGTGATTTACTACTCTTCAGTTTATAAAATACCTGTAACACATCTGCCCAGTTTATCGATATTTCTTTCAATTCTTCCGATATATCACCTTTGAACACAATTTCAGACATGGGTAACTTCCCTACATCTTCTTCAGTAAACACTGAAGCAAAGAATTCATTCAGTCTCTCCGCTATGGCCTTGTCCTCCCTTAGTGCCCCGTTTACCCCTCTATCATCCTGTGGTCCAACTGACTCTCTCACAGGTTTTTTGTTACAAATGTACTTGAAAAGTTTTTTATTATATGTTTTTGCTTCCACATCAAGTTTATTTTCAAATTCTCTCTTTGCCTGCCTTATCAGTGCTTTGCATCCAACTTGCCAGTGCTTATGCTGTTTCCCGTTTTCATCATTTGGCTCCTTTTTCCATTTACTGAAAGATGCTTCTTTGGCTACAACAGCCTCTCTGACCTAGTATTTAAACCATGTTGGCAGATTTTTGGCCTCCCTTCCACTTTTCATAAAGCATGGAATACCTCTGTACTGGGCTTCCAAGATAGTATTTTAAACACCCATGCTTGTTGTAAATCTTTAACCTTTGCAGTTGCTCCTTTTAGTTTTTTCTTAACTAATTTCCTCATTTTATCATAATCTCACTTTTGAAAGTTAAAAGGTAGTACTGTAGATTTTCTTGCTGTCCTGCTTCCGTTTATTAAATCAAATGTGATCATGCTATGATCACTATTGCCAAGTGGCCCCAATATCCTTATATGTTGCACCAGATCCTGTCTTCCATTAAGGACTAGGTCAGAGGGGACTTGGTCTTGGACTAGGTACCAGGGCTCTCTCCAGACCTCTGGAATCATAGGCCCTAAATCAAGTTACTAGGGGCCCGATTCTGAGAGGCGACTTGCAGGGTTGCACATCCCGGTGGGACATGTAGCCCCGCAAGCCATCCTGTCTGTATTCCCCCTCCGATTTTCTCTGCATGGTCAGAGCAACAGTATGGGGAGATATGGCAGGGGGAAGGGGGCAGAGTGCGGGTAGGCTGAAGCAGCAGGACATACAGGGCCGATTCAGGTCACAGTCTGTGGGGTCAGGGGGAATGTTAGACTAAGCAGCTTTAACTGGGAAATTGGGGCCGGACCCCCACAGAGGCTGGTGTCAGAGGCAGGTAGGTCCCCGCTGCCTGATCAAGGCCTCAGCTGCCCAGCTTGGGTCAGGCAGTGGGGAAATAGAGGGTCAGCGCCGCGGGAGTCAGAGGGGCCTGTCAGATAGACTTCTCCGCAGGTCTGCAGGGGCATGCTGGGCTGTCTCAGGGCCTGATTCTGTATGCCGCTGGAAAGTTTTGCTCCTGTATTACAGAATCAGGTCCTAACGAGCCCATCCTGCTTGGGGCTGTCCGGACGTGCCCCTTTCTGAATCGGGCTTTAGGTGTCGCTGAAGTGTAATGACTGGGAGTCTCCTTTTTTTCCCTGTACCCCTGGAGACTGTAAACACTGTCTCCACAGCACATCCAGCCAATGTTCCCTCTAATTTTCTGAAGGCTGTGTGCGCATAAAATATCAGCTGTGTGCAGCTTTTGAAGGAAGGTTAAATTTTTGTGTGCCATATAACGACACTCAGAGTTATATACTTTAAAATTTGACTACACGTCAGAATACAGTATGTACACCACATTGATTTTAATCAAATTAAAGTAAAATAGACAAATACTAAATGAAGTGGGAAATTTCTAGTAATTACAATCATAACGTTTAAATTTTAAGACGTCTGTGTTTTCTATCAGAATCAGAGCCGTAATTTTTGTGTGCTCTGTTGTAAAGTATGTGCGCTCACTCGGCGAGGTGTGTGCGCACGCACACGCGCACAGCTTAGAGGGAACAGTGCATCCAGCCTTGATAAGCCCAGGAAGAAGAGTCCTGGCCTGGGAAACAGAGATCCTCCTCATGGTAGTGCAATGCCACTGAACCACAAACTGTCCACCTATCTGAAATCTTAAAAGAAAGACAAGTCTGGTCACAGACACTGCAGAATCATTAGAGTATCATATTAAAACAAAACCCTTCATCGTGATGATGGTGCTTCAGCAATAACACACATAGCTCCACTGGAAAGCAGGTTTTGTGGCTGCAGATCAGTTCTTGAGCACTGGGGAAAGATTCCATTCTAGGCCGTTGAGGTTTACATACTTGGACTCTGACAAATCACTCTCCACAGTCTTTATGGTGTTCCAAGAATATGTTTTACTCCAATAAAACTTCAGTTGTCATAATTGGATTAACAGTTTATCTACTTGGATATAAATCTATTTCTGTCAACGTCACAAGACACATATGCAGGAGCCCTTTCACTTCTCTGTTGCAGGATCTTCTAAAGGCAGGTTTTTGGGAACTCTCCTCTACCTCTTAGGACAAGCCCGGGATCCTGAATTCCAGTGGCTTTGCCTTGCTTCTCTGCAGGACAGTCTTGTCCTTTTCTTTAAGCTTGAGTACTACGTGAATAGCGACTCCTCTTCTACCCAGTGGTGTAGCTTTTTGTTGACATCAGTCACACCGACTGGAAAAGTCAGGATAAAACTCCTTCGCTCTTGATGAAAGCACGGCCAACTGACACTGTCTTTCCAGACACTTCTGTTTAATAACTGGACTCTCATTCTAGGCTAGGAGTCTTTCCTCCCTGGAAGAGCTAAAATTCACACTTAGGAAACCCCTTTTCATATCCATAACCTTCAGACTTTGCAGAAAAAAAAAATACAGGACTGGAAAGCTTCAGGTTTGATTTTCCCTCCTTAGCTTTCCAAAAATAGGGAAAGTCTACACTCTACAGACATCTGACATAGGTTTGCAACTGCTCCTCTGTGCACAAAGCCTCTGCTACCTCTGTGTCTCCTGCAACTTACTGCAAGAAGATGAAAGGCTGGTCTTTGTCTCTTTTCACATTACATCACAGAGGTTCTTCTAGAAACCTTAAGAAGTATTTATATAGAACAATGCATTCTAGCCACCTCCCAAAGGTGTGCCCTTACAAATGTATTATGTAAAGTGAAGAATTGGTATGATCCACGTAGTAGTCAAAAGGGAACACATTTATTAGTGGGGAATCTACAGGGACCCTACGCACATAATAAGGGTTTAATAAATGCTAATAATAATAAAAAGACAGCAGTTTCTTTGAGGCTCAACAGGTGCCTGCTTGCGTGTCCCTGCAATACCATGTTGGGATATGTAAGTAACAAAGAGTCTTACCTAACATTCAAGATGTTTACAGTGTTGGAGATCTAACAGAACATAGCAGGTCAGATCTAATGTGAAAATCCATTGTGTCTCACTTGTGTTGCATTTTGCTTGGTGATGAAGGAGGAGAAATCCAGGGGACAAAGGAACAAGTTTGCTGCTTTCCTCAGGTCTTCCAGCAGGATGGGTTTTTGGCTCTGACTTCACAACCCACTTTTGACATCATTGGTAGTGAGATCAGGTGACTAGAGGGAAAAAAGGAAAGCCCACAGCCAAAGGTGCACATTTTCAATCAAGAGAGTAGCCAATAGCTACAAAGAGATTTTTGCCTCTTTGATTTTCCTCCGGACACCACTTCTTGAACAGGGCATGGGCAGCTAGTCTTTACTTGGATCAGAAATGGTGGCGGATGGTACACCAATCAGCAAACATGGACAGCGATGCGGTGAGCCCTGGAGGGAAGCCAAAGATATACAGTACACCAAGGCAAACAGTTGTGGGTAAGGAGGTGCTATTCTTTAAGCCTGGAAAGCTTTCATGGATGTCCAAGAAGACATGCTTTAGAAAGAAACAGAATCTTTACTAACTTTTAATACAAAAATAAGCACGTGAGAAGTTTTTAAAATCACATATCTTTAGTTTAAGCAGTGCATTTTTCCTAGCAAAAAAGGTGCTGGCACCTGTATGCAGGGTTCTTTCATTAACATATGAGAACAATGGATCCGTTTTAGTAGGCAATGAAAAAGGTGCCAGTACTCAGTACCACTGAGTACCCCTTAAAAAAAACTCCTGACTTCGTGGGTCTTATCTACTTTTGAATTTTGATCTGACAGTGGAGGTGGGAAACATAGGCATAGTTTGGGGGCTTGGGGGACAGTGCTCCCCTCCAAATGTTGCAGACTCTAATGGTGAACTGCTCCCCCTGCCAGTATGACTTCCTTACCCCTTGACCCCTCAAAGTAAGAAAGCAAACTACACCGATGGTGGGAAGGCTTGGATTTTTTTCTTTCTTAAATCCCACCCATCACTAATCAAAAAGAGAACTTAACGAGGTATTTGCAAATAGTGTGCTGTGAATGACTTCTTTTATTGCGTGCAGTATTTAATTCAGCAAAGGCTTCTGATTAGCTGTGGCAGTTTACAGTCTTTGGGTGTTCATGCTAAGAGTTTCTGTGGCAATACCACCCCCCCTCCATATGATTTCTATTCTTTCTAAGTGATGTCACTATGAATGCCTTGCCCACATCTGAGGCTTCCCTGTTTTGCTCCCATTTAGCGAATTAAGCTTTTCCTCCCTTTCCAGCTGTCTGAGTTCAATGACCTCATTGTGAAATAATATTTTTAAGACTTTGTTTAATTTGATCTCTTGGGTTCTCTCAGCCAATGCCATTACTAACAATACACACCCCTGACTAAGTACATAATTAGTGCCTCAAGGTTCTGTCAAACTATTTCATATAACTGGTGTATAGATTTTCCCTTAGGTGCTATTATAACCTCATGGAACTGGCAAATTTGCATTGTGCCCAGTTGACTTCTGAAATTAACTCATGAGGACCTTAGAAATAAGACAAATGTTAAGTAACATACTACATATCACCAGATCAAGACCTCTTGGTCCTCCAGTTATCCTATACATCTGGTGTAACAACAGACCCTACTCAACCTCTGTTCATCTCTGCTGGTCAGTGATTTCTGGCATTTCAAGAGTTCTATTATAGTTTATAAAAAATATAATTTCAAAACCCCAATATGAAGTTTGTACTAGCAGCAGGCATTTTCCCTACTGGGTTATGAGTCCTGAGTTTCACCACAAGTTTTCAGATCTTCCCATCAAGGCACTGACCACTGACAAATCAGCCACAACTTGATGTACAAGTTGTAGTTCATTGGGGAGGGGCGGAGCTTACCTAACATGGTGGACGAGTGAACACTGGGTTGTTGAATTCTGCTTTGAGGTCTGATTGGAATGTGGATGAAGAGGAAATGCATTATTACATCTAAAGTGTTACCAGTGCCGAGCTTGATTTTGAAGCACCTTCAGTGTATGACCTGGGTGTTGGAGACACCTAATATGCCAGGGAAAGCTGAGAGGTCTTCGGCATTCTCTAAGAATTCAGATATCTCCTTGAGCTTAAGGGATCATGTTCCCCCACTGCCCTGCAAGTGCCACAAGACTTGGCAGCCTTAGCCATTTCCCAGCCCAGGCTGATGACTCGGCCAGTACTTCTAGGGCCATGTCGGAGGGAGATATCCTCACCTGTAGCACTGCTTTTGCCAGTGAGTGTATGACCTCAGGACCTGGGACATACCCTAAGTAGAGATGGCCTCCTCTTCAAACAGAAGTGGTGGACAGGTGTTGCTGGATTCTTTGCAGCCCCCAAAAGATCAAGACAGCTTGTTACAGCAAGAGGAATATTACAGGGACAGAGGGCGCTGACTGAGGTAACTCAATCTCCCATCCCTACTAGGTGTCATTTGCTATGCCACCTTTACCAGTCTCCCCAGCTGGTGTTACTTTGGACCAAGTTTGGTCCTTGGAGTCCCACATGGATAGTGCATTCCGCTGTATTCAGCAGTTGTGCGACTTCATGAAATGGGCCTCTGTGAAGTTATCGGCACAAGATGTACTGATTCAGCGTCAGCGTGAGCAGTTGCATGGTTGTGGGGCTAGAGTTGTATCCCTAGTGCCTCTTACTGAAGCTTTAGTCAAAAATTATTTGCTATAGTGGAAGAAGGTGGATTCGGCCAGCAGAAGGAAAGTGAGATTTATTAATTTTCCTAAATCCCATTATGTCTTGCCTATGGATATGCTTAAGAAGTATTTCTTTCAAGTTTTACAATACCCAGCTGAAGCCTTTCTGCCTGTCTCCAGCCTCTACTACATTCCTGCATATAATAGAAATTCTGTTGGGGGGGGGGAGGGGCAATCAAGATGGTGATATGATTGTGGACGGTCTGGAGCTGACCGCATTGTTAGAATATTCAACAGATATTATTACTAGAGCTACATTTGTGGTATAGTTTACATTGGAGCCTGATGGAGATTGGGCTCTAAAGACTTCTTTCTGTCATACAAATTCCCTGTTTTATAATAAAAAAAAGTTAGGGTGTATCTGGATTTTTCCAGAGCCACCCAGCTGGAGACAAGAGCTTTCCTACCTTTGTGTCAACATGTGCTCAATTTGGATAGGAATTTCTTCATTAAATTTCCTGTTAAATGTATAATGGAAGGACTGGGGTTTCTAGTCCTATAGGCACTCCATGTGGCCTTGGACAAGCCACTTAACGCCTCAGGTACACTTAGACTGTGAGCCCTTCGGGGACGAGGGAATGTATCCAGTATCTGCTTGTAGTGATTGTAAACTGCTCTGATGCCCTTCAGCCTGGGCAGTATATCAAGAAATTGCATAAACATAATCCTTTTCCTTATTTTACCTTTTCTGAGGGAAAGCTGAGAGCAGATGAAGCCTCTTGGGTAAGTGATCATTATATTACTGACAAACTTGGCAGACTTAAAGTTTGGGATAGAGAAGAAATCATGGGTTCATTTGGAAAGGTCTGTTTGCTTTAGAGGTTTTTAATTAACTTCTGTTAGATTTAGGTAGGCCTTTATACTTTTTAAAGAAAGCAGGCACATAGCTTGCTTTAGAGGTTTTAAACTAATTTCTGTTAGATTTAGGTGAGCTCTAAGCAAATAGCAGCTTGGTTTAGAGGTTTTAAATTAACTTCTCTTAGATTTAGATAGGCTTTTATAGTCTTAAAAGAAAACAGCCAGGTAGTTAGTCTTTTTCCCATCTATCCTGCCCAACTCCCATCCCAGGCACATCACTTATTTTTTTTTTTTAGTGCCATCAAGTCAGTGTTGATGCATAGTAACCCAGCTACCTCTGGGTTTTCTTGGCAATGTATAACCAGAAGTAGATTGCCATCCTTTTCTTCCAAGGCATGGAAGATAAAGTGACTTGCCAAGGTCACAAGGAGTGCCAGTGGGAATTGAACCCTTGAGCTTCTGGGTACTAGGCAGTTGCTCTAACCACTAGGCTACTCCTCACTTATTGTACAGTTTGAATTTCGCTCTCTCTTTTAAATGGAATAACTAAGTCTACTTTCATTAAGAAATGGTTAACCCTTAACAGATAGCAGTTCATTGGGAAGCAAGCTAAAATAATAATACAAAACATCACAAATAAGTCTGAGGACCTCTTTATATATTTAGGTATCCCTCTTCCATTAACAACTCTAGACAACTAAACTCACTAATACAAAGATGCAGACAGCAGTCCATCAGCAAGATGGAAGCATCCAGTCTTTTGCACTGAGTGCCACATATTTGATTATCCCCAAATGGTGAGAGGTAATGTGCATGCTTGGTGCAAATTGTTCCTGGTTCTCAGAAAATGAGTGTGAAACCTAGAGTAGCAGACTTGGAAAAGCTGAGGAAGACAGAGAGGTATATAGAGGAGACCTACAGTCTGACAGTCTGTAGTCTGACAGCCTCAGTGCTGCCTTGAAGGAGAGAGGTCACACCTGGAAGGAGAGCATCACCTTGGTATGGCAGGAAATTATCCTGTGGCTAGGAACTGCCCTCCAAGGGATGCAATATCCTCTTGCACCAAGGATGTGTCTCCAGGGGCTTCTGCTCAAGAGGGAAGGGTTAGGATGGCAATTTTGGATGGTGATTCAATTATTAGACATGTAGATAGCTGGGTGGCTAGTCAGCGTGAGAATTTCTTGGTCACTTGCCTGTCTGGTGTGAAGGTGATGAACTCCATGCATCATCTACATAGGATTCTAGACAGTACTGGGGAGGAGCCGGCTGTATTGGTACATGTGAGAACCAACAACATAGGAAAGTGTGAAGGGAGGACTAGAAGTCAAATTTAGGCTTTTAGGTAGAAGGTTGACATTCTGGACCTCCAGGGTAGCATTCTCAGGCATGCTCTGTTCCACGTGCAGGACCCAAAAGGCAGGCAGAGCTCCAGAGTCTTAATGTATAGAGAAGACAATAGTACAGTTAAGAGGGATTTAGATTTGTCAGGAACTGGATGACATTCTGGGGGAAAAAAAGGGTCTTTTCTAGAAAGCTGGGCTCCATCTTAACAAGGCTGGAGCCAGGCTACTGCCACTAACCTTTAAAAAGGAGATAGATAGAGCAGCTTTTAAACTAGATAATGGGGGAAAGTCAACAGTCACCCAGGAGAACATGATTCGTAATAATCTAACTTTGAAGATACTACCAAAATAGGAAAGTTAGGGCATCCTGATACAAATGTTGCAATAAAGGTAAAAGTAGTCAAGGTGCCCTTGAGTAAACAGCAGACAAAGTTGAAAGACTCCATATAACCTATGTCAACCAATAAACAGGTTGTCAATATGAACAAAAAACATAATTTGAAATGCCTATGTGCAAATGTTAGGAGTCTAAAAAAATAAGATGGGAGAATACATAATACTGAATTGGTATCTCAGAGACCTGGTGGAAGGAGAATAACCAATGGAATACTATGATACCAGGGTATAAATTATATTGCAATGATAGGGTAGATCAAATTGACGGAGGGGTGACGTTCTATGTTAAGAGGGCATAGAGTCAAACAGGATAAAAGTTTTGCCGGAAACAAAATGCACTGTAGAATCATTATGGATAGAAATTCAATTTGAAAAGTGGAAAGGAATAGCATTGGGGATGTACTACCATCCGCCTGACCAGAATGAACAAACATGATGAAATGCTAACAGAAAATGGTGAAGTTAACAAATTGACAACACAGGTAATAATGGGTGATTTAAATTACCCTAGTTTGACTGGGTCAATGTCGTAGCAGGACATGCCAGGGAGATAAAGTTTCTAGATGAAATAAGTGACTGCTTCATGGAGCAGCTGGCTCAGGAATCAACATGAGGGAGAGCTATTTTGGACCTAATCCTTAGTGGAACAGAGGATCTGGTATGAAAGGTAACAATGTTGGGACCACTTGGCAATAGGGATCATAACATGATAAAATGTGATTTAATAAATGGAGGAGAACAGCAGGGAAATCTATTGCACTAGCATTCCAATGTGGGGAGAAATGATATGTAAAGGTAATGAATTGGAGGAATTGAAACAAATCTCAGCAAACCTGGAAGATGTAATAGGGCAATTTGACAAACTAAAGAGTAGCAAAGGGCGCAGAAAGAACTGCAGAATGAATAAGGAATAACCTGATGACCCTGGATGTAGAGGGCTGACCTCAGAATCGGTTCTGTACATCTGGGGTCGCTTCCCCTCCCACCACCTGCCCTCTCTCCTCCCCCAGCCCAACCCTCCCGCCCACAAACAGAGCTCCCCACACAAGTCGGCTATATGTGCGGGGAGCTCTGTGGCCACCAGTGTGATCCAGATGTTTAGCAGGTCTGGATGTCGGGATCGGACATCCAGACCCACTAAACAAGGATCAGAATCTACCCCTTAGGGAAGAACAACCCAAACTATAACTACATGATGCAAGGTTCCACATTAGGAAACACCACCCAGGAAAAGGATCTTGGTGTCAATGTGGATAATATATTGAAATCTTCTGCTCAGGAATTATAAAAAAAGGAATGGAGAATAAAACAAAGAATATCATAATGTCTCTGTATCGCTCCATGATGCAATCACATCTTTAATATCGTGTGCAGTTCTGGTCACCATATCTAAAAAAAGATATAGCAGGATTGGAAAAGGGATAGAGAAGAGTGACCAAAATGATAAAGGGGATGGCAGGATCAGGGGCGGCCCAAGGGGGGTGGGGGGCCATGTGCGGAGACTCGGTGTGGGGCCTAATTTGCATAAATATTTGCATAATGTTACCATACACTAATTTTTAGTAAACATGCCTCTTAATGAGTGTATGGATAAAGAAAGACTAAAAGATTTCTACATTACTATAATCCAGTGCCAACCACCAGGCACATTAGGAACTACTACAAACACTGCCCATTTAGAACCCATAGCAAACCCACCGTATCCTAACAGCACTACCAGGACTCACAAAGCACCAGGCCCTACCTATCAAAAGGCAGCACTGCAAATATTAAACCATAACATTTCAGAGAATAGCAATACATGACCTACTGGGGAAAGAGAACAAGTGGCAATATCAAATAGGAATTACAGAATACCTCAGCTCAGTTACACATGCAGAACATAGACCATCACCAAACAAGGAATCACAATTTAGAAATAAGAAGACAATAATTAAACTGGGAACCCCAAAAGCCAAACTTGGAATGTATAACAACAACACTGTAGAAATAAAACTATAAATTAATTTCCTCTTGTACTAAACAAAGCGCAGACGTTAATGATGCACATTTCCCAGAGCTTTCATATTCCAGTTAATAAATTCAAAATAAAGAAATATCTTTCTACCTTTTTGTGCATTTTTTTTTCAGTTTCAATTGCTCCAGCCACTTTCTTCTGGTTTCTTCTGCTAACTCTCCATCATCTGCTGTCCATTTGTCCTTTCTTCTTTCTTCTAGTTTTTTTTTCCTTTCTCTCTCTATGTCTGCTTTAATATACTCATTTTTCTCCTTTTGCTCTTTCCTCATTCCTATTTCATCCACCAAAGTTTACCCCTCCAGCCTGATTCCCCACTTACTCTCCCAATACCTGGCCAATTGTAGATTTTTCTTCACTCCCACACAAAATGTTTTTCCCCTCTCCATTTTACTCTCCCGCATCAGCCCATTTCCAGTCCTAGCTCCCCCATCCATTTCCAGTCCTATTCGAGTCCCTCCATCAGCTCATTTCCAATCCCAGCACCCCATCAGCCCATTTCTAGTCTTTTCCTAGCTCCACCATCAGCCCATGTGAAATCCTAGCTCCCCTCCATTCAGCCCATTTACAATCCAAGCTCCCCATGAGCCTACTTCCAGTTCTAGCCCCTCCATGAGTCCATTTCAATCCAAGCCCCCACCACAGCCCCTTTCCAATCTTACCTCCTCCCAATAGCCTATTTCCAGTCCTATCCTAGCCCCCCCATCAGCCCATTTCCTGTCCTAGCTCCCCTCCCACTCAGCCCATTTCCAGTCCTAGCTCCCTCTCGTCACAGCCCATTTCCATTCCAAGCCCTCCTCCCCCCATCAGTTATTTGTAGTTCAAGCCTCCCCTTCCACTCAGCCCATTTCCAGTCCTAGCAATCCCCCAACCCATTACCAGTCCTAGCCCCCCCATAGCCCATTACCAGTCCTAACCCCCCATTAGCCCACTTCCAGTCCTAACCCCATCAGCCCATTTCCAGTCTTAGCCCCCCATAGCCCATTACCAGTGCTAACCCCCCCATCAGCCCACAGCCCATTACCAGTCCTAACCCCATCAGCCCATTTCCAGTCCTAGCCCCCCCCATAGTCCATTACCAGTCCTAACCCCCCATCACCCCATTTTCAGTCAGCCCCCCCATAGCCCATTACCAATCCTAACCACCCCATCAGCCCACAGCCCATTACCAGTCCTAACCTCCCTCCCCCCATCAGCCCAGGGAAAATTTAAAATTAAAAAAAGGTGGGTGCTGCCGTTGCAGCAGAATTGAGTGTCCCGCGGCCCCCCCTGCCCGACAGAGCCCTCCCTCCCTACAGCATCAGCTCTCTCCGCGCGGGCTTTCAGAGCCGCGAAGGGAGAGTTTCTCCCTTGTAGCTCTGTTAAGCCCACCGGGGCCGATGCAAAATGGGCATTTCCTGTTTCATATCAGCCCCGGCGGGCTTAACAGAGCCGCGAAAGGGAAACTCTCCCTTCGCGGTTCTGAAAGCCCGCGCGGAGAGGGACTGATTGAGGGAGGGAGGACTCTGCCGGGCAGGGGGGGGGCCGCCGGACACTTGATTCTGCTGCTGCTGCGGTGGCAGCGGCAGCAGCCAGCTTTTTTTTTTAATTTTAAAATTTACTTTTAATGCAGAATGTTCTTTGCGCGGGGCCCCCTGAAACACGGGGTCCTGTGCAAAAAACAGTCTCGCTCCATGGATGGGCCGGCCCTGGGCAGGATATCAGGTGAGTCAAGATCCAAAAGCGGCAATGAAGAGGTGAGTTTTTAGCCTGGATTTGAACAGGGTCAGAGAAGGTGCCTGATGTACAGACTCAGGCAGTTTTTGCAGGCATTAGGAGCAGCAATGTGAAAGGAGGAAAGACTTAAAAGGTTAGGGCTCTTTAACCTGGAGACAAGACGGCTGAAGGGAGATATGACAGATATCTATAAAATAATGAATGAAAGCCCACGTGACACATGAGCGAGTGAGGACGTGTCTCTACTCGCTCCGGGGCCGCCACGGAATTAATCGCTGAAAACACTATCTGCAACCCTCGAAAACTAGGCAGAACCGGAGCTAGGCTGCTGTGCAAAGAATATTGATGGGGCATTAAGTGAAAATAACCAGAAATGCCATTACTGACCAGAAAAGAGCAGGAGAAAGCTTTGAGGCCTGGGATTTCGGTAGCGTCGGGGCCGCAGCCAGTATCCCCGAGCATGGAGAGTGCAGACTCGGCAGCAGAGGACCTGACCAGAGAGGTTGTAAGACTGCTCGATCTGAAATTCGATCAAATCATGACAAAGCTGGAATCGATGGGAACATCATTGGCAGAAATGACCCAGAGAATGGATGAACTTGAGCACAGAGTGGCATCGATCAAGGATGACGAGGGACGGCAGGCCAGAGATATGGAGCTGCAGCGGACCAAGATGGGGGCCTTGCTGAGTAAAGTCGAGGATCTAGAGAATAGATCGCGCCACAATAATTTGTGCATAGTCGGTATACCGGAGTCAACTTCGGATCAGATGCTGGTATCGCTGCTGGAGAAATGGCTCCCGAAGGAGCTGGGCTTGGACTCATTAGTAGGTGAACTAAAAGTGGAATGTGCACACAGACTGGGAGCAAAAATGGAAGCGCGACAACGCCCAAGAGTGGTGATACTGAGAGTCTTGAACTTTCAGCATAAAGTGCAGATTCTTCAAGCGTATCGACGGAAGAGAGACTTAACATTGGAAAACCAGAAGCTGTTAATCTTTCAAGATTATTCAGCTGTGGTAGCGGCGAAACGCAAGGAATTTACCCCAGTATGTGCAACACTGTTTCAGAAAAAAGTAAGGTTCACTTTGGCATTTCCCGTGGTTCTCCGAATTTCACACTCGGGGCAGAACCATGTTTTTGAGTCAGCTGAAGCAGCAAAGAGCTTTGTGATGGAACTTTGTGCTTTGTGATGGAAGCTTTGTGATGTTCCCTGTAAAATAGTTCTCTGTGTCCTGTGCTTTCCTGTCTAATCAATGTGTTTATACCTCAAAAATTTCCTGTCATGATTTGACAATTTCCAATCTGTAATCAAACCGCTGCTGATCGCTGGAAGTAGCGGTATACAAATGTATACTAAATAAATAAACTAGAGAAAATACTGGGGTGGAGCCGACAAATCTTGGAGGACCATGATGGATGCTTAAACAGCTAAAGAGCATATTTATAGAGACTGTAAGATACTACTGTTGCAGCAGTTAAACATGTTTAATAGGAATGTGTAATAGCAGTGTTGGTGCCAGAGGGTTGGAGAATACATGGATCTAAAGAGAGCAGGCAGAGGCGGCCCTGCAGTGTCCTAAAAGGGACTGAGAGCTCGGCCGAGAGAGCTGAGGGTGGAATTAAGGTTTGGTCTCTTAAGGGGAGGGGAAGGGAAAGGGCAAGGGAGGGAAGGGTACCAGGGTAGAAGGGGAAGTAGGGGGCATGAGGGTGGGGGGGGAAGGTGGAGGAGGAAAATAGGCAAGGACAATTAATAAGAGGGGGAACCGCCACAATGTATTTACTAGGAAAACTTGTTGATATAGGAGTAGCGAAGTATGCAGGGAATGGTCAGGGGGTTGAGGGTGGGCGACCCCTAGTAACTTGGTATAAGATGTATAATACTGTTATACAGAGGGTCACCTCACAAAGAGTCAATGGGACCTGAATTGCGCATAATTACTTGGAATGTGGGGGGCATAAGCACTCCTATTAAGCGAACAAAAGTGTTACGGCCATTGAGAAAAGGGAAGGCCCAAGTAGCTCTATTACAGGAGACATACCTAACTGCTAAGGAACATGCTAAGTTGAGAAGAGATTGGGTGGGTCATGTGTATGCTGCGTCGGAGGGAAGTAGCAAACGGGGGGGGGAGGGTGGCAGTGTTAATACATAAAGGGATTCAAGTGGAAATACTAGGAGAGGCGGCTGATCCCTTGGGGAGGTTTCTGTTTTTGCACCTGTGTTTAAACGGAGAAGAAATGTTTATAGGCAACATCTATGCACCTAATGTATATAAACATAACTTCTTTAAGTCCGTGCTGCGGAAAATTGGAGCAGCGCCGAAAGTCCCAATAGTAGTGGCTAGGGACTTTAATTGTCCTCACAATCCTGAACTAGATAAGTCTAACCCACAGGGGAGGGGAGGATGGAACAAGAGAGGGGTGAGCTATTTATGTCAAATGGGAGAATTGGTAGATGTGTGGAGGACACGGCACGAGGGGGAGAGAGACTACACGCATCTGTTGAGAGTCCATGGAACCTGGTCTAGGATCGATTATGTGCTGGTTTCCAAGAAAGAATTTGGGAAAGTATTAAATGCAGAAATTGAACTGATTCTGATCTCTGACCATGCGATGGTGCGCAAAGATTGAAGAGGAGCGCGGGCAGGTCCATTCAGGTGGTCGTTCCCTTGACATGTGGAAAAACAGCGACTTTCAGACCTACCTAAAGCAGAAATGGGAGGAATATCTAGGTTTTAATGAGCACAGCACCGTCTCGGTGGCTACATTATGGGAAGCTGGGAAGGCGGTTATGAGGGGATATATTATTGCGTATATTGCCAGAGAGAAAAGGAAAATCAATGATAGCATACTGCGGCTAACCCAGGAATTGCAAAATCTGAAGAGAGCAGATTTTCTGCGGATTGACTGGGGGAAGTTTACAGGTTTACCTGGCGGCTCAGGCGGAGTTAAATAACTTGCTGCAGGAGCGAGAAGTGTACGCCATGCAATATTATAGGCACCAATTCTTCAGGTATGGAAACCGCTCAGGAAGACTCCTGGCACGATTGGTGAAAGAATGGGGAGGTTCTAAGATAATCGCAATTATTCGGGATAAGGGGGGGGGGGGGAGGAGAAGCAAAATGAACCTAAAAAAGTGGCAGAGGTCTTTCGGCATTTTTATGAGACCCTGTATACCCCAGAGGTGGAAGATAGGCAAGGGGAAAAGAGGTTCTTAGACAACATTCAACTGCCACAATTAATGCAGCAAGAGTTGATAGGGTTGAACAAACCTATTACCGGAGGGGAAATCCAAAAGATTATAAGAGCAGGGAAGCCGCATAAGACGCCTGGACCTGATGGTTATGGAACTGAGTTCTATAAACTATTGGAAACTCAGGTGACCCCCCCACTTTAGCGGCCCTGTATGATGAGGTACTAGAAACTAAGGGTTTCCCCAGAGATATGTGAACGGCCTCAATCTCCCTCATACACAAAGCCGGCAAGGACCCAGAGGATCCCGCCTCTTATAGGCCGATCTCTTTAATAAATTATGACATGAAAATCTTGGCATCTATTTTGGCCGAGAGACTACAATCTCTCCTCCCGAGACTAATAGGCAAGCATCAGTCAGGATTTGTAAAGGGCAGGGAAGCGTCGTTGAACATCAACAGAGTGATATTAGGGATGGAGAGGTGTGTACAACAAGGCCTACCACTGCTGCTAGTTAGCCTGGATGCCGAAAAGGCGTTTGATAGAGTCTCATGGGATTATATGTTCGAAGCATTACATCGGTTTGGCTTCGAGGGGGCGTTCATAAGATGGGTACAGACATTGGATGCTAGTCCCTTGACATATGTAACAGTGGGGGGAGCAAACTCGGATCCATTTATATTGAAAAGGGGAACGCGGCAAGGCTGCCCCCTTTCTCCTTTGCTATATGTACTCCAACTAGAACTTCTGTTGTTAACCTTATTGAAACTAGATGAAGTGCAGGGGATAAAGTGGACAAATGGAGGAATAAAGGTCAGTGCATTTGCGGATGATATGCTGTTGTGAAAGACGAACCACCAGAGCTCCTTAGGGGTAGCTATACACCAGATTGAGCAATTTGGGACTTTCTCTGAACTAAAGATAAACAGAGCTAAATCCTTAGTGTTGGACGTGGTGGTGGTGGGGGAGCGGGGGGGGGGGGTGTAAAGCAGCAGTGGGAAGGTTGGTTTGGGCTGAAGGGCAGATTCGCTATTTAGGTATCCAAATTCCAGAATTGCCATCTCAAATATATAATGTTAATATTACGCTTATGATGGACACAACAATAGAACGACTAAAGAGATGGCGAGAGTGCCCTCTTTCGCTGAAAGGACGTATAGCACTTTTTAATATGATGGAAGCCCCCAGATGGATATACCTCCTAAGGCATCTCCCTATTTGGATGTTGAGAAAGGACGTGCAAGTATTGCAGGGACACCTCACTGGATTTCTGTGGAAGGGGCGCAAAGCTTGCATTGCAATAGCGACGCTGATGAAAGCGGCGGAGGAGGGAGGGGCAGGCCTAATATCACTGCAAGCTTATAATTTAGCGTGCCTGACTAGAGTGCTGAGAGACCTGATAGAGGGATCAATGGAAATTATGCCACTAGATTTAATCGACGATATGTCGGCGAATCAACATCATGTTTTCAGGCTGCACTGTGAACAAAGAGAGCTCAATATGGCCTGGAGGAATTCGCAGTGATTACAGGGTTGAGGAAGGCCTGGAAAATCTTATGCCAGCATAGGAACATGTGCTGGAGGAGAACTGATTGCTTCCCACTAAGGGGCAATGTAGAGTTCACCCCAGGGGCGGAAGGGTGAGCAGTCAGAGAATGGGCCAAAAAAGATGTGCATTATATAGGGCACTTGAAGATGGAAGGAGCAGCGGAGTTAGATTCGTTTGCATCGTTGCGAGAGAGATACCAATTGGTGCCCCATGATTTCTATTTGCATCTGCAGGCAAGGCATTATATTAACACTTTGCAGAAACATAGTGATCTGGTGCTGCAAAGGGGAGGCATGATGGATTTGTTTCAAGTTCTGGAGGGGAAAATTAGGGTCCTGGTGTGGTGGAGGGAATTGGGTCCCGGTGGGGAGGGAGGGGGCTTGGAATCCCTAGCGAGCAAGTGGCAAAAAGATAATATGCAGGCCGGAACAGTAGAGAGACTACAAAAAGCCTTTGCAATGATGAAAGAGATCTCTGAGTCAGTTCAAATGCAAGAGATACAATATAAATTTTTATGGCGGGCATATGTCCACGATGTCTGGGTGGCCCGAGCGGGATTGACAGCGACAGATGTGTGTAGACTCTATGGGGAAGAAAAGGGAACTCTAACCCATTGTTTTTGGGACTGCACCCGTGTACAGGGTTTATAGAAGAAGGTGGGAACCAAACTGAGTAATTGGGTGGGGGGTCCAGTGCAGAAGTCACCGGAGTGGTGGCTCTTTGGGTCCTATGAAATCGAGAACCCTATGGCGAGCCAAAAGCATAGGCTTTGTGAAAAAGGCTTTCTGGTGACTAAGCAATGCATTCTGAGGCGCTGGTTAGAGGAGACAGCGCCAACTCTAGGAGAATGGGAGCACACAATGTTGGAGCTGATGAATATGGAGCAGTGCACAGCGTGATTGTTGGGGGGAGCGGCGGCAGAGAGATGTTTACGAGTCTGGTCCCCAGTGCATAGCCTGATGGGGAAGGTGGGTGGAACGGATGGAACATAAGGAGGGGAGGAGCGTACAGGTGGAGTGGGAGGAAGGGGATGCTGGGGGGGGGGGGGGGTGAGGGGAAGGAAGGAGGGGGTGGGGATGAGGTGAGTGGGGGAACCTGAGCGACGGGGCAGGGAGGGCAGTCTAGACTAGATAAGGATGGACTATCTAGGCTGCTTATCTTGTTTCATGGGTTGATGTTACTGTTATTGTGTTGTTACAGTCATTGTCAACTTTGCAGTCATTCGGACATTAAACTGTGATGCTTGACTTTGAGAAGATAGTATGGCCAGCTGGAATAGGAGTCAGAAGCGAACATGAATGGTTATTGAGCAGTGCGGAATAATGTGATGTAACGCGTTCTGTGCAGTGTATTGTGATGTCAATGTTAAAACAAATAAAAATGAGTTTCCATAAAATAATGAAGTGGAATGAGAATCAGTTGTTTACTCCTTCAAAAGTACAAACTCAGGGTAATGCAATGAATCTACAAAGTAGCACATTTAAGACTAAATCTCTGGAATTTGTTGCCAGAAGAGATAGTAAAAGTCAGTTGTAGCTGGATTTAAAAAAAGGATTGGACAAGTTTCTGGAGAAAAAGTCCAGAAACCATTATTAAAGTGGACTGAGGGGAAATTCACTCCTTATCTCTAAGATAAGCAGCATGGAATCTGACTTTTTTTTGGGATCCTGCCAGGTACATCTGACCTGGATTGTCCACTTTTGGAAACAGGATATTGGGCTTGATGGACCTTTGGACTGACCCAGCACAGCAGTATATGCTTACCTCTTTCTGTGACCTTCAGCAAGTCTCTTTAAGTGACCCGTCTACTGTAAAGCCCTCCTTTGCCTTTAAAAGAAAAGCAACATTCTAATTTCACCTGCTGAACTCATTGGCTCACAAGACAGGGTACTGGGCTTGATGGACCATTGGTCTAATAACCCATTATGGCAAATATTATGCTCTTATGACCTAGAGCAGTTGAAAACATTTGCAGAGTGAAAGACACCTGGTCTCGAGTGACTCAAGATTTTGGTTGGGGAACTGATATTTATCAATATAGCTTGAAATATTTTCTTTGCCATTCGCTGTACTGTTTTTCCTTATTTAGTTTAGTTGTTCTATTTTCTTGTGCTCCTCCCCCTTCTTTTGAAGACTTTAGTGTCTATAAATGTCTTTGTTTCCTTTTATTTTATCCTTATTTTTAATTCTCTGCAGATGCATTTTCTACCAACGCTTATGGTGCTGGATATTTTGTGAAATTCAATAAAAATAAAAAAAAATTGTAGTTTATCTAAAATACCACTGCAAGGATGATTTGGGGTTGGTCATGCAAAAAGAGCATTGTATTGGTTGCTAGCTTCAGCCCCTTATAAAATTCAAAATACTGATGTTGAAATTTAGGGCTTTAAGAGATGGAAAACCAGTTCATCTAATTGAAAAATGAAACTGGTATCTTCCAAGTAGATACCTTAGATCTAGTGAAGACTTTTTTTCTTCTTCAGTAAAAAAAGTAGGGAAAATCCACATCTCGCTTAGGATGTTTTCACGAGTAGCCCCCCCACTTGGCGGACTAATATGACAAAGCAGTTCAAGTGGAAACCAATTACAGAATGTTTGATAAGATGGTAAAAACGGCTTTTCCAGCAGAATTAACCCCTATGGGGAGGATCAGGTAGACTATTATATGCAGGCAAGGTTATGAAGGTATGTAGATATTTTATACTTGGTTCAGCATTTTTATTTAAATTTTTAATGCCTTGAGGGAGGGTGGAGTAGCCTACTGGTTAGAGCACTGGGTTGGTAACCAAGAGACCAGCATTTGATTCCCACTGTAGCCTTGGGCAGCTGCTGGGTTGCAAGGAATCAGTACTGACTCAAAGTACACATAGCATTTTTAATGTACTTGAGTTTCATTGTAGAATATTGTTATAATTTTGCATTGTAAACCACATCAAAAAGACTTTGGTCTATAAATGCAGCATAGAGATTTGTGAAATAAATTTAAGACAACTTTTCATGTCATGTTCTAACAGCAAAAGTATATTTTATAGTGGGCATTTCAGATAATTAATACTACTTTAGCTCAGAAAACTTTCAACATAAGCATTTATATCTGCTGTTGCCACCATTGCTTAAGTAAGCTATTACTTAATGTTCCAGAGTAGGAATCTTTGACCTTTAATTCTTCAAAAAGCTGACATTTTCCCAATATGTGTATCTGCTGTCCTGAGTACCCTTTAAAATGCATGAAAATAGGAAGATTAATCAGCAATAAGATGTCAAGTTGAACAGTAAAAAATAACACTCAAACTAGTCATAAAAATTCTGATAAAAGTGAAATTGTGCCTTTGAGTCTTGAAGAACTACCAAAAGGGACTGCTACTGCTGGAAAGACATCTGCATTAGTAAGTATTTACCTGCTGGGAAATTCTCTAAATCTTTGGAAAAAGGAATTGGTTATAGCTGTTAAATCTATGTATTTTAGAATTCAGTGTTTTTGTTAAGTCAGAGCTTAGTACCACCAGAGAGCTTTTCATTTAAATCAAAATCACAGTATAGCATAGCATAGAAGACAGAATAGGGTAAATATACTTTTAGCAGAAAGAAAGAAATTATTTCTAGAGACCTTTACAAACAGGCCTTCCAGTTAGGAGGCAAGAGACCTGTGAAATTGTTTTAATAGATGTTAAAGTTAAGTGACAGATCAAAAGGGCAGTTTGAAAGGCTCCCTCTATCAAACAAAGGGCTGTATGAATCACCCAGGAAATCGTTAAGAGATTACCTTAGAAGCACAGGTCAGGGCACTGTATAGCAAGCCAGCTTTTACCAAGTATTTCCTTGACTCCCACCCATCCCAGGCAACATGTTAGTTTTATGGGCTCTTAAACCTATTAAAGGGAAAGAGGTGGTAAAATTCACTTACAGGTTCAGCTGGTTATTTTCATTAGAAATAGATTAAGGCCCTGAAATTAATTAATCTTGAAGTGAACAAAATCCCTTAAACTTATTTGGCATAGTTGCATTGGTACAAGTGTCCCTAGCAATTTTAAGTAAACTCCTCAACTACCTAAAAAAAATCCTTAAAACTAAGATGCAGTCCAGCAGTGAGATGGGGGCTATTCAGTCTTCTGCATTGAGTGTCACATGTATGATTTTCTCCCTGTCGGTGAGAAGTCTCACATGGGCAAGGAGCTCTTTGCTCTCAGGGAACAAGTCTGATCTCTGGAGGTTAGAGTAGCAGACTTGAAGGACCTATGGAAGAGAGAAAGGTATATAGGCGAGAACTACAGAGACGTAGTACTGAAGCCCCACCTCCAGTCTGGCAGCCTCTCTGTTGCTATGGAGGAGAGAGATCATGTGAAAGAAGAGCATCACCTTGGTATGGCAGGAAGTGATCCTGTAGCTAGGACCTGTCCTCCAGGTGATGTAAAACCCTCTCACATCAAGGGCTTTCTCCAAGACCATGTGCCCATGAGAGAAGGGTTAGGATGCCCGTTACAGTTGGCAATTCAATCATTAGTAATGTATATAGCTGGGTGGCTGGAGAACATGAGGATTGCCTGATAACATGCCTGCCTTGTGCGGATAGCGTACCTCATGCTTCACAAAGACAAGGTCTTAGATAGTGCTGGGGAGGAGCCTGCTGTCTTGGTACATGTTGGTATCAATGACATAGGAAAATGTGGGCGAGAGGTTCTGGAGGCCAAATTTAGGCTTTCAGGTAGGAAGTTGAAATCCAGAACTTCCAGGGTAGCATTCTCAGAAATCCTTCCCATTGCAATGCGCAGGATCCAAAAGGCAGGCAGAGCTTTAGAATCTCAATGTGTCGATGAGATGATGGTGCAGGAAAGAGGCTTTTGGATTTGTTAGTAACTGGGGACGGGGATGGCTTTTCCATAAAGGAGAGGCTACACCTTAACCAGGGTGGAACCAGGCTGTTGATTAACCCTCAAGAAGGAGAGTGAGCAGTTTTTAAACTAGATAATAGTGGAAAGTCACACAAGAACACATAGTTTGGAAGGATGTATCCTTGAAGAATACTGGCAAAAGAGGGAAGCAAGGATATCCTGATAGGGAAGTTCCAATAAGGATAAAGTAACCCAGATACCTTCAAGTACAGAGCAGACAGAGCTGAAAGATTCCAAATTGCCTTTGTCAACAGAAACCAGATTGTTAATATAAATAAAATGCCTGTATACAAATGCCAGAAGTTTAAAAAATAAGATGGGAGAGTTACAATATATAGCACTAAATGAAAGGTTAGATATAATTTCCATTTCAGAGATCTGGTGGAAGGAGGACAGCCAACATTGGTTTGGGATACAGTGATACCTGGTTACAAAATATATTGCAATCATAGCATAGATCAAATTGAAGGAGGAGTTGCCCTCTATGTTGGAGAGGGCATTGAGTCACACAGGATAAAGGTTTTGCAGGAAAACACTGTATAATCTCTATGGATAGAAATTCCATGTAAAAAGGGGAAGACAATAGCAGTTGGGGTGTACTACCATCCGCCTGGCCAGAATGAACAGATGGGTGATGAAATGCTAAGAGAAATCAGAGAAGCTAACAAAAGTTACAACACAATAATAATGGATGATTAAATTACCTCGGTATCGACTGGGTCAATGTCACAGCAGGACATGCTAAGGAGATAAAGTTTATAGTTGAAATAAATGACTGCTTCTTGGAGCAACTTGTTCATGAACCAACAAGGGAGGAAGCTATTTTGGACCTAGTCCTTAGTGGAACACAGGATCTGGTGCAAGAGATAAGTGTTACAGACACTTGACAATAGTGATCATGGCATGATCACATTTGATTTACTATATAGAGGGAGAATGGCAAGGAAATTCACAGTACTACCTTTTAAAAGGGAGACTATGATAAAATGAGGGAAATAGTTAAGAAAAAACTAACAGGAGCAGCTGCAAAGGTTAAAGGTTTACATCAAGCATGGGAGTTGTTTAAAAATACCATCTTGGAAGTCCAGACCACATGCATTCCACACTTTAAGAAAGGTGCAAGGCCAAAAGACTGCCAGCATGGTTTAAAGATGAGATCAGATAGGCTGTTGTAGCCAAAAAAAGCATCTTTCAGGAAAATGGAAAAAAGGAGCCAAGTGACAAAAACGGAAAACAAGCACTGGCATGTTAGATGCAAGGCATTGATAAGACAGGCAAAGAGAATTTGGAAAAAATCTTGCCTTAGAAGCAAAAATGCACAATACAAAACTTTGTCAAGTACATTCATAGCAAAAAAACTTGTCAGTTGGATCATTAGATGATAGAGGGGTAAAAGGGGCGCTAAGGGAAGAGATGGCCATAGCGGAAACACTGAATGAATTTGCTTCGGTCTTTACTGAAGATGTAGGGAAGTTACTTATGCCTGAAATTGTATTTAAAGGTGGTTATCCGAAGAATTGAAACAAATTTTGATAAACCTGGAAGCTGTATTACAACTATTTGATAAACTAAAGAGATGCAAATAGATGTATACCATCTGGTTCAGGTTGAGGGTGATGAAAGAACTGAAATATGAGACTGCGATATAGTTTGTACCCATGTAATCTGTGAACTCTCACTAAAATCATCTGTAGTACTTGACTGGAGAATGGCCAATGTAACGCCAATTTTTAAAAAAAGGGTTCCAAGGGCAATTTGGGAAACTACAGACCGGTGAGCCTGATGTCAGTACCAGACAAAATGGTAGAAACCGTTACAAAGAATAAAATTTCTGAACATGTAAATAGTCATGGTTTAATGGGAGAAAGTCTTTAGCCATGGCAGATCTTGTCTTCCTAATCTGTTATATTTCTTTGAAGGTGGAAAGAAACAGGTAGATAAAGGTGAGCCTGTTGATAGTGTATCTGGATTTTCAGAAAGCCTTTGACAATGTCCTTCAAGATAGACTCTTGGCAAAATTAAAAAGTCATGGGATAGAAGGCAGTGTACTATTGTGGATCAGGAACTCGTTAAAAGATAAAATGCAGAGAGGCTAAATGGCCCATTTGCTCAATGGAGGTGAATAGTGGAGTATCCCAAGGATCTGTACTGTGTCTGCTGCTTTTTACCATATTCATAAATGACCTGAAAATGGGAATAATGAATGAGGTTAGCAAATCTGCAGATGACAAAATTATTCATAGTTGTTCAAACACAAGAGGACTGTGAAAAACTGCAAGGAGACCTTGATAAATTGGAAGACTGAGCATCCAAATGACAGATGGAATTTATTGTAGATAAGTGCAAAGTTATGTACCTAGGAAAGAACAACCCAAACTAGTTACACATGCAAGGTTCCACATTATTAACCACCACCCAGGAAAAGTATATAGGTGTCATCTGGATATGTTGAAACCTCAGCCCAGTGTGTAGAAGCAGCCAAGAAAGCAAATGGAATGCTAGCAGTACTAAGGAAAGGAATGGAAAATAAAACTAAGGATATTCTAATGTGTCTGTATCCTTCCATGGTACAACTGCACCTTGAATATTGTGTGCAATTCTGGTCGCCATATCTTAAAAAAAAAGATATAGCAGAATTAGAAAAGGTACAGAGAACAGTCAACAAAATGGTAAAGGGGACAGAAGGATGCCTCATATGAGGAAAAGCTTAAAAGGTTAGGGCTCTTCAATTGGAAAAGAGGTGGCTGAGGGGAAATGTGATAAAGGTCTATAAATTAATGAATGGAGCAGAACGGGTAAACGTAAATTAGTTGTTTACACCATCAAAAAGTAGAAAGACTAAGGGACATGCAATGAAGCTACAATGTAATCCATTTAAGACTAATAAGAAAATATTTTTTCACTCAACACAAACAGACTCTGGAATTTGTTAGTGGAGGATGTAGTAAAAGCTGTTAGTGTAGGTGGGTTTAAAAAAGTTCGGGCAACTTCTTGGAGGGAAAATGCATAAACCATTATTAAAGAGAACCTGGGAAATCCACTGCTTACCCCAGGACAAGCATTGTGGAACCTATGTACCTTTTTGGAAACCTGAGAAGTACTTATGACCTGGATTGGCCACTGTTGAAACAGGATACTAGGCTTGTTGGACCCCTGGTCTGAGCCAGTATGGCATTTATCATCTTCTTAAAAGAATCTGCCATTTAGCTGCATTAAAAATTATACTATCATAAAACAACTATGAAACTGATATAAGGCAAGTCAATATCTGTTTTAAAGTTATTCGGGATAGCTTTAACTGGATATTCAGCAGACTTGTCTATCTAAAACATATGTGATCTTTAGGGAAGGGGACAGGGCATGGTCTTGAATTTTGTAAAGTCAAAATCTGTCCAGGTAACTTTCAGTTTCTTGGATCAATCTTTTCAGTTCTAGCTTCTAATGTTCAAATGCAAGACTTCAAGTAATAATTTCAGAAACCCACCCAAAAGCTATGGCTAGGGCAATAGAACATCATAGTATTTACTAACCTGAACTCCTGCATTTTCACATATGCTCCCTTTAAAGATCTTCAAAACAGGAGTAATTCTCTGTGTGTGTTTTCATCTGGGCTTGCACTATTTGTATTTTGCGTACAAGCCTCTTACCCATAGGTCTAGTAATGTCATTAAAATATTCCCAAATAAAGTCTCTGCTATCATGATGTTTTTCCTTCTATAACTTCCTAAGTAGAGTAGATCTCAAAACCCAGTGGAAGGTACATTCAGAAATCAGAAATATATTTCTCAGTACTACAAGAATATGTTCTGCTGCTCACTTTTTATTTATCCCCCAAGCCTTGTATCTGTATTCAGATTTGCTCATTATCCAGAATTCTCTATTTGTTCACCTTTTCTGCCTTCTAAATAGAGAGGTAAGGGTCTCCATATAACAGCATATTCAAAGAATATAATTAGAAGCTATGATTGCAATTTATCATGACATCTTTGAGCTAGGGATTTTTTTAACAAGACTTTTTTAAATCAGATTTTAAAAATAGCTGATATATATATTTAAATAATCGTTTTCATTAAAAAAAAGCCCTGAATTGAATCTACTCTACTTTGAGCTGTGCAAGGAAGCAGTTTTGTGTTTCTCAAGTAATGCACCTTGAGAACTTCGCAGCACCCTTTCACTGCGTGTTAAACATTCAATTTTTTTGCAGGACAGGTAAATGAGTCCTGAAATTAAAGCAGAACAAACCCGACCTCCTCACCTGTACATTTTTTTTTATTCATGATCACAATCAAGAAAAATCTGCCTGATTAATACTAGAATTGGCCATGTTTTCACTCCTTTGAAGACAAGTTAACAGCCCTTCGAGATATATTTAAAAGATGCTGTCTTTAGTTCACCTGAATGATCAGCAGACTTTCTTGCAGCTATAAGGGAATCTCACTAGCAAGTGATGAAAGCATCACACTGACACCCCTCTTCAGTTAGAATGTCTTATTACATGGAACTGTTAACCATAAACAAATCAGGATTTAGTTAATCTTGCTTATATTTATCTTCCAAAATTATGGAAGACTTATGAGAAAACATTTCCACAGACTGAACGGATCTAACTTCTAAGAGTGAAGACTAGCCAAATCCTTAGAGAAAGAAATGTTTCTTTTTAATGGCAACCTCAATACATTTTCTTCTCATATCACTAGGTGGCACTCCCCTACTACATATCTTTTAATTCATAACAACTATACCTTAGAAATAAGTATTCAAGTTTCTAGCTGCCAAGGTACTATGGGAAAAACAACCAGAAAAATACATTGATTCATGTAACAATACTTTATTGTACAGAAGATCATTGTAGTATTATATACTGGAATGTGTAGTATAACAAATAGTTCAAAACATTTGCTCCCAGTATAACATAAATATAGCAAATAGAACACTTCAGAACAAAAACTTTAACTTGAAAATCTGTAAAATATCACATTTACATTATTTTACAAAAAGAAGCGCACGCATGTTGTGCAAACATGACACAAGTACATGACCGTTAAAGCCTGTAGAAAATAAAACACTTCTCCATTTACATTTTTTGTCTGTTAAGAGCTTTGTAAACATTAAGGCAGTATACAATCGGAATTTCATGCACTTGGTAGAACACCAGAAGTCCCACCAAGTTTGTCACAAACATGCGGCAGACTTAAGAGTTCTTCAACAGGTCAGATACATGTTTGCTTCCCCTCTCCAACACACAAACATATCAACACTTTGAAATGCTCTTTTCAAATATGCTTTAGCGTAAAAGTCATGTTGAGGGATGGGTGGGAGGTAAAAAGTCCTTCGTTTATATAATTAGAAGTCTTAAAGAGTAATACTTAAGGCATTGGATTCATCTTCAATGCTTTCCATCATTGTACAGGTCTTTACTATATTTGTCCTCTATCTGTTGAGCTCTGCCATCGTATGAGACACCTCGCCCCCTTTTCGGTTCCTGTCTTAACACGTTCTCTTTGATAAGAATCAACAGAAGTTTTACCTGCAAACTTGTTTTCCCCCAAGTCTTCTAGAAAGGGGGAAAGCAATCCCCTCCATCTTCCTCGGTAAAAAGACAAGGTTTTTTTCTCATGATCCGCAAAATGGAATAAAGAAAATCACCCATAACCACTACTGCAGCTTTTATCTCTTGCCAGAAAAACAACTTTGGCTCTTGGTGTCTTTAAGGTAAATTAAAAACATAAAAAACAAAAAGAAAGGCTGCATTCAAGGAGGGAGGGGATACTGAAGGGCAAGCTCATCACTGTAAGAGATTTCTTTTTCAAACATACACATTTGCAAAGCCTTCTTCAGTATGCCTGAACTTGGTGCGGCAAGAGTTGGCAGCCACTGTTGACATGGCTCATGACTTTCTGCTTGAGCTGGGCCACCTGCTCCCTCAGCAGGTTTGCCGTGGATGCCAGCTCAGTGTTCTGGCTTTTCAGACTCTTGACCTTCTCTTCCAGCCTGGAGATGCGCTCCAGCTTCCTCTTCCGGCACTTGGAGGCAGCTATCCTGTTCCTTAGCCTCTTCCTCTCAGCTTTAATGCGCTCTTGCGTGTCCATGTCTATAGGCGAAAGTGGAGGACTGTCCCCGAAGCTGGGTACCTCAGGCACGATCTGCGGCTCGTCCTTCAGGGCCTGCAGGCGGTGGTGGGGCTGCCCACCCATGCTGGGTGGCGGAGGAGGAGGGTAAGGGACCGTGTCCGTGCTGTAATTGACCGTGGTGCCCCCCAGCACCCCGCTGGAGTAGTTGCTGAGATTGGCATAGATGGGGGCATCATGAGGTGGTGGTGGTACTTGCAAAGTGACAGAGGGCACGGTGCTCAGGTCCTGTGGGCAGATAGCGCCAGTCAGCTGGTTCTGCTTGTGTAGGTCCTCCAGGGCCTTGACGAAGCCCTCGGCAAACTCCTGCTCCTCGCTGGGCCCCTTGGGGTAGAGGAACTGGCTGCTGGTTGGGGTGGTCGTGACCATACCATTGGACTGGATGATGAGGCGCTCCAGCTCAGGTGAGGCAAGCTTCAGCAGCCCCAGATCAGGGGAGGTCAGCAGCCCGTCACCATCACCTCCCCGAGATTTCAGCGTGGCCACCACTTGATCACTGAGGTTTAGGGTTAACTCTTTCTTCATCATGGTGCCGTTGAGGTGAGCGTGGGATTCGCTGTGGTAACCTAATGCGGAGGTTGAAGTGGACGACAGACCCAAGTAGAGGTTCAACACATCATCATGGTAGAAAGGTGTTTCCATCCTATCCTGGGCCTCACCATGCAAGAAGAGCCCGCAGCTGCCTCCTGGCCTTCTGCTTTGGGCAGGCAGAGTAGCAGATGGCAGTCACCGCCAAGAGGAAAGTCCACGACGAAGGGGCCACAGGAAAACGTCAGTAGGAAACCAGGCCACCGGAACCGGAGCAACACCTCTCGGAACTCTTCACAGGCCAAAGAGTCACTTCCAGCTGGGGCTTTGTTTGGAAACTTTGTTTAATTAGTCCATGGATAAATGTTTTTCTCACAAAATATTTCTGGAACGCAAATCTGTAAATTCCAATTGTTGTTGTTGTTCCTTTCCACAAAAGCCCAGGGTCGCTAAATATATTCCAAGAATGTTGTAAATATATTCCAAGAATGTTACTCGGAGGGCTTTTTTTTGTGAAATCTTGCTATTTAGTGGGACGGACGTCTGCAAACGCCAGAGCGGAGAGAGAAATAAAGCGCCTTCCTCTCGGGCTAGTTTGCCCCACTTTGGCGGACAAGAGCAAATGGCCGCTCCTTCCCTTCCCGTGCGCTCACAAAACCCTTCTGGCTGCCGCCCCAGACCGGACCCGCCTTTTCTACCCTCCCGCTCCCTCATAACGTCACCTCGCGTCCCGCCGATTGGTCAGGAATGACGTTCGGCCCGCGTTTTGCATAAACCAAAGAGGTCTGGGCGGGAAACATTCCCGCCCCCCTCCCTTGGTCCCATCAGCGCCTCTACCAGTATCGTCACCACGGCAACGATGGGGCTGTAAACTCGCAAACAGCGCGAGGCACTGTGGGTTGATGTCATCGACGGAGGGGCGGAGACGCATCACGTGGTGTTTTCATACACGCGCGAAAGGCCATCGGCTCATGCCGCGTCAGTAGTTATTTTTAGAGACGCAGGGAGTGCCTATATTTTTTAAGTTTTATTTTTTGCAAAGAGCAGCCTCTGGTCGGCTCTCTTCCCTTCCCCCAGTGCAAGAATACAGCCCTAGAACTGCATTCCTGAGTGTTCCGGGGCAGCTTCTAAAGGCAAAAATCGATTAGAGGAAAGTAAAGGGGCTCCTTGATATAGGAGTGCATCACGTAAGCAGAGCAGGAGAGGCTACCTCGCCCTCAAGTCGGAACAGACTGATCAAGTGGTAGTTGTGCCCTAGTTCATGCAGGGATTTGTGTAGATCGATTTTTTCCCCATACTTCTAGGACAATGGCTCCCAAACCTGCTACCTCTATCTAGTTGGGGTGTCAGGATTTGGGTTTTGGGTGACTTTTGAGTAGGCAAAATAGCCTATACATTTGAAAATAAATACATCTACGTGCAAAGGAGGCAGTGCATACAGATCTACCTCATTTATGTTCATTGGGGATATCCAGAAAAGTTGACTTGCTGCTGTCCCCCACAGAACTACAGATCCATGTTTGTAGTGGAGCAAAAGAAATGTCTATTCGGTTGACCTTGGAGCAGATTAGAAACCCTCGGCTTCTAAAATCTGGCCTAGTAACCCTCAGCTAATTACGTTTTCAGGCTATCCACAATGAATATGCACTTGACTCAGGTTTACTCTCCTGACCTAAATATGCCTCCAGGAATGCATTTTTTAAACCTTAACAGTATGGTGTGTGTGTTATTGTGGAGACAGAAACGGTAATATCATTCAAAAAAGAGTGAGATATACAAAGAGGATTCCTAAATGGTAAGAAACAGTGGGCACTTCAGCTTAAAACAGCAGTGAAATGAATTTTTGCACTTCTAAGAAAGCATGGATGATAGCCTGCACAGAGCAGCAGTTACAACTGTAAACAAAGGCATGGAAGGTATTAACTTACATAAAGTGATGGCTACAACCCTAAACAAAGGCGGGGATGAGGGGTGGGTTGGGAAGGTGTTGCCTTCATTGAGCAGCTGTTACAACCCTAACTACCTTACTGGGCCATTTTGCTCTCTCTCTGCTGTCATCTGCTATGTTACTATTACTGTGAATTTTGTGTGTACTTTTAACTACTTATATGGGGATCAGTTATCACTCCAGGAGAACTAATTGACAAAGTCCTTAGCTACTTAAATCCCTGTGAAAACTCCTCCCCAGGATTTTTAGCCTATGCTGAAGGTCATTCTGTTTTCTGCAAGATATGCAGGACTGCAGGTTAATGCATGCATGCATGCTATGGAATAAAAACGATGACGCGTAGGCAGTCAGAAAGCCAGTCTCAGCCTGATCTTTATTTTATTTTATTTATTTAGCATATATTTGTATACCGCTACTTCCAGCGATCAGGAGCGGTTTGATTAGGTAAACAGAAAATGTCAGATCAATGACAGAAATTTCAAGGGATTACAGCGTGATTTACAAAGTTATGTGATAGGTTTTCAAAACAAAGCCAGTCAGTTTCATTATAGTATACAACACACAATTGTGAGGGGGGGGGAATTTGCTTTTGTACTTTTTTACAATATATACATTTATACTTTTTACATATATACATTTTATACTTGCTTATAGTTTGGTGTGTATATTGTTGATTTACGTCACGTTGTAGGCCTCTTGAAATAAGTGTGTCTTTAGGTTTTTTCTGAAACACATCAGGTCATTGATTACACGCAACTCAGGCGGGAGTTGGTTCCAAAGTGAGGGGGCAGTGTATGAGTATGCTCTGTTGCTTGTGGCTATCTTCTCACCCTTTCTCTTTACTGGGGGAAAGCCAGTGTAGTGGTTAACATAACATAGTATATGACAGCAGATAAAGACCAGTATGGTCCATCGAGTCTGCCCAGCAAGGCGGCAAGAGTATGTGCACCTGCTGTTCCATGCAGGTCATCCTACCATGCCTTTGTTTAGGGGTGTATCGACCGCTCTGTGGAGGTCATCCTTATTTGCTGAGACATAAGAGATAGTTATGTTTATTTTGATTTTATCCTGTTGCTATAAAGGGATCCACTGTGTTTGTCCCATGCCATTTTGAATTCTGTCACTGTTTGCTCCCACCACTTCCATCGGGCTCCTTTATCCATTTTCACCCCAATAGAAATACAAAGGCTGGCAATCAGCATCACAAACAGCTCCGTACCGAATGTAAATCGCGCCCTGTGTGACTTGCACATCGGGTGCGTGCCCCGCCCCCCCATGGCGGGAGAGAAGAAGCGCGCCCAATGTGTAAGTCGCTGGCATGCTAAGCAGATCTGTCCCTCCCTGCTCTTGCAGGGAGGGACAGATCTACTTGGCATGCCTGCGAGAAGGCTTAAGAGGCGCATTTTAGCTGTCTTGTTGTCTGCCGCCGCTGAGAGAAGAAAAAGTGGTGGCGGCAGGCAACGGCAGACAGCTCAAATGTGCCCCTTAAGCCTTTGCACCCTGTGAAGCTGCACCGCTCACACAGGGCTGGGTATGGGCTCAAATGACTACAAACAGAAATAGTTCATTCTTGTTGATATCCTTTGACCCTCATTATCCATCAAGCACTCCTTACCTTTCCTTCAAGCAATGGAAGCTCTCAAGCAAATTATCACACAATCAACACATTCAAGAGGAGCAACCCTTGACTTAATATTCACCACAACTACATGGCAGCACCAACAACTGTCCTCCATGACACAGAACACCCCTGTACCCTGGTCCGACCACAATTTACTTACCTTCTTCCTCCCAAAGCTCACCATCTCACCCATTCATTACATCTCCCCATCCCACTCGCACACGTTTCAAGCCTTTGTAGAGACTCCTTCATCATCTCCATCCTACCCGTCTCCTATAATGATCCAACCAAACTTGATTCCATAATAACTGAATGGAACGACCGCATCACCTCATATGCCAGCATAACTAACAGTACAGCTCAGATCCCAAGACTCAACCACGTTCCATGGTTTAGCCCTGAACTCAAGGCTCTAAAGAACAAACTCAGGCAAGCAGAGCAGAGATGGAAGTGCCACAAAGAACCAGCTATCCACTCGGCATACAATACTGCCAAGACTGAGTACTACTCACTCACCCTCTTGAAGAAAAAGGAATACCACACCAACCTACTTAAATCCTCTCTAAACAGACCTAGAGAGTTCTTTGACATAGTCCTATAGCTACTTAAAGACCCACCACTACCAAATCTGATGCCACCCTATTCCCAGCCGACATGGCACAATTTCTTCAGTCCAAACAATCTTCCATCACCAGCAATCCCATGCTCACTACTAAGTCCTCCGACATCCCAAGCAACCAAACCTGGACCTCTTTCAGCTCCCTCTCCAGATCCCAACTTGAAAACATTATCACAAACCTCGACTGCACCACCTTGCCTCTCAACCCTTGCCCATTCTCCTGGATCAAAATGTCTAAGCAAGAGATCTCACCAATTCAGCCTACACATTGCTCACTCCTCATTATCCTCAGGCTACATGCCAGCTGGCCTCAAACATGCTTCCATCAGATCCCTTTTAAAAAAAACATGCTGCCGACCACTCATCATCCTCTTACAGACCTATCTCCAGCATCCCCTCTCTTGCCAAAATCATCAAAAAAGTAGGGCTGATTACATTAGTGCTGTTATCACATTATAAAGTGCCCTGTCTGCCAAGGCACCCTATAATGTACCCTATAGGGCGCCTATGAAGCACCTTAGGCTACAACACTGTGAGGGTGTTTCTGCTGGCAGCACTGATTTAAATTAAAAGAAAATGCCTCAGACAGCCTTTTAAGATTACACCACTGTGGGGTTAAACCCATGACCTCTGCCTCTACAGCATTGAAGCAACCAGTAGGCTACATCTCTATAGCTACAACCATGCTGCTGGCTGGCTACAGAAAGACTGCAGGTCACCACACAAACTGCTGTGGTTACCAGGATAGGGTTAACCCACCTGTACCCATGATGCACTGCACATGCAGATCAGCAGTCTACAGATGATCACAAGATGGGGTATGCACCCCCACAGCACCTCGGCCTGGTAGGGGGAACTGACCGTGTGTGTTACTGGCACAGAGTAGCTAGAGACCGTGACATTGTGCGGGTCCTTTGCTCACCCTGAGGGTGAGGTGGGGCACCCAGCACCAGGTCCGCAGCACCTGGCTTAGCTGAGATAGGCTATGCTGCAGGTCCCCATCAGTGCCAGTGTGTGATAGGTAGTCCTTGCAGACACACCTGTGTCCATCTGTATTTCCCAGTCACGTTTAGCCCTTGTGGACTATGATGCACCCAGAATAGTGCATAGACTGTGTGGGTGCCATGGTCACATGTTATAGGTAAAGGAGGGCGGGTGTTTGGACCCAAAAGCGGATTATGTAGCACCACCCAACCCAACCTTTGTGGCTCAGGGTGGGGGGACAGGATCTCCCACCAACAGATCCACATTGTACATCTCTGCAATGGTGGCAGTAGAGAAGACCATCAACCCCAGTCCTGCTGGGGAACAGGCACCCCTACAGGGCAGTCGATGCAGATCTGTACACATCACATAAGGCAATGGCAGACAGGCAGAACGCTGTAGAAGCTCAGCTGCCCCCCACCACTATCTGACATTTACCAGCAGAGGGCACAGTCAGTCTCCACCCGCTGCACCCTGCAAGGTGTTCCAGCCATACACATGAGTGGAGGAGTGGCCTAGTGGTTGGGGCAAGGTACTTCAGGCCGGAAGGTCAGGGGTTCAAATCCCACTAGAGGACAGCAACCTTGGGCCGGAAGGACTGGGGTTTCTAGTCCCACAGGTGCTCCTTGTGGTCTTGGGCAAGCCACTTAACCCTCCATAGCCCATGTTCCCTGTAAAATAGTTCTCTGTGTGCTGTGCTTTCCTGTCTAATCAATGTGTTTATACCTCAAAAAAAATTTCCTGTCATGATTTGACAATTTCCAATCTGTAATCAAACCGCTGCTGATCGCTGGAAGTAGCGGTATACAAATGTATACTAAATAAATAAATAAATAAAATAAACTGCAGACAGTCTGCTAGCTAGTACATAGGTCGTCATGTTCCTGGAGGAACTGCATGCACCCAAAAATGGGAGCACACACACCAAGCAGGTATGTCAGTGATTGGGCCTCAGAAAAGAGAACCCAAAAATATCACTTGAGAGAAATGCTGCATAGCACTATGAGGGAACCTAGCCATGCCATGGTCACTGCTCAGTCAGGGTGAGAGTGACCTCCCAGCATGACATACTGTGGCCACCCTGTCTGTGCAGGTGGTGGTCGGGCACTACAATGTCCCAGCCATTGCCCTATGCCCTGTGCAGATGCATCCTGCCCAGGCCACCCTGTCCGGACCATACCCACAGTACCTTGCTCCTCATTGTGCACATTGGCAGGCTAAAACTGGAAACAGTGCAAGCAGTGTGGGCTCAGTAAGGTGTAGGCAGCCACAACACACTGGATAGACAGACACACACTCCCACACCTATGCCAGCATTGTGCAGATATAGAGATTTGTGGCAGCCCTGGCCGCCACATCAGTCCTGGGCACAGTGCAGGCATTGCTATGGTACGCAAAACCTTTGGGGTCACTCCTTGGGGTGGTAAACACTGTCAGAATCAATAACTGAAACACACTCCACAGATATCAGAAAGGTTGCTGTGATGAATCTCTATCAACAAATCGTGTTTAACTTAGGATTTGTTATCTGACATTAATCATAGCAACCTTTTGATATATGTGTAACGTGTTCCCAAGTTTAGGACGGCATTGCTAAGTTATGCAGGTGCCAGTATTGGGAGATGCTTCTCCGCGCAGGGCCCAACAGCTTGACTCTCCATGAGGCATTGGATAGTGGAGCCTTTGGGTGTGGGTGTTTGTACCCCTGTTGGCCTCTGCTCTAGGGCTGAGTTTCCCAACTCCGGTCCTGGTGGGCCAAACGCTGTTCAGGTTTTCATGCTGTCCCTAATGAATATGCATGAGATACATTTGCATACAATGGAGGCGGCGCATACAAATGCAGCACAGGCATATTTATTAGGGACAGCATAGAAACATAGAAATATGACGACAGAAAAAGACCACATGGCCTATCTAGTCTGTCCTTCCATAACAACTACAACAGTCCCCTTTTTACCTTTAGAGATCCTCTGTATTTGTCCCATGCTTTTTTGAATTCAGTTACTGTCCTCATCTCTACCACCATCCACTGGGAGACTATTCCACGGATCCACCACTCTTTCTGTAAAGAAATATTTCCTCATATCACTCCTGAATCTATCTCCCTTCACCCTCATCCCATGTCCCCTCGTAGCAGAACTTGCTTTCAATTGAAAGAGGCTCTCTCCCTGAACATTTATGCCACGGAGGTATTTAAACATCTCAATCATATCACCTCTATCCCGCCTTTCCTCTAAGGTGTACATATTAAGATCCTTCAGTCTGTCCTCATATGCTTTATAATGAAGACCACTAATCATTTTAGTAGCCACCCTCTGCACCGACTCCATCCTGTTCACATCCTTTTGAAGGTGCGGTCTCCAGAATTGCACACTATACTCCAAATGAGGTCGCACCAAAGACTTATACAGAGGCATTATCACCTCCTTTTTTCTGCTAGCCATTCCTCTCCGTATGCACCCAAGCATCCTTCTAGCTTTTGCTGTCGCCTTTTCTACCTGTTTAGCTCTATATCAGACACAACCACGCCTAGGTCCCACTCTTATTTAGTGGACAAAAGTACTTCACCCCCTATACTATATTGCTCCCTTGGATTGCTGCAGCCCAAATGCATGACCTTACATTTTTTAACATTAAATCCAAGCTGCCAAATTCTAGACCATTCTTCAAGCTTAGCTAGATCCCTCCTCGTGTTATCTACCCTTTCCTGGGTGTCTACTCTATTGCAGATTTTGGTATCATCCGCAAAGAGGCAAACCTTACCTGAAAGCCCTTCCGCTATATCACTAACAAAGATGTTAAAAAGCATCGGACCAAGGACAGATCCCTGGAGGCACACCACTGATAACATCCTTCTCCTCAGAGTGAGCTCCATTTACTTGTACTCTTTGTCGCCTCCCACCCAACCAATTTCTAACCCAAGCAGTAACTTTAGGGTCCATCCCTAGGGTGCTCAGTTTGTTTATAAGTCGCCTGTGAGGAACAGTGTCAAAGGCTTTACTGAAATCTAAATACACCACATCTAGAGCTCTCCCTTGGTCGAACTCCCTGGTCACCCAGTCAAAGAAATCAATCAGATTTGTCTGACAAGACCTGCCTCTGGTGAATCCATGCTGCCTCGGATCCTGTAATCCGCTGGACTCCAGAAACCTCACTATTTTCTCTTTCAGCAGCGTTTCCAATAATTTACTCACCACCGAAGTTAAACTAACCGGCCTGTAGTTTTCAACCACATCCTTACTTCCGCATTTGTGTAAAGGCACCACATGAGCCTCTCTCCAGTCCTTTGGCACCACTCCCGACTCCAACGAGGCATTGAAAAGGTCAGTCAGTGGAGCTGCTAGAACGTCCCCAAGTTCCCTCAGTATTCTCGGGTGTATCCCATCCTGTCCCATCGCTTTGTCTACTTTAAGTTGAGATAGTTTTTCACGAACACAGTCTTTTGAAAATTGTTCAAGATGTCCTTTGCTTCTGTTCCTATTTGTGGGTGTTTTCTGAGGTCCTGCTCCTGGTTTTTCATCTGTGAACACAGAACAAAAATATTTGTTAAGCATTTCCTCTTTATCCTTATCAGCTTCTACATATTCCTCCCCTGCACCCTTGAGTCTGACAATACCACTCTTGCCCTTCCTCTTCTCACTAATATATCTGAAAAATGTCTTATCCCCCCATTTTATTGCATGAAACCTGAATGGTGTTTGGCCCTCCAGGACTGCAGTTGGGAAACTCTTCTCTAGGGATTGCACATGTTTATGGTGTCTGTGCTCTGTAGGGTAAAATAAAGGTGTTTCAGGCATGTTTATTTTATCTGCAATAAAGGTTCTGTCTTTATTACCATGGTTTAGTACTGGGTAAATTATGGGGACAGGGTTGGCAGGGGCCACAGCTGGGACTTGAACTTGTGACCTTCTGCTCCTGAACACTCTGGCTGTGTGTACTGCACCAAACTGTTGCCACAGGGGCAGATCATTGCCTGGGGATACCATGACTGTTCGTCAGACAGACCTTGTCTGTTGCAGTGCACGGCATCCACCTAAACGGGGCTTGGCCGTGGTCTGCTGTGGGCAGATGCCACTGCCTCCTCCACCACCAGTACCCCTCCGCCACCATGCTGACATGCTCTTATGCTGGTGGTGCGCAGTCCCAGGCCGTCCAGTGTGCCAGTAGGCAGCTGCCTATGGTGTGGGTTCTGGGGAAGGGGTGCCTACATGGACATGCGCGCTTCCCCTCGGCACCACCTGCCAATGTTATGTGCCCTTGGGGGTACCTGCTGGGTAATATCCCCTGTGACACTGTGGGACACACACTCATGCCCATGTTGGACCCTCGTCAGTTGCTATCTTGCTGCCTTACAGTTTCGGCATTCCTATGTGCCACCTAGGCATCTGCCTAGTCCGCACTGTGCCCCAGCTGGACCACAGCATGTGCCGCCTGCAGCCCCCTGTATCCCATTTACAGCATCAGTACAGTTGCCCTTTCCTACGTGCCCACTCTGCTGTTGCTGCACATGTGCACACCATAACAAAGCTGCCCAATCTAAACGACAGAAACCCTGATCAGCGCTATTTCAATGTGGGGTCATTCACTATGTAGGGGGACAGAGCATAGATCCTTCCAAACATGATATCTTCCTTTTTACGCTTTGTCAGTAGTGTTACTTTATGTTTATCATTATTATCACTATTGGCCAGCTTGGTTATTGGGATTTCAAATGTGGTTTTGGTCATTTTCTATGTTTATTTGCCTTTTTGGTTCCTGCACATGTATCACTACTATCACTTTTCTGGGTTTCCCTGCCTTTGCTGTACATTGCTGACTGAAATGGTTTCTCTCTCCTGCAAATGTGCCTCTAGCGCAAGGTTTTCACTGGCGCTAATTTTCAGACCTTCATTTCACGGCATTAGTGTGCATGGAGCCTCTCCCCACCCACTCTCCGCCCTTTGACCCCTATCTCCGCCCTCTGGGGAGCCTTACTCCACCCTTCAGACCCGGCTTTCACAGCGTTAGTGTGCCTTAATGCTGCTGCCGACGTTATCACGCGATAACTTCGGTGCTGCTACGTTAAGACGGTTTAGTAAACATACCCCTTTATCTCATACCAGGTACAATAATCTCCTGCACCCCTGCTTAATACACTGTTAAGTTACACATTATTTATTGTTATCACTGTTTAGCCTGTTATCAACTACGTTCCATGTAAAGTTATACTCATTCTTGTTCCCTGTACACTGCTGTGACTTGTAGATACAGGGGTATAGAAATGTTGCTAATAAATAAATAAAATTATCGTAACCATTGCTAAGCTTACGGTAGTGGCCAATTTAACCGAGAATGGGTACAAGCTACTTTCCGGTGGTATTTAACTCCATAAAGCCTCTGTAAGTCTAAGGTGCTTAAGAATGGGGATTGTTTATGTTTATGTAATTTCTTGATATACCGCCCAGGCTTAAGGGTATCAGAGTGGTTTACAATCACTATTAGCAGGGACTGGATACATTCCCTTGTCCCCAAAGGGCTCCCAATCTATGTGTACCTGAGGCAAAGGAGGGTTAAGTGGCTTGCCCAAGGCCACAAGGAGTGCCTATAGGACTAGAAACCCCAGTCCCTCCAGCCTGAGATTGCTGTCCCTAGGTGGGAATTGAACTTCTGACCTTCCAGCCTGGGGGGTTTGAAACAATGCAGTCAGGAGGGCAACTTTATACACATGTGGTAGGAATGCTGGATGGTGAAGATATACTGGGAGGGAACGATTAAGTTAATGGAAGAAATATTGGGGACTACTTTTAAAGTTTGCAGCTTGTCATGCTGTGAGAGCTTGTGTTCATTAATGATGTTGAGAGCTAAGCTATCGGTAGCTTAACTACTGGCAGGGTCTCCCAAGATGGACAGGTCTCAGCTGAGGTGCCAGACCAAGAAAACCACTCATCTGGGCAGCAGCAGAATGGGACAATCTTGCGGCAGAGGATCACATTTCTGTGACAATGGTGACAACACTAGAATTACTTGCACGGAAGAAAGGCCTGGTAATCTACTTCCGTATCTTGCCACGAAAACCCAGTGGAGAGTCATAACAAAACAAATGGCACTATAGTGCTGGAAGATGAGACCCCCAGGTTGGAAGGTACTCATCTGGATACTGGGGATGAGCTGAAGACGTTTCAGAGTAAAGCCAGCATTTATGATGTGGTTGGATCAAAGCTCTTGGGACTTCTGACTGCTGATGTAGCTGCACATTAAATGAGAGTCAGAAGCTGCAAAGATGTCTTACATATTGGGACACAGAATATACAAAGCATGAACCAAGGGAAGTTGGAGATGGTCAAGTATGAAATGGAACATGTACAACTCGATCTAGTGGGTGTCAGCGAACTGAAATGGACTGGCATCGGGCATTTTGCATCCGATGATCACATGGTCTACTATGCTGGAAATGAAAGACAAAGAAGAAATGGTGTTGCATTTATAATCAAGAAGAAACTTGCAAGAACTATAATGAAATACAATGCAATCAGTGAATGCTTAATTTCTATTCGTCTACGAGGAATGCCCATCAACACAACTATAATTAAGATATATGTCCCAACAACAGTGCAGAAGAGGATGAAGTTGATGAGTTCTATGAACAAGTACAAGCTGAAATTGACAGAACATACAAACAGAATATCCTGATAGTCATGGTTGGCAAAAGTTGGCAACAAAGAAGAAGGCAAAGTGGTTGGAAAATATGGATTTAGTAACAGAAATGAAGCTGGAGAAAGACTGATAGGATTCTGCAAGACCAATGATCTATTCATCACAAACACCATCTTCCAGCAACACAAGCGCCGACTATATACATGGATGTCACCCAATGGATTGTACAAAAAACTAATTGACTATATCTGTGGAAGTCAATGATGGAAAAACTCTATAACATCAACAAAGACAAAACCTGGAGCTGACTGTGATACAGATCACCAACTACTAGTGTGTAAACTCAAGCTAAAGTTGAAAAAGAGCGAGCCATTCATGAATGTAGCAAAATATGACCTTGAAATTATACCACCAGAATTCAAAGACTGCCTGCAAAATCAGTTTGCTGCTTTAGATACAAATGACAGAGCTCCAGAAGAGTTATGGGATGGCATCAAGAACGTTGTGTTGGAAGAAAGTGAGAAGTCTCTACAAAAAGTGAAAAAGCAAAAACAGACAAAATGGATGACCGAAAAAACCTCTGAAAATTGCCTAGAAATGCAGAGAAGCTAAAGTCAGAGGAGAAAGAGAGGCAATCACAGAACTCAACAGAGATTTCCAACTTGGATCAAGACAAGACAAGGAGAAATACTATGATACATGCAGGGAAATAGAATCAGAAACTATTAGAGGAAGAACAAGATCGGCTTTCTTAAAGCTACGAGAGTTAAAGAAGAAATTCCAGCCTCAAATTGGAAAGCTACAAGATGCTCAAGGATTCATGTTGAATGATGCTGAGAAGATCAAGAAAAAGTGGAAAGAATATTCAGAGTCACTATACCATAAAGATCAATTGGACCAACAGCCATTTCAACCTCTACCTTATAATCAGGAACCTTGGTGATGAAAGAAGAAGTTGAAGCAGCATTGAAAGCCTTATCAAAGAACAAAGCACCAGGCATTGATGGCATTCCCACTGAAGCATTACAGCAATTGGATGCAGCTGTTATTATACTTACAAGACTCTGCTAGGAAATTTGGAAGACAACTTCATAGCCAACTGACTGGAAAAGATCTGTGTTTATACCTATACTAAAGAAAGGTGATTGAACTGACTGTGGAAATTAGCGCACAATTGCTCTGAACGGTTCAGACCGGATGTACAGAGGGGATCTATGTCTGGAATGGAATGAACCCTAAACTGTTTTGCCATCACAGACTATAACACAAACACAAGGAAAACGAAGCACATATTGCAGCCCAAGGGCCAAGGCCCTAGAACGCAGAGCCAAGAACCCCTGACCCTGCTTCTGTGTGCCTCTTGAGAAGTCAGGAAACATACGAATAGGCGAACCAAAAAAATAACTTATCCATATGGCGGAAATAAAGTTTAAACACCAGGTTGCGATCCACTTCCAAGGCAAAAGTCAATATCAGGGTACTCCGCTGGGTCACAACCTCCATGGAGGATTCGAAAAACTCCGTTAGGTTATCCCCAACAGCAGCTCACTGGCTCTCTCAAACGGGGGAAGGTTCCCAGGGCCCATCCCTAAAACATGGGTCAGATATTTCCTCACCATTGCGATTGGTGATATCAGCGGAGATCTAGGAAAACTTAACAGATGCAAACTATTACAAGTAGCCAAGTTCTCAAGATACTCCATACGCCTGGCTGAGATGGAACTATCTTTCACCAGAGCGTCATTTACCAATTGAAAAGCATCCATTTTTGACTTGAGGGCAGTCATTCTAAGTGCATTCATCTCCAAAGCCTTGGACTGTTCCACCACAGTCTGTGTCACAAGTAACAAGTCCACAACAAGGTGACCTGAAACATTTTGAAGAGAGATATTAATGCCTTGAATAACACCCCATTACCTTACAGCTATATCAAACTAAGCAACAATATAACAACCTCATCCATCAACATAAAAAAGAATACCACACCAACCTTATACTCAAATCTGTCAATAAACCCAGAGAACTATTTGAAATAGCTCAGACTCTCACCAAAGTACCAGACCTCAAAGAAGAAGAAATGATTCACCCGCAAACCTTCGCCGACTTCCTCCAGACCAAAAACATGCCTTCTCACAGCCATGATTTAACCGTAGGAGCCGAAAATCAATGGTCATCCTATTCTGCAGAATCGCCGTCCACAGACCGGACATCTCATGATTCATAGTGGCTAGGATGGTTGAGGTAAGATTAATGGATTTGGCCAAGGAACAAGCAATACGGCTTACTTCCATAGCATGTGTAAAGCTAACGTAGGTGCTCCTACAATGGATATTGCCAGTCCCAGCGCTGTCTGATCACTATAAGGTTCCACATTGGAGTTACAGGTAGGGGGAATAGGTTTTGATCGAGGATAGCGCGAGTGGGAACTAACCTTACTGGGGGTATGAGAGAAAGCAGCAGTAGTAAGTCTGCCAAAAGTGCAAGGACCTCCAGTAGCGTTTATGGGAATATAAGTGTAAGCAGTTTTACCACATAACAAAAACCATCCTAAGGGAAGATACATTTCTGAGTAAGCATAAGATACCTTCATAATAGACTTGCATGATAATATGGTGTTAGACACATTAAAAACCCCTTTAGTGGCATTTACAAAAATAAAGCAATCTGTAGCTTTAAGCGTGGAGATAACCTGCAAGGAGAAAGGGGCCTTGTTAAAATAGGCTGAGGTAGGACGAGTAACACCAATGAAGTAGAAAAATGTAGAAAAGGTTAACTTTGGCTGTTTGCAGTTCAGATTATGCATTACAGTAAACATTTGCATTTCACACAAAGTAGTGGGTACAGCAATAAGGCATGTTGATAAAAAAAACTCCAGGCTGCGATGAGCTGCGTACACAAAAGTCCGAAGTATTCAAAGCAGTCCCGGCAAGTAGTGTTACTACATTTATAGTTCCTGAGGCCAACAAGGGAAGGCCCCACATGAATGCCAAAACAAAAGATTGCATGAGCAGGTGCATACCGACCATGGAGCTTATGCCCCACTAACAGTATCTGAAGATGACTCCTCAAGCTTCTGCCATGCGTAGACTAGCTGGCTTCCGGTATGCGGCTAGTACAGGGCTCCGTCATCTGCCGATTCCCTGGTTCTCTGCAGCGTGAGGCGTAAGGGATCCTGAGAATGTTCGTGCGCTGTCCACTTATCATCCAAGTCAGGAGCAGCTTTCTTAAGATGAGTATAATGAATCCAGGGGGTAACCTCTGCGACCTTGACTGCAGTTGGTGTGGCTAGGAGAACTGTGTAAGGATCTCTCCAGGTAGGGCACAGTGGTTAACGTTTCCATTCCTTAATCCACACATGATCTCCCAGGTGGTAGGGATGGAGTGGCTCTGACAAAGAGATAGGCAGTCGCTCTTGTATCCACCTGTTCAAAGACTGAAAAACAGATCCCAATGCCAGTAGATGTTGTCTCGTAAGTTCATTACCTATCTGCTCTAGGTCTCCCTTAAGGCCCTGAACAATGGGTGGTGGTCGACCATACAGTACTTCATAAGGGGATATTCCCAAGGTCCGAGTTGGAGAGGACCGGACCTGGAGAAGGGCTATTGGCAAAGCCTGATCCCACTTAAGATGAGCTTCTTGACAGAGTTTAGACAACTGGAGCTTCAGAGTTCGGTTCATCCTTTCCACCTTTCCCGAACTCTGTGGGCGGTAAGCAGTGTGAAGTTTCCAGGTAATCTGGAGGGCCTTAGAAAGGTCTTGAAGGCACTTAGTAACAAACGCAGGGCCATTATCTGACCCTACAGTAAGAGGTAGGCCAAACCTGGGAATGATCTCTTTCAGCAGGGCCCTGGTAACCTCTCGGGCTGTCTCTGTTCTACAAGGGTAGGCCTCAACCCATCCTGAAAATGCACACACTATCACAAGCAGATATCGATAACCCCTTACTCAGGGTAACTCAGTGAAATCAACTACAATATTCTCCATAGGGGCAGCACCAACTGCCTGTATAGAAACGGGAGGTAGAGGCCCTTGGCGGGGGTTATTCTTGGCACACTGGAGACAGCGATGTGCTGCAGCTGCTATCAAGGCAGTCAGATGTGGGACATACAAGCAAGACTGTAGAATGGTTTGCATGGAGGTCTTACCTAGGTGGGTGGTCTCATGAAATCGGCGGACAAAAGCAGGTGCTAGACTCTCGGGGATAACATATGGGGGTGGATCTCCCAGTAACCACAACCACCCAGCAGTAGTGAGAGTATTAAAGCTAGCCACTCATGCTCACAATATTTCCTTAACAAGGATGGAGTCATACGAACTCCATAATCTGCAGAGAATCCCTTCCTGAAATGCTTTACCGTACACTCTAAGGGGTGCATTTCATCTGATCCCCCCATATCTTTCTTCCAGGCTTTGAAAACACAGAGGGAAAGGAATGCAGACAGCCAGGAATCCATCTGCTCTAGTCTCAAGAAGGGTAACTAACAAGATGGCGCTTTCACCACACCCTAACAAAATGGCGCTTTCGCCATTTTTCCCCGACCTGGGCGCGGTCGCCTGGCCAGGAACTGCACTAATCAGGAGTCTATGCTCACTGCACAAGCCTCTACTTGTGCCAAACACATAAATCAAGCACAGACCAACACATAGACAGCCTCCCAATTTCGTAGAAAACAGTCTAACTATTAGGAACGCGGTTTCCCCCAGCTCAGCTCAGCTCAGGGTACTAGGGCGAGTCCCTCAAGAGGTGATCAAGCTCTCCTTCTCCCCTTAGGAAGGACCGATTTTTCTGAACTGCAGACAGAGAAAGACCCCCGTTATCACTTACCCCACTCAGATGTCCTCCGGAGTTGAATGGGTTATTTCCTAGACCCCAGAGCGGGTTCTTAGGTGTCCGTCGGAGAAAGCCAGCGGCAGAGGCGAATCAGGAAGGAATACTTTCCAGAACAACTGGTCTGGTGGCGCCTTGTATTCCCCCCTGCGTTCGCCACAGCCCGGCTCAAACCGATTGAACCCAGAGGTAGCAAGATAACCTTTTCTTTCTTTTCTCGCTGTCTCAGCCGGGTCAGGGAACCAAAAATGTAGCAGATAAACGAGTGAAGAAAGAAACACCCAAGGAGTCTTAGAAGGAAACAACGGTTTAATGTACATAGACCTAGAGAAAAGAGTTTTTCCAAATTTTGAGCCCCCACCAGAGGGCTCAGAGAGATTATATAGACTTCTTATCAGATTATTACAGCATTTCTTCATGATTGGTCACTTTATTACAGTATAGTCCCGATTGGAGAAAGTCTACTGTACTCTTATCTCTAGCAAAGCAGAGGGAGAATAGTTATCTCTAGCAAGCAGAGAGAGCAGCAGGACAAAGGAATAGGGGAGGGACCAGCATGTACCAGGGTATGACTTCACCAAGAGGAGTGTATCCTTTTCACTTAACCCTTCCAGCTCTCAGCCCTGCCTGGATTTCTACCTCACTTTCCCTGGATAAGTAGCATTGTGGTAGGCTATGGCCTATGATAGCCTGCAAATATGAAAGGCCTGTAAGTTAGGCCCTGATTCCAACCCCCATCTTAGTAAGAACCAAAAATCTGTGAAAGCCTGAGAAAGCTGCTTTAAACTGCTTAACAAGAAGTTTTTCATGAATTCATAAATCCTTCATTATTCTCTTGTGTTCTGAGGATAGAAATATTTCAATACTTGCATTCCTAGAGCTAGAAACGACCTCACAGTAGAATTGTATCAATACCCAGAAACTGTGCCATTGTTAGAACAATCCTAGAGGAGGGAGCAGGGTGCTAGGCCCAGAAAGGGTCTCTGATTGGACCAATAGAAAGTCTGCATGTATCAAACTGAAAAGAAATGTATAAAATGAATATGTTTCTGTAAGAACTTTGCCCAGTCCTTTTTGAAGCTTGACTGTCTGGGCCTTGTGCACAATAAATTGGCTTGGACCCTGCAATTGACTCCTGGATTTATTCATTGTTTGCACTTCGCTGCTTCAGCATGGAATATGTCTACCTTTTGGGAACCTGACAGGTACTTGTGACCTGAATTGGCCACGGTTAGAAACAAAATACTGGGCTTGATGGACCTGTGGTCTGATCCAGTATGGCATTTCTTTTGTTCTTTTGTTTTGTTTGACTAGAATGATGAACACAGTGCTAGAACTGTTTTCAGGCACTTTCTACTTTCCTTTAGCTTCACCTCTTCTATTTGTACTTTCTCCTCTTGTTGGGCAGTCAGGACTGGTCTCCTGTCTGCCAGGCTGCCTTCAATCTTTGTACTTCTTTTGTAGACAGGATCTGGGCTATTCTCCATCACAATGGATGTTTCTCCTTTCTGCCATTTACAGACTCAGACACATCTGTGTGGGAGACTCAGTTGAGTTGATTTTGACTTTCAACCTTTGGGCCTGCAGGGCTCAGGACCAATCAGCAGCAGGGCCTTTGAACGCTGACATGTATAGCTCCATCTCCCTTGTTGACTGGAAATTATAGTGCTGGGGGTGGGGTTACTGTAGTGGTGTGAGATCCCCCAAAAATGGTCTCTGGGGCAACTGTCCTGATTCAACCCTCCTTTCCTTTAAGGGTGGCCTGACCTAAGCCTTCACCTGCATTGGTTGCTAATGTGCCCAGCATAAGACTTGATTCCTCCCTCCCCAGACTTGCCACTTAAAATTCTTTCAGATCTACTTACTATTTTTAACTTTCTCACCTTTCGTAGCAAAACAGACAAGGATCAAAGCTAGAACGTTCTTAGAAAAATAATGGTAAAAATGATATCATTTCTTTTTGAAAGGCAAGGAATACATTTTCTGATTTTGTTGAACTTTAAGTGGATAGTCAGTGAACCTTTCAGCAACAGCTGCACAGCTAAAAAGGTCTTACAGGTTTATTCTTGCCCAATCCACTAATGTTTGTGCCCTAAACTAACCTCCTTAGCAACTCTTTTAAAGGATCCTGGAGACAAAATTCAACAACAGGAGAATCTGCGTAAAGATACGGGAGGTCTTGTAAAAATGCAATTTTTTCTCATCCGCCATAGAAACACAAGAAATGTTTTCTCATCATCATTAAACACGGATGTGCTCGCAAATCCTGTGAGCACGCAAGAAACTGTGTACTTGTTGGAACTACTTGAATGGGAACCTGAGAGGAAATCTATGATACATCAAATGACTGAACTTAATAGCATCTTTCATATTTTTACAATTTATTCTTATGGGTGTAGAAACAGGGTTCAAGTAACTGCTGGTTTTGGGGGAAACCTGGAATAACCGAAGAACAAACAAACCAAAGTGACTTATAAGTGTAACCAGGAAAGGACCTGTGTGGCCACCAGCGTTCCTGTGAAGCTCTGGCAGGAGTCCTCTTCCTGTGTTGCCACCAGTAAGGGAGGGGCTGCAATATCACATTTAGAGCCATAATATTGCAGCACCTCCTCCCACCGGCAACAGTACAGGTGGAAGACTCCTTCACAGCTTTTCAGAAATGGTAGCCAATAGAAGGTGTAAGCAGCCAGTTAGTAATCCAGTTGCACAAAGCATCTAAAAGACCAATCAGACTGAGGCTACAGCCGCTATCCAACACTTGTGCTGGGCCATAGTCAGAATTTGTTATGCGGGGATGGGGCACACTTCTTCATTCAGCGCCTGTGGCCTCAACGCCCCCTGAAAGAATCTCTAGGTATGGCCAATAGGCAATGAAGGTCTTATCCCTTCTTTCACATTAGTCACTTATAGTGGACAGACACCTGCTTAGAACCTTTTCATCTTGGTAGTCTGACTTCTTCATATTGTTTTATTGCTAATCCCTCAAATAGTTATCAGTTCAAAGCTTGGAATGACCTACCAGCAGAGTAAGCAAAATTGAGAGAACTCAAGTGTGCTCGGGACAGAGATACAGTGTGATTGGAAGGGCAAGGGAGACAGATTGAGTAGGATCTCAGAAAATAGAGACAAGTGGGTGTGACTCGATGGATCAAGAGTTCCTTAATTGCTGAAAATTACATTGTTATGTTAGTATATTACAACCTGTAATCTTCCTATAGGGAACAAACATTTATTAGTGCATCCATCCCCACCCTACTATTTTTCCAAAAAATTTTTTAATGACATTGTGTTTTTATCAGGCTAACATGAATCTCTCTCCACTGTAGTCACTAATTCAGTCTTTGCCTTTGAGAAGATAAGTCACTGTTCTCAATAACCTTTGGTTGTGTATGTCTGGTCCATAGTTTTAACTCTTCCATCTTTCCCCAAGCACCTCCTCCCTGCTTTACTTCTAGTGCCGAAGAATGCTGACATTGGCCCGTAGGCCTGTGAAAGGGAACAGAGAATGCAATCTTGTTTTCAATAATGCAGAATTCTTGCCAAAGAACCAAATCCCTGTTGATTCTTTCCAGTTCTGCTGTCATAGCATGGCACCATATGTTCAGCATGCTTTGTATTATGTCGATTAAACACACACACGAATGTTTAAACAACTTTCTGATCGTGCAAGATATGCTGACAGCATTGCAGTCAGACAGACCAATGGCACAGGCTGTAATCAACAGGTTCCCTGAAATAGTCTGGACAGCAGTAAATTGGTAGTGTAATGCTATATACTGTATATATATAGCATTACAGGGTGCATGAAGAATTCTTAATGGAACACTGGAGCCTTTGCAAACTGTGACACTTCTGAACCACTAGAAGAATTATCCAAGGACTGGTGTTGCACAGGCACTTTTGAGACCACATGGCTCCCTTCTTCAGACATGAATTTTGTATTATGTGCATGCTTCTTGTATGGTTTTGGGAGCAGCTATTTTTCTATTTGCTCCTGATTAGTTGTATTGCTCCTACATTAAATGGCTTGCAATATGTCTACCGACTTCTATCTAAGTTTCTGTGGCTAGTCTACAACACTATTGGAAAAATATTTTTCATTAAATAACTTAAGAAGGGGTCCCAGAAACCAGTGGAAATCCCTCTTCAGCATATTGCTGTTCATAAAACAGTACTGCCATGGACTATTTTTTATTTGTTTATTACGATTTAGCGCGTGTCTTTTGGTTGATAACTCAAGGCGAGTTACATTTGGGTACAGTAAGTTTGTGTGTGAGGAGGAGAAGGTGGAGTTGAGTGAAATGGCCTTTGTCCAGTCTCTTCCCTGTGTGCTCAGATGGGCTTCTCGTTTGTAGTTGCTCCTTTGATAAAATGGTTGTCTGCAGCAACTGATGGTGGAATCTTTAGAAAGATGATTGCTTCATCTTCTGACTCTTTTGATTAGGATCCAAGTGTAGGGTCCAAACCATTAGCCAAGCATGGTCCCTTCTTAGCCTATTGGCTATGATTGAGAACATGTGCGATATGGTGTGTGGGGGAGGAGGGATGGTTAATGATCTTCCATTCATCTGCAGTGGGAACACAAATACAATGGGTCCAATATTCACTAGTAATGATGGCTATGTGAATTCAAACTCAGGAATCCACTTTTAAATTAATTTGCATATTGAACACTGCTATCCATGTAAAGACACATTTTAGAAAGGACATAGAGAGGTGAATTCACACAGCCATGTCAGGACTTAATGAGAGTATTTTACAAGAGGTTCTGCCAAATGCAGAGTCCCCTTTTAAAACCAGTGCAGGCCTCATGGGTATGCTACACTACGCCTGGCAGGAGTAGTGATTTTAAGAAGCTTCATGGGGGAAAAAAGACATGGAAAATCTTTTCAGCTAGGCATGGAAGCAGGCTCTTAAATGTTGTTGTTACAACCAGATGGCATACCTGGTTCAGAGCCCTGTCCCCCCAATCACTGCCCCAACATCAGGAACCCCCCATGCTGTCCCCAAACCCTACCCTCTCCCTTACTCAGTGTCTAAGTCCCTCTCCCCCCAAAGCAGCCTCCATCCTCCATCCCCCAACCACCCCTCCCCCAAAGCAGCTCCAATCCCCCCACCTCTCCCTCACTAGAACTGCAACCTCTCTAGACAACTTCAACCCCCCCCCCCCGAATGGCCACACCCACAACAAACGACACTCTTTCTGACTTCCAACATGACAACCCAGTTACTGTTAGTGTGAAGGGAATGGGGGATTTCTTGCAAGAGAACCACATGGCTTCTGATTTTTGAGGATTTAGTTTTAATTTAAGGACAGAAGCCAGGAGGCAACAACAGCAAGACACAGAGTGAGATTCTCTAATGCAGGTGGCTCCTGGGGGTCATATAGAAACACCAGCTATATGTTGTCTGCATTCATATACTGTAGATGCTAATTCCATAATAATGGATCCAAGTTGTTAGTGGTGCTAAGAAGACAAAGATGGACGCCTGGTGCACACCGCCACACAAAAAGCATGTCATGTGAGATATGACTGCCAACATTGCAAGGCTAAGGGGCTATCTTAGAAGCCTTATGTGCGATTTGCACATGGAAACTCTGACATTTACACATGGAAATGGCATGTAAGTAACAAAGTACCAACTTATACGTGTAAGTTGCTGAGTTTCCTCTCTTGATTTTTCCCACATATAGATTTGTAAAATGGATTCTCTGACTCTACATATTGGCAAATGCATGTGCACTCCTGTACATCCTTATATGTACTGTATCTTAGAAAAGTTTCCATGTTTGGCAGAGCCTTTTCTAAAATACCGTCGGAACTGTGTATATCATCTCAATGCCAGTTTCCATGTACTTTCTAAAATCTGCCTTCACATCTGTAATTCCAATGTTTGAGCCTGACTAATAAGATGGCGTGGTCGATCAGATAATATCCAGCAGGATCCGAACATCTCTGCCTGCATCAACATGAGTGTAAATCTTGTCAGCTGCTGCTACCAAGGCTATTTCAGTGCTGTAGCCTTATCTGAAGCCTGATCACTTTGAATGAAAGCTAATAGGTTTTATTCAGGAAATCAATGAATTGGTTGGCGACAATCTTTTCAAAAACCTTAGAAAGGTTTCTGAGCTGCTGAGCAGAGATGGTGTCCACCTATCTAAGAAGAGTCGAAGTGTCTTCTGCAGCAGACTGGCTAACCTACTAATGAAGGCTTTCAACTAGATTTGTTGGGGATGGGTGAAGAAAGCCCTCAGGAAAGTAAAACATTACCTCTGTAGACATTAGGGGAGGGTTCACTCCTAAAACAAAGACATGGGGAGGGGTGGCCTTCACAGAGCGGCAGGTGCACCTACTCTTGCCATCTTACTGGGCAGACTAGATGGACCATGCTGGTCTTTATCTGCCGTCATTTACTATGTTACTATGTTACTATTAGTAAAAAGGGCAACATCTGGAAAGCACTGTGTTTTAATCCTCATAGTGTAGGAAGCTTTAATGGAAGAGGTTGACTTGGATTTAGTGGCAATTATGGCGACATGGTTCACGGAGAACCATGACTGGGATGTTATTATATACCAGGCTATAATTTATTCTGAAGGACAGGCTAGAAAGAAAGGGAGGAGGAATGGCACTATACGTAAAAGATAATATAAAAGCTACAGAATTGTAGGACTTACAAGTGAAGAGAGAGGCATTTGGGTTAAACTGGAAAGAGAGAATGGATCATCCATTTGCATTGGTGCTACATAAAGATCTCCTTCACAGAGATTTAATTGAAGACATTCTCAATATTGCTATGAAAGGTGAGGTACTACTGATAGGTGATTTTAATATGTCAGATCTTGATTGGGACATTCCTGCTGTGGTGTCATCTAGAAGTAGGGAGATCCTGGATTCCTTACAGGGAGAACTATTCCAGCAACTGGTAACAGAACCCATACATGAAGGTGCCATACTGGAACTGGTGCTAACAAATGGTGACAGTGTTTCTGATGTTATTGTGGGTGATCATCTCGCATCTATGATCATCGGATGGTGTGGTTCAATATTAGCACTAGGACTGAAAGTCCAATGAAATGTGAGGGTCCTGGGCTTAAGGAAAGCTAACTTTTTTTTTTTTAATTTATCTTTTATTGAAGCTTTACTTTACACATCCAAGTATTCACATGAATGAAAAGACAATGGAATATAAAATAAACACATAAGGAAAAAAAAGAAAGACATAAAACATCCATTTAAATTAGCCCACATTTAAGAAAGCAAAAAGGGGGTACCAGGAAACAAACATTGTAGCAGCGAAAAGAAAAAACGCGGCAAGCTAACATAAATATTACTGGACAAGCGGAGACTTATATGTCAACCGTATGAGAAGGAACAGCAACTTGTACAGCAACCTCTTCTCTAACAGTAAGGAACTCCACAAGCTGCTTGGGATCAAAAAACAAATATACATTATCTTTATAAGAAACACAACATTTAACAGGACATTTTAATTGGAAGGTAGCTCTTAAGGCCAAGACCCTAGGTCGAAGGCCTAGAAACTCCCTCCTCCTCATCTGAGAACCACGAGATAAATCCGGAAACATCCTAACTAGAGAACCCATAAAGCGCTCATTAAAGTTCCCAAAATAAGAGCGGAAAATCAAAACTTTATCAGACTCCAATGCTAGGGTAACAAGAAGGGTGGACCTATCTGTAATAACCTCCAACAAGTTTTCTAAAAAGCCCGTTAGGTCCTCCAACCCCAAGGAGCCAGGACCTGGAGCCCCCCACAGCCGCTAGAACCCAGGGACAAATACTGCACTCAAGTCACAGGTGGGAAATGCTCCAGAGAGAGCTTTAACACTTCACCAAAGTATTTCCTCAATATCTCCATAGGTGACAGAATTGGAGACCTAGGAAAATTCCACAGTCTGATATTGCGTCAAATTTAATTTTCCAGATTTTCCATCTTCCGAGAAAGCATAATTTTGTCCTTCATCTGAGCCCCAAACAGCTCCTGGAGGCGACCCATTTCCCGCTCCAAAACGAGGATTCTCCCTGCTTGCTGCTCCTGAGCAGTGGCGACTGAGGAATAATTATTCTTAGCTTCCAACAAGTCAGCGTTTATAGTGCCCATAAGAGAACTTAGAGAAGAGTTCACCATTGCATTTGCATCCCACAGCACCTCCATAGTAATCCAACTTGGTTTCAGCATACCTTTAACCCTGGAAGGTGGCAATACTCCAGCATGTACAGGCACCAACTCCCTGGCTGTTTTTCTAGCTGTCCCAACCTTCAAACACTGTACCTCACTCTCTAGAGAAATTGCCTCTGCCGCTGGAGAGCCCTCTTCACCATCCCTCAGCGGCATGCTAGTCAGCAAGCCGCCGGGAGGCACTTCTCTAGCTGACCAGTCACTTCTGGGTCTTGGCGGGGGGGGGGGGTTGTTCGCAGCTCCGGCGAGAGCTGCGCCCCCAGAGTGCACAGAGCCGAAAGACCTTCTGCTGGTTCCATCGAGGACATTGCTCCTGTACCGGAGGAAAAGCCACAAACATCCAGTGTCCACTGTCCCTTGGAGCTCGCTGTAACAGCAACAGGACCCGAGGGTAGGTCACCTTGCTTCCTCTTTCTATGGTCCATTCCGACGCCGCAAATACTGCTCCTGTTCCCAGCACAAAGGAAGCTCGGCTACACTTCAGCAACACTTCCTGCCGCCATCTTACTCCCCTCTCCCCCCCCCCCGCATATCGAGGAAAGCTAACTTTACCAAGATGGGACAATACCTCAAGCAGTAGTTAGCAGAATGGGAACAGCTGGAAGATGTAGAAAGCAGTGGACAAAACTGAAAGGGGATATTTTAAGGACAGCCAACCTTTTTATTAGGAAAGTAAGTAAATATAAAAGGAAACAAAGACCACTATCGTTCTCTATAGAAGTAGCTGAAAAGGTGAATAAAAAGACAGTGGCCTTCATAAAATACAAAGGATCACAAAAACAGGAAGACAAGCATCAATATTCAGAAAAGCTTAGAGAAGCTAGGAAAGTAGGCAGGAAAGCAAAAATACAAATGGAAGAAAAAAATAGCCAGTGCAGTAAAATGCGGGGGGGGGGGGGGGGGAAGGGGGGAACAAAACATTTTTCAGATATGTTAGTGAGAGGAAGAAGTGCAAAAATGGTACTACTTGAAAACTTGAAAATCCCCCATCCTTAGTGTATGATAGGTATGTTGGTTGGACTGTGGGTTTGTTAACTCCAATATATGCATTGTTGTAGTTGGTTACCTATTTTCAATAAAGAAGATTTGCAATTAAAATGTGGTATTGCCAGACTGAAGAGTGAAGAGGAGGAATATGTAGTAACTGATGATTATAAAGCGGAATTGCTCTGTATTTACAGATGAAGGGCCAGGAGCAGTGCCTCAGAAAACACTGACAAATAAGTACAGAAGTGACCTGGATCTTGAATGATTTTCAGAAGTCTGTGTTTGTGAGGAGCTAGCTAAACTGAAAGTAGACAAAGCAGTGGGGCTGGATAGGATATATCTGAGAGTGCTGAAGGAACTTAGTGAAGTTCTAGTGGTTCCACTATCTAACCTTTTCAATTCTTCTTTAGAGTCTGGCATGGTCCCAGAAGACTGGAGAAAGGGCAGGTGGTCCCTTTACACAAAAGTGGAACTAAGGATGAGGTTGGGAAATACAGGCTAGTTAGTCTGACCTCTATGGTGAGTAAACTAATGGAAAGGCTGCTAAAACAGAGGATAGTGAGGTTTCTGGAATCCAGTGGATTGCAGAATTCAAGGCAGCATGGCTTTACGAGAGGCAGGTCATATCAGACAAATCTCATTAATTTCTTTGACTGGGTGGCCAGAGAGTTGGGCCAAGGGAGAGCTCTAGATATGGTATACTTAGATTTCAGTAAAGCCTTTGACACTGTTCCAGACAGACAACATATAAATAAATTGAATGCCTTAAGGATGACCCTAAAGTGACTGACTGGGTTAGACATTGGTTAAGTGGAAGGTGACAAAGTGTATAGGTAAATGGAGCTCACTTTGAGGAGAAGGATGTTATCAATGTTGTACCGCAGGGGTCTGTCCTTGGTCTGATTCTTTTTAACATTTCTGTAAGTGATATTGCAGAAAAGGCTACTGGGTAAGGTTTGGCTCTTTGAGGATGATACCAAAATCTGCAATAGAGTAGACACACAGGAAGGTGTAGATAACATGAGGAGGGATTTAGCGAAGCTTGAAGAATGTGAGAGAATTCGGCATGCTGAGATTTAATGCTAAAAATACAGGGTCATGCATTTGGGCTGCAAAAATCCAAGGGAGCGGCACAGTATGAGGCCAATTCATAGGTGCATGTCTGGGCCGTCCAGATGTCCAGAAATCTGGATGGCCTGGAGATGCACACAATTCTGCTCCCATGGAAGCTAGATGTCTCCATGTGAGCAGAATCGTGGCATAGGGCCTGGATGTCCAGAGCCCTGCCCAGCTAACTCAACCTGGCTCCTGCATGGAGTCGCAGTGCCATGGCATCCTATTGCCATGGCACCACCGTTCCATGAAGGAGCCCCAATTGCTCACACCACACAAAATGCCCAGTTCCCTGCTGCCCGAGCCCCGATTGGGCCTTCTGAGGCCAGGATCTGGTGGCGGGGAATCCCCTGCAGCCACCTACCCGGTTGTGGGGACCCAACAGTGTCATCATCCAATGCCGGGGGAACTTATTCCACCTCCGAGGTGGAATAAGTCCTTGTCTATTCTGGTGAATCTGGCTGTGACTGGAATCAGCCCTGTGTGTCTGGGTTGTGCGCCCTGTCCCTAGCCCACCTCCCTATCACTGCCCCTGCCCCTGCCCGCCCCCATCCAGAGCTCCCTGCACATCTCCTATGCACATGCAGGGAGCTTTGGACAGGGAATAGGAAATAGCTATTCGGAATGACCCCCTATAGGGGGCGAAATGCTTCTGTCCAAGAAAGAAGAGCAGGACCTAGGAGTGATAGTTTCTAAGGTTTGGACAAGTTCCTGGAGGAAAGGTCCATAAACCATTCATAAAGAGGACCCGGGAAATCCATTGCTTACCCCAGGATGAGCATTGTGGAAGCTGTGGACTTTGGCTACCTACCAGGTACTTGTGACCTAGATTGGCCTCTGTTGGAAACAGGCTATTGGGCTTGATGGACCTTGGTCTGACCCATTATGGCATTTCTTATATTCTTATCTTAAGGTGACTAAACAGGTAGAAAAGCCGACAGCAAAAGCCAGAAGGATGCTTGAGTGCATTGGGAGAGGAATGGCCAACAGGAAAAGGGAGTGATAGTGCCTCTGTATAAGTCTTTGGTGAGACCGAATTTAGAGTATTGTGTGCAATTCTGGAGACCGCACCTACAAAAGGATATAAACAGAATGGAGTCAGTGCAGAGGGTGGATACCAAAGTGATCAGGCTTATCGAGATAGACTTAAAGATCTCAAAATGTATACCTTGGATGAAAGACGGGAGCGGGGAGATATGATAGAGATCTTTAAATATCTCTGTGGCATAAATGTACAGGAGGAGAGCCTCCTTCAATTGAAAGAAAACTCTGCAACAAGGGGGCATAGGATGAAGGTGAAAGGAGATAGACTCAGGAGTAATATGCGGAAATATTTTTTACAGAAAGAGTGGTAGATGCGTGGAATAGTCTCCCAGTGGAAGTAGTAGAGACAGAAACTGTGTCTGAATTCAAGAAAGCATGGGACAAACACAGAAGATCTATAAAGGAGAAAAGGGGCTGTAGAGCTTAGTGGTTCGTATGGAAGGGCAGACTGGATAGCTGTATGATCTTTCTCTGCTGTCATGTTTCTATGTTTCTAGAAATAAACAGCAGGTTGGAAATAGGCAGATAGTTTGAGGAGAGTGTCAAGACTGAGTTTTTGAGAAAAGGGTGAGTGCTTGCTTATTTCCAAACTGTAAGGGGCCAGACCTTGCTGCAGATTTGCATTCTCCATGTTGTGGATATACTTTGACAGGTTAGGAGCTGGATTCTTGACCAATTGAATGGAAAGTTGGTCTGCCAAAGACACTGAATAGCTGACCATATTGAAGCTTTTTTTTCCAGGGATACAAGAGATACTGGCTTATAAACTGAAAAGATATCGTGTGTGGGGACAGAGTTTAAAGAGACATCCGAGAGGTCCTTAATATGATTGCTGGTGATATTTCACATAGGAGCTTATGATTTAAGCTCAATGGGGGTTATTCTGTGCTATGAATAGCAGGGATGGACGGCCCGATAGGACGTCTATCCCCGCTATTCATGCCGGCTCCTGCCCCCGACTAACTTCCCCGCCGGTTGTGTGGGGAAGTTAGATAGGGGTGGGGAATGGGTGGTCCGGGGGTGGAGTCTGGACAGGCAGTGGGTGGTCACTGGCCCTGGATGTATAGGGCCGATTCTAATGTCGGCCCTGTACATCCAGGGCCGGTGAAATGTCCGGGGAAGTTATTTCACCTCTGAGGTGGAATAACTTCCCTGGACGTGATTTCTTGAACAGCCCGGAGTGTGGATGGGAAGGGGGGGCCAGGGTTTATTCCTCGCAGCCCGACCCTGGCCTTAGATCAGGGGTCAGGCTGTGAGGAATAAACACTTTTATTTGGCGGCCGGCATCGCAGCTTTTAAATGGAGCCACGGTGCCATGGCAACACGACGCCATGGCACCACGGCTCCATTTAAAAGCCCTGAGTTAGTTGGGCTGTGCATGTACGTGCAGGCCGGACTGAATCGCAGTCCCAGCCTGCACGTACATGCCTGATCGCGATTCTGATCCTGCAGGGCTAGACATGCCCCGCGGGATCAGAATCGCGATCCCCTCTGTGGTTCTGGTTCAGACCGGATGCACAGAGGGGATCTACGTGCATGACAGAATCGGGCCCAATATGAATAGTTGAAATCCCCTGAGTTGGCGCAAATATCTAGCAATAAAAACATATAGCAAGAAGAACATCTTCTAGTGTTTGGCCATTTATCCTGCTACTGCTGAAATTTTTTTTTACCGAATAATGACAAAGATAGGAATTAGAAATTGGAACCAGTTCCAGGAACAGGGATAGGTTTGCCATCTCACCCCTCACTGCTATCTCACTGAACAGGCTGATCCAGTCTTGGTTTTGCCCCATTGCATGGATGGATTTGTAGTTCAGATTTTTCTCTGTTCATTTCTCTACCTCTGAGTTATAAGTCCATGTTGGTAGTGTGGCAAAAGCAGGACTGAGTATGTCTGCTTGGCTGACCTGGTGTGAGGTGGCAGTTCTAGGTAGGGAAGTCGAGGGGGTTTGGTTGCAGACTTTGCAGCAAGCCCAGACACATCTCACTAAGCAAGAACCCATCAACCTGTGAAATGCTTCAAGTTTCTGAGAATAGGCTGGCATTTAGTGCGAAGTTGTGTGAAAGCAGAACTGAAACACTGCAGATGCAATGGCAGAGAGCCAGCAGATGGGTGTCGTTCTAGCCGCAGACTGGAAGAACAGTGGCAGAAGTGTGACCAAGTACTTACTAATACAGGATCGCAGTATGAGACAAGAGACTTTTGCAGCTTTACAAGCCTGAATCCCACTTCTGCCACTGTCTCTTTGTGGGCCATATGTACTTAGGATTGGATTAGGCTATTGGGCATTCATACAGTAGAGTGGAAGAGTAGCCTAATGGTTAGAGTACTGGTATGGGAGCCAAGAGACTCATGTTCAAATCCTACTAGTGACCTTGAGCAAGTCACTAGTGTTCAATTCCCACTACTACTGCTTGTGGCCTTGGGCAAGTCACTTAACTCTCCATTGCCTCAGAAGAATCCATGTTATCAATGTCCCTGTTTAATGTACATTACCAAGTTTAAGTTACAATGTGCTGAAACATATGATTTAGTATATAACCAATAGGTAAATTTTATTACATTAACTTGTCGTAGTTTTGTTTTGTGTTACGTATAATGTCTTATTTACCCTATGTTATTTGTAACCTTCCATTTGTAATGTGACCACTTTGATTGTAGGATAAGGTGGGATACAAATCTGTCTAAATAAATAAATGTAAACCACTTTGACGGAAATGATAAAGTGATTTAAAAAACCTATTAAATAAATGCTTCAACTGGTGGATTAGGCAGGCTGTATTAAACTCACCTCAATAAAGTGTTGGGGGCACTGAGACAGAAGAGGAGACACCCCATTCTTCAAGAGGTATTATATATTCCCCCCCCAACTTTCATATTCTGTGTCCATAGTTAAAAAGCCTAGTACCTGTGAACTTTGTGTGGGCCTGTGCCTCAGTTTACCCAGCTGTAATAAGAGTGATTAAGCATGTTGGCCAGGCAGAGTGTGAGGATAACATCAATTGCATCCCCTGCTCAGGCAATAATTAAGTAGTCATAAAACCAAACAGAATTATGTAATAAACTTAAGGGCTGTTATCTAATAAAGTGACTTGCAACTAGGGGGACCAGGGGGTCATCTAGGGTTAACAGGAAGGACTATTACAGAGATTTTCTATCATAGAAGTTGGCAAATTATGTAATAACAATGACAATTAAATGAATGCGGATGGCAGAATGAACTGTGTCATTAATTGTATCAGTAGTCAACACAATGGCTTTCTCCCTTCTATCTGGGCTGCATATGGAAGTACTGGATAAAATCTGAAAAAAAAAATAGAATATTATTTTAACTGAATCTGTAGTTAAATAGCTGTTGTCTTCCACAGCCCACATGATTATAGCCCATGCTGACAGCCACTCTCCAGTAAAGACAGCCAGACTAAAGCCAGCAATTTGTAGATCAGAGATTTCAACTAAAGTTCTTGACAAAAATTATACATATATATGTGTGTGTGTGTGTGTGTATTTGAGAATTCTCCCAAAAAATTAAACAGCAAATTAAAAAAAAGAAGAACTTTGGAATGTATATGTATACGGCTTGGGTCTGTGGTCTAGCAGATGTATGAGGCTTGGATCTGTGATTTAAAAAAGGAATATCTCTACTACAGAAACTAGCAGCCCACATAACATGCAGCTGCAGTCTGAACTTTTTTAAAAATTTGCTCTTTCATTTTCTGAGAGCTCTCAGAGTCTTAAGAACATAAGATATGCAACACTGGGACAGACCTAAAGTCTATCAAGCCCAGCATCCTGTTTCCATCAGTGGCCAATCCAGCTCAGGTTCCCAAACAGTAGACAGATTCCATGCTGCTTGGGATCCCAGGGTAAGCAATAGATTTCCCCACTTCCCTTTAATAATGGTTTATGGACTTTTCCTCCATGAACCTGTCCAGCTTCAGCTTTTACTTTATCCTCTGATTACACATTGAGTGAAAGAAAGATTTTCTCCAATTAGTCTTAAATGTGCCACCTTGTACTTCATTGCGTGTCCCCTAGTCCATCTACTTCTCGAAAGAGTAACCTACTGATCTACGTTTACCCATTCTGTTCCACTCATTATTTCATAGACCTCTATTATATCTCCCAGCCATCTCTTTTCCAAGCTGAAGAGCCCTAACCTTTTAAGCTTTTCCTTAAAAGGGTATCGATCCGTCCCCTATTAGCATAGATGTGACTCATCAGATTGCACAGAACAGTGTCATTGCCTTCAGTCCTGTCAGCAGATACAGCAAGCAATGGCTCTCACACAGAACTGCAAGGCAAAGTTCAGACAATAGTTGCCAACCCTTATCTGTAGTCATAGAGTCTGAAACCACCTGAAGATCTGAAAATAATGCAGAAATTCGTATTATATTAGCAAGAGTCTTTATTAACGGACTGGTATGGAGTTTCAGATCCTCACACCCTTTCTCTCCCAATGTTAGTTTCTTTCCACTTTCATGCTTAGACCAGAGCTGAGGTAGCCAAACAGGAAGGTAAAGTGATGGTGAAGTCAGGATCCTTGGGTGCTTAGGGAGAGGAAAAATGAAAAGGTAGTGCCTCTGTATAGCAATTCTGGAGGCCGCCTCATGAGGGTAATATTATAAACTTCCGTGGAGTTTATGTGCTTTAGAAGGTGCGTATTCAAGGCCTATTTTATAAAGTGACATACGTGTGCACTTTACCGTATAAAACTGGGGCTTAAGTGATGCAAAAACATGTGCAAATTAGGCTCAAGCATTTACACCTGTCCTAGAATTTGCAGGAACATGTGTAAATTATACTATTTTATAACATATGGGGTCTAGTCTGAGAATAGGTCTGGAGGAAGGTGGAATAAGTCCCCTTAGATGTCAGGGGACAGCTGAATTGGGACCAGCAGAGGAGGTGAAGAGGTGCACGGGGTTCCTTGCAGCCTGACCCTGGCCATGGAAGGCCAGATTGGGGGTCAGGCTGTGGAGAAAGGGGACTTTGGCTGGTAACTGGGGATTGCAGCTCCTAAATGGAGCCACAGTGCCATGGCAACACAATGCCAGGATACTGTGGCTCCATTTGGGAGCCTGGCTGGGCTATCTGGGGAGTGTGTTGTGTGCCAGGTGTCCAGAATCAGGGCATGGCCCAGACATCCTGGCCCTGTTCCTGATTTTATTTATTTAACAGGTTTTATATACCACTTTATCATTTCAAATCAATGTGGTCTACACTGAAACTTAAACTTGGTAATGTACATTAAACAGGGACATTGATAACTTGGATTTTTCTGAGGCAATGGAGGGTTAAGTGACTTGCCCAAGGCCACAAGGAGTGCTAGTGGGAATCAAATCCTATTCTCTGGATTCCCAAGCTAGTGTTCTTAACCATTAGGCTACTCCTCCACCACCCCCTGCAGAATCAGAATCAGGTGCAGCCGGTGCACGTCCAGATTTTGGGCACCTGGACAAGGGGTTGGACATCCAGATTGGAATGTGCCTCCATGTGCATAAATCTGCATTCCGATCCACATTCCGCCCAAGTCCCGCCCCTAGGCATACTCACACTGAGGGCCCTTTTACTAACCAGCACTAGGGTGTTGCACCTAATGCAGCACAAACACTGAAACAATGGTGTGTTAGGTGTGTCACAACTGTGTTAACCGTTGGAGGTGTGGAAAGCATTTCCCCAGCCGTTAACATGGAACACTTCCCCCTAACGCGGGCAGCATTAGTGCAGGTGCACTTAACTTCACCTACTGAGGTGGCTTTAGGTGGACCTACGCTACTACAGTTAGTGCATGTTGTGAATCCAGCCCAAACTACACTGAGCACACCACGCCCACTCTCCACCCTAACGCGGGTTGCATAGTTAGCACAGGACTCGCCCTGAGCTAAGTGTCATGACCTCACACCAGTTGGCAATGCGTGTCCCAGTGTGCCTATAACGCACTGCCAGGAAGCACCTGTCAGTAAACGATCTCCTGAAGGAACCCATGATCAGTCTTACGTGTGTACTTCCAGAATAGCAGCCACCTAAAGCATGTGCGAAAGTGCCCATTCATGCACGAATGTCCTTGAAAATAGTGACTTACACGAGTAAATGGTGTGTATCTTTACCGGGGCTGGTACAAGGGAATGAGGTGCCATAGACGAGCCTCATTCCCAATGCCACCCCTGCTCCAATCTTCATGCCCATACAATCCAGGTCACAAGTACCTGACAGATTCCCAGAAAGACACACAGGCTCCGCAATGCCCATTGTCACCCCTCTCTAGGATGTGCAGTGGCGGCATCTTGTTAAAAAGGCATCGCAGCACCGGATTTACCTTCTCTTCTGGTGCTGTGGAGCCATTTGTGCTTCTGCCCCCACTCCAAAGGAAGTGGAATTGAAGGGGGCAGGTGCAAATGGCATCATGGCACTGGAAGAGAAGGTAAATCCGGTGCCACAGTGCCTTTTTAACAGTATTGTTGTCACTGCATGTCTCAGAGAAGAGCAGTAGCAGCAGCAATAGGCATCCTTTAACCATTGGTGCTCTAGGCACCTGCCTAGTTTGCATAATGGTTGCACCAGCCCTGATCTTTACACCGCTCCCTAATAAATCAATCCCCATCTGTGGCCTTTTGCTGTTATCAGTGATGAAATTCTATCACCAAGTTTGTGAGAGTGTGCATTTTATTTTTTCATTCTTTATTTCTTGTAGTTTTATTTTGTTATGAATTGCTTTGAAGTTTGCGATAGAGGCACTTAATAAGTGGAAATAAATAATTTAATTCATTAATTCATTAATTTAAGGATTTAAATTAGATAGAGCCGGTACAGAAGGCAGCTTTTAAAACGAGTCAGTGGTCTTTGTCCTAAAGTATACGGGGACAGACTTAAATATCTAAATATGTTGTATACTCTTGAAGAAAGGCAGACTAAGGAAGATATGATAAGACATCTAAATAGTTTCATGGTATAGATGCCGAGTAAATGGGCCTCTTTTAGTGGAAAGGAGAATCTATGATTTATCTTTCATCATTTTCTATTTTTCCACTCTCGGTTCTTTGCTGCACGAGAAAGGTTGGCAGAGGCTTCCGAGTCTCGGCTTATCAGTTTACCAAATTAAGTACTGAACCAATGTAACTTTATAGATCCCCTTCGACTAGTGCATTTCCCTTCTTTTACATTGTTCCTTTTGTAAATTGAATTTTCAAAGTGTTTTACACCTAAAATTAACCTTCTGTTGGATGAAGGGCAGTCTCTGCCTTTATAAGAGGAGGGGGAAGAAGCTGATCCAGTCCTGCCTTTATGAGGGGAGGGGGAAGGGGCTGATCCAGTCCTGTGTATAGATGCGCAGCCCTCATCTCCTCTAGGAAAGCAGGGCTACAAGACCATGCATGCAGTGGGGCAACAAGGATGAGATCAACCTATCCTATAAAAAGAAAAAAGAGCTGGTCAGTAATTCTAGCATGCACATTAGGCCAGTGAAATTATTACCAGAGTGGTTCACTTGCTAAGACTGTTGCATGATTGAAATCCTATCAGTTGTAGAAATAAGGCCCTGGCAGGGTTGCCAGCTCATTCCAGATCAATTGAACAGGCTGATGGAGTCTTGGATTTACCCCACTGTCTGCAGGGAGTTGTGATCTTGCTTTGCTTAGGGAATGCAATAGGACAATCAGAACTACAAATCCCTGCATGCAATGGAGTAAACACAGGACTGGATCACCTTATTGAGTAAATCTGGAGTCAACTGGTAACTCTAACCATGGCATAGTGCAGGGCTCAGCAGTACAGGCTGGGCCCATCACAGAATGCCACATTTGTATAACAATGTATGCATATTATTATTTAATTTTTCAACTCTTGTACTGCACCACTAGGGGTTTCACTGTGGGTCATCACACTTTTCAACAATATAGAAAGGAGGTCATTCCATACAGGACATGCATTTCTCTGTGCGCCTGATCAGAATCGGACGCACAGAGGAAGATCCGATTCTGATCCTGTGGGGGCTAGATGTGTCCCCATGGGATCAGAATCTGATCCAGGGTCTGTACGTACAGGCTGGGATCCCATTCCTATTGGCCTGCATGTACAGAGCCATGCCCGGCTAACTCAGTCAGACTCTGAATGGAGCTGAGGTAGAATAAGTCCCCCATCCAGTCTGCCGACCCCGGACATACAGGGCCGATATCAGAATCGGTCCTGTATGTCCAGGGTCTGGACTGCCCACTGCCTGCCCTAACTCCACCTCTGCACCTCCCCCTCCCGTATGGGGAGGCTTCTGACAGGGCAGATGGGGGGGGGGGGGGCGAATTTGCATGACAGAATGATCCCCCAAAGTGATCCCAAAATGTAAAAAGTATTATCAAACAAATTTTTCTCAGAGTTATAATCACCACTTTGGTATATTTTACCCAATGGTACTTTATTAGTCCCTTTTTAATGACATTTTTCTGCTCTTAAAATTGAATGTTTTTCAAAAGTCATGAAAGATTGGTCAGACATGAAGACAATTGAAGATAATGATAAATTGATAAGTATCCCTGTAATGGATTAGAGTACGCAACAATAATTGCTTTGTGGGGCACATTAGCTTTAAGGTATAGATGTATGAACATAGTCTAGAGGCAATTTATATTGTTAGAACGTCTCAAGCAATCAAAACTTCCAATAGCCCACTCATACAACACACTGAAAATGGGTTGAATGATTAGAAACTGAAATTCCATAGACAAAGTGGACCCAAAATCAAATATGTATTGTCAAAGAGGTGATTATAAGTCCAACAAAAAGTGATTTGATAATACATATTTGATTTTGGGACCACTTTGTCTATGGTTTTTCAGTTTCTAATCATTCAACCCATTTTCAGTGTGTTGTATGAGTGGGCTATTGTAAGTGCAAGTATAAAATTCATAAAATGTAATAAACAAGCAAAAGTCTCTAGCAGGGGCGACCCAAGGGGGGTGCGGGACCATGTGCGGAGACTCGGTGCGGGACCTCATTTGCATAAATATTTGGATAATGTTACCATACACTAATTTTAGTAAACATGCCTCTTAATGAGTGTATGGATAAGGAAAGACTAAAAGATTTCTACATTACTATAATCCAGTGCCAACTGCCAGGCACATTAGGAACTACTACAAACACTGCCCATTTAGAACCAATAGCAAACCCACCGTATCGTAACAGCACAAGCAGGACTCACAAAGCACCAGACCCTACCTATCAAAAGGCAACACTGCAAATATTAAACAATACATTTCAGAGAATAACAATACATGACCTACTAGGGAAAGAGAACAAGTGGCAATGTCAAACAGGAATTACATAAACAGAATACCTCAGCTCAGTTACACATGCAGAACATAGACCATCACCAAACAATTTAGAAACAGGAAGACAATATAATTAAACTGGGAACCCCAAAAGCCAAACTTGGAAGAAATAAAACTATAAATGAATTTCCTCTTGTACTAAATAAAGCGCAGATGTTAATGATTCACATTTCCCAGAGCAGACATATTCCAGTTAATAAATTCAAAATAAAGATATATTATTCTACCTTTTGTGCATTTTTTTTTCGGTTGCAATTGCTCCAGCCACTTTCTTCTGGTTTCTTCGTGTCTTCTGCTAACTCTCCATCGTCTGCTGTCCATTTGTCCTTTCTTCTCTCTTCTAGTTTTTTTCCATGCTCTCTCTACATCTGCTTTAACTTACTAATCTTTCTCCTTTGCTCTTTCCTCATTCCTATTTCATCCACTCAAATTTTACCCCTCCATCCTCAATCCCCACTTACTCTCCCAATACTCGGCCAATTGAAGATTTTTCTTCCCTCCCACACAAAATATTTTTCCCCTCTCCATTTCACTCTCCCAGCCCCATCCCATTCTAATCCTCCCCCAACATCAGCTCCCTTCTAGTTCTAGCCCCACCCAGCATCTGCTCCCTTCTAGCCCCCCCCATCAGCCCATTTCCAGTCCTATCCTAGCCCCACCATCAGCCCATTTCCAGTCCTAGCTCCCCCATCTATTTCCAGTCCTATCCGAGTCCCTCCATCAGCTCATTTCCAATCCCAGCCCCCCCATCAGCCAATTTCTAGTCCTTTCCTAGCCCCACCATCTGCCCATGTCAAATCCTAGCTCCCCTCCACTCAGCCCATTTCCAGTCCAAGACCCCAATGAGCTTACTTCCAGTTCTAGCCCCTCCACGAGTCCATTTCATTCCAAGCCCCCACCAAAGCCCATTTCCAATCTCAGCACCCCCAACAGCCCATTTCCAGGCCTATCCTAGCACCTCCATCAGCCATTTCCTGTCCTAGCTCCCCCCCACTCAGCCCATTTCCAGTCCTAGCTCCCTCCCCTCACAGCCCATTTCCATTCCAAGCCCCCCTCCCCATCAGTTATTTGCAGTTCAAGCCCCCTTCCACTCAGCCCATTTCCATTCCAAGCCTCCATCCCCATCTCCATCAGCTATTTGCAGTTCAAGTCCTCCCTTCCACTCAGCCCATTACCAGTCCTAGCCCCCCCATAGCCCATTACCAGTCCTAACCCCTCCATCAGCCCATTACCAGTCCTAGTCCCCCATCAGCCCATTTCCAGTCCTAGCCCCATCAGCCCATTTCCAGTCTTAGCCCCCCCCATAGCCCATTACCAGTCCTAACCCCCCCATCAGCCCATTTCCAGTCCTAGCCCCCCATAGCCCATTACCAGTACTAACCCCCTCATCAGCCCATTTCCAGTCCTAGACCCCCCCAGGCCATTACCAGTCCTAACCACTCATCAGCCCATTTCCAGTCCTCGCCCCCCATAGCCCCTTACCAGTCCTTCCCACCATCTGATCATTTCCAGTCCTAGCCTCCCATCAGCCCATTACCAGTCCTAGTCCCCCATCAGCCCATTTCCAGTCCTAGCCCCCCTATCAGCCCATTTCCAGTCTTAGCCCCCCCATAGCCCATTACCAGTCCTAACCCCCCCATCAGCCCATTTCCAGTACTAGCCCCCCATAGCCCATTACCAGTACTAACCCCCTCATCAGCCCATTTCCAGTCCTAGACCCCCCCCAGGCCATTACCAGTCCTAACCACCCATCAGCCCATTTCCAGTCCTAGCCCCCCATAGCCCATTACCTGTCCTACCCCCCCCCCATCAGCTCATTTCCAGTCCTAGCCTCCCATCAGCCCATTTCCAGCCCTAGCCCTCCCATAGCCCATTACTAGTCCTAACCTCCCCATCAGCCCACCTACAGTCCTAACCCCCCATCAGCCCATTTCCAGTCCTAGCCCTCCCATAGCCCACCAGTCCTAATCCTCCCATCAGCCCATTTCCAGTCCTAGCCCCCCATCAGCCCATTTCCAGTCCTAGCCCCCCATAGCCCATTACCAGTCCTAACCCCCACATCAGCCCATTTCCAGTCCTAGCCCCCCATAGCCCATTACCAGTCCTAACCCCCATAAGCCCATTTCCAGTCCTAGCCCCCCCCATAGCCCATTACCATTGCTAACCCCCCCCATCAGCCCATTTCCGGTCCTAGACCCCCCCCCCAGCCCAAAAGCAGTCCTAACCCCCCTCCCCCCCATCAGCCCAGAGAAACTTAAAAAAAAAAAAACCTTGATGCTGCTGCTGCCGCTGCCGCCGCTGCCGCCGTGGCTGCGGCAGAATCAAGTGTCTCCCGTGGGGCCCCCACCTGCCCAACAGAGCCCTCCCTCGACCCTGGCTGGCTTAACAGAACTGTGAGAGGGAAACCCTCCCTTCGTGGCTCTGAAAGCCACGCCGAGGAGATTGATCAAGAGAGGCCTCTGCCGGGCAGGAGGGAGGGCTCTGTTGGGCAGGCGGGGGCCCCGCGGGAGACACTTGATTCTGCCGCAGCCACAGCGGCAGCAGCAGCAGCAAGTTTGTTTTTTCTTTTAAAATTTTCCTGGGCTGATGGACAGAATGTTGTTTGCGCGGGGCCCCCTGAAACGCGGGGCCCTGTGCAAACAACATTCTTGCTCAATGGACGGGCCGGCCCTGGTCTCTAGATGACTCCAGATGAGAGGCAGCCTAGTTCTCTTCCCCCAGTCATGTAGCTGTGGACATACTGTTTCAATCACTCATGAAAAAGCAGGAGCTAGAAGTCATAGATGCAATGGGAGGGGCGGGGGGAGGGACAAAATCAGGACTGGCTCAGCATGTCTCCCAATGAGCTGGAGCCATCTTGTCATGCTTTATAACAGTCACAATGTACCTGATCTGTTGTGTTTGCCTTATGCTTTTTTGAATTCAGATACAGTTTTTGTCTGTACTATCTCCACTAGGAGACTATTCCACGCAGCTACCACTCTTTCCGTAAAGAAATATTGCCACATAGTACTCCTGTGTCTATCTCCTTTCACCCTCATCTTATGTCCCCTCATAGCAGAGCTTGCTTTCAATTGAAATAGGCTCTCCACTTGTGCATTTATACCACGGAGGCATTTAAACCTCTCTATCCTATCTCCTCTATCCTGCCTTTCCTCTAATGTATACATCTTTATCTTTATTTCTTCATTTGATTAACCGCCCAGGCCAAAGAATCAGGGCGGTGTACAATAAAACAAATAGCTGCTGCTAAAGAGAGAAAAGAATGCCAAAGTCATGACAGGACAGAGAAGAGGACAGAACACTCAGGAAAGACAGAAAGTATAGGTATGTAATTCGTGGGAAAAAAAGGCAGTGATAAACTGAATGAACCTAGGCAGATCTTTAAGTCTGTCCTTATATGCTTTATAAGGAAGACCACTAACCTCTTCAGTAGCCACCCTCTGCACTAACTCTATCCTGTTTATATCCTTTTGAAGGTGCGGTCTCCAGAATTGCACAAAATACTCCAAATGAGGTCGCACCAGAGATTTATACAGAGGCACTATCACCTCCTTTCTTCTGCTGGCCATTCCTCTCCCTATGCACCCAAGCATCCTTCTGGCTTGATCATCAGAAACAATCATGACTAGGTCCCACTCTTCTTTCTTGGAAACAAGTATTTTGCCCCCTACTCTGTACCGCTCCCTTAGATTTTTGCAGCCCAAGTGCATGACCCTGCATTTTTTAGCATTAAATCTTAGCTGCCAAATTCTTGACCATTCTTCAAGTTTAGCTAGATCCCTTCTCATGTTATCTACTCCTTCCTGGGTGTCTACTGTATTGCAGATTTTGGTATAGTGGGCATGCATATTCTTTAGGAATACATGAAAACCTGACCTGTTGGTGGCCCTCAAGGATTGGGAGAGAAGGCCAAGGAACTAATGAATGGTTGGTGTTCAAAGTTTCTTCTACCAATAAGAATCACCTGGGACACTGGTTCTCAAGTCAGCCCTCAAGGCACACCAATCAATTGAGTTTTCAGGATAACTGCTGTGAATATATATATGATATAAATTCAAATCTATCTCATGCATATTCACCGTAGATATCTTGAAAACTCTACTGGCCTGTAATGCCAGGCATGAGGTGTGAGGCAGTACCTGGACCTCTCTCTCTGTCCCTATCATTCACACCTTGGCAAAGGTTTTTTTCAAGGTTAGAGGGGTTCTCTGCTAAATAATTTTATGGTATAGTAGCAAAGCTTATCATCTTTTTGTTCTTGTTTGTTGTGCACAAAAGATAATCCTGGAAAGAAGAGACGAAGACCCACTTCCTGAAAAACAGGTCAGCAGACAGTGGCTGGGTTTGTAAAGTCCTCTGTATTTTATGCCTTGTCATAAATGTTTTCTGAAATAACATTAAGATGTCTGCAGTTGTGTTCCTTAAGAGTACCCTTCTCCATGTCTGCCCACACGGCAACTATTTTAAATCTTGGTTATTTTTCTCCTATGCTCGTATCAAGTAATAGAAGAACATTAGCTAATTAAGTGTCCACATATTTTAAAATGCTCTGCTCTACGGTGCTACCTCCTACTGCTGCAGTCAATCAGCTATCCTGATTTGAAAATGAACTCAGGAAAGTGAAAAATGGAAAAATTCCAGGATCATATCTCTCAGTGTTGAACCCCGTCAAAGACATAAGGTCCATGATTGCACAACTGACCTGTTGAGCCCACAGCCGGTCGTGCTTTCAGGATAGCCATAATCAGTACGCATAAGAAAAATGTTGCATATGTTGGCTTTCCAGTATATGCAGATTTATCTCATGCATGTTCTCTGTGGATATCTTAAAAACCTGACTATGTTAGTAGATGACAACAGTAGAAAAAGACCAATTAGCTTATGCAGTCTGCACGTGTATTAGGTTGCACATCTAGCCAGACTAATCTCCATCCTGCAGGGAGATTTCAGACCAGTCTTGTTATATTTTGATAGCCGTAATGTTGGTTTCAAGTGGAAGAAGTCCAGAGTGCAGATATCATATTGCATTGGAAAACAAGTTCCAAATACCAGGAAAGACCACAAGACAGGCACTGGGTCACTTTGTACTGTTCTCATAATGTGTACACCAATGCACTCGTAAACAGTGAACTAAACTAGTTCAGCATTCTAAAAGAAGATTTGCTTTCTTAATTCCAAACAGTTTGTTACTAAAAAACATGCAAGGAACTTTAGGTCCCTTTTACTAAAGTGCAGTAATGTTTTGCACATACCACACATTGCATGCAAAAATTAATACACAATAAATGCAAACCCTGTATGCTAACATTTTGGCAAGTGGCCATCAACTGTCCCAAAAGCTCTCATGCAAGGCAAAAATTTAACACATGTTAAAAGTGCATTGCTTTTGGCAATATACAAGTAAGTACTGAGCAGGACACTAACATGCATTGCCCAATTCCCCCCTCAACACATAATAGTCACCTCCCATTCCCTGGAACCCCCTCCCCCAACAGCCTGATCCCATAAGAATATGTTGTTATTGTTGTTAAGTGCCGTCGAGTCAGTGTCGACTCATGGCGACCCTCTGGATAGTTGTCCTAAATTGTGTTTGGTCTTCAGTCAGGCGGCTCATTGTTGACAGAGTGACACCCATAGCTGATGCTATGGTATTGATCCATTTTATTGCTGTTTTTTCTCTTTTGCGTTGACCTTCTATCTTGCCAAGCATGATGTCTTTCTCTAATGATCTCTCTCTTCGCATGATGTGTCCAAAGTATGAAAGTCGAAGTTTTGTCATCTGAGCTTCTAAAGAAAGCTTAGGTTTGATCTCCTCTAGTACAGACTGGTTTGTTCTTCGGGCAGTCCATGGTATACACAGTATTCGCCGCCAGCACCATAATTCAAAGGCATCAGTTTTCTTCCTGTCTATCTTTTTCACTGTCCAGCTTTCACATCCATATGATGTTATTGAAAATATCATGGCTTGAACAAGTCGAATCTTTGTATGGAAAGAGACATCTCTGTTCTTGAGAATCTTGTCTAGGTCTTTCATAACCATTCTATCAAGAGCAATGCGTCGTCGGATTTCTTGACTGCTTGTTGCTTCTTTATTGATAGTTGATCCAAGAAGGTTAAAGTTGTTCATGATTTCAATTTCTTCTCCTTCAATGATGAACCTGTTGATTTTGCCAGTTGTCATGATCTTTGTCTTATTTACATTAAGGTGCAGGCCCATTTTGAGACTATGGGGTATGTTTACTAAACCCCGGTAATGTGCGCGCCGCGCTAGTGTGCGGGATGCCATATAAGGAGTGGGCGTTTCTGGCTGAAAAAAGCAAACCGGCATTTCTAGTGCGCTAATGTGCGCGGCGCCGTAATGGGCGCTCCGCACATTACTGCATGAGAAAGGCGCGCGGGCGGCATAAGGCGGCGCGCTGATGTGCAAGCACAGGAACAGAGCCACAGTACAATGGTGAAGACACTGACCAATGATGCAGGGATCATGGGTTCAATCCCCCACAGTGCCCAATGAATAAGGCTGGCTCAGGCAGTACCTATTATGTGTAATATTGCTTTAGGAGGCATGTTTATTTTCGGCGGCATAAGGCGGCGCGCTGATGTGCAAGGACAGGAACAGAACCGCAGCACAATGGTTAAGATATTGACCAGTGGTGCAGGGACCATGGGTTCAATCCCCCACTGTGCCCAATGAATAAGGCTGGCTGAGGCAGCACCTATTATGTGTAATATTGCTTTAGGAGGCATGTTTATTTTCAGCGGCATAAGGCGGCGCGCTTATGTTCAAGGACAGGAACAGAACCACAGCACAATGGTTAAGACACTGACCAATGGTGCAGAGATCAGGGGTTCAATTCCCCACAGTGCCCAATGAACAAGGCTGGCTGAGGCATTACCTATTATGGGGAAGCACATTATTTTTTTTAAATTATCTCTACTAGCAAATGCACTCTCAAAGCGTGTTAACATAAGGCGCCCCATAAGGCACATTTTAAAGTGCACTGTCCGCCAAGGCACCCTAGAATGTTGCTTATAGGGCGCTTTATAGGGTGCCGTATGAGGTACCGCAAGGTCACAGCACTGTTTTTGATGGCAGCACTGTGCAGTTTAAGGAATGAACAGCATCAGTAGGTGCGCTGACATGCAAGGAGGAGCAGCAGTGTAGCACAATGGTTAAGACACTGACCAATGATGCAGGAGTCATGGGTTCAATCCCCCACTGTGCCTAATGAAAAAGGCTGGCTGAGGCATTACCTGTTATAGGTAATATTGCTGTAGGGGGCATTTTTTTTTAATTTTAAATAGTGCTGCCAGCAAACACACCCTCAAAGTATTGTTACCTAAGGTGCTGCATAAGGAGCCTCATAGGGTACCCCAGAGGGCACATTTTAAAGTGCACTGTCCGCCACGGCACTCTACAGTGTTGCTGAAAGGGTGGCCTATAGGGCGCCATATAGGGTGCCCTTTGAGGCACAGCAAGGTCATAGCACTGTGTTTGATGGCAGCACTGTGCATTTAAACACATGGAAATCTGAAGTAGGTGCGCTGACATGCAAGGAGGAACAGCAGTGTAGCACAATGGTTAAGGCACTGACTGCTGATACAGGGGTCATGAGTTTGCTCCCCAGTGTGCCTAATACGTAAGGCTGGCTGAGGTATCAGCTTTGCAATGTATGTATTGTTTCCTGCAGCACTTTATTTGTATTTTATTAATTGCTGCCAGCAAACACGCCCTCACGTGCCGTAACTGAAGGTGCCGCATAAGACACCCTATAAGGCACTCCATAGGGCACATTATAAAGTGCACTGTCCGCCATGGCACCCTAAAATGTCCCCTATAGGGCACCCTATAAGTCGCTCCACAGGATAACGTATAGTGCACCTCATATGGACGGTAACCATAAGGTGCCCTATAGGGCGCCCTATAAAGCGCCCTCAGAGGCACCTTATGGGTACAGTACGCTGAGAGTGTTTTTGCTGGCAGCAATAATGTACATTAAAAAGAGATATTGCTTTGGGCAGCCCTATCAAATAACCCCACTGTGGGTTTGAACCCATGACCTCTGGCTCCACAGGCAGTGACATAACCAGTGGGCTACAGCTCTATAGCTGCTAGCAAGCCCCTGACTGGCTGTAGAGGGAGTGCATGTCACCACACAGACAGTCTGCTGTGGTCACCAGGATAGGGTTAGGCCACCCGTACCCATGATGCACTGCACATGCAAATCAGCTGTCCACAGATGAACACAAGATGGGGTATGCACCCCCACAGCACCTCGGCCTGGTAGGGGGAACTGACCATGTCCACCCCCGCAGCACCTTGGCCTGGTAGGGGGTACTGACCGTGTGTGTTACTGGCACAGAGTAGCTACACACCATCACATTATGCGGGTACTGTGCTCACCCTGAGTGTGCGGTGGGGCGCCCAGCACCAGGTCCACAGCACCTTCCATGGCAGAAATAGGCCATGCTGCAGGTCCCCAGCAGTGCTAATGTGAGAGATAGATAGTTTCTGCAGAAACATCTTGGATATATCTGTCTGTCTCAGTCAGGTGTAGCCCCTATGGACCCCTAGGAGGATTATGTACCACCACCACCCCCCTCCTCCTCCAGGGCTGAGGGTGGCAAACAGGGTCTCCCATCAACAGATGCACATTCTACCTCCCTGCAATGGTGGCTGTAGAGGGGACCATCAACCCCAGTCCTGCTGGGGAACAGACACCCTACAGGGCAGTCAATGCAGCTCTGTACACATCCATAACGCAATAGCAGACAGACATTAGGCCTGGATATGCTAAGCTGCACCCCACCACTATCTGATATTCTCCTGCAACAAGCCTTTAGCCACTGCACCCTGCAAGGCAATCCATCAAGACACATACCAGCTGCAAATAGTCTGCTAGCTAGTCCATAGTGCATGTTCCTGGTGGAAATGCATGCACCCAGAACTGGGATGTCAGCATACACAACAAGCAGATAAGTCAGTGACTGGGTTCCAAAAGGAAAAACATAAATATCACATGAAAGAAATACTATATAGCACTATGGGGGTGCCTAGCCATGCTGTGGTCACTGCACAATCAGGGTGAGAGTGATCTCCCAGCAGGACATGCTGAGGCCACCCTGTCTGTGTAGGTGGTGGCCGGGCACTAAAATGTCCCAGCCAGTGCCCTATGCCCTGTGCAGATGCATCCCTGGCCAGGCCACCCTGTCTGGGCTATACCCATGGTACCTTGCTCCTCATTATGCACATTGGCAGGCCAATACTGGCAACAGTGCTGACAGTGTGGGCTGTGGAGGGTGTTTGCAGCCACCACACACTGGATAGACAGACAGACACCCCCACACCTATGCCACCATTGTGCTACTATGGAGGAGTTTAGCAGCCCTGGCCACCACACCAGTCCTGGGCACAGTACAGGCATGGATATGGTATGCAATACTGTTGGGGGTCACTCCCCAGGGTGGTAAACACTGTCAGAGACCAGACCTGAAGCACACACCACAGACATCAGAAAGGTTGTTATGATGGAGCTCAATCAGCAAACTGTGCTTAACGTAGGAATTGCTATCTGCCAGTAATCATAGCAAACGTTTGATAGCTGTGTACCATATACCCAGGTGTAGGGTGGCATTGCTAAGGTATGCAAGTGCTAGTATTGGGAGATGCACGCAGGGCCCAATGTCCTGCCTCTCCAGGAGGCATTGGCCAATGGGGCCTGTGGGTGTGGGTGTGGGTGTGTCTGCCCCTGTTGGCTGCTGCTTTACGGCAGAGGTTCCCCACTCCAGTCCTGGTGTGCAAAACACTGTTCGGGTTTTCATGCTGTCCCTCATGAATATGCATGAGATACATCTGCATACCATGGGGGTGGTGCATAGATATGCAGCACAGGCATCTTTATTAGAGGCAGCATGGAACCTGAATGGTGTTTGGCCCTCCAGGACTGCATTTGGGAGACTCTGCTCTAGGTAATGCGCCTGTTTATGGTGTCTGTGCTCGGTGGGGTAAAATATAGGCGTATTAACCATGCGTATGTTCTCTGCAATAAAGGTTTGTCCTTACTATCACGGTTTAGTTGTGGGAAAAATATGTGGACTGGATTGGAAGTAGCCCCAGCTGGGCTTTGAACCTGTGACCTTTTGTTCTTGCACACACTGTCTGTGTGCACTGCACCACCATGTTGCCACAGATATGCTGCATTCCCTGGGGAGTCCATGACTGTACATCCGACAGGGCCTGTTTGTTGCAGGCACGGCACCCACCTGGACAGGGCTAGGCCATGGTCTGCTGTGGGCACCAGCCGCTGCCACCTCCACCATCAGTACCGCTCCATCCTTAGATTGGAGACAGCATAAACCCTGATGGATTTGTGGCCCGCCAGGACTGCATTTGGGGGATTCTGCCATAGGTAATGCACATTTCTATGGTGTTTGTGCTGTGTAGGGTAAAATAGAGGTCTTTGACCCATGCTTATGTTCTCAGCAATAATGGTTCGGTCTTTACTACCATGTTTTCTTCATGGGTAAAATAAGGGGACTGGGTTGGCAGGAGCCCCAGCTGGGATTTGAACCTGTGACCTTCTGGTCCTAAAGGCACTGGCTGTGTCCACTGCACCACTGTCTTAACACAAAAACAGTGCATTCCCTGGGGAGTCCATGGCTGTTTGTCAGACAGGGCCTGTCTGTTGGAGTGCACTGCACCCACATGAAGGGGGCTAGGCCACCGTCTGCTGTGGGCAGCAGCCACTGCCCCCTCAACCAACGGTACCCCTCTGCCACCATGCTGACTTGGCCTTATATTGGAGACAGCATCACAGCTGAATGATATGTGGCCCTCCAGGACTGCATTGAGGGGACTGTGGTCTAGGTAATGCACATGTTTCTGGTGTCTGTGCTCTGTAGGGTAAAATAGAGGTGTTTGGACCATGCTTATGTTATCTGCAAAAAAAGTTGGTCTTTACTATCATGGTTTAGTGGTGGGTAAAATATGGGGATTGGGTTTGCAGGAGCCCCAGCTGGGATGTGAACTGGTGATCTTTGACTCCTGAACACACTGTCTGTGTTCACTGCACCACACTGTAGCCACAGAGACAGTGCAGTTCCTGGAGATAGGAAACCTGGCCAAAGGAGTCAGAAACCCTGCTCTGCACAATTTCACTGTGGGATCATTCACCTTGTATGGGGATGGAGCGTAGACCCTTCTAAAATTCATATTTCTTTTTTGGGGCTTTCTTGGGAGTGTTTTTTGATGTTTCCCATTACTATCACTATTGCCCAGCTTGATTATAATTTTTTTAAATTTTGTTGGGGGTCCTTTTCAATGTTTATTTGTATTTTTGTACTGTGCACATGTATCACACTGTTTTGTAGGTTTCCCTGGTTTTGCTGTACATTGCTGACAGAAATGGTTTGTTTTCCCTTTAAATCGGCTCTACCGCGAGGTTTTCACTCGCGGTATTTTTTTGCTTGAATTTCAGCCCCGCTCGTGTGTGGGGAGCCTCTCCCCTCCCACTCTCCACCCATTGACCCCTTCCTTCTGCCCCTGGGGAGCCTTCCTCCGCCCTCCCGGAGCCTTTCCACACTTCTATTGCACAGTAGCGTACTGCGCACATGAGCGGGCCCATTAATGCGTCACAAAAACACATCATTAGCGTGCGCTAAGGTACCTTAGCGCACACAATTGTGTGCCGCGCACTTGAGCGCAGTTTAATAAACATACCCCTATGTTCTTTGATCGTGAGAAGCAAATGTTTCAGATCATCTTCACTTTCAGCCAGTAATGTGGTATCATCAGCATAGCAAAGGTTGTTGATGAGTCTTCCACCAATCTTCACACCTCTGTCGTCTTCATACAGTCCTGCTTCTCTGATGATTTGTTCTGCATATAAATTAAAAAGGTAGGGAGAAAGTATGCAGCCTTGTCTTACACCTTTGCTTATCTTAAACTATTCTGTTTCTCCTTGTTCTGTTCGAACTGTGGCTTCTTGATCAATGTACAGACTGTGCAAGAGAACGATCAGGTATTCTGGTATACCCATGCTTCTTAATGTGGTCCAGAGTTTCTCATGGTCTACACAGTCAAAAGCCTTGCTATAGTCGATAAAGCACAAATAGATATCCTTTTGGTATTCTTTAGTCTTTTCAAGGATCCATCTCACATCTGCGATGATGTCTCTCGTTCCTCGTCCTTTCCTGAACCCTGCTTGCACTTCAGATAGTTCTTGTTCCAGGTATGGTTGTAGTCTCTTTTGAATAATCTTCAGTAGAATCTTGCTGGCATGTGGGATCAGAGCGATTGTGCGATAATTTCCACAGTCAGTTGGATCACCTTTCTTTAGTAATGGTATATACACAGAGCTTTTCCAGTCAGTTGGCCATGATGTTGTCTTCCAAATTTCTTGGCAGAGCCTTGTAAGTAGGGTAACAGCTGCATCAGATTGCTGTAATACTTCTATGGGAATGCCATCAATGTCTGGTGCTTTGTTCTTTGATAAGGCTTTCAATGCTGCTTCAACTTCTTCTTTCATCACCAATGGTTCCAGTTCATAAGGTACAGGTTGAAATGGCTGTTGGTCCACTTGATCTTTATCATATAAAAACTCTGTATGTTCCTTCCACCTTTTCTTGATCTTCTCAGCATCATTCAATATAGAACCTTGAGCATCTTGTAACATTCCAGTTCAAGGCTGGAATTTTTTCTTTAACTCTCATAGCTTTAGGAAAGCCGATCTTGTTCTTCCTCTAATAGTTACTGCTTCTATTTCCTTGCATGTGTCATTGTAGTACTTTTCCTTGTCCTATCCTGCTGCACATTGGAAATCTCTGTTGAGTTCTGCAATTGTCTTTCTTTCTCCTCTGGCTTTAGCTTCTCTGCGTTTCTGGGCAATTTTCAGAGTTTCTTCCGTCATCCATTTTGGCCGTTTTTGCTTTTTCACCTTTTGTAGAAACTTCTCGCTTTCTTCCAACACAGCCTTCTTGATGTCATTCCATAACTCTTCTGGAGCTCTGTCATTTGTATCTAAAGCAGCAAATCGATTTTGCAGGCAGTTTTTAAATTCCAGTGGTATATTCTCAAGGTCATATTTTGCTGCATTCATCAGTAGTTTGCTCTTTTTCAACTTTAGCTTGAGTTTGTATACTAGTAGTTCATTATCTGTACCACAGTCAGCTCCAGGTTTTGTCTTTGTTGATGTTATAGAGCTTTTCCATCGTTTACTTCCACAGATGTAGTCAATTTGATTTTTATACAAGCCATTGGGTGAAGTCCATGTGTACAGTTGCCGCTTGTGTTGCTGGAAGAAGATTTTTGAGATGAATAGATCGTTGGTCTTGCAGAATTCTATCTGTCTTTCTCCAGCTTCATTTCAGTTGCCAAGTCCATATTTTCCAACCACTTTGCCTTCTTCTTTGTTGCCATACTGGGTCAGACTAAAGGTCCATCAAGTCCAGTATCCTGTTTCCAATAGCAGGCAATCCAGGTCACAAGTATTTGACTTATCCCGAAGGTAGCCCATTCCATGCTAATTATCCCTAGGGATAAGCAGTGGTTTTCTCTTGGACTGCATTAAAAACTATTTTTGGAGATTTCCTTCAGGAATTTGTCCAAACCTTTTTTATATCCCAGCAATGAGTTCCAAAGACTAGTGATACTTTGAGGGACAAAAATATTTTCTCCTATCTGTTTTAAATATACTACTTTGTAGCTTCACGGTGTGTCCTCTAGTCTTTATGGGCCTGATATTCAAAAGACATTTACTATGTAAATGCCTGAAATGGGGATATTCAACAGCACTTACACAGTTAATGCTGTTGAATATCCCCTCCTAACTCCCCTATGCGCACCGATGGTATCTGGTTAGTATCAGGGAGTGCCTGGGGCGTCCCAGGGTGGAGCAGAGACTGCGACAAGTGCTAGCCAGGCAGCAGAGATACTGCGTGCTGCTCGGTTAGCAATCTGTGCCTTAAAGAAAGGCAAGGAAACCCCTTGTCTATCGCAACATTGCTGCTGCCCGGTTAGCTTCTGCGGCTTCCGGCTTTCGCAGTGATCCCCGGATACTCAATGCCAGGGCTTCATATGATCCCGGGATTGAATATCTGGGGTTAAGGGTCGGCGGGCAGGGCTATGCGCTGTAGGGGTGCATAGCCTGCCCAAATCAATATCAGGCCTTATATTTTTTTGAAAGAGTACAAAATTGATTTGCATCTACTCATTCCACTCTACTCAGGGTTTTATAGACCTCTGTTATATCTCCCCTCAGGCATCTCTTTTCCATCCCCTTTATCATTTTGGTTGCCCTTCTCTGTACCTTTTCTAATTCCCATGCAGTACAAAAAAGTGGTCAATAACATGCCATGCCAACCTATATTCCGCCGGGGCCGGGCCAACCACTAGACAAACTAGGTGGCCACCTAGGGCAGAAGCTTCTGGGAGACAGCAAAGAGCAGGGCTTTCAAAGCTAAACAATAGAGTCTCGCAGCCGGGAGGGGGTTTAAGGCTTAAGGTTTGCTAGGGCGCTGACACCTAGAACCAACTCTGTGGCCAGTCCTGAATGTCGCTATATCTTTTTTCAGATGTGGAGACCAGAATTGCACACTCAAGGTACAACTCTACTATGAGAAAAGGCTAAAGAGGTCAGGGATATTTAGCTTCTGAGGGGATGGAGGTCTATAAAAAACTGTGTGGAGAGGAACAGGTAAATGTGACTTGATTGTCTACTGTTTCAAAAAGTACAAAGTCTACGGGACACACCATGAAGTTACAAAGAAGTGTATTGAAAACAAATAGGAGAAAATATTTTCTCTCTCAATGTATAGTTAAGCTTTGGAATTCATTGCGAGAAGATGTGGTAGAAGCAGTTAGGGTTGTTGCGTTTAAAAATGGTTTGGACAAATTCCTGGTGGAAAAGTCCATAAACTGTTATTAAGATAAACTTGAGGAAAGCCACTGCTTCTGCCTGAGGATACGTAGCATGGAATCTGGTGACTTTAGGAATTATGCCATTGTTGGCAATAGGATGCTGGGGTTGATAGACCTTTGGTCTGACCCAGTATGGCAATTCTTATGGTCAATATTCGAAAGAGTTTATCTAGTTAGCAGGATCTGCTAAGCAGATACGTCTTGCTGAGAGGGATATTGACGGCACAGGATAGGGTTACAATCAGGTTATAAAACTAAGGCAACATTCAGCTATTGATTAATGCAAGAACATAAGGTAACTATCAAAGAGAAATATAGGAGCATGACAAACAGCTATCAGTATTCAGTGAGTGAAGACTAACCTGGGAAAACCAAGAGAAACCCTGGGGAAAAAACCTATTTTCAGTGCCTTCTTAAATTTCACACAATTAGATTTCCATCTCAGCCCAATGGGTAAATTATTCCACCATAATGGGGCTGAAAAGAAAAAGCTCCCCAATGAGTCTCCTCAAATATCACAATAAACTGAGAAGGAAAGATTGTGCCAGGCGGTCCAAGGGGGGAGCTTGGGCAAAGCTGGCCCTTATGCAGATAGTGTCAATTTTCAGTGCTGCTATGCACATAACAATCTGCATAACTTAGGATAGCAAAAAGCTGTCCTAAAGACTATGGGGTCTATTCTGTACTGTGAATAGCAGGAATGGACGTCCCATTGGGATGTCCAGTCACGCAATTCACCCCCCCCCCTTCTGTCCCCAGCAAAAGCCTCCCTGTACAAACAAGGAGTTTGTACAGGGAGGCTTAAACGGGGGCGGGAGGGTGTTGCAGAGGCGGAGTGAGGGTGGGCAGAGGATGATCTGAGGCCCCGGACGTATAGGGCCGATTCTGAAGTCAGCCCTGTATGTCTGGGGACTCGGATCCAGACAGGGACTTATTCCACCTCAAAGGTGGAATAAGTCCCCTTGGACATCGGGAGACGGCAGGCCCGGGCAGCAGCAGAGAGATGAGAGGGTACAAGGGGTTCTCCGCAGCCTGACCCCAGCCATGGAAGGCCAGATCAGGGGTTGGGTTGCAGGGAAAGAAGACTGACGTTGGCAGCCTCGGATCGCAGCTCCTGAATGAAGCTGCGTTACCATAGCACTGTGGCTCCATTCAGGAGCCTGACTAAATTAGCCGGGCAGGGGTCTGTATGTGCAGGCCAATCTGAATTGGGTCCTGGCCTGCACGTACAGACCCAGACCCGATTCTGGCACATCTAGCTCCTGCGGGATCAGAATCAGGTCTGCCTCCATGCGTCCCGATTCCAATCGGACACACAGAGGCCTGCACACACTCAATGGAAAGTGCCTCCATGCGGATTATGGTTGAATATCGCTACCACCCAGATAGTGTTGGTGCTGAGTGCTAAATCCAGATATTCATTGACAGCCAGTATCTGGATACTGGTGCTGAATAGATGGACTTTTTTACCCATAGCAGCTGGCATTAAAAAAAAAATTTGACTACTGCGGGCTGAATATCGACTCTATAATGTAAAGGTGCACACACAAGCTGTGGGGGTAGAAGTCACTTGACAGCTCTGTTGCATACCCTGAGATTAAGAAATCTGAGTCGTTCTGATAAAGTTAAAATGAAACCTAGGTCAGAGTCCACTGAAAGTTCTCAGTCAATGGCGTCAATTCCACCCAAGATGCGCCTGTAGTGGAGAGGGGCCCAGAGAAAAACGGAAGCCCATTTATAACCATTCCCATATCTTCTGAGGTGGATTTCCCCTTGCTCTGGGGACCCTTTCAGATATTTTGCTTGAGGGCTCTCAATTCAAGTTTCTGCCTTTGCTCACAGTTTCTCAGTTATGGAAAAATTAAGTCTGGTCTAGACTTGGGTGAGTCCACAGTGACCTGGTGTGTGTTCAGGACCCCAGACTCGTCTGGCTGCAGATCATTTTTCATTTCATTTCATTTAATGAACTTATATTCCACACATCTTATACAATCCTGAGCAGATCGTAAATTGCACAGTCACAAATGAAAATTAACAATGATATCAATAAAATAATCAAATGCAATTACATATTATAAAACATAAACAAAGTTGGCTAGTGCTTGCTTGTTGTTTTAAAGTCTGCTTCAGAACATTCTGGGTCCATGCTGAAAATGGGAGCTATAAAACCCGAATTAGCTTCGCTCTTCTTTATGACTTGAAGTCAGGGGGTCAACCTTACCTTTATTGTAGGCCATTCTTAGCCCACAAATTGGTGTCAGCACAGTAAATGACCTCCCCAGTGAACACTAATGTTTAAGGGTTTAAGATACTATCTACAAGATTAAAACAAGACAGTTCATGCCCTTTGCTTTTTGGGTTTCCTCTCTCCAGGACAATCTAATTATGAGTTATAAATCTTAATTCATGTTGTGAAGAATGCTCATGAGGTTATGTCTAACTATTGTACACAAGAGCCTTTATTTAAGATTTTTTTTTACCTCTAGCTCACAGATTCACAGCTGGGAGGTTGTTGAGTTTGTGTGCATTAACTAGGATTATGGGGGGCGGTGCCTGGAGCTACACAGAGTCTGAAGCATGCTGTGAGAGCTCCTACATTCAGCAGGATAAAACTACTAACTATTGACTTCTGATCTTTAATCCTTCAGTGCTTAATAAGAATAACATGTCAGAAAACAAAGGCAACAGAGCAGCATTGACTGTGACTCTTGGGGCTGGTAATAAAAGACCAAAAACAACTCCTCCAACTCCAGAAAAGGCTTCACCTTGGGACAAGGCCTCTCTCTTAAAAGACATGCTTACAACTCAACTGGAACTTGCTAGAGAACTTCAACAATAGACTGAAAGCCTAAACAAGTTTACACTTTCACAAGTGAAAATTGTAGACTTGGAATACCGAACATCTACTCTTGAAACTTATGAGGATACTATTAAATAAAATTAATCATAAATTTAAAAACTGTGCAACGACCTCAAAGACCTCTCCAACAGGAATTCATGAAATAATATTCATACTTTAGGCATACCTGAAGGGGCTGACGGTTCTGATATGCTTTGCTTAATATCACCCTTCCTCAATGAGCTGCTGGATCTTTCTTTCGAATTGCTTTAGAAATCGAAAGACATTATTGAACACCATTCAGATCCCTCTAAAATAGCAAATATCCAAGACCTGTAATCATCCAACTACTGTGCTACACAGGTACACTACCAAAAAACTGCCTCCAGTTTTGCAACTGATTCCTATAGATTTTGGGGTGCTGAATCCAGGAAAAATAGCCAAAATGTTCCATCACGTCACGTTTTCTTGCAAAATTAGATTTCTTACCCATATAAGGAATGTTCACATAATTTCTTTTTAGCCGACTGCAGTTTATTTTCTTGGCCAAAAATAGAGGTTGTAATGGTTAACTAACTAGAAACACTCCCTCATGATATTTTAGAGTGTTTTGTATTCATTTTATACATTAACAGGACAATTGGGAGGCGGGGGGCTAAATCCAGTACTCGCGCTGGCGCATGTTCTTTCCTGTTCGCCTCGCCTCGTTCGCTCGCTCGCTCAAACACGGTGGTTGCGACATGAACGTTCCTGTCAAATTTCAGTTTCTTGCAAGTTCATTATTACCTTTTGTTTGCTCAGTCGTAATCCAGCTTTATTCCGAAGTGGTTCACTACAGTTGTAGTTTGCAGTGCTGTGTATTTGTGATGGCTCACAGAGCCAGAGGTTGTGTCAACTCTCCGGACAGTTTTTGTTTTATTTGTGGGGAATATACCGTGAAAAAGCGGCAGAGGAACATTTCTGCATTTATTAAAAAAGTATATTTCGCCTATTTCGGTTTGAAGTTAGGCGATCAAGACAAACCGTGGGGTCCTCACAAAGTGTGCAAGACATGTGAGGAAGATCTACGCTTATGGATGAAAGGTAAAAACCAAGCATTTCGTTTCGGAATACCTATGATGTGGCGTGAAGAAAGAGACCACAGCAGTGACTGCTATTTTTGCTCTTGCATTGTGAAGGGATACAACTTAAAAAATAAGAACGTAATAAGTTACCCCAACCTTCCCTCAGCAATTAGGCCTATGCCTCATAGCAACGAAGTACCTGTGCCTGAACCACCAAAATCTTTGGATCATATTTGTGTGGACGATTCTGATCATGATGAGACTCATCAGATGGCTTTTCCCGATGAGTCCAGTACTTCCGAGTTTGAAACTGAACCAGATCCGAAACTTGAACTTTTCTCTCAAGCTGAATTGAATGATTTAGTCCGGGATTTAGGACTCCCAAAAGATGCTGCCCAACTGCTAGGTTCTCGGCTTAAACAGAAAAATCTATTGTCACCAGGAACAACTTTTTATTGGTACCGCAACCGCGAGACACAATTTTTGAAGTATTTCAGCAAAGAGGAAGATTTGGTATTTTGCAACGATATATACGGAGTGATGGAAAAGTTTAAACTCAAGTATGATCCTGCTGAATGGCGGCTGTTCATTGATTCGTCAAATGACAGCATAAAAGGTGTTCTTCTTCATAATGGCAACACATTTGCTTCAGTTCCTATTGCTCACTCTGTTATTCTCCAAGAAAAATACGAGAATTTGGCCCTGATTCTTCAGAAGATTCGTTATGATGAGCATAAGTGGATGATTTGTGGAGACTTTAAAATTCTATCCATGCTATTAGGGCAGCAATCCGGTTTCACCAAATATCCCTGCTTCCTTTGCTTGTGGGATAGCCGGGCCCGCGACCTACACTGGGGGAAAAAAGACTGGCTAATTCGGGAGTATTTGAGACCCGGTGAGAAAAATGTTCTTCATGAGAGCTTGGTACCTCGTGATAAAATTCTATTACCACCTCTCCACATTAAGTTGGGTCTCATTAAGCAATTCATCAAGTCCCTTCCAAAAGATGGTGAGTGCTTTCGGTACCTTTGCTCAAAGTTCCCCCGACTTTCTGAAGCAAAGCTAAAGGAAGGAGTGTTTGTTGGCCCTGATATAAGGAAACTCATTTCAGATGGAACATTCGCTGAAACGATGTCTGAGAAGGAAAAAGAAGCCTGGGATTCCTTCAAGGATGTTGTTCTCAAATTCTTGGGGAACAGGCGGGATGAGAACTATAAGGATATTGTTGCCAGGATGCTCAATGCCTTCAAAGAACAAGGCTGTAACATGAGCCTGAAAGTCCATTTCTTGCACTCCCATGTGAGCTACTTTCCCGAAAACCTGGGGGCGTACAGTGAAGAACAAGGTGAAAGGTTTCACCAGGACATCAAGGATGCAGAGAGAAGGTACCAAGGAAGATGGAACACCATTATGATGGCTGATTTCTGCTGGTTGCTGCTGCGGGAAACCCCAGATGAAAAATACGCCAAGCAGCGCACCAAGAGAAGCATTCGGGGGAAGAAGAAATGGGCCCACCAGGAGATTGATTGACCCAAGAATGACTTTAAAATCTAAACTGTGTTGACAAATATCGTGTTTTTACTAAACTTTGAAATAAAAATTTGCTAGTTATTACCACAGTGTCGGATCTCATTTATTAGAATTTTATTTTCACACCATCGGGTGTTTGTCTTCATGTATTGCAATGGTGCGGTTTGCGTTTTCTATTCTTACATACATACCTGTACAACATTTTTTGCACATTTCTTTGCTTTGCTTTGTGTCTAACCTCGCTCTTATATGCTCAATGTTTGTGCACATGTATGTGGCTGTTTTAAGTGCAGACAATTTTGCTACCATCACAGTGTGTTTTGTTGACATTACTCTATTCTTATGTGCTACCTTGTTACAATTTTCTTTATTCTTATTTGAATAACTACTAAACAATTAGTATAAAGAATTCATCCAAGAAACTTTTATCTCGATCGCACTCAATCTGAAACGTTCACCTCATACTGCTAACCCAATGTAGCAAAAAATCTGTACGTGATGGAGCAAATTGGTTACCAGATTTGGATTCAGCGCACCAAAAAACGTAAAAATCAATCGAAACATTAGAGGCAGTTTAAAAAAATTTTTTTTAGTGTACCTGTGTATCCAAGACCTGTAATCATCCAACTACTGTGCTATCAACAGGTCTTGCAAATTCTGGCAACATCCAAAGCTAAAAAGCAACTTCTTTGTGAAAGTAAGAAAATATTGATTGTGACGGATTTGCCAAAACCACTGCACTTAAGCACAAATCTTTTCCTAAAATGAGACAAGACCTAAAAGATATAGGAACAAAATTCAACCTACTTTACTCAGCCAGAATGATTATCACATATGCAAATAAAACCACTACCTAGACTGATCCTGACCTGATCATAGATAAGTACAAGATGCAGTGACTCTGTCTTTGACTAATCCTTATCTCTGCACTACTTTATTCAGTATTAAGTTCAATACTGCTTCTACGGATTATAAGCATAGATCTGGTTGGCAACATAAATGCTCTTGTGGACTTTGTGTGCTGCGGTGTCTGCTATAATCTCTCATGGACTCCTTGCTATATGGTTTTGTCCACCAGATTTACATTCTACGCATCTCTTTTGACTCTTCAAGTTTATGACACCAGATCAACGCACTATGCTGTGACTATTTGTTTGCTGTAGCCTAGGGGTCTCCAAACCAGTCCTCTATCCTGCCAGGTTTTCGGGACATCCCTAATGAATATGCATGAGATATATTTGCAAGCACTGACCCCATTGTAATTTAATTTATTTCATGCATATTCCTTAGGGATATCCTGAAAACCTGACTGGTTTGCACCCTCCAGGACTGAATTTGGAGACTCCTGCTGAAGCCCATTGGGGCCCTCTACTATAGTTGATTACATGCAATCTACGTTCTTATTGCTACCTCGTTGATCTTTTTTTAATTTTTGCTCAGAATTTTCTTACTTTATGCTGAAGCACTTCATTTAATTTATCAATTTCTGTACTTCACTAAGCATTGTGTTGTCACGTATATACCTCAATAGTTACTTTCTATATGAGTCAACCATGTTCTGCCTGATATGTTTGTTAACATTTCTGTTGTTTGACATATTCTAATTGACTGTGGATCTTATTTTTCTTTGATTATATTAAATATCCATTCTTTAACTTAATCTTTTTTTATCTTTTTAGGCCCTTCTTGCTTGTTTAATGATCAGAATTCTTTCATTGCTTGCTCTCCGTACTCTGACTCAGAGATGGCGCCCCTCTCCTCCTAGAGGTTATACTGTTTTACTGTAGGTTCCCATCTCCTACTTATAGTTCGCTTTTTCTCTTATAGTGAAACAATGCATTGCTATTATTGTGCAAACTATTTTGAATTATTAATTCAGTATCCCCTTTATTCTGGTATAATTTAAACTGTTATCTCTGAACATTAATGGGATTAATCACCCTATCAAATGTAAAAAAAATCGTAATTTATCTTAAGAATGAAATATCTGACATTGCCCTTATTCAAGAAACTCATTTATCACATATGGAATGCCTTAATGTAACCAGTAGATTAAAATAAATAGAATACCTGTTTGGTGCCCCAGGAGGGGTGCAGGGCTTCACTCCCAGGACTCTGAGAGCACTGGAGCCTCAGATAAATTAAAAGAAATGTAATCCTGGATTTGTAGGCTTTAAAATGCCTATTTTAATGCTAAAAATGAAGTTTAATTTCAAAAGAAGTCCCAGCCCCATAGGAAAGCATTGAGTGTGCTGGGGAGGGGGGAGGGGGAGTGTAGGGATCTCTTTAATGAGCAGTCTTTCAGGAGAAAAACTGCAGAGAGGCAGTATTTAAATGTGCTACTTCAGAGGCTTACAAGAACAGCACAGAACCCTAGGATATATTCTGATGGGTTGTGGAAAAATACTTGTAACTGGAGATTTGGGGGGGGGGGGAGGAGAGGGGGTTGCCCTTTTCCAGAGCAGTGCTGGGTACTATTTGTAGTTCTAGCCAGGGCCGGATTTACCTTGAGTGAGGCCCTACGCCAACAAAAATTGTGGGCCCCCAGCAGGGGCGGCCCAAGGGGGGTGCGGACCTCATTTGCATAAGGGGCCTCATTTGCATAAATATTTGCATAATGTTACCATATACTAACTTTTAGTAAACGTGCCTCTTAATGAGTGTATGGATAAAGAAAGACTAAAAGATTTCTACATTACTATAATCCAGTGCCAACTGCCAGACACATTAGGAACTACTACAAACACTGCCCATAGTAAACCCGCCGTATCCTAACAGCACTACCAGGACTCACAAAGCACCATACTCTACCAATCAAAAGGCAACACTGCAAATATTAAACCAATACATTTCAGAGAACAACAATACATGACCTACTGGGGAAAGAGAACAAGTGGCAATGTCAAATAGGAATTATATAAACAGAACACCTCAGCTCAGTTACACATGCAGAACATAGACCATCACCAAACAAGTAATCACAATTTAGAAATAGGAAGACAATAATTAAACTGGGAATCCCAAAAGCCAAACTTGGCATGTACAACACTGTAGAAATAAAACAATACATTAATTTGCTCTTGTACTAAACAAAGCACAGATGTTAATGATGCACGTTTACCAGAGCTGACATATTCCAATTAATAAATTCAAAATAAAGAGATATTTTTCTACCTTTTGTGCATTTTTTTCAGCTGCAATTGCTCCAGCCACTTTCTTCTGGTTTCTTCGTGTCTTCTGCTAACTCTCCATCGTCTGCTGTCCATTTGTCCTTTCTTCTCTCTTCTAGATTTTTTTCCATTCTCTCTCTACATCTGCTTTAACATACTAATCTTTCTCCTTTTGCTCTTTCCTCATTCCTATTTCATCCACTCAAATATTACCCCTCCATCCTCAATCCCCACTTACTCTCCCAATACCCGGCCAATTGTAGATTTTTTATCCCTCCCACACAAAATATTTTTCCCTTCTCCATTTTACTCTTCCAGCCCCATCCCATTCTAATCCTCCCCCAACATCAGCTCCCTTCTAGTTCCAGCCTCACCCAGCATCCATTCCCTTCTAGTCCCTGCATCAGCCCATTTCCAGTCCTAGCCATCCATCAGCCCATTTCCAGTCCTAGCCCCCCCATCACCCCATTTTCAGTCCTTAACCCCCCATCACCCCATTTTCAGTTTAAGCCCCCCCTATAACCCATTACCAGTCCTAACCCCCCATCAGCCCACTTCCAGTCCTAACCCCATCAACCCATTTCCAGTCAGCCCCCCATAGCCCATTGCCAGTCCTACCCCCCCCATCAGCCCACAGCCCATTACCAGTCCTAACCCCATCATCCCACCTCCAGTTTTAATCCCCCCAGCCAATTTCCAGTCCTTGCCCCCCATAGCCCATTACCAGACAACCCCCATCAGCCCACAGCCCATTACCAGTCTTAACCCCCCCAAATCCCATTACCAGTTCTAATCCCCCCCCCAACAGCCCATTACCAGTGCTAACCCCATCAGCCCACCTCCAGTCTTAACCCCCCACCCCTTTTCCAGTGGTTTACCCCCCCTTAGACCTTTTCCAGTCAGCACACATCAGCCCACAGCCCATTACCAGTCTTAACCCCCCCCAAAGCCCATTGCCAGTTCTAAGCCCCCCCCCAACAGCCCACAGTCCATTACCAGCCCTAACCCCATCAGCCCACCTCTAGCCTTAACCCCCCCCAGCCCAGCCCATTTCCAGCCCCAGCCCCCCAATAGCCCATTACCAGCCCTACCCCCCCCCCCAGTCCATTTCCAGCCCCAGCCCCCCCAATAGCCCATTACCAGTCCTACCCCCCCCCCATAGCCCATTACCAGTCCTACCCCCCCCCATAGCCCATTACCAGTCCTACCCCCCCCCCCCCCACATAGCCCATTACCAGTCCTACCCCCCCCCCGGCCTAAAGTAAAATTTAATTAAAAAAAAAACCTGGTGGCTGCCGCCGCGGGGCCCCCTCTGCTGCCGCGGGGGCCCCGTCTACAAGCTGGTCGGGTCCGGTCCGGTCGGGGCGGGGCGGGTCTCTCTCTCCCTCCCTCGCTGCAGGCTGCAGGCTGCGAGAGACGCATCTTCGCGTCTCTCGCAGCCTGCAGCGAGGGAGGGAGGGAGAGAGACCCGACCGGACCGACCCGACCCGACCCGACCGGACCCGACCCGACCAGCTTGTAGACGGGGCCCCCGCGGCAGCAGAGGGGGCCCCGCGGCGGCAGCCACCAGGTTTTTTTTTTAAATTAAATTTTACTGTAGGCCGGGGGGGGTAGGACACCTCCCCCCCCCCCGGCCAAAAGTAAAATTTAATTTAAAAAAAAAACCTGGTGGCTGCCGCCGCGGGGCCCCCCCTGCTGCCGCGGGGGCCCCGTCTACAAGCTGGTCGGGTCCGGTCCGGTCGGGTCGGGTCCGGTCGGGTCTCTCTCCCTCCCTCGCTGCAGGCTGCGAGAGACGCGAAGGGAGAGCGTCTCCTCGCGTCTGTGTTAAGCCCGCAGGGGCTGATGGGAAATCCCATCAGCCCCTGCGGGCTTAACACAGACGCGAGGAGACGCTCTCTCTTCGCGTCTCTCGCAGCCGGGAGGGAGGGAGACGAGACGAGACCCGACCCGACCATCTTGTAGACGGGGCCCCCGCGGCAGCAGAGGGGGCCCCGCGGCGGCAGCCACCAGGTTTTTTTTTTAATCGAGTTGAAAAAAAAAAAAACCTGGTTCTATTTTTTGTGGGCCCCTGCCGGTTGTGGGCCCTACGCCATGGCGTACATGGCGTATACGTAAATCCGGCCCTGGTTCTAGCAGTGGAAGACCACTAAACAGTTTATCTTGGGAGGACTGAAGTGAAACTGAGAGAAGCAGTTGAGGGCTGGAAAAGAAGAGGGAAAGAGGTCTGTGTGTGCTTTGAAAGTTTAAGGTAACTGGAAATTGGGTTAAAAAGGTTTAACTTTGTTAAGTCATTGGTCTGCTTATTGTTTGATGCCTGCTTAGAGAGAGAATTGGAAAACTAAAAGTTAACAGACTCTGAGTTTTATTAATTGTGCCCTGTGTTTGAAGCACAGATTTGTTGGGTATAAGCTGCATTGGAGGGAAAGGATTTGCTCAAAAAGCTCAGAGCAGAACTTTCTGACTGAGTTTTAATTTTAAAAGTTCTGGTTTTAGACAGAACTAAGAGAGAGTGTATAAGGAAGGAACCAAGGGGAGCTTCTTTAAGATTATTTTTTTGAAGTAGTGAAAAGTTTTTGAGCATAAGGAATTGGCTCAGCTTTTGTCTATTGAGAAATACAAGCAAAATCCCGAAGAAGGATTTCTTGGAGCAGGGTTTAAAAAGAAACAGGGAAACGTTTCCTGCTTTATAAATTGGAACGTTTCTAAGGAATACTGGATTAAGCTCCTTCAAAAAACTAAATGTTCTAAAAGCTAAGATTGTAGCAAAGCTTCTTTTTTTTCCAAGTGCTGTCAAGTTAATGCTGACTCCTGGTGACCCAGCAACCCCTGTGTTTTCTTGGCAAGGTATGACCAGAAGTAGATTGCCAGGCCTTTTCTTCTGAGGCAATGGAGGGTAAAGTGACATGCTGAAGGTTAAATCCTGGGCAGAGGAGCTGGTAGTTCTGCTTTGACGTGGCAGGTTGGAGTCCTCTGAGCAAGTGGGAAGGAGGAAAGGGGAAACGGCCTTTCTTTGAAACAGCTTGAGAACGTGGAAAGGAAAGTTGTACTGAGCTCCTCTAAGGAACCTAAGATTACTGGAAGCTGAAACTATAGAGAAGCTTGATTCAACTTCTTCTTATATCACCAATGGTTCCAGATCATAAGGTACAGGTTAAAACAGCTGTTGGTCCACTTGATCTTTATGGTATAATGACTCTGTATACTTTCCATTTTTTCTTGCTCTTCTTGGCATCATTCAACATGGATCCTTGAGCATCCTGTAACATTTCAATTTGAGGCTGGAATTTTTTCTTTAACTCTCGTAGCTTTAGGAAAGCTGATCTTGTTCTTCCTCTAATAGTTTCTGCTTCTATTTCCTTGCATGCATCATTGTAGTACTTCTCCTTGTTTTGTCTTGCTTCTCTTTCTCCTCTGGCTTTAGCTTCTCTGCGTTTTTGGGCAATTTTCAGAGTTTCTTCAGTCATCCATTTTGGCCGTTTTTGCTTTTTCACCTTTTGTAGAAATGTCTCACTTTTTTCCAACACAACTTTCTCAATGTCATCCCATAACTCTTCTGGAGTCCTGTCATTTATATCTAAAGCAGCAAATCAATTTTGCAGGCAGTCTTTAAAGTCTGGTGGTATATTCTCAAGATCATATTTTGCTACACTCATGAGTAGCTTGCTCTTTTTCAACTTTAGTTTGAGTTTGCATACTACTTGTTGGCGATCTATACCACAGTCAGCTCCAGGTTTTGTCTTTGTTGATGTTATAGAGCTTTTTCCATCGTTGATGTCCATAGATGTAGTCAATTTGATTTTTGTAAAATCCAATGGAGTGAAGTTCACATGTACAGTTGGTATTTGAGATCATTAGTTTTGCAGAATTCTATCAGTCTTTCTCCAGCTTCATTTCTATTGCCAAGTCCATATTTTCCAATGACTTCTTTGTTGCCAACTTCAGTCACTCATGACTATCAGGATATCCTGTTTGCATGTTCTGTCAATTTCAGCTTGTACTTGTTCATAGAACTCATCAATCTCATCCTCTTCTGCAGTTATTGTTGGGGCATGTACTTGAATTATAGTTGTATTGATAGGCATTCCTCATAGACGAATAGAGATTAAGCGTTCACTGACTGCATTGTATTTCATTACAGTGCTTGCAAGTTTCTTCTTTATTATAAATGCAACACCATTTCTTCTTTGTCTTTCATTTCCAGCATAGTAGACTATGTGATCATCTGATGCAAAGTGCCCGATGCCAGTCCATTTCAGTTTGCTGACTCCCAACAGATCAAGTTGTACACTTTCCATTTCATTCTTGACCACCTCCAACTTCCCTTGGTTCATGCTTCGTACGTTCCATGTCCCAATATGTAAGACATCTTTACAGCTTCTGACTCTCATTTCATGTGTAGCTACATCAGCAGTCAGACGTCCCAAGGTCTTTGATCCCACCACATCATAAATGCTGGCTTTACTTTGAAAAGTCTTCAGCTCCTCCCCAGTAGCTAGTTGAGTGCCTTCCGACCTGGGGTTCTCATCTTCCATTTGTTTTGTTGTGACTATCCATTGGGCTTTCGTGGCAAGATAAGGAAGTAGATTGCCAGGTCTTTCTTTTGTGTAATTTAATTTTAGTGTTGTTGCCATTGTGACAGAAATGTGATCCTCTGCCGCCAACACCGTCCCATTCTGCTGCTGCACAGATGAGGGTTTGCCTTGGTCTGGCACCTCACCTGAGACCTGTTCATCTTGGGAGACCCTGACTGTGGTTAAATTACCGATAGCTTAGCCCTCAGCATCACTGATGCACACAAACCCTCACAGCATGACAAGCTGCAAACCAAGTGAAACCAGACATTCTGAAACCAAACTTGCAGCATATGCTGATGATCTTTTACTTTTCTTAACTAACCCCCAAATTTCTATTTCTAATCTTATCGACACCGTTAATGCCTTTTCAATATTTTCTGGTTACAGAATTAATTGGGATGAATCTGAAATAATGCCACTCAATGTTCACATTTCTCAAACAGATGTACAGGACTTCCCCTTTAAATGGCCTCCCTTATAATGCAGATATTTAGGTATACTTTTAAATAAGGATGTTGAACAGACTCTACACATAAATATGGAACATAGTCTCGCTATTTTAGATTGAAATGTTCAAAAATTGACTCCACTTTATTTTTCATGGTGGGGTAGACTAGAATCTATTCAAATGGTTATGATGCCACAAATTAATTATATTCTCATGATCCCCCCCCCCAAAAAAAAAAATGTTTTAATAAAATAATAGAATCAGGGGCGGCCCAAGGGGGGTGCGGGGCCATGTGCAGAGACTCTGTGCGGGGCCTCATTTGCATAAATATTTGCATAATGTTACCATACACTAACTTTTAGTAAACATGCCTCTTAATGAGTGTATGGATAAAGAAAGACTAAAAGATTTCTACATTACTATAATCCAGTGCCAACCGTCAGGCACATTAGGAACTACTACAAACACTGCCCATTTAGAACCCATTCTAAATCCTGAATCTCGTATGTCTCCCACATATATAACCAACAGACTTAGAGAAACATTCACACATACATATTTTTGTTGGAACACACACTTTGAAGGACCATTCTTCTCGTGGCGTGCTGTTCCCTTTTATTCTTTATATAGGGACGCAACCCTAACATGCATTCAAAGGGGATATCTATCCCTCAACATCAACCAGTTAACATTCTTTCATTCAGGAAAACCCCTCTTAGAAGCCACTTATCTGAACGGAGACTTTCCACAGTTCATAGGCAACTCGGCGTCTTCCCCAGCTCATACATAGACTCTATTCAAGTAGCAACCATACGAGAGTCTGAAAATGAGGGGAGACTCTCGTATGGTTGCTACTTGAATAAGTCTCAGAAGTCATAACGGATGACCTTCCCTGTTGGTTACATTGATTTGGAGGTGTTGGGTTTTACCCGGTATCGGCGGCTGATAAAGGGACTTCTCCATTTACCATCAGGAGTGGACGTTGAGTCTATCTATGAGCTGGGAACAGCACGCCACGAGAAGGATTGTCCTTCAAGGTGTGAGTTCCAATAAAAATATGTATGTGTGAATGTTTCTCTAAGTCTGTTGGTCATTTAGAACCCATAGCAAACCCGCCGTATCATAACAGCACTACCAGGACTCACAAAGCACCAGAAACTACCTATCAAAAGGCAACACTGCAAATATTAAACCAATACATTTCAGAGAATAACAATACATGACCTACTGGGGAAAGAGAACAAGTGGCAATGTCAAATAGGAATTACATAAACAGAATACCTCAGCTCAGTTACACATGCAGAATATAGACCATCACCAAACAAGAAATCACAATTTAGAAACAGGAAGATAATAATTAAAATGGGAACCCCAAAAGCCAACTTAGAATGTACAGCAACACTGTAAAAATACAACTATAAATTAATTTCCTCTTGTACTAAACAAAGCATAGACGTTAATGATGCACATTTCCCAGAGCTGACATATTCCAGTTAATAAATTCAAAATAAAGAGATATTTTTCTACCTTTTGTGCATTTTTTTTTCAGTTGCAATTGCTCCAGCCACTTTCTTCTGGTTTCTTCGTGTCTTCTGTTAACTCTCCATCATCTGCTGTCCATCTGTCCTTTCTTCTAGTTTTTTTTTTCCATTCTCTCTCTACATCTGCTTTAACATACTAATCTTTCTCCTTTTGCTCTTTCCTCATTCCTATTTCATCCACTCAAATTTTACCCCTCCATCCTCAATCCCCACATACTCTCCTAATACCCGGCCAATTGTAGATTTTTCTTCCCTCCCACACAAAATATTTTTCCCCGTTCCATTTCACTCTCCCAGCCCCATCCCATTCTAATCCTCCCCCAAAATCAGCTCCCTTCTAGTTCCAGCCCCACCCAGCATCCGCTCCCTTCTAGTCCCCGCATCAGCCCATTTCCAGTCCTAGCCCCCCATCAGCCCATTTCCAGTCCTAGCTCCCCTATCCATTTCCAGTCCTATCTGAGTCCCTCCATCAGCTCATTTCCAATCCCAGCCCCCCATCAGCCCATTTCTAGTCCTTTTCTAGCCCCATCATCAGCCCATGTCAAATCCTAGCTCCCAACCACTCAGCCCATTTCAATCCAAGCCACCTATGAGCCTACTTCCAGTTCTAGCCCCTCCATGAGTCCATTTCAATGCAAGCCCCCCCACCACAGCCCATTTCCAATCTTAGCTCCCACCAACAGCCCATTTTCAGTCCTATCCTAGCCCCTCCATCAGCCCATTTCCTGTCCTAGCTCCCCCCCCCCACTCAGCCCATTTCCAGTCCTAGCTCCCTCCTCTCACAGCCCATTTCCATTCCAAGCCCCTCCCATCAGCTATTTGCAGATCAAGTCCCCCTTCCACTCAGCCCATTTCCATTCCAAGGCCCCCTCCCCATCAGCTATTTGCAGTTCAAACCTCCCCTTCCACTCAGCCCATTTCCAGTCCTAGCAACCCCCCAACCCATTACCAGCCATAACCCCCCATCAGCCCATAGCACATTACCAGTCCTAACCACATCAGCCCACCTCAAGTCCTAACCCCCCCCATCAGCCCATTTCCAGTGCTAGCCCCCCCATAGCCCATTACCAGTCCTAACCCCCCCATCAGCCCACAGCACATTACCAGTCCTAACCCCATCAGCACACCTCAAGTCCTAACCCCCCATCAGCCCATTTCCAGTCCTACCCCCCCATCAGTCCACAGCACATTACCAGTCCTAACCCCCCCCCCATCAGCCCATAGCACATTACCAGTCCTAACCCCATCAGCCCACATCAAGTCCTAACCCCCCATCAGCCCATTTCCAGTCCTAGCCCCCCCATCGCCAATTACCAGTCCGAACCCCCCCTTCAGCCCAGAGCACATTACTAGTCCTAACCCCCTCAGCCCACCTCAAGTCCTACTCCCCCAGCCCAGCGCAGCCCAGCCCACATCAAGTCCTACTCCCCCCCCAAGCCCACATCAAGTCCTACTCCCCCCCCCCCCCGGGAAAATTAAAACTTTAAAAAAAAGCTGGCTGCTGCCGCTGCCGCGGCGGTAGCAGCAATATCGAATGTTCCGCGGGGCCCCCCCCTGCCCGGCAGATCCCTTCCTGCTTGCCTGCCTGCCTGCTTCAGTCAGTTCTTCTCCGCTTTGGCTTTCAGAGCCGCGAAGGGAGAGCTTCTCCCTCGTGACTCTGTTAAGCCCGCTGGGGCTTATGGGAAATTTCCCATCTGCCCCGGCGAGCTTAACAGAGTCGTGAGGGAGAAGTTCTCCCTTCGCGGCTCTGAAAGCCGAAGCGGAGAAGAACTGACTGAAGCAGGCAGGCAGGCAAGCAGGAAGGGATCTGCCGGGCAGGGGTGGGCCCCGCGGGACATTCGATATTGCTGCTACCGCCGCGGCAGCGGCAGCAGCCAGCTTTTTTTTTTTTTTTTTTAAATTCTACTTTTAAAGCGGAATGTTCTTTGCGCGGGGCCCCCTGAAACGCGGGGCCCTGTGCAAAAAACATTCTCGCTCAATGGACGGGCCGGCCCTGAATAGAATCCAAACTGGTAAAATTTTTATGGCAAAATAAACCACCTAGAATTGCTTTGAAAACCCTCAAATTACCCCAAAACACTGGAGGCCTCGCCTTCCCTGATTTCCAGCTCTATCATACGACCCTCCTGGCTTGCTTTGGTTCATTCTGACTTCTTTCTAATCCACCTGAGGAACTGCTGCCATTGTGGTATGATGTTGAATTAGATCTAATATCACCTATTCCCCTAAAATATATTTTGTCTATCGATTTACATAATACTCCGTCCTCGCACCACTCCTCTTTAATATCTTCCTGGCCCTTCACACTCTCCTGTTGCAGCAGTCTGGTGTCTCGGCAAATTATTATGCCGATGACATCATCCTCCTCCACCATACCTCTTCTGCCAGCCCAGACTTTTCACCCCTCAACTCTTGTCTATCACTTGTTGCTAAGTGGCTGGCCACAAACATTCTTCACCTTAACTCCTCAAAAACATCTGCGATATGGTTCACTTTGGTAACTCCCATCCCACCCTTTCCCCTCTCCTCCTTGATGCCCCGATCCCATTGGTTTCCTCGCTTCGTTATCTGGGTGTAACACTAGATCTATGCCCATATCTCCGCTCTCACCCGCCGCTCCTTTTTCTACCTTCACCAAATTCGAGCCGTAAGACCAGTTTTATCCCCTTCTTCTCTCACAACTCTCCTTCTCTCCCTGGTGATCTCATGAATTGACTACTGCAATATAATTTTTGTTGGCCTCCCCCAATACTAACTTCATCGTTTACAGATGATTCAAAATATCGCTGCCTGGATTATTTCCCACGCCACCCACTATAGCCATATTACACCCTTCCTTATTCAACTACATTGGCTGCCAGTTTCCTATCGCATTACCTTTTAAACTCCTGATTTTGACTCATAAGGCACTTTATATGCACACTCCTCAGTATCTGGCTGATTCCATACAGTTCCATCTGGCACCCCGCAGTTTCTGGTCCATACGTGTCAACCGTCTTGACCTTCCCTCCCTAGCTCATGCCCACTTAGAACAGACCCGTCACTCAGTATTTTTCTTTTTAGCACCATCTCACTGGAACTCCCAGTTATCTCCATGTTTAGTCGACCCTGTTCATTGTAAAAACCAATGTTGCCTTGTACATTGTGTTTGTTTTGTTGTTCATATGTACACCGCACTGATTATAAGAGCGCGGTATATAAGAAATGAAAATAAATAAAAATCAATAAATAAATAGGAGGCCGCGGGCCCATGTGCCCCGACGGCCGGCAGTAACCGGGGGGGCGGGGTGGTGCACTCCCCTTCCACGGCGGTCGGAGGCGCGCGCCCGAGCGCGAGTTTTGATTTAAACTCATTGGCTCCTGCGGGCTCAGGTGGCCGCGGGAGCCAATGAGCGGTTCACGGGACCCAGAGGGAGCGAGCGGTCGGACGCCAGTCCTTCTGAAGCGCGCAGAGAGGACGGGCGTCTGACTGCAGCTCCGTTGCGGTTACCTCGTGTGAGGAGAGTCGGGTGAGGAGCGTCGGAGCTGAAGACGGGACGGCTTCCGGTGAGAGGGCAGCTTGCGGCGCTGTTCCCGTGGTGCTGCGAGGAGTCGGGATCGCTGTCGAGAGGCGGAGCTGACCAGAGAGTCGGGTGAGGAGCGTCGGAGCTGCAGAAGGAGCTTCGGGCCGGCTTCCTGTGAGAGGGCAGCTTCGGCGCTGTTCCGGATCGCTGAGGAGAAGCGGAGCTGACAAGGCGGGCAGCGTTGAGGAGCAGCGTGCTTTGGCCGGCTGAGGCCTTTTTCAGGTGTCGGGGGAATTAGGGGGGGCTCCAGCCCGTCGCAGTACAGAGCTCTAAGACAAAATTCCTCTTCCTGTGTGGGGTTTACATGATGGTGGGGCAAAAGGGCAAGGGGAAGAGGGGAGGGGGCACGGGGGGTAATAGGCAGTCCCCGGGGCGGGCTCCTAGGGGCTCGAGGAGGCAGGCCAGGGGGAAAGCCGGGGCTGGGCGCAGGGTCCCGAGCAAAGGTGGGGAGACAGCGCTCCCGAGTAGTTCCGGGAGATCTCGGGGGAGCAGGGCTGGCCGTGGCCGGGGGATGGCCTCTGGGGTTCCAGGGGGGACGGTACCTGGTAGGGTTATAGGTGCGGGGGCCATCGGGGGAACGGCAGGCGATGTTGCTCCGCCCCCTCCGGTGATAGAATCCTCAGGGGTGGGGGTGGGGCTCCACAGTTGCCAGCGGGATGGCAGTGTGCAGCCGGGAGTCAGGATGGGTGGGTTGGGGGAGGCCCTTGGGGTTGGCCTATGGTTCCTGGGGGAGGGGGCATGTCCAGTTGGGACTATTGGCGGGGTGGGGGGCAGGGTTCCTCCAGGGTTGATTGGACGGGGCCTTGGCAGCTGCCCTGGGGCGTGTCGGGTTCCCCTTCCTTTTTTCCGGTGTCTCCACAGGTACTGGCAGGAGACGGGGGGCGGACGACACTGAGCGGCACAGGACGGACTACGGCGGAGGTACCTATGGCGCAGCGTGAGGACTTACAGGAGGGGCTTCCGTCTTCAGCGTCTACCCTTCCAGATGTTGTGCAACCCCGGACTTCGACTGAAGGTGAGTTACCAGAGACTTGGGTCGCGCAAGGCACGGAGTTTAGTCAGGCCGGGGGGGCGGGTGGCAAGGCGAAGAAGAGCCGCAGCTCCCGTAAGCGTCGGAGGCGGGCGGGTTCATCTTCGTCTTCGTCGTCTTCGTCCACGTCGGTTGGGGGAGGTGGCGGGCAACCCGTCGGGGGTGGGGGGGGCGGTAGGAGGGGGAGGTGGGGGTGCGACGTTGGCCGCCTTTTCTGAGCTGTGGGAGGGGGTCCCGCGTAAGCTTAGGCGCAAGATATGGAAGCGGAAATACATAGATATATTTCGCCTGCTGGAAGGTAGGAAGCGTTCGGGGGACAGCCGGCGGAAACGGAAGGCTGATGAGAAGGCAGGCAGGGTCAAGAAAGCGTCGCGGAACATCCTCAACTGGACGAGGGCTTTTCTTCGGTTAGCTAGCATCTGGGGACAGCGTTACCCGGGGCACTACGGGATGTTGCTGGCATACGCCGACTCGATTCTGGAGGCGGCTCAGACTCATGATGGTTGGGCATGGCTCAACTATGATGAGAAGTTCCGCGACAAAATGGAGGAAAATCGGGCTCTCTCCTGGGGGACCCAGGACATCAGCCTCTGGTTAACACAGATGTCGGCAAAAGGAGTGGCTGGTGCGGGGGGGCAAAAAGGGGTCGCCGCTGCGTCGGGGAGTGTGGGGCGGCCATTTCGGAGCGCCCCGGCTCCCGGTTTCCCAAAAAGCGCTAGTGAAGGGGCTGGGGACGTCTGTTGGCGCTTTAATAAGTCGTCGTGCCCTTTTCCGGACTGTAAGTTCCGGCATAGTTGCTCCTTATGTGGGGGAGGACACTCTGCTCTCCGTTGCGGCAAGAAGGGACCCACAACTCCGGCCGCAAAGCAATAAGAATAATTCAAGTGAGTTGGCCCCTACCCCCATAGATTTTTTGGCACTACGGCCTTGGTTGAAGCGCTATAAGCGGGTTACGGCTCGGCGGGTCTTGGAAGAGGGTTTCCAGTATGGGTTCCCCATCCCAATAGTGGGGGAGGGGGGCCCGACGATGGCGCGCAATGCTCCGTCGGTGAAGCGTCTAGCGCAGGTAGTTCGCGGTAAATTGGCCACGGAGTTGGCCCTCGGCAGGGTGGCTGGCCCCTTTGTGGACCGGCCGTACCGGAATTTTGTGGTATCTCCTTTGGGCATTGTGCCTAAGAAGGAGCCTGGGAAATTCCGGCTCATTCACAACTTGTCCTTCCCGGAGGGGGCATCGGTGAATGATCTCATTCCGCGAGAATTGTGCGCGGTGCGGTACGCGTCGTTTGACGGGGCTGTGCGGTTGGTGCGCGACTGTGGGCGAGGGTGTTTACTGGCGAAAGTTGATATTGAGTCTGCTTTTCGCCTGCTGCCGGTGCATCCTGCTTCATTTCATTTATTGGGTTTTGTGTTTGAGGGCTGCTATTACTTCGACAAGTGCCTGCCGATGGGCTGCTCGGTCTCTTGTCGTTATTTTGAAATGTTCAGTTCTTTCATGCACTGGGTTCTGGAGGTGTCCGTCAGCTCTCGGAATGTGGTTCACTACTTGGACGACTTTCTCTTTGTTGGTTCGGCGTCGTCCAGGCTATGTCGTGCGCTACTGGATGGGTTTATGCGGCTTGCGCGGGAGTGGGGGGTGCCACTCGCGGCGGACAAAACGGAGGGTCCTGCCGAGCGCCTCACGTTTCTGGGAGTGGAATTGGATTCAGTCGACATGGTGGCGCGACTGCCTGCGGGCAAAGTAGAGCGTTTACGGGTGTTAGTGGCGAACGTGCTGGGGGCAAGAAAAGTTACGTTGCGTGAGATGCAGGTTTTGTTGGGCTCCCTTAACTTTGCCTGCAAGGTTATCCCGATGGGTCGGGTGTTCCTACGGCGCTTGTCGGCGGCTACTTCTGGGGTGCGGCGGCCGCATCATCGCATTCGGGTCTCGAGGAGCATGAGGGCGGACCTCGGGGTCTGGGACCAGTTTTTGCGAGATTTTAATGGCGTCGCGGTCCTCCTCGAGCCGGAGGTGTCTTCCTTCGATTTACAGAATTTTACGGACGCGGCGGGTGTTTTTGGGCTCGGTGTTTATTTTGGGGGAGCATGGTGTGCTGCGCCATGGCCATCTGCCTGGCGGGCGGCGGGATTAACCGACAGTATCACGTTTTTGGAGCTGTTCCCTATCTTGGTGGTTTTGGAGCTGTGGCCGGATAAGCTTAGTAATAGGCAATTGTTGTGGTGGTGCGACAATGAAGCGGTAGTCCATGTGATTAATCGCTATGCGCCTCGTTGCGCGCGGGTGGCGGCTTTGATGAGGGAGGTGGTTTTTGCCTGCTTGAGGATGAATGTGGTAGTGAGGGCCCGACATGTTCCGGGATATGCTAACCAGATCGCCGATTCTCTTTCTCGTTTCAAGTGGGACCTGTTTCGGCGACTGGCTCCAGAGGCGGACCCGGTGGGGCGGTCGGTCCCAGAGCGTTTATGGCGTCTTGGCCTCCAGGTATCCTGAGCTTGCTGAGGGGTTCGGTGGCGTCGGCAACCTGGAGTGCTTACTGCAAGGGCTGTGACAGTGTGGTGGCCTTTTTGGTGACTCATGGATGGCGGTTCGGCCCGGTGCCTGATCACCTCATGGGTGAATACATTCTGGCAGCAAAGGCTGCGGGGGTGGCCCTATCCACTGTGCGGTCTCACCTGGCCGGCTTTGCCTTTTTCTCTAAGGCGGTCGGGTGGGCAGTGCACGGTTGGGGTTTTCTTTCTCGCCGGCTTTTATTGGGGTGGGAGCGGGCTACCCCCCCCCCCAGTTGGACAAGCGTCGGCCAATTACCCCCGATCTATTGGTCCGGATGAGCGCAGCTTTACCTTTAGTGGTGGAGTCCGAATACGAGGCTCTGCTGTTCCGGGCTGTATTTTGTGTGGCCTTCTTTGGGGCATTCCGGTCGGGGGAACTGGTGGCGTCCAGTGGGAGAGCGGGGGGGTCTGCGCTGCAACTCCGTCATGTGTGTTTGGCACAAGGGCGGCTGAGCATATGGTTGTCCCGGTCGAAGACCGATCAGAGGGGTAGGGGTGTGTGGGTGCATTTAAGGCCGCTTCCGGCTTCGGTGATATGTCCGGTAGCGGCTATGGGGGCGTACTTGCGGGTGCGTGCTCCGGGAGGCAACCTGCTCTTTGTGCATGCGGATATGCGGTGTTTGACGCGTTTTCAGTTTGCCGCGGTGCTGCGGCTGGTAGTGCAACAGATGGGTTTATCACCGGGTGACTTCGCACCGCATTCCTTCCGGATAGGGGCCGCTACTAGTGCGGCGCTGGCTGGTTTGCCGAGTATCGATATTCAGCGGATCGGCCGCTGGCGCTCCAATGCATTTAAGGGATATGTACGTTGCTGAGTTGGGTAGTCCGTGCATCGGGTACTAACTCTGTTTTTTCTTGTAGATGGGATTCGGGTGCCGTTTGCCTGCTGGATGGTCGGCCATTCCTTTGTGCACTGGGCCGGCCATCAGGCAGCTTTACGGCCGCTTGGTGCGAACTTGGGACTGCCTGCTGACGGAGTGGTGTTATCATGGCTGGGTGAGTGCGGCCTGCGATGGTTACAACTCTTACCCTTGCTGCGGCACCATCAGCGCGTCAGAGGATCCCCGGACTACTTGTTGCTGCATCTAGGAGGCAATGATCTGGCATCATGGACAGTGAAGCAGCTGATCAGGGCGGTTCAGCGTGATTTGGGGGAAGTGTTATTAATGTTCCTCTGGTCTGATATAATTCCCAGGCCTGCTTGCTGGGGCCATCGGCGGTGGTCCCGTGGGTTTGTTAAGATTAACCGGCAAATTGGCCGTTGGGTTTTGAATCATGGGGGGTATCAGATTTTACATTCCTGGGTGGAGGTCGAGTGCGCAGGCCTTTATCGTTCGGATGGGGTACATCTTTCCCCGATCGGGGTGGATTTACTCCTGAATGATTGGCAGGAGGCCTTGGAGTTGGGCTGTTTAGAGCGGGTTAGCTGGTCGCAGCTTTGATTTTGGTGGGGGGGGGGGCTCAGGGACAGGTGTCACTGAGCCTGTGGTGGGATCCCGGAGGTGTCCGGGGTCCGGAGGCATGGCAATATGCAGGGCGGGGGTGGGGGTACCCCCGACCCGGAGAAGCCCTCTGTTTTTGCTAGTAATATGGCGAAGCCGGAAGAGGGGGATGGAATTGCCAGGACGGTTCTCGGCGGAGGCGGGAAGGAACTCACTTTGCTACCCATATGGCTGGTGAGGGATTGTCCCGCTGCCGGAACCGTAAGTTAACAGTTTTTGGTTGTAATGTTATATTGTGCTTGTTTAATAAAGCTGCGACCAGTTATTTTGCCAATAAGCGATTATGTGGTGGTTATTTGAAGGAGGAGGGGGGGGGATGTGGGGTGGAAGGGGGCTGTGGGCCACGTCCGCCTTACCTGGTTAATAGGAGGCCGCGGGCCCACGTGCCCCGACGGCCGGCAGTAACCGGGGGGGCGGGGTGGCGCACTCCCCTTCCGCGGCGGTCGGAGGCGCGCACCCGAGCGCGAGTTTTGATTTAAACTCAGTGGCTCCCGCGGGCTCAGGTGGCCGCGGGAGCCAATGAGCGGTTCACGGGACCCAGAGGGAGCGAGCGGTCGGACGCCAGTCCTTCTGAAGCGCGGAGAGAGGATGGGCGTCCCCACCCTCCCCTCCCTTTGGTGGAGCTTGGGGTCTGGGGGACGGGGGGTTGCAGCTGGAGGGGGGGGGGCGGGATCCCGGAGGTGTCCGGGGTCCGGAGGCATGGCAATATGCAGGGCGGGGGTGGGGGTACCCCCGACCCGGAGAAGCCCTCGTTTTTGCTAGTAATATGGCGAAGCCGGAAGAGGGGGATGGAATTGCCAGGGACGGTTCTCGGCGGAGGCGGGAAGGAACTCACTTTGCTACCCATATGGCTGGTGAGGGATTGTCCCGCTGCCGGAACCGTAAGTTAACAGTTTTTGGTTGTAATGTTATATTGTGCTTGTTTAATAAAGCTGCGACCAGTTATTTTGCCAATAAGCGATTATGTGGTGGTTATTTGAAGGAGGAGGGGGGGGGGGGATGTGGGGTGGAAGGGGGCTGTGGGCCACGTCCGCCTTACCTGGTTAATAACTCCCTTCCCACTTCACTCTGCCAAGAACAGTCATATCCAAGTTCAAGTCCTTCCTTAAAACCTCTCTCTTCTGTGTTGCCTATGACATTTCCCCTGCTGACTCTTCTTAATCTCCCCCTTCTCTTTCCGAACCATTCCCTCTCCTTCCCCCTTTCCTAAATCTGGTGTGACTGTATGCTTTCTAATGATGTAGTTCCTTTCTGTTTCTGGTCTCTGCCTCTGTTATTTTGTTCCATTGTAAACCGCCACGATGGCTCCAAAGGTGAGGTAAATCAAGCATTCTAATAAAGATAGATACGTTAGATACACGATTTGCTCGTCTTCAATTAGATAAAATGCTTGATATCTCTATTTGGCATTTCCATAAAATTTCCTAATGGCATAACCCCAAATTTAAAATAGATCACAAAATCTTATCCTGGTTGAAATGGCAGTCATTAGATATATGGCTCCTTGCACATCTGCTTCATGGTTCGAATCTTGTCTCCTTTCATATCTTAATATCCCAATACAAATTACAACCTGACCAATTTTTTACTTGGCTTCAATTAATGCATGTTCTTGAAAAAAGCTCTATTAAACTTGACACATTAGTTCCCACACGTCTCTCTATGTTCTCTTAGATAACATTTTCAGCAAAAGTCATATTGCCTCATCCTTTTATAAAGTACTAACTAAAACTACTTCCACGTCTTCTGGTCTTTATAAGGTTTGGGGGAATGATCTTCATTTACCTGAAGATGTTACTACTGTATAGACTGGCATTGCTTTTGGCTACATGCTAATCATCCCACATTATCAGCTAGTTTACTTCAGTCATTATAATTTATTTTTCATCATGCTCTTGGACCCCCACTAAAAAATGTAAAGCTGGCTTAGCCACCAATAAGTGGTTGCACTGTGATACCTATGAAGGTACACTTCTTCATATGTTATATAAATGTAAGGCAATTAATAATTTTTGACAAAAAATTTGAAAGTACATTCAAAAGCTGTTTCACTTTGATATACCCCTAACTGCAGGCTATGTTATTCTGAAATCCTCTTCTCCGTCTTTACCAATCGACAATCCCAATTCCTGAAAACTTTATATTTTAATTTCTCTATCAATTCAGATGATTCTTCACAGTTGGAAAGATTTGTCTAGTTTGAATATTGCCTTTTGGTGGCATTCACTAGCACAAATTCAAAAATTTGAAATTAAAGCAGCTGAAAAGGCTAACAAGGCATCCAAGATTACGAAACTGTGGGAACCCGTCTCCTCTCTCCTATTATAATGACTATCCCATTAGCACCCTTGCAATTATATCATGATTTTATATTATGACTAACTTGCATACAAAACTTATTATTCTATGTATTTTCTTTCTTCTCATTTAATCATTACTAGATACTCTTATTTTTCATAATTGCGTCTCCACATTGTATTAAGATACATAATTCATGTTAATTGTATAACTGTTTTACTTTAGTCAATGATGTTAATAATGTTATTATTCCTTTTGTATACTCGTATTTATGCACTGGTTTGTGTGTTGCATTTTGTTCTTTTTATTTCTTTTCTCAGTTTGTATTATTTCTTTAACGTTTTCATAAAATTCAATAATAATGTTGAAACAGCATTAACTAGCATTACCAGATTTTTGGAGAGCAAATCTGCAACACCTGGGAAGGGCTGGACTAGATTGGGAGGTGCAGTGCGGAAGTCCTCTCCTTGGGCAGTAGCAGCCCTTCTCGAGTTATAAGCACGCATATATGTATACAGTATATGCTTAAACTGTATATTATACATATAGCTAAATATTCTATATATTGCTAAAATTCCTCATCTTTTGTTTTCAGAGGAGAAGTTAATTTTACATCATCTCTCATTAGAGGGGGAGACGGGAGAAGCAATGTCTTTTGCCTTTGTCCCCACTGAAATCGGGAACAGGAGGTGGTGATCGTCCATGGAGTTGGGGGATACTTCCTCAAAATCAGGGGATAATCTTTGACAATCAGGGACATCTGGTAACCTTAGCATTAACAGATGAGGGTCATCAGAGCAGCAGAGAAAGGAGGACGTGGGGTGTCGGTGTGAAGGTCAGTGAATGCATCATAGGGAGAAGTGAAGATGGGAAATGGTGGCAGCAGGGGGGGCAGGAGGGAGAGAATGGGTGCAGAGATCAGGGCTTCCAACTAGCTCCAGATGCACCTGACAAGCTAGATTCAGTCCTGAGTTTACGCCATTGCATGCAGGGATATATAGTTCTGATTTCTCTATTGCACGCCATAAAAAAGCAAGACTACAAGTCCCTGCATTCAATGGGGTAAACCCAGGACCGGATCAAGCCTGTCTGGCGCATCTGGAGCCAGTTGGCAACCTTAGCAGAGATAAAGAAGCAAAATGTCACTTTCCAATCTCTGCAAATGTTAAGATCATAGGCAACAGAATGGGGTGAGCCACTGGGGCCATTGCCCCACCAATATTTTGTCCAACACATCATCAGCAACTGGAGAGCTTGGAGATGGGATCGGATATAGAAACATAGAAACACGACAGCAGAAAAAGAAAACATGACCTATCTAGTCTGCCCTTCCATATCCACCACTACAACAGTCCCTTTTTTTTTCCTTTAGAGATCCTCTGTGTTTGTCCCATGCTTCTTTAAATTCAGATACTGTCCTCAACTCTACCACCTCCACCTCCATATTGCCTATATTGCCCTTCAAACATAAAGATGTTCTCACTATTTTGCATTGGGACAAAGGCCTTACATGCTTTTTAACTGTGGGCTTTGCACTGATTTTCAAAGGGAAAACCCAGACCTATTTCTAGTTTGAAAGCAACCATGGGAATAGTACGTGCATTCACTTGCATCTGCCTTCTCTGTGGATAGATGCTTGCTAATGAGAGCACATGTAGATCTGAGACTGCAATCTTATGCACGGCCTTGTAGTTGCATTGAAGAAAGGCAGCTTCCAGTCTAACAGTTCGTGAGAATAAAATGCTTTATACCGATGGAAACTGTTTTCAAAATTGCCCTCCACATGTCACATAAGGGACAGGCTGAGCCAGTCCTGGTTTTACTTATTTTTCTTAGAGAAACTTACTGTAAACTACAAATCCAGAAATGTGTTAGGGGTAAAACCAGGACTGGCTGAAGCTGGCCCTCATGTCATGGAACTCCTTTCAAATACAACAGAACTCCGTCTACTCGCTGCATCTGAACCCTGTCCTGGAGGTAAGCCTTTCCAGTCTGGTCTGCAGCCTGCCCATAACGAATCTGTATGAAATAGATTGGCATGTACAGTAAATCTATTACATGCATATATACATGATGGACATCCTGGAAAGTTCTGCTTTCAGGATGGGATTGAGAGCTGCATAATTTTTCCTGTTTGTTCTGATTATGTTGTGTGTACAGTAGCTTGGTCAGAATCTCGGAACACATTGAGCCGATAGGGTTATCCAAAGAGGAAGAGTAACCAGGGTATCCCGGATGCCCTGCTCTTCATGCCTCCAAATGAACACCCCCCCCAACACCCCCCCCCCCCAAGTAGCACATTATCCCGCCCCCCTTCCTTCACAAAATACGATCACACAGAATTCTGGAACAACTTTTTGGTCGCAGCTTTATTAACCATATTACAACACCGGCCCAACATGGGCCAACAAAACATTCTTAATTACCAAATGAGACCGTCCCCTCCCCCACTACCCATTCCGGACAATGCCCCCCACCAGCCATTTATTAGCAAGGTGGTGCATCATCCTCCCCCCCTGCCCCTACCGCCCGCCTTTCCATATTATTAGCAAAGGCCGGCTCCACTTGCCTTACACTGGGCAGAGACACCAACAGAGATGTCTCTCCCACCCTGGGGATCACTCTGCTCCCCTCAATGTGCCCTGAGCCGTATATGCCCTGCTGTCTCGGCGAGCGTTAGCTCGATACCCCGCACACATATGAATCGATCATCACCCCCCCAACCCAGCTGTGACAAAACCCCCCCCCCCCCCCGCAACATAATGGGTGGGTGAGCTGGGACAAACCTTGCCACGAGCAGGGGCAAGCAGGAGAAGGAAGACCACGCTCCTCCGGTCTCCCTCGCATCCTGCTTGCCCTCGCCCCCGCCCCGACTACTGACCACCAATAGAATTGCCCCATGCAGTTGACATGGGGCGATTCAAAGGATGCGACAACACTCGTCGTCGTCCCCCGCCCCCGTGCAAATGTCCGGCAGCGATCCAGGCCCCGGAAACCCGGTTACATGCCGGCCTCGGGACCCGGTACATCTGCATTTTTATGTGTCCTTTCACATGACTGCCCTGTGACTTTCAGCCAGACTACTAATTCTAAAATGTATTTTTATTTTTATTTTTTAATTTTGTCGATTCTGCCAAGGGAACGTGACCTTGGGAGCTCAAGCTGTTTTTTCCATGAGGTCACTAAAAAGGTGAAGCATGGATTATCCTGAGTCTAACAGATTCTACCATCACACAGGTTATGCAAGCCAAAACGAGTTTACCCACTGAAGCAATTAAAAAAGAATCTTTATGCAGTTGTAAGTCCTCCACAGTCTGTAATTAGCTTACGTATTGCATAAAATAGCCTTATCACACCAGGGTGACTACTGCTCGGACCTGACTTGATTCCTACCTGTAAATAGTTACACCAGCGATGTCCAAGTTATATCACCTGTTTCATTGTAAATACAGAGCAGTTCAGTCTGCACTGTATAAGCTACTGTTGTATGTAAACCGCACTGATATTAAATAGCGCGGTATAGAAGAGACTTTAAATAAATAAACCAGGAGAATAATACTTCCAGCAGGGCTAACTATCATTCACCTCGATACAGGTTCATATACCCACATCCACAGGGTATTCAGATTTTCCAAGTTACCCAGCTCCAAGAGGAAGATTTCAGGCCAGTCTTGGATGTCTGACAATCAAATCCTGTTGCATTATGGGACTTGCAGTACTGATTTCAATGGGGAGAACCAGGGACTACAAGTACTATATTGCACCAGGATTAAGTTCAAATCCAGGGCTGGCCAAAAAAAGTCTCCCTTCTGGAAATAGGTAACTTGGCAGCTCTGGGTGTTTGACCTGCAGTGCACTATTGCTACTGAGACCATGTTTGGCATAAACAAAGTGTGTGGGAGGAAGTAAGTGTGGGACAACAGGGGTGGTGAGGAGAGGGGGCTGCTGCTTTCACAGGTGCAATGATCCAGTCTGAAAAATAATTGTTCATGTTTGCTTCTTATGTAAGAGGTTGGGACCTTAGAGTCAGACAGTAGGGCGGGGCTGATAATTCTTAAATGATGTGGGTTAACATTAGCCTTAAGAACAACTTGTTGATTTAGCAGATTACAAACAAATGCACAGACAACCTTACAGGGCCAGTCAGAGCTGAGCTGCTAAGGAGGTGGCATGCTTAGGCCCAGGAAGGGAGGGAAGACAGCTGCTGAAACGATGGCGCCCCCTGCCTGTCGATCAGTGGTGCTGAGGGTGAACCTCACAGGAGATGTCCCTGCAGCTGTGGCAAAGGGATCCCGTGCCACCTAGGCATAATTATCTGGGAGGGCACAAGGAAAACAAAAAAAAATCATAGACTAGCTGTAAGTAATTTCTGGAGAGTGTATATAACCCTTGGAAAAAGAAAACGTTTTCTTTAAAGGTCTTTCCTTGTCTCCATTATGCTCCCCCGAGTGGGGATAAAGAGCCCCAACACTCTTACAGCAACACCCCTGATTAGCTGGACACAATCATTGTTAGAGGGCGTGTTGGGTCTGAAAGCAAGTAAGCCCCAAAACGTGGCGAGCCTTCCAACTTATAAAGAGAGACGCTCCCATCAGCTTAGAAATAAAATCCTTCTGATTATTATAAGAGGATGCCTCTCTCACACAGATACACACATTGCTTCAGTGAAACAGGTGTGGGGGTGGGAGTGAGAGAAGCTCACTGAAGTCTATTAACAGAGAATAGAGGTAATTATTTTACCCCCAAAACATAGGTATGGAGTATGGACTCTTAATAACTGCTGGCTTTGCACAGGCAAAAGGTACCTGTGCACCTGAAGCAAACTCTCAGACCATTGTAAAATCATGGCAGATTAGCCAAATATATCTGAATGCTGTCAGACTCCTGTGCACAGTCTAAAAATGTCACACTTACCAATCTTCTACAAAGCTTATGGTAACACCAAATGCTACACCTCATCAGGAGTTAGTGGGCCTGATTAGCCTGTGAAAGAACTGAAGGCTGCATAAAAGTCTTCAGAGCCTTGCACCGTTGAGGCATTCCTAACAGGGGCTCTGCATTTCAAGCAAAGGTAAGATTGTGTGGCTTTTAATTACTAACTCTGCCTGACAGCTCTTAAAAGGGTTTTAGTACATTTTTAAGACAAAGCTACATTATTTTTGGTGATTTAGTTCAAAAGGAGAAATATTTTCTTTAGTGGTGTAGGTTTAAAACTCTGCTTTTAGTATCTTTCTCAGCTATTTGAAGCTACTGACACCTCATCAGGTGTTAGTTCCCTTCTTACCCCCCAACTCCCACCCACCCCCATGTAAGTAGTCTTGCTTTATAGGGCACCTCCCTAATTAACTACACACAGGGACTTGTAACAGCACATTTAGAACACACTTAAGAGAGGTTAACTGCTTTTTCTCTGAAAGGACAGCTGGGAAACCGCCTGGTACTTTGGTAGGTCTCTCTCTCTTTTGCTTCAGGTAAGTAAAAGCCCCCAGGTAAGTGAAGCATTAAATACCTTTATGGAAATGGGTAAAAGGGGCAACATATGGAAAGCAGTGTGTATAAATGCCCGTAGCATGGGAAATGAGATCCCAGATGTTGAGGCTTTAATGGGAGAGGCTGACTTGGATTTAGTGGTAGTAACAAAGACATGGTTCACGGACAACCATGACTGGGATGTAACTAAACCAGGCTATACTTTATTCAGAAAGGACAGGATAGGAAGAAGGGGAGGAGGAGTGGCACTAAACATAAAAAATAATATTAAAGCAATGGAAATACAAGGCTTAAAAGGGAGAGAGGAGGCACTGTGGGTAAAACTAGAAAGAGGAAAAGAGAAATCTATTTGCATTGGCATGATATACAGACCTCCCTCACAGGGAGAAGAGGTAGAAGGAGAGTTAATTGAAAACATACGCAGCATTGCTAGGAAAGGGGAAGTGCTACTGATAGGGATTTCAATATGCCAAATGTTGATTGGTACATCCCTGCTGCAGTATCATCTAGAGGTAAGGAGATCCTGGATTTTCTACAGGGAGAACTATTCAGGCAACTGGTAACAGAACCCACACGTGAAGGGCCATACTGGACTTGGTGCTTACCAATGGTGAAAGTTATAGTGGGAGATCATTTTGCATCCAGTGATCACCAGATGGTGTGGTTCAGTATTAGGACTAGGGCTGTTAAAATCCATTCAAAAACAAGGGTCTTAGACTTTATGAAAGGTAACTTTGCCAAGATGGGCTCAAACCTCAGGGAGTCATTAGTGGGATGGAAACAACTGAGGGATGTAGAAAAACATTGGGCAAAACTGAAAAAGGGATATTTTAAAGGCACTCGCCTTTTTGTTAAAATGGTAAATAAAGGTAAAAGGAAAAGGAGATCACGATGGTTTTCGAAAGAAGTAGCTGAAAAATAGAGGAAGACAGGCATCTATATGTGGAAAAACTCAGAGAAACTAGCAAAGTAGTCAGGACAGCAAAGATTCAAAAAGAGGAGGAAATAGCCAATGCAATAAAATGGGGGCATAAGACAATTTTCAGATATGTTAGTGAGAAGAGGAAGGGCAAAAGTGGTATTGTCAAACTCTAGGGCGAAGGGGAGGAATATGTAGAAGCTGATGAAGATAAAGCGGAATTGCTTAACAAATATTTCTGTTCTGTGTTCACAGATGAAGAACCAGGAGCAGGACCTCAGAAAACACCCACAAACAGGAACAGAAGCGAGGGGCATCTTGAACAATTTTCAGAAGACTGTGTTCACGAGAAACTAGCTAAACTTAAAGTAGACAAAGCGATGGGACCAGATGAGATACACCCAAGAATACTGAGGGAACTTGGGGACGTTCTAGCAGCTCAACTGCCTATTTCAATGCCTCATTGGAGTCAGGAGTGGTGCCAGAGGACTGAAGAGAGGCACATGTGGCCCCTTTATACAAAAGCAGAAGTAAGGATGTGGTTGAAAACTACAGGCTGGTTAGTAAATTATTGGAAGCGCTGCTGAAAGAGAAAACAGTGAGGTTTCTGGAGTTCAACGGATTACCAGATCTGTGGCAGCATGGATTCACCAGAGGCAGGTATTGTCAGACAAATTTTATTGATTTCTTTGACTGGGTGACCAGGGATTTGGACCGAGGGAAAGCGCTAGATGTGGTGTATTTAGATTTCAGCAAAGCCTTTAAGACCGTTCCGCAGAGGCGACTTATAAATAAACTAAGCATCATAGGGATGGACCCTAAAGTTACTGCTTGGGTTAGAAATTGGTTGAGTGGGAGGTGACAAAGAGTACAGGTAAATGGAGCTCATTCTGAGGAGAAGGAGGTTACCAGTGGTGTGCCACAGGGATCTGTCCTTGGTCTGATTCTTTTTAACATCTTTGTTAGTGATATTGCGGAAGGGCTGTCGGTTAAGATTTGTGGATGATACCAAAATCTGCAATAGAGTAGACACCCAGGAAGGTGTAGATAACATGAGGAGGGATCTAGCTAAACTTGAAGAATGGTCTAGAATTTGGCAGCTGAGATTTAATGTTAAAAAATGCAAGGTCATGCATTTATTTATTTATTTATTTTATTTAACCAGTTTTGTATACCACCTTATCCTTCAATCAAAGTGGTTGACAAGACAACAAAGGCTTATATATTGAGGGTATGGGAAAACAAAAACAATACATTACAATATAAATACAAAACAGTACGTTATAATACTATATCATAGTGAAATTAAATATACATAATGGTTAATTTATGTTATTTCACCAAATGATTCTATAAATAAGTAAGTCTTTAAAGATTTGCGAAAGTCCTTAAGGTCTTCCTGAGTTCTTAAGTCTTCAGGAATAGAATTCCATAACTCTGGTGCCATAAAGGGAAACGCTCTTTTAGAAGTAATTTGTTTTGATTTGTTGAAGTTCAAAGGAGTATTAAGTTTATTGATATTTTGAGATCGTCTTGGTCTTATGCTCTTGTCCTTTGAAATAATAGATTGTAGAATATCTGCTGAGGATTGGTGAAAATTTTTGAAAATAGTCATTAAGTTTTTATATTTTGCTCTTGCAATAACCGTAAGGAAATGTAACTGTTTGAGGATAGGAGTTATGTGTTCAAATTTTGTAGAGCCAGTTATAATACGCGCAGTGGTGTTCTGAACTAATTGGAGAGGATGGAAAGAGTGTTTAAGAAGACCTTGATTCAAGATGTTTCCAAAATCAAGTAGCGGTGTTATGACTGCCTGACATACCGTACGAAAGTGATTTGTATTCAGTATTGGTTTTAGTCTTCTTATAATCTTTAAACAATGGTATGCTTTTGACGCAATTTTGTTTATATGAAATTTTAAATTTAAATATTTATCTAATGTTACACCTAAATATCTTACTTCATCTTTAATTTTTATTTCTCTATTTAATAAATTTATTTATTTATTTATTTATTTAGCGTACATTTATATCCCGCTGCTTCCAGTGATCAGCAGCGGTTGTAACACATGGTGAGGTTGGCTGTACTGGCCAGAAATTAGGTTGAATACACTCTGATTTGGGGGGGGGGGGCACAGCAAAATACAGTTTTAAGGACTGGCATTTAGATATGAACATTGCTTCTGTTTTGTCAGAATTTAATTTTAAGTTGTTGTTATTAAGCCAATCATTCATATCAGCCAAACAGTTATTAATTTTTGTTGTATCAAAGGTATTTTAGTCAATTATAGTATAAACCATAATGTCATCAGCGTATAAATGATGATTAATTTCATGAAGATTAATAATTTGACATATGGGTTGAATATAAATATTAAAGAGAATAGATGATAAAGCTGAACCTTGAGGTATGCCTTGTTTGGGCTGCAGTAATCCAAGGGAGCAATTTAGTATAGGGGGCACTGTTCCCTCTAAGCTGTGCGCGTGTGCGCGCACATACATCTCGCCGAGCGAGCGCACATACTTTACAAAAGAGCGCACAAAAATTACAGTTCTGATTCTGATAGAAAACAACACAGACATCTTAAAATTTAAAAGTTGTTATGTATTTATGGTTTTCACAAGTTCTACAATATTTTCTAGTGCAATCAATGTGATGTACATACTGTATTCTGACGTGTGGTCAAATTTTAAAGTATATAACTCCGAGTGTCGTTATGTGGTGCACAAAAATTTAACCTTCCTTCAAAAGCTGCACAGCTGATATTTTATGTGCACACAGCCTACAGAAAATTAGAGGGAACATTGATAGGGGGTGAAGTACTTTTGTCCACTAAAGAAGAGTGAGACCTCGGTGTGGTTCTGTCTGATAATCTTAAAGTAGCTAAACAGATAGAAAAGGTGACAGCAAAAGCTAGAAGGATGCTTGGGTGCGTAGGGAGGGGAATGGCTAGTAGAAAAAAGGAGGTGATAGTGCCTCTGTATAAGTATTTGGTGCGACCTCATTTGGAGTATTGTTTGCAATTCTGGAGACCGCACCTTCAAAAAGATATAAACAGGCTGGAGTCAGTGTAGACGGTGGCAACTAAAATGGTTAGTGGTCTTTGTTATAAAGCATATGAGGACAGAGTTAAGGATCTTAATATGTATACTTTAGAGGAAAGGTTGGATAGAGGTGATATGATTGAGACGTTTAAATACATCCGTGGCATAAATGCACAGGAGGAGAGCCTCTTTCGATTGAGAGCAAGTTCTGCTATGAGGGGACATGGGATGAGGGTGAAAGGGGTTAGATTCAGGAGTAATATGCGGAAATATTTCTTTACGGAAAGAGTGGTAGATGCGTGGAACAGTCTTCCAGTGGAGGAGAAAGAGATGAGGACAGTAACTGAATTCAAGAAAAGCATGGGACAAACACAGAGGCTCTCTAAAGGAAAAAAGGGGATTGTTGTAGTGGTTGATATGGAAGGGCAGACTAGATAGCCATGTGGTCTTTTTCTGCTGTCATGTTTCTATGTTTCTGCACGTGCAATCTGGGACGTCTAAGGCAAAATACGCAGAAAACCGCTGGGGACATCTATGTTTCAGCATCCCCGCTTCAGGTCAGAAGAGGCTTTTAACCTTCAAAGGCTAGTCCAATAATGTATCAAGAACATAAGAAATCCCATACTGGGTCAACCCAAGGTCCATCAAGCACAGTATCCTGTTTCCTGCAATAGCCAAGGTCACAAATATCTGGCAGGTTCTCAAAGAGGCACACAGGTTCCACAATGCTTGTCCTGGGCTAAGCAGTGGATTTCCCAGATCCTCTTTAACAATGGTTTATGGACTTCCTCCAGGAACTTTTCAAATGTTTTTTAAACCCAGCTACACTAACAGCTCCCACTACATCCTCCAGTAATGAATTCCAGAGTTTGATTTATGCGCCGAGTGAAAAAATATTTTCTCTTATTAGTCTTAAACAGGTTACACTGTAGCTTCATTGCGTGTCCCCTAGTCTTTCTACTTTTTGATGGATTAAACAACCGATCTACGTTTACCCTTTCTACTCCAACTTTGAATAAATTTTATGTCATCTTCAGATTTGATAACCTCATTCATTATTCCCATTTTCAGTCATTTATGAATATGGTAAAAAGCAGCAGGCCCAGTACAGATCATTGGGATACTCCACTATTCACCTTTCTCCATTAAGCAAATTGGCCATTTAGCCCCTATGCTTTTTATCTTTTAACCAGTTCCTGATCCACAATAGTACACTGCCTCCTATCCCATGACTTTTTAATTTCACCAAGAGTCTCTCATGAGTGACCTTGTCAAAGGCTTTCTGAAAATCCAGATACACTATTGACTGACTCACCTTTGTCTACCTGTTTATTCACATCTTCAAAAAAATATAACAGATTAGTAAGACAAGACTTTCCTTGGCTAAATCCATGTTGGCTTTCTCCCATTAAACCATGACTATCTACATGTTGAGTAATTTTATTCTTTATAATGGTTTCTACCATTATGCCTGGTACTGACGTCAGGTATAATGTATTTAGTCCAATAAGAAGGTATCACTTTATTTCCCTTTTTGGTTCCTCCTTTTATCTAACTACACCCTAGAATACTGAGGGAACTTGGGGACGTTCTAGCAACTCCACTGACTGACCTTTTCAATACCTCGTTGGAGTCGGGAGTGGTGCCAAAGGACTGGAGAGAGGCTTATGTGGTGCCTTTACACAAAAGCGGAAGTAAGGATGTGGTTGAAAACTACAGGCCGGTTAGTTTAACTTCGGTGGCGAGTAAATTATTGGAAACGCTGCTGAAAGAGAAAATAGTGAGGTTTCTGGAGTCCAGTGGATTACAGGATCCGTGGCAGCATGGATTCACCAGAGGCAGGTCTTGTCAGACAAATCTGATTGATTTCTTTGACTGGGGTGACCAGGGAGTTAGACCGAGGGAGAGCTCTAGATGTGGTGTATTTAGATTTCAGTAAAGCCTTTGACACTGTTCCTCACAGGCGACTTATAAACAAACTGAGCACCCTAGGGATGGACCCTAAAGTTACTGCTTGGGTTAGAAATTGGTTGGGTGGGAGGCGACAAAGAGTACAAGTAAATGGAGCTCACTCTGAGGAGAAGGATGTTACCAGTGGTGTGCCCCAGGGATCTGTCCTTGGTCCGATTCTTTTTAATATCTTTGTTAGTGATATAGCGGAAGGGCTGTCGGGTAAGGTTTGCCTCTTTGCAGATGATACCAAAATCTGCAATAGAGTAGACACCCAGGAAGGTGTAGATAACATGAGGAGGGATCTAGCTAAGATTGAAGAATGGTCTAGAATTTGGCAGCTGGGATTTAATGTTAAAAAATGTAAGGTCATGCATTTGGGCTGCAGCAATCCAAGGGAGCAATACAGTATAGGAGGTGAAGTACTTTTGTCCACTAAAGAAGAGCGGGACCTAGGCGTGGTTGTGTCTGATGATCTTAAAGTAGCTAAACAGGTAGAAAAGGCAACGGCAAAAGCTAGAAGGATGCTTGGGTGCATACGGAGAGGAATGGCTAGCAGAAAAAAGGAGGTGATAATGCCTCTGTATAAGTGTTTGGTGCGACCTCATTTGGAGTATAGTGTGCAATTCTGGAGACCGCACCTTCAAAAGGATGTGAACAGGATGGAGTCGGTGCAGAGGGTGGCTACTAAAATGATTAGTGGGCTTCATTATAAAGTATATGAGGACAGACTTAAGGATCTTAATATGTACACCTTAGAGGAAAGGCGGGATAGAGGTGATATGATTGAGATGTTTAAATACCTCCGTGGCATAAATGTTCAGGGAGAGAGCCTCTTTCAATTGAAAGCAAGTTCTGCTACGAGGGGACATGGGATGAGGGTGAAGGGAGATAGATTCAGGAGTGATATGCGGAAATATTTCTTTATGGAAAGAGTAGTGGATCCGTGGAATAGTCTCCCAGTGGAGATGGTAGAGATGAGGACAGTAACTGAATTCAAAAAAGCATGGGACCAACACAGAGGATCTCTAAAGGTAAAAAGTGGACTGTTGTTTCTATGTAACTACTATTAAAGTGGACTGACACCTTAACCACACTGCTTTACTCAAGAACTTTAGAACTGTAACTCCCTGTACTCCATGGAGCAATACCAGGAGTGGATCTGTTGTTCAGTTGACCTGGAGTAAAGTGGGAACCCTAGGTCAGGACTTCCCAGATTTGTTCTGGTGACCTTAATGCCAGTCGTGTTTTCAGGACATCACCAATGAAAACACACGAGATGAACTGGCATAAGCTGGAGACCAAGGGGTATGTTTACTATTCGGCAGTGGCGGCTTCCGTGTGTTATTGGAGCCGCGGCCCCATTGATTTAAATAGTAAATAGTAAACATACCCCCAAGTATATTTAAATTTACCTCATGCAACTTTATTGAGAATGAAAACCAGATGGGCAGTGGGAGGTCACAGGATGGGTTTGGGAAGCTCTCTTTTTATCAGTGGAGATCATGCTAGAATTTCATTTAATGCTGATATACTTTCTTTATCGCATTTTTACATCATGATGATACAAAGAGAAATAGCTAAGCCTGCATAAACATGCAAGAACACGACAGAGTAACATCTGCAGCTTATGATGGGGCTGCCCATCCTAGTTTTATGTCACTGTCGGCAGGAAGATGTATTCCAGTTTCCTATCTATAATCTCCATACATGCACTGGGTCAAAACTAAGCCTGGATCAATTTGTCCAGGATAACAGGGAATCACCTGGAAACCCTAAGTGGAATGACCTGGTCAGCTCTATGCTTAAAAGGCCTTGGGGATAATTCTATTAATTGGATGCCTTTGCCAAAGTTCCAAAAGCATCTAGGTGCTTTGTAAAATAGGCTCCAGATCAACAGTATCCACAACAGAGTTCACATGATCATAAACAAATTTGCACTTGCTCCAAAGAAGATGTAAATGTGTGGGTGCCCTTGCGTGTTTCATAAAATAGGCATGTATATTACAGTTCTGCCCCACCCCTCCTAAACTATGTCCCAGGAATCCTCTCTTATCAGCGCACATATATATAGCCTGTATTCATTTGCACAGTTTTATACGAACGCTTTATAAGAACATGTAAAAAGTGCCTTACATGTGAAAAATGCTTTGTAATATTACCTCTTTTGTGTTGAAGCCTCTTTATAAGCTATAGCTGTAGAGCCAAGTGCCACCCAGCAATAACTTTCAGTTTCAGCTGTGAACTGATTTTTCAGCTATTGTGCAGTAAATAGAAGCTCTACAGGACCTGATGTACTCTGAGCTAAAAGATTTCAGATTGGCTTCCTATTTCCTTGATGCTGTGTTGTCGGCGCCAGAAGAAAGCAGAGGGCTGATATGCACATCATTAAACTTTGGGTGTCCATGCCTATGAATGAGAACCCCCTTCTTCCCCAGGGACCATTGAGCTCACATGCACTGGTTTTCGTGCCATAGATGTGCATGAAATATTTGTCATGAACAATTGCTTCATAACAAATATTTTCAACATACTAATAAGAAGCACTCAAGTAACCTCAGGGCTGGCCCAACCACTAGGCATGCTAGTAAGTCACCTAGGGTGGCAGCTTCTGCGGGGGCTGCTAGGAGCAGATACAGTCAAAGCAAAGTAATGGGTCCTGGAAGCCACACAAACTCAGAATCATCAGTGTATAATTTTACCTGCAAGGAGAATGGACAATATGCAAATAATCCAGTCGTTCTTGTATGTAGCATTTGGCAATCTCCCTCTTTAATATGTATTTGCAAAACAAAATTTAATATTTAAAAGTGCAATGTCCAAATATTTATTTTTATGGCCTTGCTCTGGGAGAGAAGGTGATGAGATGATTACAACTGAACTTATCTTGAGGAAGAGGGCGCTAGGGGTCTAAAATTGAATTACGAGGCTGATGTTTCGCCTAGGGCACCTAATGCTCTTGTATCATCCCTGAATAATCCTCAGATAAGCCTTGCATTTTGGGTACAGCATGACTGCGATGTAGGAAATGCGTAGCCATTTCTCCAGCCTGCTACCTGTTTCCCGGGGTGCCATAGTTTAAAGCTTGAAAGGCTGATACTGTGCACACTGGCCCTTGTTGATTTACAAAGATTCTGTCTCACGGACTAATAGCAATGATTTAGAGTGCCTTTCATGCAAACAGTTCCTAATGAGCACTATGGAAACATAGCCACCTCTGGGGTGCATGCCCTGACAGTGTACCTTTGGCAATCAAAGTGCATTAAATATGTCAAATGAGAGAAGAAACATTGTATTATTACCTTGATATAGGTAGGAAGACAAAGAATTTTTCTCGGACTCACAAACTGAGTCGATAGGAAAGTGGGAGTTGAACTTGCATCCCAATCTCTCTCTTGTTTTGTCTAATGGGTCAAATTTCCAGGAAACAGATATAGTGGACTATTACTCGGTGCACGAATGAATTTCTTTTAAAACGGGACTGATTCTGTATGACTGGTTTTGCCTCTTGCATTTATTATGAGATCTCCGTGTGGTCTCCAGATTTAACACTGCAAAGCCTGTAGACTACAAGGCCTCATATTTTCCAATGACTTAACCAAAAGTGACAATTTTTAGAAAACATTAACCAGCCCTGGTCTGACTTTTCCACATTTTGCTCTCAGTTTCTGCCTATAGAACTTTGTTTGCAAATCTCATAAGAAAAAAAGAGTCTATTTGTTTGGAAGCCTGTTGAAACAGATTCTCATTAAAGAACCACATCAGAGTGCTCCAATTTACAAAGTATTGCCAGTTTTGAAGACTTTCATCTGATAATTAAAGAAACACTTAACACTGTATTATCCATTTTTTACAGATGTAATTGCTGAAAAGCTTTTGAAAGTAAGGTTACCAGATTTTTAGGGAGCAAATCCGGGCCGAGTGGGCAGAAAGAGGCAAGGGTCCTCCCTCCTCGGTCATCTTTTTCCCATATATTTTGAAATGACCAGTCTAAATAGCATTCAGTAATTTTGAAAGTTTAAAGACATTAGAAGCCCTTCTCAAGTTATAAGAGTGCATTCATACATATATGCTTAAACTTTATTTTATACATGTGATGGCAGATTTTACAAATGACATCTAAGTGCAATCTGGGATGTCCAAGCCAGAACATCAGAAAAAAAGGCAGGCACATCCAAGTTTGTACACAATTTCACAAATGTGGACGTGCCTGATATGAATATCTGCAGGGCCATCTACACAGATGCCCCAGAATGGTATACAAGACCAGGGATCTCTAAAAGACATTCAGCAATTTTAAAAAAGTAAAGGGGGCAGAGTTAAGGTGTGTGGCGCCTCAGCATTTCTCTTGAGCTCTTACCTTGATTGATATGGCTCCTAAGCAGTGGGGCAACACCAAGTCTAGGGCAGCTAAAGGCGTCTTCCCCGCGGCAGGACAGCAGCAGATTGAGGCGCTACTCCTGAAGGCCCTGGCGATGGAGCAGGCTGTTAAGGACAGCTTGCTACTGCGGAGTGCTAATGGGGAGGCACTCACAGTTGCCCTGCTACAGTAGACCCGGAGTCCTTGGAGCCAGGCCCTGCGCCATTGATCTGCTGACCTCCTTTGGTGGGAAAGGTGGAGCAGTAGGGCCTCTTGCTCAACACCACGTTCACCCCTTCAGGTCCAGGGAGAACTGCCTTCTGACGGTTCTGACATGGCTGGAGGGTTAGCATCAGGGGCTTTACCAGCAGAAAAAAGACTGCTCAATTGGAAGTTGTGCCCTCAGTTTCTCAACAACAGAAGCCTGGTGAGATCTCCTTGTCAGATATTTGGACTATCTTAGTAAAGCTTGAAGCTACAGTTTCAAAGTGTGCATCGGATGTTTCTGCTTTGGCGCAGGTAGTGGCTCAAAACTCTTTACAACATCAGAACTTTAAGAAGGAAGTCCATGAAAAATTTGGTGAACTTGCTAAAGAGGTCAGTGATTCTAAGACTGATTGATCAACTTGTGAAAGATAAAATCTCTGTTCATCAGAAACTGGAACAGTTTGAGAACAAATTCAGGGGACTAAACTTCAGAATCTTACATTTTCCTCATGTTTTAAATGCTTCCCCCTTAGATATTTTCAAGAAGTATGTTTGAGATTCTCTTGATATCTGAATCTGCATTTTCTCCAATAACAAGAGCTTACTTTTTACCTGTTAAGAAAGTTGGGTAGGACTCACCAAACTTTCTCCCTGATACTCCTGATAACTGGTCTAATTTTCTTGAAAGTTCTTCTGTCTCAGTTCTGGCTCGATCTATATTACTGGTTAGTTTTGTGTTTGAAACAGATCTATCTAGGGTTTTATCATTGCACTTCAAAAAGGTGTCTGTACCTTTTATGGGGGAGACCATAAGAAATTTTCCTGATGTGTGTCGTGCCATGCAGGAGCGGCAGCGATTGTTCCTGGCAATGCGTCAAGAGACGGTTGCTTGAGGGGCCAGCTTTCGCTTACATTATCCCTGTGTTTTGTCTCGTATGTTGGGGTAAAAGACATTTTCTTTGTACCCGAGCAGCTTCAGGCCTTTCTGGACCTTAAGAAGCTGTTGGCCCTGGCGGGGATGGGGGAGGGTGGCGATGGTTAGATGTAGGGAATGCATTCTATTGTATAGAGAGCTAGAGTGTGTGCTTATGGTCGTTATGTGGATTGGTATGTTTGTTTCTTAGATTTTTCTCTTTTAAAAGAACTCTGTCCTCCTTATATTGTGGTCTAATTTGAGATGGGTTGAAGTTTATTTTGGGTTTGTCCCTATTTGTTTCCTCTGTTGATTACTATTCTCGTGTTTCTATCACAAGAGTATTCTCGTAATTTTGTTTAAAATTCAATAAAAAAAAGACATTCAGCGGTGGTTCAAACACAGAACAAGTTTCCCAATTACACCAAAAATATCATTGCGATTGTCGAAAGTACTGGAGATGGTGGTGCCATCTTCTCTACACCCTCCTGATGTTTAAGAGCCCAAACGAGCATTTTCCTGATGCCTGTTCATGCCTGAGGCAGATCTAAACTTAGACAAAGTCACAGACATCACTGACAATTCTGCAATGGAGCAGGAATATCTAAGTCTGTCGCTCTGCTCCGGACATGCCTGCACCACAACCCCTGCCTATTTGTGCTGGGGATGTTTTTAGACTATGTTTTTAAAATGGCTCCGGGGATGTCTTCGTGATTTTGATGTTCGCATACACGATTTCGGAGATCCAAATAGAGGTCAGTTCAAAGCTGTGCACATCTGGGCCATCCAGACATCCAGAAAATGACCGGGACCAATTTGCATCTGATTCTGCAACCATGGGCGCTATATGTTCCCACGGCACGGAATCAGGGCAAATGGACGGACTTGTGTGCATAGCATTCAGAGTATCCCCACCACTCAATGCTCTGGCTGGTGTGCCGGTGCCATGGCATCCCATCGCCATGGCACCTGCACGTCCAGCCAGAGGAACCGAATCGCCGGACCCCAAGCTGTCCTGTCACCCTGTCGCCTGACCCCCGCCGTGAGCCCCCATGGCTGGGATTGAGCGGCTTACACTCTCCCACAGTGGCGTGATGGGGCTGGGGGGAGGGCTGTGGAATGCCTGGCACTTATTCCACCCTTGGGGGGGAATAAGCTGGGCGTTCAGCAGACAGCCAGTGAACATACAGGGCCCTGACCTGAATAGGCCTGTACGTCTGGGTTCTTTGGCCCACACCTGCTCCACCCCCCTCTCTGCCTCCATCCCACCCTTCTGCCCCATCCAGCGCTGCCCGCACAAACTCTTTGTATGTGCGGGGAGTGCTGGGGAAGGAATTGCGTTCCGGCCGTGAGCGCGGGTTGGATGTTCAACCCCGCTATTCCTGTTCCGGAATGACCCTCATAGTCAATAAGGCTTCTAAAATGACCACCATAGATAAATGTTCTATAAATTTCTAAACTTCTCTTCTTTTTTCAGAAAAGAGGTTAATTTTACATCTTCTCCTATCAGAAATGAGAAGACTGCATTAGATGAATATGCAGGAGAAGCAATATCCTCTGCCTCTGTCGCCACTAAAATCAGGGATAAGTAAGATTGCCAACTGACTGGTTTTAGGCCTGTCCAGCCAGTTTTATAAGGAGGAGGCTGGTGACTGGCAGGGCAGTAAAACTTGCCAATAAATGGACAGTTTTCTGCCGACCACTGATCGCTCCCACTCTTCCTCCCCTCCTCTGCCGCCGCTGCCACCGCCACTTTTCCTATGTCTGCAGGGATGGTAGGCCTCAGACTTCTAACATTGCACAAAAAAAGAGCACGGGTCTGGGCGACTCCGCGCTTGACTGCAAATGCCTGCCCCATCTGATGCGTCACAAACACCCATGCTTCTGTTTTTGTGAAGTGTTTCAAGTCTGAGGCCCACTGCTGCTGCAGACATAGAAAAGTGGCGGTGGCGGCAGGGGGAGAGAGAGAATGGCTGGAAGGGGGATGCAGAACATGAAGGGGGATGGGGAGAATGGCTGGAAGGGGGATGAAGGACACAAAGGGGGATGGGGAGAATGGCTGGAAGGGGGATGAAGGACACAAAGGGGGATGGGGAGAATGGCTGGAAGGGGGATGAAGGACACAAAGAGGAATAGGGAAGAATGGTGAAGGGAGATGTAGGACACAAAGGGGGATGGGGGAATGGCTGGAAGGAGTATGCGGAATACGAAGGGGGATGGGAGAATGACGAAGAGAGATGCAGGACACAAAAGGGGATGGGGATATGGCTGGAAGGGAAATGCAGGCTACAAAGGAGGATTGGAGAATGGCTGAAAGGGGGATACAGGAATGAAGGGGGGAGGGGAGGAATGCTGAAAGGGGGATACAGGACATGAAGGTGGGTGAGGGGGGAATGACTGGAAGGGACATACAGGGCACCGGTAGGAGGTGGAGGGCAGATGCTAGATATATAGTGGGGGGGGGGGGGAAGGGGGAGGGATAGACAGAAGACAGAGGGTAGAGGACATACTGTAATAGGATAGAGGCCACATGGTGGAAACAAGGTGGGATAGAGGGATGGAGGGTAGATGTTGGACATGGGTTTCAGAGCAGAGGTTGGACATGGGTGAAGGTATAAGGAGGGCCAATAGTGGATATAGGGTAGGAAAGTGAGGGGTGGGGGCAGATACTGTATATAGGATAGGGGCCATGGGGGTTGGAGGGTAGATATCAGACACAGGCTGGCAATACAAGAAGTAGCGAACAGATGGAAATGGGATGGAGGTGTGGATAGCAGAGGATGGACATAGGGTAGGGGTCATGGGGGAAGAAGGGCATATGCTAGACAGGGGATGGGATATAATGGATAGTGATCAGAGGCTGGACACAGAGTAGGGCTTGAGGGCTGATGTTGGACATAGTGAGATAGAGATGTTGGACATGGGGTGGGGGAGAGAGGGAGATCCTAGGCATGATGAGAAAAAGGGGAGAGGTGCTAGATGGTGAGAGAGGGGGAGACATAAGATGGGGCAGAAGAAAAGGGGAGAGATGGTGGACACAGGGAGGGTGGCTTTGTGGAACAAGAGTGGTTAATAAATAAATAGTTCCTTCCTTGCCTCCACGTCTTGGACTGGGTCAGGAAAAGATCAATGTCAGAGATGGAAGGAAGTGAAGAAGGCAGGAAGGGAAAGAAGTGGCAGATGGACTAGAGACCCTACAGGCTAAGATAGAGAAGATGAGGAAAGCAGAAACCAGAGACTTGGATCAACATGATTAAAGAATAAAATGACCCGATAGCAAAAGTAGAAAAAATCATTTTATTTCTGTGATGGGAAAACTGTATCTGAGCCTATGGAACTGGAAGAAAAACAGGCTTTTACCTTTAAGGAAAGAGACAGGCCAGAAAGCAGTCATTTTCAGACTGCAGGCAAATAAAAGAAAAACACACGTAGTTGCTGGATACAGACCACGCCCAAGCTCTGAGGCAAGCTGTGAAGTTAATGAGAGGCACCTGGGGGAGGAGCACGGCCCAATAGTTCAGGCACACTCATATAAGCCCAGGGGATTAGAAGAGTGGGAGGAGACCACCAGGGAAACGGAAGGAGAGAGGACCACCAGGGGTGCAGAAGGAGAAAGAAACTTCAGAGGAGCTGAAGGACAAAGAGTTACCAGGGTCAGCACCAGAGAGGATTCCAAAGGAAACCAACACACAGGAAGCCACGTTCCAGAAGGAAGTCAGTACTGCAGGGGAACTGCAGCTGATTCTGGAGGCAGGAGGGTTTTGTCTGGGAGAGCTACTGACAAGGAGCAAGGTACGATAGCAGCAGCTCATGAACCGGCTGGAAAACTGCCAACTCCCAAAAGGTGTGTGAATAGAACTGTAAATAAAAGTAATGTGAACCAGTTAGAGGCTCTGTGCCGGTTAATGAAAGAAAAGAATCTCCATGTGCCTGCTTAGAACCCTGAGCATAAAGAGAAGTCTCATTGGAGAAAGGTTCTAGAGCTGTTAGAAGAGATTAAGCCTGAGATTGTGCAAGCTGATTTAAACCCAGATATAACAGACACAGGTTATGAACAAATGCAAACAGAGTGTTATGATTCTGATAAGGAGTCTGTAGAATCATTAATGGACTGCTCGCTTTGCAAGAAAACAGCATAAAAGTTCTAGGTTTTTGGAAGGAGAAAAACCTAGAAACAAATTATCTGAGTAAAACTGACAGAAGCGGTTAAAGTTTTATTTTGAATACTGGAAGCTTTGAAAGAAACAGCTACATATGCTTAAAGCTGACAGGAGCACTTAAAGCTTTATTTTTGAAGACTGAAAGTTTGAAATAGATAACTACATGTGCCTAAAGCTGGCAGAAGCAGTTAAAGCTTTATTTTTGAATGCTGAAAGTTTAAAAAGGAAACAGCTATTTGTGCTTAAAGCTGATAGAAGCAGTTGCAGTGTTCTGTTCCGGTAAAGAGGGTCTTTTTGTTAGAATTTTGTGTGGAGAAGAATCCCATTTATTTTGCCATGCGTTGAGTTTTAAATGCTCTTTTTGGAAAGGAAAAAAATAAAATTCCTGTGTTGCCTAAAACCCTCGAGTCACAACTTTATTGTTTGAGACCTCACAACTACAACTCCCAGAAGCCTCGGCTCTGGATTTCCTTATTTAAGGACAATACAAAGGCACGTCCCGGCCTATAGGCGACCGCCTGGGCAAGGGGCGTGACATTTTCTATTTTGGAAGGTACATCTGCTAGGAGTCAGAACTGGTGCTGGACGTGACTGTGGCCTAGCCCAAGTCAGAAATCTGAGAGGGGACCCTAAACCCACTAGCAAACTGTGCGCCTTTTTTCAGTTTCAGACAGTTTCTGGCCTGAAGGCCCAGGGCAATATTCCTGGTAGCATCTCCCTCCTAATGCCAATCCTGACATCTGCTGTCTTTTGTTTTATACAATACAGTGGGGAATACATTTCTTTCTGTTTCTCTGCATTGCACTGCATGCATCGTCTGGCTTTCTGAGGTTTTAGTTTGAGTTTTGTCTATATATTTCTCTTTTTACTTTATGGTCACTGATTAGTGAAGGCCTATCAGTATTGTGTAGGTGTGTGCGACCAAGGCTGGGTATTCTGTCAGCATGGAATTTCTCTTTAAGAATATGTAGTGATCTGGCTTGTACAGCTTTCCTAATAGGTTTATTGATATTTTAGGGCTCACTGCAATATTTATGATGCTGTCTTTTCCTACGTAGGGTTTTTGAGTGAGTTTGGAAGTTAGTACTGACATGGTAGATTTGCTCTTCGTCGTGAATGATTTTTTTTTTTTTATTTTAGGGCCGGTCCAACCATCAGGTGACCCAGGCGGCCGAGAGTAGGGCATTCAAAGAGTAGGGCATTCTACGTAGAGTTTTTGAGTGAGTTTGGAAGTTAGTACTGACATGGTAGATTTGCTTTTTGTCCTGAATGATTTTTTTGTATTAATTCTAGGGCCGGTCCAACCATCAGGTAGCCCAGGCAGCAGAGAGTAGGGCATTTGAATCTAAACAATAAATTATGACAGCTGGGGGGGGGGGAGGGGTGCATAAGGCTGAAGGTCTGTCCAGGGTGCCAACACTTTGAATCCTCTGGGGCCGGCCCTGATTAATTCACAATATGCTTGGTATTCAGAGGGATTTTTTCTCGTATGGTAAGTTTTATGGGGAAGGATCTAACTTTGCTCTGCTCTGCACAGATTGATGGGGAAGGGGCTGGGGAGGTTCGGTGGATGCAGAATATATATTTGGATTTAATGCCAGATAGGAGAGCATATGTGTGTTGGAGAGGGGGCCCTGAGAAGGGGACTGTGGCTGAATAGGTGCTGAAGAGTCCAACCTCTTGTACCTCCCCCCACCCTTGATATATTCTGAAGACACTAGAGCCTGCAGGTTACCCTTCCTGTAGTTATTTTTTGGAGACAGGGTAGGGGGTGGGCATGGTTATACTCCATGGAATCAGGGACACTACCTCAAAATCGGGGAAAATTCCAAAATATCAGGGACCTTTAGTAACCTTATTTGAGAGGTTATCACTGTGTAGCTGAGCACTGCACAATAATAACTTAGAGAAATCCACCCTGAAATGTTTTTTTTGTTTGTATATCAGTTCCGAGGTGGCCAGATAACTCTGTCACTTAGAATGGGCCAGGTTAGTCCTGGTTTTATCAGAGATGTAGTCCAGTTTTTCTTAAGGGAAGTCAGAGCTGCACCAGTCTGTGTGTAAGGGGACTAGGGTTGCCAATGTTTTGAAAGGCTTTCGACACAATATCCCATGACATCCTCCTACAGCGCTTATTCAATATAGGAATCCATGACACTGCCCTAGAATGGCTATGGCCATACTTCACAAATCGCTCCCAATATGTACAAATTGGTCAAAAGACCTCCAAATAAATCACCCAGATACAAGGTGTCCCTCAAGCCTCTGCCCTTTCAGCGTTACTATTTAACATCTATAAACAGCCAATCTGCAATATCATAAGCACATTCAATGTCTACTATCATCTTTATGCTGATGATATTATGATATATGCTCCCTTTTCTACCACTAACCCCAACTATTCAACAATTACAAGCTGCTTCAACACTATAAACCAATGGCTATCAGAACATAATCTCAAGATCAACCTCAAGAAAACAGAGGTACTGTTCCTCACCAAAAATCAATCCTTCCTCCCCCCAAAATCATTAAAGGTGAACAACTCCAACCTAGAAGTTAAGTCAGAAGTAAGATATCTCGGCGTTACCATAGATCAGCACCTCATATTCCAATCACATATAATAAAGTGTCTCAATGCATTTACAGCAAGTTAAAAACACTCCAATACTTACGGCCCCTTCTTGAACCTCATGACTTCCGGACAGTTTTCCAGGCAATGATATTACCACACTTTGACTTCTGTAATGCCATCCTCCATGGAATTTCGAAGAACTCATTACATCCACTACAACTTGCAAAGCATGCAGCCGCCCGAATTCTGATGTGCTCATCCAGATACAGCCAAGTGACACCTATTCTAAAAGAGCTACATTGGTTACCTCTCTTCAGTATAATCAAGTACAAAGCTCTAATAACTATGTTCAAAATAATCCACCAGTTATCCTCCCAATACCTGCAATCTATCATAACGAAGACCCCAGAAAACCACCAAAGAAGGAATGATACATCAAACCTTCTAATTCTGCCTCCAAAGCAGGATTAGACCAAGAGCAACCAGACCACATGCACTAGGACATTCTCCATATATGCTCCGCAACTCTGGAATGCCCCACCACACCACACGAGAGACACCCACAACCTAATAACCTTCAGGAAATTCATAAAGACCCACCTGTTCATGGAACATTTCAGTGGGATCACCTGACTCGCCCACCTATGAACTCTCTCCCCCTGCCCATCCCTTCCTCCCTCCCCCCCCCATCCCTAATTTAAGATATGCACCATGTGCAACCTCTCTATTTCGTATATAGCTATCTTGTTCTCTGTTTTACCTAACATGTTTAATGTACTCCAGTTTTTGTAATATTATTCCATGTATGGTTGAAGTTTGGTTCTCTGTAAACCGCCTTTATCCTTGGAAATGTGGTTTGTTGTATAAGAATAAATAAATAAAGATAAAACTCCACCAGCTGTGGCTACTCACACTCTCCCCCTCCCACCTTCTGCTTCACTCCTGCCCCACTGCACCCCCAAAAAATAGCTGCAGAGAGGGTAGCAGTGCAGGCCGGGCCTGAGATAGTAGATATTGAATGTGCTTATGATATTGCAGACTGGCTGTATACAGAGGAGGAGTGGCCTAGTGGTTGGGGCAAATTCCTCCAGGCTGGAGGACATGGGGTATGAATCCTGCTAGAGGACAGCAACCTTGTGCTGGAAGGACTGGGGTTTCTAGTCCCACAGGTGCTCTTTGTGGCCTTGGGCAAGCCACTTAACCCTCCATTGCCTCAGGTACAAAAACATAGATTGTGAGCCCTTGAAGGACAAGGGAAAAATATATATACAGTACATAAATGTACACTGCTTTGACTGGTAGAAAAGCAGTATATAAGCCTAGCTAAATATATAAAATTTTGAATCAGGAGTTTGTCAAGTCTGTGACTGACCTCCTTGAAAATTGGGAGTCTGCAAAATTTGTGACAGTGGCTGCTTCTTCTATGCTTGTCAGGGAAACCATCAGCCAAGGTCAAGAACAAACTTCAGGGGCCAGTGTCTCAGTTTTATCCAGGGAGGTGAAGATATGCTATGATTAAGATAAGTGCTTTATAGTTTCACTCCGGATGTTCACAGATTTCTCTTTTTTTATTTTATATTTATGCAATTTCAAACAATATACACAAGTATTCACTTGCTTGAGTAACGAGTGTAAAGGAAAGCACAAAAAACTCAAAAGGTACAATATAAAAAGTAAATCAATTCATTCTATCCTTAGACACAAATAATAGGCGAGGGGTAGAGACAAAATATTTTATAGGGGATCAAGAAAAGAAGAAACCTAACTATAATAGGAACAAAGGCTTAGAGCCCAATTCTGGAAGTTGGACGTCCAGGCCATCCGGATGACACACTGAAGACCAGACCAAATTCTGTTCCATGGGAACAAAATGTAACAGCAGGAGCCAGAATCGGGCCCGAGGACGGCCCAGTGTTACCCCTCTGGCCTACGGGGACATCTTCCCCGCAGGCGCCCCAGACTGCCATAGCTCCGGACCCCAAGATCCCCGCCGCCCAAACCACAACTGGCCTCCCATGGCTTTACATCAAGCTTGGGTGTTGTTTAGGAATACTATCTTGGAAGCCCAGACCCGCTGTATTCCACGCTTTAAGAAAAGTGGAAGAAAGTCCAAAAAACTGCCAGCATGATTTAAAGGTGAGGTCAGAGAGGCTATTGTTGCCCAAAAAGCATCTTTCAGGAAATGGAAAAAGGAGCCAAATGATTAAAACTGGAAACACCACAAGCATTGACAAGTTAGAAGCAAGGTGTTGATAAGGCAGGCAAACAGAAAATTTGAGAAAAAGCTTGGGGTGGAAGCAAAAACACATAATAAAGACTTTTTCAAGTAGATTTGTAGCAAAAAACCTGTGAGAGAGTCAGTTGGACCATTAGATGATGGAGGGGCACTAAGAGGGGACAAAGCCATAGCTGAGAGACTGAATGAATTCTTTGCTTTGATCTTTACTGAGAAAGATGTAGGAATGTTATCATTGACTGAAATGGTATTTAAAGGAGATGTTGTGGAAGAATTTAAAGAAATATCGATACACCGGGAAGATGTATTATAACTATTTGATAAACTGAAGAGTAGCAAATCACCTGGACCGTATGGTTTAATCCAAGGGTGTTGAAAGAACTGAAATATGAGATTGCAGACCTACTAATAGAAATCTGTGAACTATCATTAAAATTATCTGTAATACCTGAAGATTAGAGGATGGTTAATGTAACGCCAATTTTTAAAAAGGGTTCCAGGGGTGATCCGGGAAACAGACTGATGAGCCTGACGTCAATACCGGGAAAAATGGTGGAAACCATCATAAAGAATAAAATTATTGAACATGTAGATAGTCATGGCTTAATGGGAGACAGCCAACATGGCTTTAGCCAAGGAAGATCTTGTCTTACTAATCTGTTATGTTTTTCTGAAGGTGAGTTGGTTGATAAAGTATATCTGGACTTTCAGAAAGCCTTTGAAAAGGTCCCTCATCAGAGACTTTTGGCAAAACTAAAAAGTCATGGGATAGGAGGCAGTGTACTATTGTGGATCAGGAACTGGTTAAAAGATACAAAGCAGAGAGTAGGGCTAAATGGCCAATTTTCCCAATGGAGAAAGGTGAATAGTGGAATACCCCAGGGATCTGTGTTGGGTCCGCTGCTCTTTAACATATTCAAGAATGACCTAGAAATGGGAATAATGAGTGAGGTTATCAAATTTGCAGATGACCCAAAACTATTCAAAGTTGTTAAAACCCATGAGGATTGTGGAAAATTGCAAGAGGATCTGGATAAATTGGAAGACTGGGCATCCAAATGGCAGATGAAATTTATTGTGGATAAGTGCAAAGTTATGCACCTAGGAAAGAAAAACCCAAACTATGGTTATATGATGCAAGGTTCCACATTAGGAACCACCACCCAGGAAAAAGATTTAGGCATCATCGTGGATAACATGTTAAAACCCTCCGCCCAGTGTGCAACGTCAGCCAAAAGAGCAAATAGAATGCTAGGCATCATAAGGAAAGGAATGGAGAATAAAACAAAGGATATTATAATGCCTCTGTATCGTTCCATGGTGCGACCACACCGTGAATATTGTGTGCAATTCTGGTCGCCGAATCTTAAAAACGATATAGTGTTATTAGAAAAGGTACAGAGAGCCACCAAAATGGTAAAGGGGATGGAAGGATACCCCTATGAAGAGAGGCTAAAATGGTTAGGGCTCTTCAACCTGGAAAAGAGATGGCTGAGGGGAGATATGATTGAGGTCTATAAATTAATGAATGGAGTGGAACAGGTAAACATAGATCGATTGTTTACGCCATCAAAATATAGAAAGACTAGGGAGCATGAAATGAAGCTACAGGGTAACCTATTTAAGACTAATAAGAGAAAATATTTTTTCACTCAACGTGTAATCAAACTCTTGAATTTGCTACCAGAAGATGAAGTGAAAGCTGTTAGTGTAGCTGGATTTAAAAAAGGTTTGGACAAGTTCCCAGAGGAAAGGTCCTTAAACGATTACACAGGTACACTAAAAAAATTTTTTTTTAAACTGCCTCTAATGTTTCGATTGATTTTTACGTTTTTTGGTGCGCTGAATACAAATCTGGTAACCAATTTGCTCCATCATGTACAGATTTTTTGCTACATTGGGTTAGCAGTTTGAGGTGAACGTTTCAGATTGAGTGCGATCGAGATAAAAGTTTCTTGGATGAATTCTTTATACTAATTGTTTAGTAGTTATTCAAATAAGAATAAAGAAAATTGTAACAAGGCAGCACATAAGAATAGAGTAATGTCAACAAAACACATTGTGATGGTAGCAAAATTGTCTGCACTTAAAACAGCCACATACATGTGCACAAACATTGAGCATATAAGAGCGAGGTTAGACACAAAGCAAGGCAAAGAAATGTGCAAAAAATGTTGTACAGGTATGTATGTAAGAATAGAAAACGCAAACCGCACCATTGCAATACATGAAGACAAACACCCGATGGTGTGAAAATAAAATTCTAATAAATGAGATCCGACACTGTGGTAATAACTAGCAAATTTTTATTTCAAAGTTTAGTAAAAACACGATATTTGTCAACACAGTTTAGATTTTAAAGTCATTCTTGGGTCAATTAATCTCCTGGTGGGCCCGTTTCTTCTTCCCCCGAATGCTTCTCTTGGTGCGCTGCTTGGCGTATTTTTCATCTGGGGTTTCCCGCAGCAGCAACTAGCAGAAATCAGCCATCATAGTGGTGTTCCATCTTCCTTGGTACCTTCTCTCTGCGTCCTTGATGTCCTGGTGAAACCCTTCACTTTGTTCTTCACTGTACGCCCCCAAGTTTTCGGGAAAGTAGTTCACATGGGAGTGCAAGAAATGGACTTTCAGGCTCATGTTACAGCCTTGTTCTTTGAAGGCATTGAGCATCCTGGCAACAATATCCTTATAGTTCTCATCCCGCCTGTTCCCCAAGAATTTGAGAACAACATCCTTGAAGGAATCCCAGGCTTCTTTTTCCTTCTCAGATATCGTTTCAGCGAATGCTCCATCTGAAATGAGTTTCCTTATATCAGGGCCAACAAACACTCCTTCCTTTAGCTTTGCTTCAGAAAGTCGGGGGAACTTTGAGCAAAGGTACCGAAAGCACTCACCATCTTTTGGAAGGGACTTGATGAATTGCTTAATGAGACCCAACTTAATGTGGAGAGGTGGTAATAGAATTTTATCACGAGGTACCAAGCTCTCATGAAGAACATTTTTCTCACCGGGTCTCAAATACGCCCGAATTGGCCAGTCTTTTTTCCCCCAGTGTAGGTCGCGGGCCCGGCTATCCCACAAGCAAAGGAAGCAGGGATATTTGGTGAAACCGGATTGCTGCCCTAATAGCATGGATAGAATTTTAAAGTCTCCACAAATCATCCACTTATGCTCATCATAACGAATCTTCTGAAGAATCAGGGCCAAATTCTCGTATTTTTCTTGGAGAATAACAGAGTGAGCAATAGGAATTGAAGCGAATGTGTTGCCATTATGAAGAACACCTTTTATGCTGTCTTTTGACGAATCAATGAACAGCCGCCATTCAGCAGGATCATACTTGAGTTTAAACTTTTCCATCACTCCGTATATATCGTTGCAAAATACCAAATCTTCCTCTTTGCTGAAATACTTCAAAAATTGTGTCTCGCGGTTGCGGTACCAATAAAAAGTTGTTCCTGGTGACAATAGATTTTTCTGTTTAAGCCGAGAACCTAGCAGTTGGGCAGCATCTTTTGGGAGTCCTAAATCCCGGACTAAATCATTCAATTCAGCTTGAGAGAAAAGTTCAGGTTTCGGATCTGGTTCAGTTTCAAACTCGGAAGTACTGGACTCATCGGGAAAAGCCATCTGATGAGTCTCATCATGAACAGAACCGTCCACACAAATATGATCCAAAGATTTTGGTGGTTCAGGCACAGGTACTTCGTTGCTATGAGGCATAGGCCTAATTGCTGAGGGAAGGTTGGGGTAACTTATTACGTTCTTATTTTTTAAGTTGTATCCCTTCACAATGCAAGAGCAAAAATAGCAGTCACTGCTGTGGTCTCTTTGTTCACGCCACATCATAGGTATTCCGAAACGAAATGCTTGTTTTTTACCTTTCATCCATAAGGGTAGATCTTCCTCATATGTCTTGCACACTTTGTGAGGAGCCCACGGTTTGTCTTGATCGCCTAACTTCAAACCGAAATAGGCGAAATATACTTTAATAAATGCAGAAATGTTCCTCTGCCGCTTTTTCACGGTATATTCCCCACAAATAAAACAAAAACTGTCCGAAGAGTTGACGCAACCTCTGGCTCTGTGAGCCATCACAAATACACAGCACTGCAAACTACAACTGTAGTGAACCACTTCGGAATAAAGCTGGATTACGACTGAGCAAACAAAGGTAATAATGAACTTGCAAGAAACTGAAATTTGACAGGAACGTTCATGTCGCAACCACCGTGTTTGAGCGAGCGAACGAGGCGAGGCGAACAGGAAAGAACATGCGCCAGCGCGAGTACTGGATATAGCCCCCCGCCTCCCAATTGTCCTGTTAATGTATAAAATGAATACAAAACACTCTAAAATATCATGAGGGAGTGTTTCTAGTTAGTTAACCATTACAACCTCTATTTTGGGCCAAGAAAATAAACTGCAGTCGGCTAAAAAGAAATTATGTGAACATTCCTTATATGGGTAAGAAATCTAATTTTGCAAGAAAACGTGACGTGATGAAACATTTTGGCTATTTTTCCTGGATTCAGCACCCCAAAATCTATAGGAATCAGTTGCAAAACTGGAGGCAGTTTTTTGGTAGTGTACCTGTGTTATTAAAGGGGACCCAGAATATTCAATATGTGAGGAGTGGCCTAGTGGTTGGGGCAAGTTCCCTCAGGCTGCAAGGTCAGGGGTCAAATCCCACTAGAGGACAGCAACCTTGGGCCGGAAGGCCTGGGCTTTCTAGTCCCACAGGTGCTCCTTATGGTCTTGGGCAAGCCACTTAACCCTCCATCACCCATGTTCCCTGTAAGCATTAGTGTATATGTCTCATATCTCCCAATTGTGTTGTGACCACTTTGATTGAAGGATAAGGTGGTATACAAAACTGTCTAAATAAATAAAATTCACTGCTTGACCCAATACAAGTATTGTGGAACCTGTGTCTTTTGGGGAAACTGCTAAGTACTTGTGACCTAGATTGGCCACTGTTGAAAACAGGATACTGGGCTTGATGGACCTTGGTCTGACCCAGTATGGCATATCTTAGGTTCTTATGTTGGGTAGGACGGCTGACATTGGGATATATCCGGATTGTCTGACCTAAAAAGGGCACCTCCAGTTTTTGAATTAGAGGGACAGGACTCTAGATAGTTCCGATTCAAAGACAAAGTTCACTAGCAAGGTTGCTCTATCTTTAATCTCCAGAAGTTTCCAGAAAGTTACTTAAGTTCTGAAGGTTACTGCAATCTCCTGGCGAATCTTGCATATTCTCCCCATGAGGTAGATATTAAATTTTATTAACCAAAGGTAAAGTACTATCCGGTCCTTGCAATACTTCCTGTAGATACTTCTTGAAAAGTTCCATCGATGACAAGTTAGATACAATGGGAAAATTTAACAACCGAAGGTTTAAACCCTGAATGTCTTGTAGTGTTATACAAATGTTCAGTAGTAGTAATAGTAATAGTTTGTTTTCAAACTGTTCTAACTTTTGGTGTATCATAGTAACATAGTAAAAGACGGCAGATAAAGACCAGCATGGTCCATCTACTGCCCAGCACGATGGCAAGCGTAGGTGCACCTGCTGCTCCGTGCAGGTCGCCCCTCCCCACGTCCCTATTTAGGGGTGAACCAACCATTCCATGCAGGACACCCCTATTTATTGAGAAATTAGATGGCTCAGTTTACTTTGATTTTATCCTGTTGCTGTAAAGGGATTCACTGTGTCTGTCCCATGCCATTTTGAATTCAGTCACCATGTTTGCCCCCACCACTTCCATCGGGAGGGCATTCCAAGCATCCACCACCCTTTCTGTGAAAAAGTATTTCCAGACATTGCCTTTCAATTTACCACCTTGCAACTTCCTGTTATGCCCTCTAGTTTTACAGCTTCCTGTCTTTGGAAGAGGTTTGTTTGTTCATTATTTCCCTTTAAGTATTTAAAGGTCTGAATCATATCTCCCCTGTCCCTCCTCTCCTCCAAAGTGTACATGTTTAGATCTTCAAGTCTCTTCTCATAAGACTTCTGACGCAGGCTCCAAATCCTTTTGGTCGCCTTCCTCTGAACAGTTTCCAGTCTTTTTACATCCTTTGCAAGATACAGTCTCCAAAACTGAACACAGTACTCCAAGTGAGGCCTCACTAGTGACTTGTACAGTGGCATAAGTACCTCTTCCTTTCTGCTGGTAATTCCTCTTTGTATGCAGCCCAACATCCTCCTGGCTTTTGCCACCGCCTTGTCGCACTGTTTTGCCACCTTGAGATCTTCAGAAATAATCACACCAAGGTCTTTCTCCTGATCCGTGCACACCAACCTCTTGCCCCCTATCGCGTACATTTCCCTTGGATTTCTGCTACCCAAGTGCATGACTCAGCACTTCTTTGCATTAAATCTTAATTGCCAAGCATTAGACCATTCTTCCAGCTTTTGTAGATCTTTCCTCATGTTAACCACTCCCTCGGGGGAGTCCATTCTGTTGCAAATTTTCGTGTCATCTACAAAAAGACAGACTTTTCCATTCAGTCCTTCAGCAATATCATTCACAAATACATTGAACAGTGCCGGGCCCAGGACCGACCCCTGGGGCACCCCGCTAATCACCTTCCCTTCATCCGAGTGAGCTCCATTTACCATCACCCTCTGTCGTCTGTCAGTCAATCAATTTCTGATCCAATTTACCATCTTAGGATCCATCCCCAAGCTACTGAGTTTATTGATAAGCCTCCTATGAGGAACAATATCAAAGGCTTTGCTGAAATCCAGGTAGATGACATTTCGCATGCCCCTGATCTAGCTCCCTGGTCACCCGGTCAAAGAACTCAATCAGATTTGTTTGGCAAGATCGTCCTTCGGTAAAACCATGCTGCCTCGGGTCTTGCAACCTGTTGGTTTTGAGAAAGTTCACTATTCGCTCTTTCAGGAGCGCCTCCATTACTTTTCCCGCCACCGAGGTAAGGCTCACGGGCCTCTAGTTTGACACTTCTTAACTGTCACCACTTTTGTGTAGAGGTATGAAATCAGCCGTTCTCCAGTCCTGAGGAACCTCTCCTGTTTCCAAGGATCTGTTGAAAACATCCTTTAACGGCCCTGCAAGAACCTCTCTGAGCTCTTTCAGTATCCTGGGATGTATCCTATCCGGTCCCATGACCTTGTCCACTTTCAGTTTCGCAAGTTGTTCTAATACATCATCTTCTGTGAATGGCGTGGTATCTACTTCATTCCCATTTTTATTTTTGGGAGTCACACGTGGTCCTTCTCCAGGACTTTCTTTAGTAAAAACAGAGCAGAAGTATTCGTTTAGCAATTTCGCTTTTTCAATGTCACTTTCCACGAGTCCGTTCGCAGCACTTCTGAGTCCTGCAATTCCACCTCTGATCTTCTTCCTTTCCCGAATATACCTGAAGAAGGTTGTCGCCACACTTAACATCTTTAGCCATTTTTACCTCTGTCTTTGATTTTTCTATCCTTATTTCTCTCTTTGTCAAAGAGACAAATATTGATCCTGTATTCATTTCTGTGTTCCTCTGTTTGCGAGCTTTTGAATTTTGCGAAAGCTGTGTTTTTTGCCTTTATTTGAGCAGCCACTTCTTTGGAAAACCAAATAAGTTTTCTTCTCCTCTTGTTTTTGTTCACTTTTGTTACATATTTATTTGTTGCCCCTTTTATTGCCACCTTTAGTTTAGCCCATAGCAATTCCACTTCCCTTATCTTCTTCCACCCTGTCAGCTCCTCCTTTAGGTACTCGGCTATTTTATTGAAGTCGGTGTTTTTGAAGTTTAGGACTTTGAGCTTGCTATGATGGGCCTGTACCATGGCTTTTATTTCAAACCACACTGTGTGATGATCGCTGCTGCTCACAGGGGCACTCACACAGACATTCGACACGCTATCACTGTTGGTGAGCACTAAATCCAGCATTGCGCTTTCCCTAGTTAGTTCCATCACCATTTGTCTAAGTAACACATCTTGGAGAGCATCCATGATTTTTCTGCTTCTTTCCAGATTTGCAGAAGGAGTAATCCAATCCACATCAGGTAGATTAAAGTCACCCAATATGATCACTTCTCCCTTTGTGGCTATCTTGGCAATATCTATAATCAATTCGTTATCTATCTCTTCAATTTGTGTCGGAGGTCTGTAGACTACAGCAGTATGGATGAGAGTGCCATCTCCTCTTTCCAACGCAATTCAGAGCGCTTCTTCTTTTTCCCATGCCCCCTGCATTTCAGTAGCTTTAATATTGCTTTTGACATACAAGGCTACTCCTCCTCCTCTTCCATTTTCTCTGTCTCTTCTGAATAGATTATAGCCAGGTATGGCTATATCCAATCATGTGATTCGTTTAGCCATGTTTCTGTAATGGTCACAATGTCCAAATCCATTTCCACCATTAGGGCTTCTAGGTCTGGAACTTTGTTGGCTAAGCTTCGAGCATTTGTGCTCATTGCTTTCCAGCATTTAACTGGCTTGTGTGTATTTAGCATTGATTTTGTTCTTCCTACATCGTCCCTCTTGTTTTTGGTGTGTGGTTTAAAAGTGTGACTGTTTCTGATTTTAATCTGCTTTTGCAGGGAGTGACATCCAGAGCTTGACTTTCTACATCTGTCAACTCCTTTTTCTAGTTTAAATGCATATCCACATATTGCTTGAATTTTTCACTTAGGATTCTTTTCCCTGCGACAGAGAGATGTAGTCCTACAGCATAGTATAGTCCTCTTGTTGTTCCATCTGTTACCCCAGTCGCCAATAAATCTGAATCCTTCTTGTTTGCACCAGGTCTGGAGCCATGTATTAAAGCTGTTAATGCGATGCAGCCTTTTTGCCCCCTTACCAAGCACAGGTAGAACCTCTGAGAATGCAACAGTATTAACAATGGGCTTGAGTTTCTCTCCCAGAGATTGGAAGTCCTTTTGGACTGTAGAGGTACTGTTTCTAGCCAGGTCATTTGTGCCCCAGTGGATAACAACATCAAGTTTGGAGTGTTCACTTTCTGCGCTAAGTAGTTCAACAATGTGGTTTGTATTCCTGCTGGCTGAAGAGCTTGGGAGGCACTTGACTATCTTCTCTCCTTTGAACTGTGTTCCCACGTTGGTGCCACTGATGACGGAATTACCAAGTAGTAGTAGTTTGCTGTTTGAGGTTTTCATATTTCGTCCTTTAGCAGGAGATTGGGTATTGTCTGTCTCATTTAAGGGCCGTTCAGTTTCTTTGGATTGGGCATCCTCATTCATCAAGGCAGAGAAGGCATTATGCAGGGATATCTCCTGATGCATAGGATGCCTCTGTGTCACAATTCGCAATCTACCAGAATCCACTGTGATCCATTTGTTCCTGGGGTGTTTGATGCTTTGTGGGAGCGGTGGTGGACTTTGTTCAGTTTGTATCTTAGAAGAGGTGCGCTTCATTGCAGCCGGTCCTCCCTCAGTTCCTCATCCTCATCAGCCAAGGCAGAGAAGGTATTATGCAGGGATATCTCCTGATGCATAGGATGTCTGTGCGTTACAGGTCGCAATCTACCAGAACCCACTGTGATCCACTTGTCCCTGGAGTGTTTGATGCTTTGTGGGAGCGGTGGTGGACATTGTTCAGTTTGTATCCTAGAAGAGTTGCGCTTCATTGCAGCCAGTTCCTCCCTCAGTAGGGACACCTCTTTATGCATGGCAGCTAGGTCTTCCCTTAGTAGAGTCAGTTCTTTATGCATGGCAGCTGACCTGAGGCACATAGGACAAGCTCTGTGGTTCCAAATGATTCGTCTTTGAATGAAAGTACTGCAGTTATTGCACTGAATACACGACATGCTGAATAAGCAGGTCTAGAAGGAGAAGAGGAATGGAGGAAGATGATGTGGGCTCTAACCCAAGTTAAAGGGATAGATGGCAATGTATGTGAGAGCTATATAGGCAATGCAGCCCCTGGGGTGGGTGGGGCAAGGGGTAGGGTGAGTGGGAACCTAACTGTCTCTGGTCAGTAGGCTGTTCCTGAGCTGGGGACACTCACAGATATCTGCTCCAAGGCTACCCAGAAAGGCAGTCAGTCAGATTATCCCCAAGCTTAATTTATAAACACAGTTAAACTTAATCTTAGCAATTCCCACAAAACAGACAGTTAAACTCTATATTGGTAGCTAGAACCCAGCAGAGATGAGAAAGAAAATTAGAGTCTTAGCTTTGTGAAAGATCCACAGCTCATGCAGCCAGCTTCAGACCCATAGGTTTGGCCACTGGCCAGGTGTAAGATGGGAGCAAAAAACTTTCTCCTCCCCCTCCCTGAAAAAGCACGTTTTCTCCACAGATTTAAACCTTTGTTATCTGGATACTCAGGACTTTACTTTAACTAATTGGTCAATAATTTCTCTGGATTTCTTAACATCCTTTCCTAGCGTAGTAAACTTCTCTAGAGCTTCCTTGTGTATAGTATCTTGCTGTAGTGATAGTTGACTAACAGTTTGATGTCCGAAGAACATTTAGAAACTACTCCCTCCAGTTAACGAGCATAGTCCAAATAGAGTTCAATGATACCTCCGGAGGATCTTTGCTTGCCTTAGTTATAGGGATAGCTTCTGAATGATATTTTCTCTCCGGAACCAGGGTGGAAACCTCGGACCCCACTTCAGCGCTGCTCCCTGTCACATCGGAGTCACCATCGGGCACTCATTCTGCGTAGAAAGCTAAGGGAGTTGAACACGAGATGGGTTCCGTGGAGCTCAAGCCTGTGCCCTCCAAACCAGAGGCAGATGAGTGGTTGTCAAGAAGGAAGCTTGGAACGCCCTGCTCCACACTCTCCAAAGAACCCAAAAGGCGCAGCTGCAGTTCAGCTGGTAAATCCTGCTCAAAGATGAGCGTCTCTCCTTCGAGGCCCTGCTAAGCCAAGCCCTTCATGGCTTTCTCTGTAGCAAGGGCCTTCAGGAGCAAAGTCTGAATCTTTTGCTGATCCGCTTGAGAAGAAGCAGCCTTAGCCGATTTTTGCTGGGCCCTTTCCTTTCCACTTAAGAGCTTTAGGGAAATTTCAGAAGGTAAAATGCAGAGTAGCTCAAGCGAGGAACTCCTGCAGTGTCACCATCTTAGGCTCCACTCCCCATGTTCACAGATTTCAATGAAAGGGAAGTTTTAAATTTTGTTAAAGTATTTCAAACACTGTAGTGAGCAATGATGATGTAATGGGAACGACAGGATGATATTATATCACCGGTAAGACTGCCCGTTTAGCTCTCTGGTGTGTGATACATTATGATAATCTGTGTGGTTTTATATATTATATATTATTTTTATATGTATTATTTTGAATCCATTTGTTGGAGGAGTGTTTAGTATTTGCAGGCCATATTGAAGGGCGGGGGGAGGTTGCATTCTTCTGCATCCATTCCGCCACAGTCCCCTCCCCAGACCCCCAATACACATGTGCTCTCTCAAATGGTATTAAATCCAAATATATATTCTGCATTCACAGACTCTGCCCCCCCACTCCCATACCCAACAATCTGTGCAAGCAGAGCTAGGCCACTTCCCTATACAACTAACCATACAAAACAAAGATCTCAGTAACAGCAGTACAAACCCTCCGAGCACCAGGTCTATTGGAAATAAATACAAAAAAAATCCTTCAGAGCCAAGAACAAAATCTACCATGCCAGCACTAACTGCCAAAACACACCCAAAGACTCTATAAGGAAAAGGCAGCACTGTAAATATTGCAGTGGGCCCTTGAATATCAGTAAATCTATTAGGAAAGCTGACTAAGCCAGATTATTACACACTCTTAAAATAGAAATTACATGCTAACAGAATACCTAGCCTTGGTTGCACATGCAGAACACAGATGGACCTTCACCAAATAATAAATAAGATACCAAAAAGTGAAAATAGAAATACGTATGCAAAAGGGAAACTGAAATTTCATAAAGCCAGATCCTGCATGCAATGCAAAAGCAGAGAAATAGAAAGAGATGCATTCCCCCTGTACTGTACAAAACAAAAGATAGCAGATGTTAGGACTGGCATTAAGAGGAATTCAACCAGGGCAATTGCTCTGGACACTGTGGGACCCTGGCCTGGGCCTTAGGGCTTACAGGCATAGGGCTGCCTTGTAATGTCCTTAAATAAAGCTTTTCTGACTGTCCCCAGTGGAATTCTGGGACTTGTAGTTAGGCTTTTCTTGAGCAAGGACAAAATGTAGTGTGAGACCGTTGGTAAGGCATACAAGAATATTTATTTTTCTATGGGGATTTCCAAGGCATTAAAATTCAAACACAAGGCATTAGGATACTTCTCCAACACAAAGGATAACAGAAGATAACTGGCAACTGAGGTAAACGGAAACCAAAAGTCCTGCTAACCTTAGCAGCTGTTTTTCATTAAACAAAACAGTACTCAGCACAGCTTCTTCTACCTCTTTCAAACAAAAAGGTAAACTTTCTTCTTGGCACAACTGTTGTTTTCCCTTTTAAACAAACTTCTGGTAACACACAGCTTTTGCACAACTGTGGTTTTCCCAGTTCAAACAAACTTCTGGTAACACACAGCTTCTTTGCTTTAGAAGAAAATTCTCACTTGGTAAAACACATCCTTGGCATTAGAAGACTATTAGCAGTTACAGAGTTATGCACAATACAGCTTCTCACTCTTTCTCAGCTCTGCTTAGTAAGGCTCAGTCTTCTTTTAAACAGAATGAGCAATCCATTGGAAAGATTCCTAGGTCAGACTCTGGCACATAGGAATTGACCTGCATTTCCTCCTGGGCTAAAGAATGCTCATTGCCTTCTACAGTCTTAAAAGCTTCCTCAGCTTCTCTGTCTTGTAGGAACTTTTGAAACTGGCTCCACAGCAAATCTTTCTGATTGGGCACAGTTACTTTGGGAGAATAAGCCTTTCTCTCAGGGAACACTTGTGCTAATGTTTCTAGTGTTTTTAGCTCAGCTGCTCTGCTCACTGCTGGGGTTGGGCTTTTTCCACTCTCAAGCGTCTCCACCCACCTTCTGGCAGTTGTAGGGCTCAGGTCTGGCTCTTGTACACTAGCCGTTGCAAACTGTTCCTGTTCATCTGTAAGCTGTTCAGCTATACATCTGTTGGCTTCACTTCTAGGAGCATTTCTCAGACTTCCACTGCTTCCTTTTCTACTGACCTCTTTCAGCTTCTGGAAGTCAGACTTCTTGTGTCTTTCTCCACTCCTTCTCTCATGAGATCTCTCCTGAAAGCCTTCCTGGAATCCTTCTTCCTCTCCAGGATCTCCCAGGGCTCTGGGATATCTCTTCCCACTGGAATCCCCTTGCTCCAGGATCTCTCCTTCTCCTGTGGAAGTGACTCTCCCTTCCTTCCTTCCTCTCTGGTCTGAGTGAGGTTTTAAAAACTGTTTCTTCCCTGCCACACCCTTGCCTTCGCACAGGCCTTTCCAATCAGTATCTAAGCCTGCCCCCACTTCAGAGTCTGGGCGTGGCTTAGCCTCAGCAGAGACTGGATTTTTTTTCTTTCCTGCTCTGCAAGCTCTGTGCACAGCTTGTCTGTCACTTGGTTTAAAGGCAGAAACATGGTTTTCTTCTATCTCCATCTGTTCTTGGCCGCTCTCCTCACCACAACACCCAAGACAGATAAAGCCCCCAAACCAGTCTGAGGCCGAAGAAGGTACAGCTTGCTAGTAGGGCTTAGGATCCCCTCCAAATTTTTGCCTGGGCTGGGCCCCAGTCATGTCTAACACCAGTCCTGGCAGACGTTCATTCCAAAAACTGACATATTTCAATTGCTAAATAGAAAATAGAATTCTTTTTTCTACCTTTGATGTTGGGTCATTTTATTTTTAAAATTGTTTTTGGTCGCAGTCTCTGGTGTCTGTTTTCCTCTGTCTTCTCTTACCTCTCCTTTCATGGCCTCCTATTCATTTGCTATATCTTCTCTCCTCCTGTCTTCACTTCATCCCTTAGGTCAGTCTCTAACACAGATGTCTTCTTTTCAGTTTTCTTCCAATTATTTTTTTGCTTTGCTATCCAAATTTCACTCTTCCTTCTTACCAACCACTTCTCAATTTAATTTAATTTTTTTACTGTATTTAGCTGCAGCTTTCCCTCACCCCAGCCCTCCCATTCCCTCTCTTCTTCTTCCCCAGCCTCTAATTCTCCTCCTCTCTCTCCCCATAACCTCTATGTCCCTATCCCTATCCGCCTCATGCCCATCATTTCCCCTTTGTTTCCTGTCACTGTCCTTTCTCCCCCATGTCCAGTACTTCCCCTCTATGGCCCTATCTTTGCGCTGTCCAAATTCCCCCCTCTGTGTCCCTGTTCCCTCCCCATGTCCGGCATCTCTCCTCAGTGTGCCCCTTACCAGCACCCCTCATGCACACCTTCTGCCCTTTCTCCCCTATCCCCCCTCCCCCCATGCCCAGCATCTACCTTCTATGCCCCCATGTTCTGCATCTGCTCTTTCTCCCCTAGGCCCTCCATCATGCCCAGTATCTGCCCTTTTCCCCTATGTCTCCCCATCTGCCCTTTTATCCCTATCTTCCCATACACCACATCCACCCTTTCTCCCCATGCTCCCCATCATGCCCAGTATCTGCCCTTTTCTCATCCACCTGCCATCTGACCTTTTATCCCTATTCCCCCCATCCCTAGCATCTACCCTTCATGCCCCCATGTCCAGCATTCACTCTCTCTCACATATGCCCCCATTATGCCCAGTATCTGCCCATTTCCCCCCACCATCTGCCCTTTTTCTCCTATCCCCCCCCATGCCTAGCATCTACTCTCCATTCTTTCATTGGCAACCTTCTGCCCACTGCCCCCCTCATCCCATGGCTGGCATCTGCCCTCCACCTCCCCCATGCCTCCACCATGTGCCCTCCTTCCCCCCTGGCCAGCATCTGTCCCCCTGCCTCCACCCATCCAGCATCTTTCCCCTGACCTGCTACTGCCGCTGCCATTGTCACCACTGCTTCTCCCAGGTCTGCGTATGGTGTAGGGTTGCCAACTGGCTCCAGATGCGCCCGACAGACTTGATCCAGTCCTGGGTTTACCCCATTGCATGCAGTGACTTGTAGTTTTTCATTTCTTATGGAGTGCAATGGAGAAATCAGAACTACATATCCCTGCATGCAATGGGGTAAACCCAGGACTGGATTGACACTGTCGGGCGCATCTGGAGCCAGTTGGCAACCCTAAGTTACTGCGCTGGAACCGGGACTCCATGCTTTTACTAAGCCGCCGCTGCTGCTTGTCTGCTGGGGGGAGGGAGGGGGAGTGATTTATGCCGCCATGTGCAGACCTGAGAAAAGCGGCAGTGATAACAACAGCAGCAGTAGCAGCAGGTCAAGACAAAGTGAGGCGGCCACGGCTGGGCTGTTTTGGGGGCATTTTTTTGCTGCCTGGGTGGCTGCCTTACTCTGCTGACTCCCTTAAAAACTGGCTTTTGCATGGCTGGTTTTGGCTATCTACTACTACTATTAATCATTTATATAGAGCTACAAGGCATACACAGCACTGTACAACACAGAAAGACGGTCCCTGCTCTTCAGAGCTTACAATCGAATTAAGACAGACAAGACAAAAGATGAGAAGAAGGGTAGAATGAGGAAGGGTGAGGAGACACAAGGAAAGCAAGGGATCCGGCTCCAAAGGCAGCATCAAAAAGAAAAGCCTTTAGCATGGATTTGAAAAGGGGCAGAGATGAAGCCTAGTGCACAGACTCGGGTTACTTGTTCCAGGCATAAGGAGCAGCAAGGTGAAAGGATCAAAGTCTGGAGATAGCAGTGGAAGAAAAGGATAAAGAGAGAAGTAAGTCAGTAGAAGAGCAGAGTTCACGAGGAGGGGTGTAGGAAGAGAGGAAAGAGGAGGAGCAGAAGAATGAATGCATTTATTTAAGGAGTGGCCTAGTGGTTGGGGCAAGGTACCTCAGGCCAGAAGGTCAGGGGTTCAAATCCCACTAGAGGACAGCAACCTTGGGCCGGAAGAACTGGGGTTTCTAGTCCCACAGGTGCTCCTTGTGGTCTTGGGCAAGCCACTTAACCCTCCATTGCCCATGTTCCCTGTAAACTAGTTATCTCCAAGTTATAATGCCCCATTCAATGTAATTTCAGTTTGTTCAATGTAAAACCGCTTTGATATCATGAAAGGCGGTATATAAGAAATGTTAAATAAATTTATAAGTCAGAAGGAGAAGTTTGAATTGGATACAGAAACAGGAAGGGAAGTCAATGAAGTGAGAAGACGGGTTATTTAAGTATGTTGAGGCTGGTGGAAGATTAGTCGCCTAGCAGAGTTCTAAATAGATTGAAGGGGAGAGAGAAGACTCAGAGGGGAGACCAGCAAGAAGAAAGCTGCAGTAGTCGAGACGGGAAGTAACTAGAGAGTGGATAAGTGTTTTAGTAGTATGTTCAGAGAAGAAGGAGCAAATTTTATTGATGTTATAGAGAAAGAAATGACAGGTTTTAGCTATCTTTTGGATATGTGAGGAGAAGGACAGGGAAGAGACAAAGATGACACCAAGGTTACGGGCTGAGGAAACTGTAAGTAGAAGAGTGTTATCTACAAAGATAGAGAAAGGAGGGAGGGGGGAGAAAGGTTTAGGGGGAAAAATAAGAAGTTTGGTTTTGTCCATATTTATCTGCCAGCAGCCGGCTTGGCCATACAAAAATTGGTTAGTTGGCAACCCTAGGGAGCTGGCTGTGTGCCTGATAGGGGCAGCCCAGCCACTAAGCAAATTAGGCAGTCACCTAGGGTGGCAGACCCTGGTGGGCGGCATGCTGGCTGATTGATCCATCTAACCCTTCCTCTCTCTAAGTGTGGCACCAGTGCTGTGGGGGACCTTAACTCAACAGCGCACATGCATGTAGTTACGGCATGCCACGCCAGCCCCCCCCCCCCAATGCAACTTCCTGTCGGGGAGGCAGGAGCGGCATACCATGAGCATGTGTGCTGCTGTCTGAAGGCTTGCCACGGTAAGGAAGAGAGGAATCACCATGCCACCCTCACCCTCCCCCCCCCAGGTGAGACAACGGATGCCGGAGAGGAGCAGCATAGCGATTCCTTCCTTCTGTGCCACAGAGAGTCTCAAGGTAGCAGCAGCACAGTTTGGTGAGCCGAGGGGGGAGGGGTGGCGATCTGATGAGGTCTGCCTTGGGTGGCAGAAACACTTGGGCCGACCCTGCTGCTTGAGGTAAATAAAAGACATCTATGCCTTACAGCAAATACTCGTATATTAGGGTGTAGCAGCAACCCTTTTCATACTGAAAAGTCTACGTGCGGTGTGGAGAGGGTTACCATTTCACCCTAGGTCAGCCAATTCAGTCCTGCTTTACTATTACATCTACTACTACTACTGATCATGTGTATAGCGCTACAAGCTATACCCAGCCTTTAGTCTCTATTATGTATACAGTATGTATGGAGTTATAGTTCTCATTTTCTCACGGAATACTTTAAGATAGGCCTTAACAAATTTTCTTTCAATCTAGGAGCTACCCTAACTTTAAGATATGCCATACTGGGTCAGACCAAGGTCCATCAAGCCAGTATCCTGTTTCCAACAGTGGCCTATCTAGGTCATACGTACCTAGCAGTTTCCCCAAAAGACACAGGTTCCTCAATGCTTGTACTGGGTCACGCAGTGATATCCCGGGTCCCTTTTAATAATGGTTTATGGACCTTTCCTCCAGGAACTTGTCCAAACCTTTTTTAAACCCAGCTACACTAACAGCTTTTACTACATCCTTTGGTAACAAATTCCAGACTTTGATTACACGTTGAGTGAAAAAATATTTTCTCTTAATAGTCTTAAATAGGTTACCCTGTAGCTTCATTGCATGTCCCCTAGTCTTTCTATATTCTGATGACGTAAACAGTCAATCTATGTTTATCCGTTCCATTCCATTCATTAATTTATAGACCTCTATCATATCTCCCCTCAGCCATCTCTCTTCCAGGTAGAAGAGCCCTAACCTTTTTGCCTCTCTTCGTAGGAGTATCCTTCCATCCCCTTAACCATTTTGATGACTCTTCTAATAATGCTATATCCTTTTTAAGATACGGCGACCAGAATTGCACACAATATTCAAGGTGCGATCACACCATGGAATGATAAAGAGGCATTATAATATCCTTTGTTTTATTTTCCATTCTTTTCCTTATGATACCTAGCATTCTATTTGCTCTCTTGGCCGCCACTGTACACTGGGCGGAGGTTTTAGCATGTTATCCACGATGACGCCTAAATCTTTTTCCTGTTTGGTGGTTCCCAATGTGGAACCTTGTATCGTGTAACCATAGTTTGGGTTGTTCTTTCCTAGGTGCATAACTTTGCACTTGTCCACATTAAATTTCATCTGCCATTTGGATGCCCAGTCCTCCAATTTATCAAGATCCTCTTGCAATTTTCCACAATCCTGATGGGTTTTAACAACTTTAAATAGTTTTGTGTCATCTGCAAATTTGATAACCTCACTCGTTATTCCCTTTTCCAGGTCATTTATGAATATGTCAAAAAGCTGCGGACCCAGCACAGATCCCTGGGGTACACCACTATTCACCTTTTTCCATTGGGAAAATTGGCCATTTAGCCCTACCCTCTGCTTTCTATCTTTTAACCAGTTCCTGATCCACAATAATACATTGCCTCCTATCCCATGACTTTTTAATTTTGCCAAAAGACTCTGATGAGGGACCTTGTCAAAGGCTTTCTGAAAGTCCAGATACACTCTAACAACCGACTCACCTTTGTTTACCTGTTTATTCACACCTTCAAAAAAACATAACAGATTATTAAGACAAGATCCTCCTTGTCTAAAGTCATGTTGGCTGTCTCCCATTAAGCCATGACTATCTACAATACATGTTCAATAATTTTGTTCTTTATGATGGTTTCCACCATTTTTCCTGGTACTTTACGTCAGGCTCACCGGTCTGTAGTTTCCCAGATCATCCCTGGAACCCTTTTTAAAAATAGGCGTTACATTGGCGATCCTCCAATCTTCAGGTATTACAGATGATTTTAATGATAGTTCACAGATTACTAATAGCAGGTCTGCAATCTCATATTTCAGTTCTTTCAACACCCTTGGATGTATACCATCCGGTCCAGGTGATTTGCTACTGTTCAGTTTATCAAATAGTTGTAATACATCTTGATATTTCTTTCAGTTCTTCCACAGTATCACGTTTAAATACCACCTCAGTCATGGGTGACATCCCTACATCTTTCTCAGTAAAAACCGAAGCAAAGAATTCATTCTGTCTCTCTGTTATAGCCTTGTCCCCTCTTACTGCTAGTGGCTAAGAACTATCACCAGGGCTGTACCAGATGTGCAACTTGCACATCTGGCACGCACCTCCCTCCCCCCTCCTACTCTCCCCTATACCTCCATGTCCAGCTGGCTGCCTGCTATCGCCACTTTTTGTTTTCTCTGCGGCGGCAGCACCGACAGCAGTAAAACAGACTGGACTGCAAATGAAAAAAACAAAACACATGGGTTTTTAAAACTCTGCACTTTTTCTGTTCTCTCCCTCCTCTGACACGACCTACATTAGAGAAGGGTGGAAGGGACCAGACCTGCATCCAAGCATGGAGTTGGAAAAACCTGTGTGTTCTTTTTTTCAATTTGAGGTCAGGTCTGCTCTGCTGCTGATGGCCCTGCCACCAATGAGAAAACAAAGTAGCAGTGGCAGGGCAACGGCAGGCAACATTAGGGGGGGGGGGGCCGAGGCTGGCAACCCAAAATACGCCCCTAATCCTTTGTGCCATGTGCAGCTGCACCACTCACACAGGGCTAGATATGGTGCTGCTTCTCACCCCACCCTCCAATCCACCATTGTCAAGAGTGTGAGAGGAAAGGAAAACCCTTAAGAGGTTCCTTTGGGGCCTAATTTACTAATACAGTTTTCTTAGCCTAATTTAGTAAGAAAGCTTATTACATTAGGATCCTAATTCCAGGAGTGAGATTTTAAGCCAGTCCTGGATTTCTGACAAGCTGACCATGATGCATTATAGGACTTTCAGCACTGATTTCAATGGGTAAAATCAGGGTCTACAAATACCATGCTGCACTGCAATGCAAATTTAAAACCAGACCTGGTCAAAAAGTCTAATTCCTGGAACTGGGAAACTTGGCAACTTTGTAGCAGTGGCAGAAGCCAGCAGCCCCTCTTCCACAAGCATGCTGTTATCCGCTGCCAGCACCTTCCCCCCCACCATAATGATATCCCTTTCTCTCATCATCTCCATTGCCTCTCACTTTCATCAGCCCCATTACCCTGCATTTCCTCAGCTATATCTCAATCAGCCCCTGTCCTTCCTCAGACACCTCTCTACTCCCCCATTCTTCCTCATTCTCTTTTTTTCTCTTTTATCCCTGCTACAATCTCCTCCTCTTTTTCACCCCCCTCTTCACCCAGTCTCCTTTCTTAATTTTCCTGTTTAAATCCATCCCTCTCACCTCCTCTGTTCTCTTCAGTATTCTCTCTTTCACCTTTCTAGGTCCTCTGCCAAACACACACACACAGCAAGCTGGTTCCCTCTTTTCTTGTATGTCTTTTGTGGGGGGGGGGGGGGGTTCTGTTTTGTTTTTCAGTTTTTCCAATTTTCTTTTTTCCCCTAATTTTCTTGCCTTTTATGCATCTGATATTGTCCTTTCCCGTTACTTTCTTTTCTTTCTTCCTTTACTATCTTTTTTCTTCCACTCTCTCTTTTTATTTTCTTTCCCTCCATTTGCTTCTTGCTGCCTTTTCCTATGAATATTTCGCCCTTGCTGTCCCAGTGCTGAAGCTCTTGCCTGTAATTGCTGTGGCACTATCAAAAGAGGTCCTCCTTTGTACAGCATGACTTGCTTCAAGTTTGAGCCAAGTGATATGGGTACTCCTAAGCTGTACTCACAGTTTCAAATCTCACAAGACTTGAGATCGGCAAAAGTATCACAAGAGTTCTATATTGTGTGGTTTAAATTTGAAGTGCACAGTACAGAAGACCTGCTTTGATGGCGACAGCACATCCAAAAAACCCTCTAAAATTGACAAAGGCAAGAAATACAGGGCACTAGAATGCAATTTCAAGGCATTATGGCAACCTGGCACCCAAGATTTGTAAAGTCCTGCCTTAAGAGAATCAGAAATACAACTCCCTACATGCAGCGGGGCAAAACCACAATTTGATCAGCCTATTTAGTTGCCTTGGTATATGGGGGATGTTAATGATGGAGTATTGTGATGGCTCCTCCCTCTCCTGTAGATGCAGAATATTTATTTTTTTCAGTCTGTGATACTGTAGTTATCCATTTTTTGTTACCACAGCTTCTATTTGTAAATATTTTCTATGGCTGATCAAATAAATACAATTACATAGTCCATTTGTTCAACGTATGTAGAACTTCAGTATTCTGTATTTAGCTTTGTATCCTACCAACCAATTGTCTAATCATTGATTGTTCAAAATCAAAGAAGTCTTTTTCTTTCATTGTCCTCCCTTTTCACATCACTCGTTCTTTCATTCATCCTATGTTTCTTTCTGAGGCAGCGTATAGCATTTCCTAATGATTAATGTTTTTCCAGTCTCTCTCAAACAATCATATTTAGGTCATTTCAGATAGGATTTTCCGCATATGTGTAAATCTGTGGGTGTGAAATTGCGTGCTGTTGGGGTTGCTTCTGGGTTATTATTTTATAAAGTTACATAAGCATGCCTATGTTGCCTATATAACATATATAGAAAAAAAACACAATCCATAAAACTTTAAAGAATTATTTAATGGACCTCAAATTTAATTAGCTATATACTTTCAGGCAAGCCAGCCCAGAGTATCCAGGCTTATGAGTTGGTCCATACAAATGCCAATGGGGTTGGGAGATCATTCCAAAATGTTGTAAATCAGGTCAGTCCTTTCACAAAAATGGTCTCCGCTCTGTCAGAACACTATTAGTCTCAAAACCATCACAAGCTTTACCTCAAAGAGACCTTATAGTCTTATTCATACATTTTAAATGCTACCCATAATTTAAGCCAATAAAGCCAGTCACTTATCTTATCCCCCAGTTGTATGGACCGATGATGAGTTGAATGCTGCTCTGTTTCATAAGGCTGGATATTCTGGACTGGCTTCAATAATTCTTTAATGTTTTATGGGTTGTTGTTGTTTTTTTGTATATTTAATATTGGTTACTTCCCCTTCTTAGTGTGTAAAACATTGAGTTTTGTCTGCCTTTATAAAATAAGCATAAACTAGGCATTGTGATCACCTTCTTTCAGGCAGCCTGTTCTAAAATCACCTGCATATTCTTTCTTTCTTTTAACTCATTCCCTCTCAATATATCCATTCACATGTTAAATGTTGTTTAATTTGTTCTGGCCAGTTTAAATTATTTGGTATAGTCTCTTCCTTCCGACACAATAAAACAAATGTCGTAACTAGCAGCGCTGCTAGGTTCCATACCATTTTCATCTCTTTGGTAAATTCTTGTCCTTTCCCACAGAAACTAATTAAGTCTTCCAGCAGCATAAGTTCAAATTAAGGGCCCTCTGAGCAAAGGGGTCCATCTCAGAGGTTCCAGAAACAATTACAAAGAGTTCCGTCTTCTTCATTTTCAATTTCTACAATTCAGATTGTCTTTTCCTTATCATCTAGAGGCACTGTCTCTTTGTAACCTGTCAAGCAAGCACTGCATTTTAGTAACATAGTAACATAGTAAATGACAACTATATCACTGAATGCCCTCCAAAATATTGAGAAAAATACCTAAGGGAAATACTAATACTATTCCTACTTTGAATATTTTTTTTCTTTTTTTTTCTTTTTTATTTATTTTTTCATTGTAAATTTTAAATATTCCTAAAAAATGAATGCAGGTCTCAGACTCACACTGGTGTTGCTCTGTATTACAGAAAGCAAATCACCTTATCGCATCAACGACCTTATAGCATTCATCATTTTCGTTAAAGAAATACGTGAATTGGATGTTTAAATCTACCTGATTCAACCAGTCAATAAATAGTTGGAGTTCTGCTGCTGACCCTCCCCATAATAAAAAAATATCGTCAATGAACCTCTTCCATAAAATTAGATAATGTTGATACTCCGAGCCCCCTAGCCAGAGACGTTCAAACTTTGCATATATAGGTTAGCCACAGATGGGAGGGTCAGCAGCAGAACTCCAACTATTTATTGACTGGTTGAATCAGGTAGATTTAAACATCCAATTCACGTATACTTATCATACTCAAAGGATTGTTTTTCTTGATGTGGTGGTTCAAAAAAATCCTAATGGTTGGCTTACTTCTGTATATAAAAAACCAACAGATAGAAATACTATTCTTCATTACACTAGTAATCACCCAAAACAGTTGCGTGATAGCCTGCCACTTTCCCAGTTCATTAGGTATCGGAGAAACTGTTCCGACGTGATGGAATACAAGATACAGGCTAAAAAATTAATGAAAGATTTTCATGAGAGGGGGATAAAATTCGAATTGCCTATAAGAGGGCATTATATTATAATAGGGCTCTATTGTTGAAACCAAAACCACGTGCTATAACGGATGATACAGACACTGTAAATTTTGTAACCAAGTTTTCTCCCTTTAGTGGAGCAATTCAACGAATTTTGAAAAAACATCAGAATGTCCTTAATGTTGTTCCTGGATTACGAGACAAGTCCATAAGATATGTTTGGACAAGACATTCCAATTTAAAGGAAAAACTTAGTCCAACACGATTACGTCCACACGGAATGACATCTTCAATGGTAGAAGTTGGACATAAAGCATGCGGTAATTGCACGATCTGTGCAATAACAGAAGAATTGGCCAGTTTTGTTTATCATGGGAAGAAGTATCTTTTGAAACATTCTACAACCCTCTCTGATCATGTTGTATATGTAATCAAATGTCCCTGTAATCTTTTCTATGTCGGTAAAACCGAGCGGCAACTTAAAATCAGAATCAATGAACACCGTAGTAAGTTAAAATGTAAAGTATTAGAAGCCCCTATAGTAGCTCATTGCACTGCTCACCAGCATCTTTTCCAAGAATTGCGTTGTTTCGCCATTGAGACAATATTCACCGGTAGGAATGGTAAATCAAGAGCCCAGACGTTATTGATTCAAGAGCAAAAGTGGATCCATAGATTAGCGACAACAGGTACAACCGGTTTAAACAGTTCTATAGATTGGCGAGTCTGTCTTTAAAGGAAGCAATTATTTTGCTATTTTTTTAAGATTTTAATTCAGGCATTGAATAGGAGCCAATTGATTGGTTCCCGCCATACACGTCATAGCCATTTAAATTTTTCAGTGATGGCTAGTCCGCATGCGCGGCGTTTTTCGGCCATACACGATATGATTTTGGAAGTTCGGAAACATTGAGCTGAATAAGAATGTAAAACTCCGTGACATCTTGTGAGGTATTGGATTTAAGCACAAAATAACATTTCTTTATGCTTTGGACTGTTATTGCAAGTTGGGACTGATATAGCTTGTAACCTTTGTGTTGTTTTGTAGATCGTGCTGTTATAATATTTCCCCCTGAAGAAGGATTCGAAACGCACATAGCGGTGCCCTTTTGGTGGCGTCGGGGAATTCACTCACAAAAATATGAAAAGATAAGCACAATCTTGTATCTAAAATAATTTGTTTAAAGGAAACAACCTGTTTAATGAAAATGGTAACAATTGAAGAAAGTTCTGAGGGAAGAAATTAGTCAGATACCATTTCTTTAACGAAAATGATGAATGCTATAAGGTCGTTGATGCGATAAGGTGATTTGCTTTCTGTAATACAGAGCAACACCAGTGTGAGTCTGAGACCTGCATTCATTTTTTAGGAATATTTAAAATTTACAATGAAAAAATAAATAAAAGCATATAAAAAAAGAAAAAAATATTCAAAGTAGGAATAGTATTAGTATTTCCCTTAGGTATTTTTCTCAATATTTTGGAGGGCATTCAGTGATATAGTTGATTTTTACCCTCTGTTATTTTGACCTAAGCACTCACATAGTAAATGACGGCAGATAAAGGCCAGTATGGTCCATCTAGTCTGCCCAGTAAGATGACAAGAGTAGGTGCATCTGCCGCTCCGTGCAGGCCACCCCTCCCCATGTCTTTGTTTTAGGGGTGAACCCACCACTCCGTGTAGGGCACCCCTGTATGTTGAGAAATTAGTTAGTTAAGTTTATTTTGATTTTATCCTGTTACTGTTTATGATCAGCACTATATATGCCTTGTAGCGCTATACAAATGATGATTAGTAGTAGTAGTAGTAGTAGTAACAATTAATGCGAATTCTCCATGAAGCCAGTCTAATCCATATTATCTGTAGAAAGTTCTTTTCTATTAATTAGTAGATATTTGTTGACCTAACTGGGGAACTGAAGTCATGTAAAACATCTGGGACAATGGTGGAATGTCATCTTTTCAGACTTTCAGGTTTCAGTATACTATGGGGTATGTTTACTAAACCGTCTTAATGTCACCGGCGCTAGCTGCAGCGTTAATGTGAAGCATGCCATATAAGGTAGTGGGCGGTCCGGAGGTAAGGTTGCAAGGAAACGGTATCATGCGAAAGTGGGCGCCGTGGCACGTTAACATGCGTTAACCCTAAGTTCATGCCAGCGCAGTGTTAGAAGCTACAAAGATGTAGCCCACTGGTTACTGTAATGACTGTGGAGGCAGAGGTCAGAGGGTTCAATCCTGCAGTGGTGTTTTGTAAGAAGGCTGTCTGAGGCAGTTCCTCTTTTTAATTTAAATCAGTGCTGCCAGCAAAAACACCCTCACAGTGCTGTAACCTAAGGTGCAGCATAAGGCACTCCATAGGGCACATTATAAAGTGCACTGTCCGCCAAGGCACCTTAGGCTACGGCACTGTGAGGGTGTTTTTGCTGGCAGCACTGATTTAAATTAAAAGGAAAAGCCTCAGACAGGCTTATTAAATTACACCACTGTGGGATCAAACCCATGACCTCTGCCTTTACAGTCATTGAAGTAACCAGTGGGCTACATCTCTATAACACACTGCTGGCTGGCTACAGAAAGACTGCAGACCACCACACAAACCGTCTGCTGTGGTTACCAGGATAGGGTAAACCCACCCGTACCCATGCTGCACTGCACATGCATATCAGCAGCCTACAGCTGCTCAAAAGATGCGCCTCTATAGCACCCCGGCCTGGTAGGGGGAAATGACCGTGTGTGTTATAGGCACAGAGTAGCTACAGACCGTGACATTGTGCGGTTCCTGTGCTCACTCTGAGGGTAAGGTAGGGCGCCCAGCACCAGGTCCGCAGCTCCTGGCTTGGCTGAGATAGGCTATGCTGCAGGTCCCCATCAGTGCCAGTGTGTGATAGGTAGTCCTTGCAGACACTCCTAGGATACACCTGTGTCCATCTGTATTTCCCAGTCACGTCTAGCCCTTATGGACTATGATGCACCAAGAACAGTGCATATCCTGTGTGGTTGCCATGGTCACATGTTATAAGAGAAGGGTGGTGGTTGGACCCAAAAGCGGATTATGTAGCATCACCCAGCCCACCCTCTGTGGGTCAGGGTAGGGGACAGGATCTCCCACCAACAGATCAACATTCTACATCTCTGCAATGGTGGCAGTAGAGGGGACCATCAACCCCAGTCCTGCTGGGGAATAGGCACCCTACAGGGCAGTCAATGCAGATCTGTACGCATCACATAGGGCAGTGGCAGACAGGCAGTAGGCCTGGAAAAGCTCAGCTGCCCCCCACCACTATCTGACATTCACCAGCAGAGGGCGCAGTCAGTATCCATCCGCTGCACCCTGCAAGGTGTTCCAGCCATACAAATGCTAACTGCAGACAGTCTGCTAGCTAGTACAAAGTGCATGTACCTGGAGGAACTGTGTGCACCCACAAATGGGATGTGAGCACACACACCAAGCAAGTATGTCAGTGATTGGGCCCCAGAAAAAGGAACTCATAGATATCACTTGAGAGAAATACTGTATAGCACTATGGGGGAACCTAACCATGCCATGGTCACTGCTCAGTCAGGGTGAGAGTGACCCTCCAGCATGACATGCTGTGGCCATCCTGTCCGTGCAGGTGGTGGTCGGGCACTACAATGTCCCAGCCATTGCCCTATGCCCTGTGCAGATGCATCCTGCCCAGGCCGCCCTGTCCGGGCCATACCCACAGTACCTTGCTCCTCATTATACACATTGGCTGGCTAACACTGGAAACAGTGCAAGCAGTGTGGGCTCAGTAAGGTGTAGGCAGCCACAAAACACTGGATAGACATACACACACTCCCACACCTATGCCAGCATTGTGCAAATATAGAGGTTTTTGGCAGCCCTGGCCACCACACCAGTCCTGGGCACAGTGCAGGCATTGCTATGGTACGCAATACTGTTGGGGTCACTCCCCGGGGTGGTAAACACTGTCAGAAATCAAAACTGAAACACACTCCACAGATATCAGAAAGGTTGCTATGATGCATCTCTGTCAACAAAATGTGTTTAACTTAGGATTTGTTATCTGCCATTAATCAACATGTCTTCAACTGGTCCACCATACTGCTGCTCGTCTTTTGACCAACTCTTCCTGTTCTGCTCATATCACTCCTCTTCTTATTCGTTTACACTGGCTGCCTATCCCTTTCCGTATTCAATATAAGGTTCTGATTTTTGTTCACAGGGCTTTGTACACCGGTGTTCCTCTTTATCTTTCTGATTTGGTGTACTTCCACTGTCCCTCCAGAGCACTTCGGTCGATTCATGCTAACCGTCTTTTTCTTCCACCCCCTTCCAGGGCTCATCTTGAATCAACACGTTCTTCTGCCTTTTTCTTCCTCGGCCCCCGCCTTTGGAATTCTCTCCCCCTTGCTCTACGTTTGGAGTCATCCTTTAGTACTTTCAAGGCTTCCCTCAAAACTCACCTTTTCTGTACTGCTTTTGATCTCCCTTCCCTCCCTGCCCATAGCTGATTGGTCTATATCTCTGATTTCCTTATTCTATCCTCTGCTGTCTCTTTTATGAATAATTGGCGTTCCTTTCTGTTTCTTCAGTAACCTTGTTTTATTGTGCACCGCTGTATGCCTTTTTGGTTCAGGCGGTATAAAAAGTTTTATAATAAAGATAAAGATAAAGAATCATAGCAACCTTTTGATATATGTGTAACGTGTGCCCAAGTTTAGGACGGCATTGCTAAGGTATGCAGGTGCTAGTATTGGGAGATGCTTCTCCGCGCAGGGCCAAACAGCCTGACTCTCCATGAGGCTTTGGATAGTGGAACCTGTGGGTGTGGGTGTTTGTGCCCCTGTTGGTGGCTGCTCTAGAGCAGAGGTTCCCAACTCCGGTCCTGGTGGGTCAAACAGCGGTTCAGGTTTTCATGCTGTCCTTAATGAATATGCATGAGATACATTTGCATACAATGGGGGCGGTGCATACAAATGCAGCACAGGCGTATTTATTAGGGACAGCATGAAACCTGAATGGTGTTTGGCCCTCCAGGACTGCAGTTGGGAAACTCTGCTCTAGGGATTGCACATGTTTATGGTGTCTGTGCTCTGTAGGGTAAAATATAGGTGTTTATGGCATGTTTATTTAATCTGCAATAAAGGTTCCGTCTTTATTACCATGGTTTAGTACTGGGTAAAATATAGGGACATGGTTTGCAGGAGCCACAGCTGGGACTTGAACCTGTGACCTTCTGCTCCTGAACACACTGGCTGTGTGTACTGCACCAAACTGTTGCCACAGAGGCAGATCATTCCCTGGGGATACCATGACTGTTCGTCAGACAGACCTTGTCTGTTGCATTGCACGGCACCCACCTAAACGAGGCTTGGCCGTGGTCTGCTGTGGGCAGATGCCACTGCCCCCTCTGCCACCAGCACCCCTCCGCCACCATGCTGACATGCCCTTGTGCTGGTGGTGCTGATGGTGCGTAGTCCCAGGACATCCATTGTGCCAGTAGGTACTGCCTATGGTGCGTGATATGGGGTAGGGGTGCCTACATAGACATCCACGCTTCCCCCCGGCACCACCTGCCAATGTTATGTGCCCTTTGGGGTACTTGCTGGGTACTGTCCCCTGGGACACTGTGGGACACACACTCGTGGCCATGTTTGCCCCTGGTCAGTTGCTGTCTTGCTGATTTTCCGCTTCTACATTCCTATGTGTCACCTAGGCATCTGCCTAGCTCACCCTGTGCCCCAGCTGCCCCACTGCATGTCCCGCCTGCAGCCCCCTGTACCCTATTTGCAGCCTCACAGTAGTGCCCTCTCGTACTTGGGCACTATGATGTTGCTGCACATGTATCACTACTATCACTTTTATTGGTATCCCTGCCTTTGCTGCACATTGCTGACTGAAACGGTCTCTCTCCCCTGCAAATGTGCCTCTAGCGTGAGGTTTCACTGGCGCTACTTTTCAGACCTTCATTTCACGGCGTTAGTATGCATGGATCCTCTCCCTGCCCACTCTCTGCCGATTGACCCCTTATCTCCGCCCCTGGGGAGCCTTACTCCACCCTCTGCGCACCTTAATGCTGCCGGAGACGTTATTCCGAGATACGTGATGTTCTCGCATGGTAATGCACCATTATCGCGCGATAACATCACGTATTGCATGATAACATCACAGCTGCGGTGTTAGCGCCATTTAGTAAACATACCCCTATATCTGCTGGAGAGATTAAAGGAGATTTAGAGACATTAATTCAATGGAAGTCAAACCTGCATACAAAGAGGTATTACCAGCACAAAGGAAGAGGTACTTATGCTACTGTACAAGTCACTGGTGAGGCCTCACTTGGAATACTGTGTTCAGTTATGGAGACCGTATCTTGCAAAGGATGTAAAGAGACTGGAAACTGTTCAGAGGAAGGCGACCAAAATGATTTGGAGCCTGCGTCGGAAGCCTTATGAGAAGAGACTTGAAGACCTAAATATGTACACTTTGGAGGAGAGGAGGGACAGGGGAGATATGATTCAGACCTTTAAATACTTAAAGAGAAATGATGAACAAATAAACCTCTTCCAAAGACGGGGAAGCGGTAAAACTAGAAGGCTGCAAGGTGGTAGATTGAGGGGCAATGTCAGGAAATACTTTTCACAGAAAGGGTGGTGGATGCTTGGAATGCCCTCCCGATGGAAGTGTTGGGGGCAAACACGGTGACGGAATTCAAAATGGCATGGGACAAACACAGTGGATCCCTTTACAGCAACAGGATAAAAACAAAATAAATTGAACCATCTAATTTTTCAACAAAAAGAGGTGTCCTACATGGAGTGGTGGGTTCACCCCTAAACAAAGATATGGGGAGGGGTGGCCTGCACGGAGCGGCAGGTGCACCTACTCTTGCCATCTTACTGGGCAGACTAGATGGACCATACTGGTCTTTATCTGCTGTCATTTACTATGTTACTATGTTAATCTCTTATTTCGATTTTTCTGTCTTCCAGTGGACTACTTCTTTATCCCTAATCAAAGTTGTATTACACGTGCTTTGAGATCAGTCACTTGCTGTTCAAACTAGTCTAATCTAATACAACGCCCCTCCAGCAAAGTCCCTGGCATGTTTACCTGAGAAAGTAATGTCTTAAGACTCTTCACAAAGTGTTCCAACGTTTGTAATCTGAGAATGGCCCAAGTTAGCTACAGCCTCCCATAGGACCTCCACTAGACGCATTGTTGGACTGGCTCCCCCCATCTGCCCAACTTCAGCTCCTCCATAAACTGGTGACACTTCGCAGGAATCTTCTACTGGCTTCCCATGCAGTTCACCCCATCATTTCTACCCTCCTGCCAAGCAACAACAATTAGAAAAGAACTTGTCAGGGGGATTCCTCCTGTATAAGCAGCTCCAAACTCAACTCCCTTAGCAATTGCTGCTTGCAGAGCTCTACTATTTTTGATTGCTTCCCAGTTGTGAAGATCATGTCTGCAACTTCAAGCTCTTCAAGGATTTAGAAATGCTCAGAATAAGCTCTCCACCATCACGTCCCTTCTTTTTCTCACTGCCTCTGTCCTGAAAGCATCAAGAATTGCTTTAACAATATGCAGGGCCAACCCAGTTCTTGAATGGTAACAATGGTTCTCCATTTGGTTTCCATGTAAACACTTGGGTTTAACAACTTAGTATTCAGCTCCCACTTCAGTATTTCTACTTAGCTCAACGTGACCAGCTCCGTCCCCACCTTGGTTCCACCAGTTGCTGATGTTAAGTGTCATCCGATTCTTCGCTTTCTAGCAAATGCCACTTTGATATGTTATCTCTGTCATTTGTATTCCAAAATATGTCATCTTGATCATATTTCTGATTGCTATCTGAAAAACTGTCACTGTTAGGAGAAGAATAATAGACATCTTTTTGTCAAAACCTAAATATTCTTCACTATTCAGCCTGTATAGGGCAAAGAGAAGTTGGTAGATTGAGCCCAAAGGGAGTCTTCTGACCTTATTTTAATTTAAGAAGAGTCCCCCACATGGTAACACAAGAAAAAGGCTGCACATGCTGTCAGACTCTAAAGGCATCTGAGACTCCCTATAAATGCATTCACTCGATGCCCCTCATTACCTTTCCTCTCTCCTCTCTCCCTACACCCCTCCTCGTGAATTCCGCTCCTCCTCTGGCTTTCTTCTCTCTGTGCCCTTTTCTTCCACTGCCAACTCCAGACTTCGATCTTTCCACCTTGCTGCTCCTTATGCCTGGAACAAACTTCCTGTATCTTTACGTCAAGACTCATCTCTCTCCCTCTTTAAATCCATCCTAAAAGCTTACCTCTGAGGTCGCTTTTGGATCCGAATCTCTTGTCCTCCTTGTGTCTCCTCTCCCTTTGAACCCTTTATTTCTCTTGTATTGTGCTGTCTGTCTTAACTAGATTGTAAGCTCTACGAGCAGGGGCTGTCTTCTATATGTTTTTGTACAGCGCTGCGTATGCCTTGTAGCGTTATATAAATGATTAATAGTAGTAGTAGTAGGGAGCTATCAAATATCCTTTGATTTTGCATTGTGTATCGCATATATCCTTTCCAAAATATTGCTTGAAGCTGTCCACAACAGTTTCAAGCAATATTTTGCACAAGTAGAGTAAATTGTCTTGTGACTTTATGCAGCTCTTTTTCTCTGGTGTGTAGCCTCTCTAATGCCACAGATCTTATAAAAACAAAAGCAATTTGTAAAATTTAAAAAATATCTTGGCCAATGGCCACACCAGATCATTACTCAGCCTGGAATATCAAGAATGATAATGATGAAATGAAGAGCAATCATGTTCCAGCTTCCCAAATGTCCTCTAAACTCCATGCCCTGGCAAGTGGCTTAGAACAAGCAATGACAAACCTACAAGCTAGGCTAAGGAGTACAGCCTATGTGCCAATTGCCATACATTGGATGGAGGGGAGAACAAAATTCAAGTGCACTTAGAGACAGACTGTGGTAGAGGTAAGGGAAAGAGGATATCAGGCAGGGCTTCTTAAACCGGTCTTGAATACCCTATATCCAGTTGTTTTTCAGTTATCCATAATGAACATGCATGAGTTAAATTTTCACATAGTGGGTCTCCGGTGGATACAGATTTATCTCATACATATTTATTGTTGCATGTTTTTATGTTGCGTATTGCCATGAAGTCTTTGGAAAATAGGACATCTAATAAATGAGCCAACTAAATAAAAATTGTGGATATCCTAAAGACTCATCTGGCTGTTGAATCACCAGGACAGTTCTGTGATGACACAGTAGACAGGGAGCAACTGGGCAGATTAGGTGGGGCCAGTGAAGTGGTCCCTACTATCTTACAGCTACTATGTTACTATTTTGACTGTCTGTGCAATCTTGGCTTTCATTTGAAAATGAGAGAGGGCTGCTGCTGGAAAACATGTTAGACAGCAGACTGCTCAGCACCTGATTTCTGGCTGCCTCCCCAAGTCTCAAATGCTTGCTTCAACAATCTCAGTGCCGAGTTTGGGTAAAAATAAGGGGGCATATGTAGCAAAGGTCAAGAAAACCTCAAGGGTAGCTGAGAAAACCAAGTTACTTACCTGTAGCAGGTATTCATTGTGGACTGCAGGATACAAGTCCTCAGGTTACCAACAAAACCTTGCACAGGAAACAGCTTCCCAGGTTAGGCTCTTCCCAAAGTTTAGAACATAGGAACATAAGATATGCCATATGGATTCAGACTAGGGTCCATCAAGACCAGTATCCTGTTTCCAACAGTGGCTAATCCAGGTTACAAGTACCTGTCAGCAGGGCTTAATTTTTGCTGGAACATGGTGGAACAGCATTCCAGCACTTCTTGAGGAGGTAGAAGCAGGGCGTGACAAATCCCAGACACCCGCAGGGATCCCATCTTACCCCCTCCCCCCCACACACACACACACAAACCCATGATCGCAGGCAGTAGAGAATGAGACCCCTTCTGTCTGCCCGCAGGGACCCAGTCTCCTGCGGGCAGACAGAAGGGGTCTTTGCCCCAATCGTGGCTCTCTTCAGCTTGCAGGAGATTGGATCCCCGCAGGCAGGAGAAAGCCATGGCAAAAAGCCCTTACTGTCTGCCCGGAGAGATCGATCCCTGTGAGCTGGACATATGACCTAGAGAAAGCAGGCTCCCTGCGGGAATACCATCTTGTGGGCAGAAGAGAAGGAGGGATCGCGATAGAAGCTCCTCATGACCTGCCCGTAGAGAGATTGATCCCCGCAGGCAGGACATGTGGCTCAGAGGCAGAAGGGAAGAAGAGATTGCGGTAAAAGCCCCTTCTGTCTGCCCATGGGGGTTTGATCCCCGCGGGCAGGACAAGAAGGGGAAACCTGGAAGGCAGTAGACTGCTGCAGGCAGAGGACTGCCGGATCCGAGGCTTGTTGAAAAAAAAGGTTAGAATGGAGGGGGGAGAGGCAGCAAACATTTAAAGGGGCAGTGGATTTACAAAAAAAAGGGAGAATGGGGGTAATGGAGGACAGGGGGTGGGAGTGCTAGGGGGGGGTGGAGAAAGGGAGAGAGACTGGAAGGGGAACAGAGCATCCCTCCACTCACAACACACTCACACACACAAGCACCCTAACCCCCCATATGACAGAGGCACACACACAGGCACCCCACCTCTGCACCACAGGCGGGCACACACATAGGCACCCTACCTTCACCCCACACAGTATTCATACACACATCCCACCTCTGCATCACAGACACACACAGGTGCACGCACACTCTCACTCTCGCACACACATAGGCACCTCACTTCCACACCGCACAGTACTCACACACACACACGCATCCTACCTCTGCACCACACACCCAGAGGCTCCCCAGCTTTGCAACATATGCACACATGCACTGCAGCCCTGCACCCCATCCATACAAAAGCATCCACCACCACATTCCACGCACAGGCCAGCAAATTACCATTGCACCATACAAGCACACATAGACACTTTCCACATATTTCTGTCTAAAGATGCCTGGTACAGCCCCTGCTATCATAGTAATACACACTTTATCATCTCTCCTCAAACTCTTCTACCCTCTCTGGCATGTATGAGTTTGCAAATGGAGGGATGTCACTGGAGGATGGATGCTATGGGGAGGAGGGGGGAGGGAGGCTAAAGAAGTAGCAGCCACTGGCTCCTAACATTTTGGACTGGCTCCTCAATACAAACAAAATTTGTCAAGGACTGGGCGAAAGTATAGATTCTGTCATCCCACCTCCTCTCTCTGCTCTGTGCCGTCAGGCCATATTAACATTTAACGTAGCTGCAGGAGCATTTTTGTGGCTGTGCTGTACTGAAGCAGCCCAGCGGTGGCATTTTTAGTAAAGCAAAATAAGAACTTCCTGGTTTACAAAAATGCTGTGGCTGGCCTGCTTCAGTACAGCACAGCCACGGGAGCAAACGAAAATGCTCCTGCAGCTATGTGAAGTGTTAATACGGCCATGGCAGTATAGAAAAGGGAGATGAAGAGAGAAGTACTTCCTGCTTTACTAAGAATGCCATGGTTGGGCTGCTTTAGTACAGTACAGCTGAGGGAGCAAACAAAAATGCTCCTATGGTTGAGTTAAGTTAGGAACAGTTAGAGAAGAGGTAGTTGGCTGCAAGTGATGTGGGGGTAAGAGGTGGCAGGTGGCTAATGGACAGATCCGATGGGGATGGGAGCCTGGGACTAGGGTGCTGATGTAGGATGAGGAAGGGAGGGAATGGAAAGGGGCAGAGGTACTGGAATGGTGGTGAAGAGGCTGGAACTCGAAGAGGGCTAATGCTGGGGTGGGGGGGGGGGCGGTGACTAGAAATGAGCTGATGCTGGGGCTGGGGGGAGAAACTATGACCGTAAATAGACAGATAATGGGGCTGGGGGGAATTTTGAATGGAAATGGGCTCATACTGGGGCTGGGGGAGGGGGGACTGGGACTGAAAAAAGGCTGATATTGGGCTGGGGGGACTGAGAATGAAAATGGGCTGATACTGGGGCTGGGGGGGGGAGCTGGGACCAGAAATGGGCTGATACTGGACCTTGGGGGTATTGGGACTGGAAATGGGCTGATACTGGGCCTGGAGGGAGGGGACTGAGATTGGAAATGGACTGATATTGGGGCCAAGGGGTTGGACTGGGACTGGAAATAGACTGATACTGGGGTTAGGCATGGAATGGGCTTATGCTGGAGGGGGAACTGAAACTGGAAGGGGACTATCACTAGAAAAAGGATAATTATTTTAGGACTGGGGTGGCCTGGTACTGAAAGGGGGCTAGTGTGACAAAAGCTGGGGTCAGGTTGGGAGAAAGAAGGAGATGCTGGGGGAGTGTGAAGGGAGAGGAGGACAGACATTGTGGAGGCTGGGGAAGAAGCAAAGTCATAACCAGGGGAAGGTTGAGAGGGTGAGTTTAAGATCAGATGCTGAAATAAGGAAGAGGAAAGGAAGGGTTAAATTAGTACTGGAGAAAGAGGTAGATGGGTTGGCACTGGGGATATGGGGATCTGGGAGAGCATGGACTTGGGCTTATGTACAGAATTTAAGATTGGGTGAGAAAATAGAAGAAAGAGTAACATGGGCTGGGTATTGGGTGTGTAAGTGGGGGCTCGGCTTGGATGAGTTTGGTGAGTGAGGACTCAGGAACTGGGTACAGTAAAAAGTGGAGACTTGGCTTGCCTGGGGGGATAATGGAGACTAAGAAATTGACCAGAGATTAGTAGGACAGTGGGACAGTTGAGACAAGGGATTGGGTGAGGGGTATGAGTGCAGAATTATGGGGAGGGGCAAAGGTTTGAAGGACCTTAGAGGGTTTGTGGAAGAACTGGGTGTGGCTGAAAAAGATAGAGGGCTATAGAGTGGGTGGAAGCCACAGGAATGGACAGGTCTTCCTTGAAGGAGGTGAGAGGGAGTAGAAATGGGGGAGGTGAAAGTGGAAACCTGGATATGGATTAAGGCATAAGTAAAGTGGAGAGAGGATGAGTGCTAGGGAATGAGCTGAGGCTAATTAGGGAATGAGAGGCAGACGACGGTAGATGAGGCTGGGAAGGGTATGCATTCAGAGGGTGGAAATGGGGGACTAGAGAGTGGGTGAAAGATGGGGGACAGAGGAGGCTGATAAAGGAATGAGACAGGTGGGGAATGGAAGGACTAGGGAAATGCAGTTAGGAAATGGAAAGCTGGTAAGAAAGTGAAAGGCGAAAAGAGGACGGCTGATGACTGAAGGAGGGAGAGGGAGGAACGGAATGAATTTATAGTTAGGGTAAAGAGCAGAGAGAAATGGAGAAAAAGAGATGAAACAGAAGGATCAGTGTCAGAGAGAGATGTGGGGAAGGAAGGGACGAAGATAGGGAGTGTGAAGAAATAGAAAATGGAAATGAGATCCAGGAAAAGGACATTGAAGAAAACCAACAAGAGGAAGTGGAAAAGAGTCCAGGACCAACCAACTAGAAAAATAAAATGATCAGACAACAAAGGAACAAAAGAGTGGCAGTTTTTAGAGAAAGAAATATGTCAGTTTTGAAAATGTGTGTTTCTTAGCATTCAGGAGAGGAAGAAATGCATTTCTGTTTCTCTTTCTTCAGTGTCTGTTTTGGGGGGTTTCCATTTGAATTTTTGTCTGTGTATTTTTTTCTATTTTGTAGTTTCTTATTCTTTACTAGGTAATGGTCTGTTTTTTCCATGAACAAAAGAATAAAAAACAAAGGGACACCCCCACCATAAACACAAGTGCAAACAAAAGAAAGAGCAGGGGAAACAAAGAATAGGAACCGATTTTATGATGACCGACATGGCCGTATTTTGGCAGTGGATGCCTGCGTCAGGGGTAAATCTGTCAAAAAATTCCAAAAAATAAAACAGACTAACTGATTTTGTTTTGTTTTTTTGGATTTTTTGACAGATTTGCCCCTGAGGCAGGTATCCACTGCCAAAACATGGCCGTGTTGGGCATAATAAAATCTGTTCCAATTCTTTTGTTTCCCCAGTTCTTTCGTTTGCGTCTGTTTTTAACATGTGTAGCCAAGGTGAGGGATTCAGATAAATGTTGGTTCTCTGTAGGAATCTGTAGTACTTTGGCTTATTCTCTTTTTCCAACTAGAGGTTACTGGTGTCCTATAATATTTGCAGTGCTGAGTTTTCATAGATAGGGTTGAGTTCTTAAGATTTGGTGCTGGTGTTGAGAGTCCATTTGCAGGGTTTTATGTTATGACACACAATGTTTGACAGTAGAGGGAGTTGGTGGTATTGTCATTGATTTGAGACCAGAATTTGAATGGAATCTTCTTTTGTATGTTAAGTTGTAAAGCGAAAAACACCCTACTTTTGCTCTGCATCTGTTGTTGGGAGAGATTTATTGGTGAATCTGGGAGTGCTCTATATGAATAAATAATTATTCCTTAGCAGGCAAATAAATAAGTAAATACGCCCCATTCAAAGTCAGTTATGCGTTTGCAGGCAAATACATAAATAGCCTATGTCTTTTCAAAAAATATACAAATAATATCAGACTAAATGGCTAATGGCTAAATGGCTAATCTGTACATTTGTGGGCCATGTTAGAGGAGGAGCAAGGTAGGTCAGAAATTAACCAGTGCAATGTTCAGCCACTATTTAGGTAAGTTACATGTTTAGTTTAGGCTTGCCAAATACCAATGCAAACACTTCACCAATGCAAACACTTCCGGCCTGGACCCCACGCCCACAGGTCAGTTCCGGCTCTGCCCACAGTTCCACTTCTTTTTTGTCTAAGATTATGCCATGTCTGTCAGGTTCCCAAAAGGTATACAGATTCCATGCTGTAAGTAGTGGACTTCCCTGGTCCTCTTTAATAATGGTTTATGGACTTTTCCTCCAGGAACTCATCCAAACCTCTTTGAAACCCAGCTACACTTAGAGCGTTTACTAAATCCTCTGATAACAAATTCCAGAGTTTGATTATGTGTTGAGTGAAAAATATTTTCACCGATTAGTCTTAAATGTGCTATATTGTAGCTTCATTACATGACCCCTAGTCTTTCTACTTTTTGAAGGAATAAACAACCGATACACATTTACCCATTCCACTCCATTCATTATTTTATAGACCTCTATCATATCTCCCCTCAGCCATCTCTTTTCCAAGTTAAAGAGCCCTAATCTTTTAAGCCTTTCCTCATAGGGATATTCTTCCATCCCCTTTATCATTTTGGTCGCTATTCTCAGTACCTTTTCTAATTCTGCCATGTCCTTTTTAAGATATAGTGCCCAGAATTGCACACAATATTCAAGGTGTGGTCGCAGCATGGAACAATACAGAGGCATTATAATATCCTTTGTTTTATTCTCCATTCCTTTCCTTAGGATTCCTAGCATTCTATTTGTTTTCTTGGCCACCACTGCACACCGGAGGGAGGGTTTCAATATATTATCCATAATGACGCCTAAAGCGTACTTACTCACCTGTAACAGGTGATCTCTGGGAACATCAGGAATTTAGTCTTCACATATGAGTAACGTCGATACTGATGCAGCTCGCGCGGGAACACTCCCCAGTGTCCAATTGGAAAGCTTTTGGGAGCACTCCACTGCACCTGCACGAATGCCTTCCCGCCTTCCCAACTCCTTCTTCTCAGTTGAGTTTGTAGCTGAGAAAGAAGAGAAAAAGAAACCCTACAACTCCTAGGGGAGGAGGGCGGATTGTGAAGAATAAATTCCTCCTGTTCCTGGTGATCACCTGTTACAGGTGAGTAACTAACTCTATCTCCAGGAACAAGCAGGAATGTAGTCTTCACATATGGGACTCCCTAACTCCCAGATGCCAGATAAAGTGACCTCAGAACCAGTGGAGGTTCACCTCGGAGTAGGCCTGATGAATTCATGGATCCCACATGTATTTCCGGTATAGTCAAAATCCAGGATGGAGAGTAGGAGTTGCCTCTAAATCTGAAAAAGGTGCTGGAGTACAGACTGTCCAAACATGGCATCCCGATGGGAGTCCTTGTCCAGACAATAATGGGCAGCAAAGGTATGGACAGAAGACCAAGTTGCTGCTTTACATATCTCGTCAATGGCAACCGAGTGTAGGTTTGCCATTGAGGTTGCCATGGCACAAACGTTGTGAGCTGTGATATGCCCTTCCAGGGAGAGTCCTGCTTTGTCATAGTCAAATGAGATGCAGTCCGCTATCCATCTGGAGAGCGTGCTTTTAGATACAGGGAGACCTAGGTGACTAAGGTCAAAGGAGATGAACAGCTGCGAGGCTTTGTGGTGCTCTCGAGTCCTTTGGAGATAGAAAGCCAACGTATGTTTACAATCAAGAGTGTGCAGGGTTGCTTGATCCTTCTGAGAGCACCAGACAGAAAATCTCCATTACTTGAAAGCATATGAACGTCTGGTGGAGGGCTTCCTAGAAGTCAAAAGACTGGAGTAGTGAGCCATCTTCCTGGGAGAGGAGATTAAGCACAGATCCCAATCGCAGAGGTTGAGTCTGAGGCAGACATAGTAGCAGAGGAAACCACGGTTGCCTCGGCCAGTGGGGGGCTATGAGTATCATGGAGCTCTTGTCCGACTGAAGCTTGAAAAGTGTCTTGGGAATGAGGGGTATAGGATGGAAAGTGTAAAGCAGACCCCTATCCCAGTGTAGGTGGAAGGCATCCACTGGTTGGTTGGTGGATGTCGGAGTTCTAGTGCAGAAGCGAGGAAGTTTGGCATTTTGGGGAGTCGCGAACAGATTTATGTCTGGGGTTCTCCAGATCTGGAAGATGTAGGACATTGTGTCCAGATGCAGAGACCATTCGTGGTGAAGAAGGATGCGACTCAGACTGTCTGCTAAGACATTGGACGTCCATGGGAGGTACACCATTTGGAGTGTGTGTGATGAGCAATGGCAAAGTGTCTCCTCGCAGATGGCCCAGGAGCCTATTAGTCCCTGTTTGTTCACATAGAACATGGCAACCTGATTGTCCATCCTGACTTGGGCCTTTTGTGACCTGAGGTGGTGTTGATAGCTTGAGGTTCCAGGAGATTGATCTGGAGTTGTGACTCGTGCATTGTCCAGAGCCCCGGTGTAGTCAGGTTGCCCAGGTGAGCCCCCCAACCCAGTTTGGAGGCATCTGTCAGGATGCATTGAAGTGGAGAAATCTGAAAAGGTATCCTTATGAGCAGGAGAGCCCAACCACTGAAGGGATGTGGTTAGATGGGCAGTGACTTGAATCCTGTCCTGGAGACGGCCTGAGGCCTGCTTCCAATGGGAGGCCAGAGTCCACTAGGCTATCCACATATGTAGTCGGGCATATGGAACGACATGTACTGTAGAGGCCATGTGCCCAAGGAGCTGCAGC